>JAZDUH010000471.1:7817500-9017500 GCA_036419115.1 Scarus forsteni
TGCCCACAGTCATAGTAGTCACAGGGAAATCGGTGATTGGTCAAGCTCAAGGTTACCTTTGCACATCTAAGTTGAGCTGCTTGCACTACATTTATTGGTCTTTTATTTAATCCCGAGGATTAGAAAAAAAAAGAAGAAGTTGGACTGCTGATTTGCAGGGTGGGTGGCAACCCTGTACATACAATATGTAGACTCTTGCTATGTACATTTAAGAAATGCATTCTTGTGTTCCTCTTTTTTATAGGTTAAAAGGGTAATTAATTTTTAATATCTGTGAATATGAGCATTAATAAAACTGTGTAAACAATTAAGGTCATGCTGTATTTCTGCATGACACTGACCGGGGGCTTCTGTCATCACCAGAAGTCTTCCATCAGCCTCAAATCACCACAGATATTTTTAAAGAGACTTGCCAAAAGCATCTCTTCTAACAATAACATTATTGAGGTTTATGGGACACACTGATATGTTGAGTGACAGGATTGAAACACCCTTTTTTTAGAAAAACGAAGCTGCAGCCAATGGCCATGAAATAATGGGACAAAAATAAAGAGAAAGAAAAGGAAACTGGGGTGATGATTTCAGCAACTGCAGGCTCACTGTTCAATTTGACTGCATGGGTGAGCACAGACACTGTATTTATGTCCAACTGTTGTGTTTGAGCCAGCACAGTGTGGGTTGAGAGGGCTTAGGGGTTCATCTGCTGTTGTCTTTGCACACTGTGACACTGCACATTGTCAGAAAGTCAAAAAACTAATATGGAGGGACTAACACTGGCTCCATGGAGACTTTCTTATTTTTACTTATGATATATTCAGTTTAGAAATATAAATACTTCAAGCCTCTGGTCTGCTTGAATAGTCTTTAAAATGTGTTGAACACAAATCCACTGATGAAAAGAAAATAGGCACTTAAGTAAGCCTCACCGCATTTGCCCAAGGCTGCATAAATGAACCATACACCAAGCAACACAATAAATCATTCAGACTTGTTCTTGTATACACCTGTGGATGGATCTTATTCTTTTGTCCTCCAGTCTGGCCCTCTAACCACTCCAGATGCTAATGCAGCACACGTTGCATTCACCCATTCGCATCGTTGTAGCACAGGCTGCCATAAAAAGTGGCCATCAGTGCTAACTGCAGCATTCATGCACATTTACTTACTGGAAGGCAGTCAAGAATTATTGTCTCAGCCAAGGACACTCAGACGTTGACAGCAAAAATTGTGAGTGGAACTAACAACATTTAATTGAGACAATATGCATAAATACTCTGTCATAGCTACCCAACACTGTAATGTTGCTCTTTTAAAGCTTTACAAGAGTACTTTTCAATAACAAAATTTAGATATTTACATCTTATTTATCCACAAGCTAATAGCTTAGATATCTGTTTTGTGCTTAGCAAGTGGTTATGCAATGAAAAAAAGAGAGGATCCATTAATAAAAAAAATAAAGAGATTATTTTTAATTTCCTTTCATTGTCCAGTTGTTAATACAAGGGCAGACCTGATATCTAAAATAGCTGTCTCACCTTTCCTGATTGTGAATAAGCAGCTCTAATGAAAACACATTTAATTCCAAGTTGAATAAATCACTTTGAATAGATATTAAAGAAACGTGTGATATTTGTTACATAAAAGAACACAAGCTACATTAGTTGTAGGTCTCACAGTCAATACAAAAGTTAAAACAGGTGATATTTGATATGATCTAAATGTTTTCTTTTTCTTTTTGACAAAGTAAGTAAACATTTCTTCTACAAGGGAACAGCATGATGCAAAAAGGTAGCCAAATATGCATTCCGAATATATCTGACATGGCAGACAAGCAAAGAAACATTCAAGTTTTAGTCAATATTTTATGTAATATTACCTGTTCAGATAAAACTCAAATGAAATTAACGCTGCAAGAAGTTTTGTATTTCAATTTGATGGCAAGTTACATGCTATTTCAGGGGTAGTATCTTGAGAAGGGGACTGCAGGAGGTATAGTAGGCCTGGTGCCTAACTACAAGAGAGAATGTTTTTCCTCAGGTATTCTCTTACAAACCAAAACAAGGCTTGTAAGAGAATACCTGAGGAAAAGATTTGATTGGCTAGCAACAAGTCAAGGGTGTACACCTTTCACCCAATGTCAGCAAGGATGGCTCCAGCCCCTGGAACCTCTTCAGGGATAAGTGATACTGATAATGGTTTGATAAACTGATATGTTTTAAACCGGATCTCAACCAAACAGCCATTTCAGAACAATTTCAAAGAACAAGGTCAGTCCAGCTGGATGTAAGACACAGTTCTTCAATTGTTCAGGTTATTTGTACTAGCTCCTGTTTCACCAGTAATAGGAAGCCCATTGAGAAGGTACACTTATCTTTCAGTTCATGTTTTATTCTGCATGGTTGTGATTATAAATTGTGGCCTCAACCTGTTATTTCTCAGAGCTGAAATCCACATAGTGAGCCCCACTTAAAAGTGAAAGTAAAATGTCAGTTCAAGGAAGGGAGGGAGAGAGAAGACACATGCATGCAACTGGAAATGATTGTGTCAATAGGTTGCAGGTGTTGGATCTTCAGAATGAAGACGGGTTCAAACACAGTACTATGTTTTAATTCATGATAAAATGCACATAACTAGAAAAGCAGTCGGAGAGCAAAAACCTCCGCCAGCGCCACAGTCCTCACCCATATTGTAATTTTCCCCATAGATATAAGTCCTACCTTTATTTTATCAAAATATTTAGATTACTTGACCATGAAAACATACCATTAGCATTTGGATTCATAATGATATCTATTTTAGTTCAGTAGTTATTCACAAAAATCACATTTTTTGTCATGGCGGCCAGACGCTGATCCAGATCAACACCAAAATTGAATCACTTCTTCCTTTTCTCATTCTGAACATTTCCTGAAAATTTCATCCAAATCCATCCATTACTTTTTGAGTTATTTTGTTCACAGACGGACGGACGTACGGACGGACAAACAAACTCTCCCGAAAACACAACCTCCTTGGTGGAGGTAATTAAAAATTCAGCCCCTGTAATAGCACAAAACCTTACATTCTCCCACAGCTTCAACCCCTATATATATTATATAAATAGCCTTCAAGGTTGTCACAATCGATTTTCATCAAAACCCAAAATTTCCCAGCTATGCAAGTGTGCAGTTTTAGAGTGTGCCAGTGAAAAGAAAGTTTGTTCACTTCGGTAAAATGAACATCATTATGACTATCAAATGCACACACATACTGTAGAGACTGGATGTGTGTATAAATAAAAAAGGCTCCTTTCTGGTGTGTCAGCGGCCTCCTGCTCTCTTGGTCAGAACTGATGTCAAAGTGAAGTCCTCTCACCGACCCCTGCCTTAATTGAAGGGAGCCGGTGAACAAGCGGACCGGAAAATTAGTTCCTCTTGGCAGCAAGGCAGTCGCACACAAGTACAGTTGAGACACCCAGAACACAAATGACTCAAGAAAACACATACACACAAATACACGCAAAAACACACATGCACGCTCACAATCATGTAAGGATTTCCCCGACCCTGATGCAGTGACCGCGTACTGAACTTTGCTCTACTGGAATTTAGCAGTTGACATCCTCCTTGTTCAACATCACCTGAGGCACATTTAAAACACAATCCACCAGTACCCTGCGCTAATAGTTTAATTAAAGAAGGACCAGTTCACACTAATAGAAAAACTATTACAGCAGTCCTCCACTCTGCTGATAAGAGTGCCAAAGGACTGGTTTTGAGTAGATTTAATGTGCTTGTATTGATGTCACCTCAGCTGACTTTTTGAGCCAGACATTTCTGAATAATTCTATTGAAGTGAAAAGGGAAATTATTGTTTGACTTTGACTACATTCTGAGCAAAGATCTAAAGTTGTGAGACTTTATCATGATTATTTTAGCCTATGAAATTGAACTACTTAATATGGAAATAACTATTCACATTTAGGATTCAAGTCCATGCATTCATTTTCAAACATCATTACAATCAACAAGCCCACAGCATAAGGAATTCAACAGTAAAGGCTGTCTTTTGAAGCTAATGTCAGTTTTTAGCTTCATGAATCAAAGTGAAATGAAAAACAGTGAATCATTATCCATCACAAAGACAAAGTACCAGCATATTGGAGATAGAGGTTTTTATGTCTGGATCAGCTTTACTACTAAACTTCTATTTGAAAAAAAAAAAGAAAAACAAGAAAAACATGTTGTTGCTCCATGATACATGATACCATTTGATGACAGCAGGGTAACACTCTTGCAGAAACTACAAAAGCAAGAAAAAACCATTGTTTACACAGGCTGCCCAAACATATGAGGTCTTCGCAGGAACTTCAATAACACTGATTGAAAAAATTGAAGCCGATGCTGATGCCACTGATAGAAAATTGAAGTTAAGCCAAAATCAAGGCTGATGCCAAACTTCTCATTTAGACCCATCTTAGCTTTGAACGACAGGTCAACTCAATTTTACTCTCTCACAACAGATAAACAGCACAAATAAACTTTCACATTCTTTATTACAGATTTTACACGTACAATGGCTATTCATAAACACTACATTAAAACACTGAAAAAGTTAATATATAATTTGAACTGAAAATATGTTTGTGCATTTTAATTGTGTCTCAAAAATTGACACAATTACAGTCATCCATATTGACCATATATCCATATATCCCCCCGCTCTCTAAGCTGATGTAACGGTGACAGCTGCTCTGACCGTCTCCGCCACCGGGTCTTTCCGGCACACTGTGCGGCGGCGGGGATCAGTCAGACCAATCAGTCGCTGCGCCTTGCCCACAGCGCATTTAAAGGCAAGGAGAGGCGTTCATTTGATTGGTGAAGACAACACTCAGCTGTGTAAAGCCCACTCACACCTTTTCTCCTCCCTGTCTGGCACTTGCGCGGAGGGGCAGGGACGGAAGCGTGGGTGCGCCTCTCTGCGCACTGCAGGAAACTTTCAAAGTGTGCTGGACACACCTGGCGCGCAAGGAAGCAGGGCAGGTATGCCACCCGTGGGCCTGGTCTATGAAATTAGAGCCCTTTAAATTAACACATTAACTTTTGTATAGAATAATATCTAACTTTTTAAAACACATATGTTTGTCACCAGTAGTTTACCCATACTAACAGAGCTCAAATAATAAAGTAAATGGCAAGTGGCTGATGCTGCTCTTTCCACATTTCTTTTGTTTGCTTTGAAAAGAGGATCATAGAACAATGCAGCTTTACGATGAGCACTTCGGCTGTCTGTTCTTTGAAATATCTCTCAGGCAATTGTTTTGCAGTGCAGGTTGACAGTGGGGAAGTGCATGTAAACAGCCTTGGCTTGAACAGATCAAGCAACGAAGTAGCTCCAGAACCATCTAAAATGACAATCCTTTTTTAACTTTTAAGCTGCAGTGATTAAGTTTGTGTCTTCTTTATGGAGTGTTAACTGGGATTTAGAAAATCGTTAAGCCACGTAAAGACAGCTGAGACTGTATAAAAAGTCCTATATTCTTTCTCCTTCCCTGCCTAATCATCCCTTTATATGCAGTTTGGACTGAACTTTTCAACTTCCTGCTAATTAGTCATCCTGTCTGCACTCTTCAGCTATCAGCCATCTTTAGTAGCATTCACCCTGGCTGAATGCTTAAACGCTTCTTTGACTGTGTTTAAAGTATCTGTGGGAAACTTCTCTATTGATCTAAAAAGTAAATAAAGCTAATCTCATTTTTTTTTATTTACAACCAATTAGAGCATGAAGTCCAATATTAGTGCCTTACTTTTTCTGACAGTGCTGATCTGAATCAATATAGTAGCTCTAAAAAAATGTATCAGGTCGATACGGTTGTTTATCATGATGCTGCTGAGTCATGGTTTATGTTTGTTGATGTGGAATAGCTTCACTGTGGCACAGATTTTTTTTTTCTTACAAGTCAAATGTTTTAAGAAAAAATGCTGCACTGAAAACACAGTGAAACTTCTCCATCTCATGGGAGGAAGATGTGTTCTGAGATTATGGATTTCTGAGTTTTACTCAAAACAGTCCCACAACCCCAAGAGGAAGGACGAGGAAAAGCACACATCAATCAAACACAAATTACTTCGGGGTTGAGAGAAGAACCTGAGAGGCAAAACAAACCTGTGAAAGCTGAAGGGCACTGAGTTTTTGTCTGCCAGGTTCTGCAGTGATGATGTTATGAACAACATCCCCACAAATCAATCCATCTGACATAAAGAGTCATTGAAGTGTTTACAAAGCTAAAGAAAATGTCTGATACTACAACTCCTGCAGCTAATTAAGAAATGACTGAGGCATTAGAGGAGCTATTTATATCGTATGATCATGTGTGATTATTTATCCCAAAGCTGTTTTCAAATTGAAGACTGAAGTTTAAGCCTGGTTGTGGTGATGATTTATGGTTCATTTAAAATGGTAAAATTAAAGTGCTTATCCTTCTAGTCTTTTTGGAGGTTGAGTGAGCTCTTGTGTGTTAAGTCATAGCTACCCATTCACAGCCATAAACTTTAACAATAACCTATCCAAATGTTTACGCAAGTCACCCAGAAGTATTAGCTAAGTCAAGCACTTCCTTAGCTACTCATTCACATACATCAATGGCACAGCAGTGGGAGTTACTTGGGGTTAAGTGTCTTCCCAAAAGATACGCTGACATTTGACAGATTACTGCTCAAACCCTCGAGCTTCTGATTGTCAGTGGATCGTACTGCCAGACTAAACAACTGATGCCCCTTTGCCCTTACAGACAAAGACAACACACCACCAAAGAGTAATTTCATAAATTTGCGATAAAAGGTAGTTTAAAGAGAGGAGATATTTACCACGTTTACATGAGAGTTTTAATTCCTTTTTTATTCCAAATAAAACTACATCATCTTTAGAAATATTAGAAATGGCTTTGAAAACACCGTATTCTGAATGAAAATGACCATATTGACTTAATCTTGATTGCAAAGTAAGTGGCTGCTTTATTCTGATTTGAAATCCGAATTAAATAATTCCTTAACCATGTATAACTGCAATTCTGCTTTTAATCAATTCTGGTGGTTCTGCGCATGCTTGTTCCCTTGTCCTGTCGCAATGATGCACATATTCTGCTCTGACGGGAACAGGATGGCCGCCCGAAGCAAGCGTTGGACTCAAGTCAAGACAAGTTATTTAATAAGAACCTCCAAATAATTGGAAATAATGAAAAGAGTGGCTGGATGTAAACACTAAAATGCAGATCTTTCTAAAGTTGTAGTGTTCAAGTTGGATGAGGTTTCCCTGACAGAGACGCTGGAGAAATTGAATGGAGTTTGTTTTCTTTGGGTACACATATACATCACGATGTCACGTCTGCCTCCTGTCCAATCAGAACAATTCTCAATCCCCAGACCTTCAGTGGAATTGAATAAAGGCAAATAAATCTGTTTTCCATGTTAATCTTAATTCAGAATTACTATTTCCATGTAAACACGAACGAGAACTCTTTACTTTTGAATTATTTTAATTCTGAATGCTTAGTTCCAAATTAAAAAAAATATATATGTAACTGTAGCCATTTAGGCTCAAAGCAGTGCCTATAAAATGTGAATATTTTATTGTGTAAAACTGATAACTTATTTTTTGGTTAGATCTGGGGAAGGTAGCAGCAAAATGAAATTAATAGCATATTTTTATTAAATCTTTTGACAGCTGATAAAACAACACTGACACCAAAGCTCGTCATCTTACTCTAAATTAGTGATGGGAATTCCGGCTCTTTTTAGAGAACCAGCTCTTTCGGCTCGACTCACTCAAAAGAGCCGGTTCTTTCAGCCCCCAAACGGCTCTTCAGATTTTTTGTTGCTTTAATCAATATATTACCAATAATAATTTAAAATTATTATAGACTTTAGCCAGAAAATTCTAATTTTTTGGAGCTAAAATATTTGTTTCACTTTCTGCTAAAATCCTAAAAATATCAAAATGTCCATAAATTCAACATATTGATTTCGTATCTCATTTTATACATTAGGTGTTTTTGGCAACTGAAAATCCATTTGAGGACATTTTTTCATCATTTATCTGACTGTATTCAGATGGGTTTTTTTGTAATTTGTTGATCTTGTTGAGTAGATGGAGGTATTATAAAAGTACGTATCAAATAGGATACATATAGGGCTGTATAGGGTTAATACTGCAGACTCTACACTCAGCTTTTTTTTAGATCAACATAATTAAAGTGAGTCCAGATTATACTCCTTTTCTTGCTGTCCCTCATTTTCTTTACTTTTACCTTTCCGTGTTTGTGTAGAATGGCCATGTCGCTCCTCGTTGCTTCTTGAGCTCTTTCTCCCTTGTCTCCCTGACTCTCTCTGCTCTCTTTACCTGTTCGTGTGCTGCTGCTGTGTGTGTACTGTGAGGGCCCCCCCCACCCTGCTCACCGCACTAAGGGCAGACACAGAGACGACACCACACATATTGACCAATAACGTGCGGCTTCAAGAGAAGAGAGAGAAAAACAAACAAACAAAAAAACGGCTCCCCCAATCAGGAGCCGGCTCCCGTTGTTCACTTCAAAGAGCCGGCTCTAAGAGCCGTTACGTTTGCGACCGACACATCACTACTCTAAATGTCATGCCGTCTTTAAGAAGCCCTTCTCTGTCATTGGCATGTGCTTGTGTCTCATTCTCTTGCTCTGCCTAAGGCTGATCTAAAGTGAGAGCTGAAACATAGATTGACTGTTATAACACAAGCGTTGCCCTCAGGCTTAGTTCTCTCCGTCCAATACAATCCAGTAATGCACGAGTGCTGATGCTGCTGCAATCTAGCTGTCAGTCTAACCCTCTATCTTACCCTCCACTGACGGACGAGATAGACCTCTGGTTTGAAGTATCAATGCAATACAATAGTTTACACAGAAAGAAAATGCTTGGCTTCATATATCCACAGACAAAATTAACAGTAGTATGCATCCTGTGCATACACCGAGCACTCTCACTATTTAAGACATGATTCAGAATATATTTTGTAGTCTATCTGATATCTGTCTATCTACTGTATCTATGGCCCATGCAACTCTGATGTCATAAGGGTGATGATTGCATAATTCCCTGACATGGTTACTTCCACTTGTATCACTCAGCTGGGACTATGGCCCCCTTGAAGGAAGAAATTCAGGGTGAGTCCCAATTCTACCCTTTTGTCTTACCCCCTCGTCTTACCCCCTCGTCTTACCCCCTCATTTTACGCCGTGAAGGGGTGAAACACACTGCTGAGAAACAAGACACCACTCAATTTCCGCTACGTCATCACCCAGAGCTGCTCGCTGGCTGTGATGTAAGCAGATAGGACAAAAACCGTAGCCACGACTGTGACAGCTAGCTTGTTATAACAAGAAAATTAAAATTGTTACCAACAACAAAAACGTGATTTATATTTTCTTGAAAAATAAATACTCATAATTAAGTGCTTACTTCGGCCTCCGCTCTGCTTTATGTAGGCGGGTGTGGTGTATTATGGGAAATTCTCATACCTCTCAGATTCAAGTGAGCTCCCTGTCTGTCCTCGTTTTGAGGGTTGTGTAGCCCTTGGCCTTCGCCCTCCCCATTAGCCCTACAAAGTATTTGGACAACTAGATGTGAATGCACAAAACCAAGGACGAAGGGGCAAGACAAGGGCTGAGGGGTACAATAGGGAAGGACCCTAACTTCTCATGTGTTGTATGGCATACTTTGAAAATATATTTTAACTGAACAGTTTTATAATGCCTGCCCTTAAGAAAAATATTATAAATGAACACTTTACATATTCAGTTACATAACTGAATACATTTTTTAACTACTTAAATTAACAAATTTTCATACAAAAGAGGTGTGTGTAAACAGCAAAATAACCAGTTCTTATGCTAACAAAAAAGGAAAAAAAGTGTGTATATATATATATATATATATATATATATATATATATATATATATATATATATATATATATATATATACATATATATATATATATATATGTATGTATGTATAGATAGATAGATAGATAGATAGATAGATAGATAGATAGATAGATAGATAGATAGTAACTTTGCCATGTATAGGAGGTTGATAAGCTTACCTCTGTGGTTCACACTGCCCCCCCCCATTGCCCTGGCTCTGATATTGAACTTGTCCAGTGTTTCCCCTTGTATTGAGCAACATAACAGTTAGCTGCCAGTAGGATTTAAGCTTTGTCAGCTGGTGATAACTTTGATGCATTTATGTTAATTTCATCTGAACACATGTGTCTGGATTCATGGTGTGTGGTTATGCTTCTCTGCCTGTTTGGCAGCATTGATGAGGACTGTTGGGATCAGACTGCATCACAGTCATTAAAAAAAAAATATGGTCACTGTCTGCTAAAGTCACTGTCTCCAGGTTTCTGCTTGCATCTTCTACCCATCTCTTCAGTGTGTTTTCAGACTTTGATAGAATGCTTTGCTGCTGATGTGCTCTGCACCACATCTTTGCAATGGAAAAGCATAGCTTGTTGGAATGCTACCACACTACTTGATCAATACAATAGCTAAACTACTGAAAGCTATTTTACTTTAGAAATGACAACACTACCACAAAGCAATTTAAAAATGTAATTAGGCCACTAGTGTGCTATTTGTAAAACATATTTGTGAAACATTTCAAAGCATGTTATGTTATATTATCTCCATTTGTCATCTTTTTTTTTTTGTTTCACAATAAATCAGTGTTATTAGTCACATTCCAAGCCAGTATGAAGACCAATTATGACCAATTAAAAATACTACTTAACACTATTTTTTCATCAGGTATATACAAATTATTTGTTTAGCAGTAGAGTGTGTTTTTCTTTTCCTGAAAAGAAAAACATACATCAGATACATCAAGCCAGCAGAAACCAATGAGACCCAAGCAGTCTACTGTATATCTATCTATACTGTCTCGAGAAGTTTGGACAGAAGTAGTCTTATGGACAAATTGACCAGTAAACAATACCTCCAAGGAATGGCAGTTCTAGGGGTGGGGCCACAGGGATATTGGCCCCATCTAAAATCTTACTGGCCCCCTGAAGTGGCCCTGACCTGTGACTCATCTGTTGTTTGGATGACAATCAGATTATAGGTCAATGCAGTTCCGTGGCAGTAGTGTGCAAAATAGGCAGGTCCACTATCAATAAAGCTGATAGAAGACTTTCACTTGAATGAACTCAAAATGTAAGATACAAAGTTTATGTTTTGAATACAAAATTGTGAAACATGGTTTTAAAGGTGCTATGAGGAGAATCTAGTTGTGGCGACATAAAGACTCTACTACCCATGAGCACGCGCGGCGACTGTCGTAATAATGCGTTCCAGTAACCTCGGAACTGGGAACTGGGAGTGACGTCATCTTCGACTTATCTGCGTTCAAGTTGAAGGCGAAAAAAAACATGCCGATCTACCAGGCTATTGTTAGCTGCTGTTAGCATGCCCTGCGTTGTTGTTCACAAATATCACATGAAGAATTTGATTATCAATATGGCAGCATTTTTATAAATATAAGTCTAACAATACTATGTATACAGCTGATCTAGAGCAACACACCCCAGTCAGAAGTGCAAATAAATTGATTATTACAGGAGCTAAATAACTGTTGAACGGGGGCATCCATCTTCGATTGTCAACTAGGTAATTCCGACTTTGGGGAATGTTCCAGTTGCTGTTTCCTACTCAGAACCCGGAAATTCCTACTTCTGACTAAAACTGGAATGCACAAAAAGACGTAACCCCAGCCAAAGCGTGTTTGTTGTGATGTTAATAAATGCAGCTTGGACCTTCATCAGAACTCTGCATTGCTTTACAACTTATTTTTTCAACAACTTACAGGATGCAAAGCGACGAGGTAATGTATCTCTTTCTAGTTACGTAACGGTAGTTTTTGATGTGTGACAACAAGCAATTTTTGGAAAACTTAGTATCGTAGTTTTGGAGCCAGCTATATATCGCTACTTACAGCCCAGTGCTCTAAGACGTGTCAGAATAATAAAAATTTGCTCTAGTTTTAATTGTCCTGTTCCCCAAGTTGAGTATCCAGGCCAGTCCAGCCCTGTCCGACCTGACCGGAAGGCTAAGTGTGTATTTCGATCAGGCATATACCTAAAAGTTAGACTTTTTTGTAATTACTCAGAAACTCCTCACAGTCCCTTTAAATAGTTTTAATTTTTTTGTAGTTGATCGCGTCCTCAATTATGAAATTGAAAATGAGTTTTGACATCTTCACTTTTTTTAATTAAAATGTTTGAAAAAGGTGTCACTGGGTGTCATTTATCATGAATATGACTGCATACACCCCACAACATTAAAAGGGATAAGTGGAAAAGAAAAGGAATAAATGAGAGTGACCAATGCATATTGGACAAATTCTTGGCCCCTCTGCGAGAAATGTGGCCCCTTCATGGCCCCTTACTTAGAAAAATTCTAGATCAGCCACTGCCTCCAAAGGAAAGACAAAATAGAGCAACTCAACAAAAACAAAAGCATGAAAACAAAGGCCCTGTGTAGCAGACAAATATCAGCAGGTGCCCTCCACTGGTGATTGAAAATTATGAATATTTGGCTGTAGTAGAATGCACATTCTTCACTAAAGCTCTGGGGAGAGGTTCAATATTGAGTGTTTGTAACAAACAGTGAAGCATGGTGGGGGTCCCTTGAAAGTCAATGGCTGCGTTTCTGCAAATGTACAAGTAAAGGGTTTTGTCAGAATTAATTATGTTCTAGGTGCCGGGAAAAAAAACAAGCAGATACTTGCATCATGCAGTATCATCACGGAGGCATCTGATTGGCCCAAAATTCATTCAACAGCAGAACAACAACAAATGTCATTAAGCACTAACTCCAGCATGAAAATGATCACAGAGTCCTGTGAGTGGTGGTTTAGAGTCTGGATCTTAACATCATGGAGTGTGACTGTGAAGACTTGGAGAGACAGAGGGATTCAAGCCTGCCAACATTGAAACAAGATCTGTGTTTAACTCTCCGAATTTTTGGAACAACTAACATGCCAAGTTACTTTAAAAACTGTGAGCATTCCATTTTCAGTGTGGTACTTAACAAGAGACTAAATCAGGATTGAACATTCAGAGATTTTTGCTCTGATTTAACTTTCTTTGGTGAACAGGTATTCTTTTTGCTTTTGTCCACTGACTACTTTGTATTATTTCTGCTGATGTCTTAACATGAGGACATCGACCATTAAATGAGATTGTTTTTGCTTCGATGTGGTTCAGTTTTGTATTTAGGTGAGGCAGTCATGATATTCTTTCAGGTGTGCTGCAGATCAGAGAGAAAGCTGCAGCTGTATGAACATATTCACCCACAATTTCAAGGGAATGTGTTCATTTTTTTATTTTTACTGATATTTTACCATCTTAAAACATAAAAATCAAAAATCATGACGCATTCATGTTTGTCAAGGACATTTCTGAATAAGGCCTTACTTTGATTTCTGAGTTCATTTTGTAGTTTAATGTTTCCAGTATTTTTTTAAACTCTTGAAAACAATTTGCTAGCTTGACTTTAGTTTTGTCAAACTTCCTTGGTGCTCAGTGAAATTCATGCCTCCGTGTAGTTTCGAATAGGAACTCTGGAAACACAGTGAGTGGGTTAAAATGTTTACTTGACACTTTGATCTTATCTGTATCTCTGTTCTGTTCATTTGTAAGTTTTTCATAAATAAGGGCAAAAATACCTTAAGGCAAGTAGCGTTCAGTACAAATCAATGAAATAAAGTAAAAGATCAAGTACATCGCTCTCTTCATATCCATAAATACAAGCACTGAAGGGCATCAGAGAGAGAAGTGAAGCCTTCTTGTAATTAATTCTACTTCACGGTTTTAATTCCCATAAAAGGGATTAATTAAACATTCATCACACTGTGCAGATACAATGACTGCTTGCTGTTGATGAAACTCTTTTTAACTATTGGAATTATTTCTTAATTTTCTGCTTTTTCAGTCTACAGCAAGTGTTGATTTGAACTGGTGCAATCTGCAAAATGTCACAGATGTATTTGTCTCCTGTGCTGAGTTTCAATACCATCGATACACCAGGGTGCAAACTGAGTGTTCATTAAGTAAAGGTATGATTTGGCTAAGAGGAAGCTGGTGTAATAATAGATAACTCCATGCTGACGATCACAGCCTGTCAATTTCTACAGATGGAAATGTTTTACACTTGTCAGCTGGTATTCTTCACCCTCACCGTTCCTCTTCACCCTCTATACTGCGGACTTTTCACACCTGTCACCCACGTGCCATCTACAGAAGTTCTCTGACAACTCTGCCACCATCGGCCTCATCACAGATGGGCACGACCCATTATACAGAGAACTTATCCAGGACTTTGTGGACTGGTGCCAATGGAACCACCTGCAGATCAACTCCAAAAAGACCAAGGAGTTGGTTGTGGACTTCCGCAGGCACCCCCACTCCTCCCCATCACTAGTTAACATCCAGGGAAGGGACATCGAGATGGTGACATCTTACAAGTACCTGGGTGTTCATTTAAGCAATAAACTGGACTGGACTGGACTGTTACCACTACCGCACATTATAAGAAAGGACAGAGCAGACTCTATCTGCTGAGGAGGCCTAGGTCCTTTGGGGTGCAGGGGGCACTCCTGAAGACCTTCTACGATGCTGTTGTGGCCTTTCCAATCTTCTGTGGAGTAGTCCGCTGGGGGAGCAGCATCACAGCAGCTGAAAGGAAGAGGCTAGACAAACTTATATAGAAGGCCGGCTCAGTCCTGGGCAGTGTTGTGCGTAACGCGTTACAGTAACAAAACTACTTTTTCGGGCAAAAAGTAAAGTAACACGCTACTATTGAAAATTTGGTAACAAATTGTAGTTCCTTTTTTAATGCACCACGACATTAAATTTCCCCCGGACAGATCTGACACTGAAGCTGCCTTCTTACCTGCTCGCACAGACATGAGCAGCGTTGCCAAGTCTGCTTGTTACAAGTGTTGAAGGGCCGAAAATCTTGTGAGTCACGGCCACGGGTTGTGGTTTTTTGGACTTGTTTCTAGACGTGAAGTTGCTTCTTGGGGCTCTTAAGTCTGTGTGTATCCCCCTGATTACCTTCCAGCTCCTAACATAAAGCAAAACACGACTGCGGTACGCAGTTTGTCCACTTCCTCGTTTCCTGGTTATATGCACGCCCCCAAACACAGTCACGTACATGGCCAAAGTTGCCAGGTCTGCTTGTTATAAGCAACGGTCTTTTCTTGAATAGATATTTAGCGCTGTGATATTGAAATGCAGTGTAGACGAAAATTAACACACTTTATGTAGACTTCTCTTTTTAAAAAAATAATATATCACATTAGGAAAGGAAATAGCTGGCGGTTGCTTATTTTGGGCTTGTTTTTATTGACCAGGTTGTTTATTTCAGAAGCAAAATGTGGAAACACTGGGCAGGAGCTCTCATTCCACAGGGTATGTGACATTTTGTAAAATAAAGAGCACAAAAAACTGTTATGTTCTCTGTAGTAGAACTTTTTATAGGCCTTCACATTTAGGAACAGATATGGGGTTCTGTCCATGATCAGGCAATGTAAAAGTAACAGAAAAGTAACAAGTATCTTGAAAAGTTACTTTTCATAGAGGGTAACTAAGTAAAGTAACGAGTTACTTTCTTCAGAAGTAACCAGTAACGAGCAAACACTACTTTTTAAAAGTAACTTCCCCAACACTGGTCCTGGGATGCCCTCTAGAACCTGTGGAGGAGGTGGTGGGGAGGAGGACTACAGCCAAGCTGTCCTCCATGATGGACGAAGACCCCAACCTCCTCCAACACACACTCACTGCACTGAGGAGCTCTGTTAGTAACAGGACGCTCCACCCAAAGTGTGTGACAGAGAGGTATCGCAGGTCCTTCCTTCCTGCAGCTGTTAGACTCTATCACAAAAACCTCTGCAGTGTGCAATAAACTGTATTTTTTTACTTCCAATACCTCAAATGTTTCACTTCATCTGTAGAATACCAAACATGTATATAAACCACTGGACTAATTAACTTCAGCTATTGTTGATTGACAACATGATCTGAATCTGAAGCTGATGCCCTCACACAGTTGTTTTGTTGGTGTTACACTGTTGGGATGACATTTGAGAAAAATGAGCCAAAAGTCTGATAATGGAAAAAAAAAAAAAAAAACTCTCCCCTTGCAGCAAGACTTGCCAGATTCTTAATCTGTCATCAGATAGATCTGCCTTGCAAAGGTCCAAGCTGAAATGATTGTTCCAGGTTAGAAAATCAGTCAGTGTACTAGGAGGGACAAAGAGGAAGGTGTGAATATGGTGGAAGTGACTGTAAGACTCTGGCTGTTTCCAAAAATAATGTAACAGACAGAACATTCACGAAGTCGCTGTTTACTCTTTGATGGACGGTTCTGCCCTTGTCAGTCTTATTCTGTACGATGTTCCCTTAAAAGACATGCTATATGCCATGAATATGTGAAGCAATCCATATGATACTAAGTGAATAAATGACTGTTTTTTAATGCACTGAGTCTTCTTTTAATATTTAACCATAAATATTATTTTTTACAACTCATGTTATTGAATTTATTTTATAAACTTAAATGATCCATTGGAATATGCATTTCTTCTTTATTAAGACGGGTGGGGTTAATCCTGAACCTTTCCCTATTCCCGCCACAGGGCCTGAAGAGACAGATAATAATTATAATAGTAATAATAATAACAATAATAGTAATAATAATGATAATAATACATTTTATATAAAATGTTTTCACAACACTCAAGGAGGCTGTACAAGATTACCATTCACTCTCAAACTCATGCCTAAGGACAATATGGAGACCCCAGTCAACCTAATGTGCATGTTTTCGGTCAGTGGAGGAAGCTTGAGTGCCAAGAGAGAACCCATGCATGCACAAGTAGAAGATGCAAACTCCACACAGAAAGGCCCTGACCGACAGAGGGCTTGAACCAACAACTTTCTTAATGAGAGGCACATGAATAGTAAAGCAGTCAAGCTGTAGATGTGAAAACCACCTTAAGTATCTCTGTCTTGGCTCTGTCTGGGCTCTGTCTGAAGGATAAGGAGGAGGTAAAGACTTTTGCAATCTCTCCTCTCCATTTTCTGTAAATTTTTATCAATACCTCTGTGGCTAGAAGCAGAAGATTGACTTAGCTTTAGCAGTTTTTTCTGAAATAGAATAGAAATAAAGTAGAGTATTTAATAAGGATACACTGAGGTGTGTTTACAAATCTGAAAGCAATCAGGCTTGCACACATTTAAGTAAAAATAACACATGTAAACTCCATGAACATAATGACCATTTCTGATAACAATAGCTTGTAAGAATTTTTAAACTCACTGATGCTGTATATCATCAGTTGTACGGGAACTGCGAATAATATCCCCTTAAAATTACAACCTCCCTTTCTGTCAGTAAAAAAAGTAAAAATCTGAACTTTCCAGGTAGCCCATTAATTCTTGCTCATATACAGGCTAATGCCATATGCCCAATACAACCACACTTCAAAATTCAAAACCATCTATTAAAGGAAAATCAGTATTTTACATTTGGCTTCTTTCTTTTCAACCGAAGATATTTCTGCTTGGTCTGCGATGGGCTTAAGAATATTTTTATTTGATCTTTTTTACACAATATGGTTTGGCATATCAATGAGGAACTTGCAATTGCATTTTTAATGCTTACTGTCACTCTATCTGTCTTCACTCCCTGGCAAACATACACAAACACACACCCACACACACAAACCACACTTGGAGAAGGAGGTGAAAGCTCTTGGCTGAATTGATTGGCACTAAATGGCTCATACTTGAAATCAGCCCAAATTACTGGCTGGCAAATGTGCTTGAAACAACTTACTTGCCTGATACTCTCATGCAGCACACAAACACACACAAACACACACACACACACAAACAGGAAAACACATTTGCACATTTAGAAACAGCCCTTGGCTTTTTTCAGCATGCCCATACACAGATACACCTGCATATGTTTTCTGACTCTTAATGTTAAAACAATTTCACTGGCACAACAACTCACCGGTAAGAGAACGACATTGTATCAAAGCTGCTCTTTCCTGCTGTATCACTTCAAGTCAACAAGTCATTGACACTTCGATATGATTAAGGGTGCACTCAGCACAGTCAGTGCTCTCCTACTCTAATCCAAATGACAGATTGTCTAAAGAAGAGATACTGTATTTTGGTTAATATTCCCAGTCTTTAATCATCAGTAACTTTTGTTTAGATGAAACATTACAAGGGCTTGTAACGTAACAGTGGTCAGCTCACAACTGTCACTTAGTGGATTCACAGTGACAGAGGTAAATTACCATTCAAACATGTTACCTTAGTGAACATACAAATGATAAAACAAAGCTTAAATGTCTGTCGCTCAATGTGTTAAACAAATAATGATAATTTCCAAAGGGTATGAAGATCTTCCAGTAGATAAACATTTTGAGGGGAAAAAAGTGGTAAAGGCTGCTGAAGTTTTGAAGATGCTCTACTGATGATGGGAATCCAGACAGCTGAAGTCTGTTGGAGTCGTAAAAGCAAGAATATTACACTTGTGAAATGTGGGTAGAGATTTGGTGAGTGCATTAATGATGAGATGTTAATGGATTTGGACACACATTTTGAACAGGAATGAAGAATTTTAAATAGATTATTATTTTTTAATTAATCAATTTATTTATTTTTCCCCAAATTTGAGCCGGCTTTTGAGAATCAAAAAATGTAATCAAGCATAACATTAAGCCACTGAACTATTTTTCCTGTTAAGGAATTAAAGAATATATCTATAGTTTTATAACTGAATCAAGAAAACATAATATGCTTCAGTATATTTTCTGTGTATTTTTTGAAACAATTATATATATACATATATATATATAATTTAGTTTTTGAAATTACCAATGCTGTTCATTCGGGGTATCCGGTGCATAAATTGTGTATGTTAGAGCTGTCAAAGTTATTTCAATAATAATTTCTTATTTGTTAACTCAGCACCATCTGCTCTTGAGAAATTCAGGAAAATAGGCAGCAGTAATGCCAAAGATAACATGCAAAACTAGAAATGCATTCGAAGAGTGCAGACCTCTGCCAGCGCCACAGTCCTCAGCCATATTGTCATTTTGACCATAAATATTAGTCCTACCTCTATTTCATCGAAAAATATTTAGATTCCTTGACCATGAAAACATACCATTAGCAACTGGATTCATAATGATATTTATCTCAGTTCAGTAGTTACTCACAGAAATCACATTTTTCACCATGGCGTCCAGACGCTGATCCGGATCAACACCAAAATCAAATCAGTTCTTCCTTTTCCCATGCTGAACATTTCCTGAAAATTTCATCAAAATCGATCCATTACTTTTTGAGCTATTTTGTTCACAGACGGACGGACAGACGGACAGACAGACAGACAAACTCTCCCAAAAACATAACCTCCTTGGCGGAGATAATTAACTGACAGAGCCAAAAACACCCCTCCCCACACTTACAATCGAATTGATTACAAACAAGCAGCAGCTACTGACAGAGCCTGTTGGTCCACTGCTGATATAACGTGTTGCCTTGTTCTGTTAATAGTCTCACAGACAGTTCAGTAGATGTGTCAAAAGTAATCTGCATCATGTGATTTTAATAGTTTTACTCTTGTCTTCTCTCCCTTACAGTTGTTGTTTACTGTTTGATCCACTTTTCTCTGCAGATAAGCTATTGACACTCACTAACAGAGGTTCCTGATTTCCCACATTGTATGTGGGTGTATGACAGGGTCATGAAATTATCTGAAATTTACTGCATACCTCCAGATCAATATAAATCTGTATTTGGAATATGTAGGCAAAATATTATTTCTCCTTTGGATTTTTTTTTTATTCTTGTCAATTGTTCCTGCTCAACCATACTCTATATTTTTTTTCAGTTAGGTGCCAAGGTTGTCTCAAGCTGCAGCATGCTCGGTGGTATCAAGGAGCTCCTAATTCAGATACTGAAAATTATGTGATTTGTGGTGACATTCTGAACTTTTAGGACCTGTGCTCTAAATTGATTTTCAAATGTGCCTTTGGGGATTTAAAGTGAAGTCTCGTCATTAAATTTCACTTAAATAATGTTTAACATTGCAGTAACATTGCATTGCAGTTGTGCAGTGAGTATATGTTCTGAGGAAGTTTTATTTTGTCCGTTTTTGGCTTCCCCCGGTGGAAATGACCCGGTTCAACCCTTTTGTCCAAGTTTTTTCATTGCTAGATTCACCTTTGTCTTCTTTGTGTGGAAGGGAGGAAGGCTGGAGTGCATTTCGAACTTGTTCCCCAGAAGTGTTGCTTGTTTGTTTTATACAAAGGTCACAGATGTTCAGATACCTGCTGTGATGCCCAGCACACTTAATGGGACCTTTACAATTTTCACCCCCTCAGAGGTGGCACCAGTTCTGGAGGCCATAACAAGCCTTGCAAGAGTGTCTAACCGGCTGGAAAACAATGATGTGGAGACACAGAAACACCACAGGCTACTCCAAGTAAAAACATACCTGCAGAAATGTATGTAAGCACATATTTTCTCCTTGAATGTAACACCTTCACTTTGTCGACTGGCTCTCCACTGAGACACCATCTTTTAGCAATCACATCTTACATGTTCACGACAAATGAATCTCAACATCCATCAGTTTATGTCCCTTGGAAGAAATAAAATGAGTGTCACTCTGTGTTTCTACGTGTAAGGTTTTTAATGTATATTTTCATCTATTAATCCCTCCCAGATGGGATATCTATTGTGCTTCTGTGCCAGTTGGGCACAGCCATTCAAAGTGCAGCAGACACTGAGCTCTGATGGCCTCCTGTGGAGAGAAACTATTAGCTGCATGCTAAATGGTCCCAGTGAAGATGCTTACATTAGCTTGACATCTCAATGCAGTCAGCTCAATAAGGTGCACCATTATTTACATACAGTGAAGTGAAGAAAGAGATGGTTCAAAACCTTAGTCAAGTATTTCTGTTCGTTAAGTTGCATATTTGGATAGCACTTTAAAGATGCTGAATATAAATGTGTGCACAATAGAAAGGTGAAGATTAGTGATTTTCACTGAACACATTTCAATCTTAAAGGTATACTAACAATGAACAGACTTTGTTGAGCTTCTTTTTTGTTTGTTGAGAAACTCTAAAAAATAACATGGTGGAAAGTTAGACTGTTAGCAGTTACTCAATTCCTCCCCTGGAATGCTTGGCTTTATTCTCTAACCTGAGCAAAACACTTTATAAGCACTCATTAAAACCTAAAACAAGTCAAACTAGGAAAGTTGTTGGTTCCCTATTATGATTTTTACAAACATTAAAACCTAAAAGCTAAACTAATTGCTTCAATGGCTGCATAATCTGTGTGTAACTATGGTTTGTATGCTTATTGAATAATTTCTAACACTTTTTTGGTAGGTCCTTTGTGTATTTCTACTATTTTAGTCTGAAATATTTTTCTAAACTCAAAGTCAAACCCTCAAACATGATGAAGTCTTACTGTCACAAAAATCCTTGTGAAGGGATGTCTACATAGACTTGTTTTCTTTCAAAAACTCAATATTGTTTCTATTTATTTGTGCTTCTCATTGGAGCAAATACCTGAAGGTCCTCTGGACTGCTGGGTTGAGCCCTCTGATGGGACATTCTGCATGCATGAATCGTTAAACTTAAAGGTGCTATGAGGAGAATCTATTAAAGACTCTGCTACCCATGAGCACGCGCGGCAACTGTCGTAAAGACGTGACCCCAAGCCAAAGCGTGCGTTTGCTGTGATGCTAATGAATGCAGCTCGGACCTTCCTCAGAACTCTGCATTGCTTTACAGCTTCTTTTTTCAACGACTTACAGGATGCAAAGCGACGAGGTAATGTATCTCTTCCTGGTTCCGTAGCGGTAGTTTTTGATGTGTGACAATAAGCAATTTTTGGAAAACTTAGTATCGTAGTTTTGTAGCCGGCTATATATCGCTACTTACAGACTGGTGCTCTAAGATGTGTCCGTCCGTAATTACTTAGAAACACCTCATAGCATCTTTAAGATATAGGTTGATGTATGACATACCAAAATATTCTTTGCTCTTTTGGATTCCAATGCCCAGAGCTTTGATTTGTTGAGAGGGGGGCACAACAACTCTGCTCTTTATGCAGTTATGGTATATTTTATTTATTAATTTTATTAATTATTATTTTTTTTGCCAGGTTACAGACAGACCTAGTAAACTCAGGGTAAGGAGCTTAGAGTGAAGAGTGTCTGGCAGATGCCCCTTTCCAAAAAGTTTTCAACCACCACCACCAAAAAAAAACTTCTTGTGCATTCCGGGGGAAGCTTGTGACATGGAATCTGAGTGATCTTTGTTCAGGACCTCCATTGTAAAAATATATGCTGATAGCTGTGGGCTCGAGGTGTCCGTCGTGACTACAAACCACAGATGGAAGCCGTCCAGCTGAAGAAAGAGGTGTTTCTTTGTTGGCTCGCCCAGGGGTCTCTGGAAATAGCTGACAGGTACCCAGTGGTTCAGAGAACTGCAGAAGGAAAATCCAAGGAGTGGCAGGAGTTTGGAGAGGCCATGGAGTTTAGTTTGGCCTCAAAGATGTTCTAGCAAACTGTTCGATGACTCAGCAAGGGAGGCAGAGCTCAGCTTAGGCTAACAGCAGGGGTGGGGAGCTGCTTACCTGACCTGGGGATATTTTTGGATGATTGAAGGGACACTTTGAGAACACTTTGATGAGCTCTGACCAAACCCTTCTCTAATAAAGAGGCAGAGTCAGATGATCAAGGGGAGGACTCATCCAGGGGAGAGGACTCATCCATTTCCTTGGCAGAGGTCGCTGAGGTAATTAAAAGCTCCTCAGTGGCAAAGCAGCAGGAGTGGATGAGATTCACCCTAAGATGCTGAAGGCTCTGGACATTGTTGGGCATTCTAGGTTGACACATCTCTTCAATGTAGTGTGGAGGTCGAGGACAGTGCCTGTGTTGTGGCAGATGGGGTGGTGGTTCCCAATTTTTAAAAAGGGGAACCAGAGTGTCTGTTCCAGTTACAGGGGAATCACATGACTCAGCCTCCCTAGGAATGTTTACTCCAGGGCGCTGGAAGGAGGCTTTGGCCGATGTTGAACCTCAGATCATGAGACAGTGGACAAACTATTTACCCTTGCAGGCCTTCTTGAGGGAGTGTGAAAGTTTGCCCATCCAGCGGACTTGAAGAAGGCCCAAAACTGTGTTCCTTGGGGGATCTTGTGTGGGGTACTGTGGGAATATGGGGTTATGCTGAGAGACATACAATCTCTATGCGATTAAAGTAAGAGTGGTGTCTGCATATTTGGCACAAAGTTGGATGCATTCCAAGTGCATGTTGACCTCCAGGATTTACCCTTGTCACCAACTCTGTTTATGAATTTCGAGGACAGGATCTCATGGTGTTCAGTTGGAGACATCATAATTTTGTCTCTGCTTGGTGCATATGTTGTCCTGTTAGCTTCTTCAGCTCGGGACCTTCAACAGGCACTGGAGCATTTTGCAGCTGAGTGCCAAGCGCCTGGGATGAGGGTCAGCAGCTCGAAGCCTGAGGCCATGGTTCTCTGCCAGAAAAAGGTAGATTAGTTCCTCCAGGTGGGTAGCAAGTCCTTGCCTCAAGTGATGGAGTTCAAGTATCTTGGAGTTCTGTACATGAGTGAGGGTAAAGTGGACCAACAGACTCTGTACTGAACAGTTGTGGTGAAGGGAGAGTTAAGACATAAGCCAACGCTCTGAGTTTATTCCACCATCTTGTTCCAAACCTCATCTATTGCCATTAGGTAAAGACCAAAGAATGAGATTGTGGATAAAGTGATTGAAATGAGATCCCTCAGGAAGGTGGTTGGGCAAAGCATTAGATGTAGATTAAGGAGCTTAGACATCTGGAAGGAACTCCAAGTAGAACCGCTGCTCTTTCACATTGAAAGGAGTCAGTCAAGGTAGTTTGGGCATCTAAGATACGCCCTGGTCACCATCCTGTGGAGGTTTTCCAGGCACACCCAACTGGGATGAGACCTGGTGCAAACCCAGAACCTGTAGGAGGGGTTATTTATCTTGTCTGGCCTGTGAATGCCTTGGAATTCTCCAAGAGAACCTGGAAATTGTGGCAGGGGCTAATCTGTTTGGCTTGCTACTGCCATGACCTGCCCCGCATTGGTAGTGGAGGTTGGGTGGATGGATGATTTAGTTTATTTCCCAGGTTTTGGTTTTTATTTGTTTCAAATTATGTTATTGTGATCAGATTTGTCACATTTAAGTTGGTATGTTCTTTTGTTTATCAAAGGTCAAACCATTGTTCAGAGAATGTCATTTTGTCAGCTTTTATTTTTGACGTCTTGACTCAATATTTACAAGCACTTGTGAAGACACTGAGTTTGTGTTTCAGGTAATAGAAAAGGTCGTCTCTCTCTCTCTTTAGCCTGACGGGGAGCTGACGGGTTCACAGCTGTTAGTCTGGGAAGCTATCAGTCTGATATTTTCATATATTTTTTTCTCTGTGCCTTTTTGTTCTTTTCTGTTTGCTTGTCAGTAACTCTACACTTTTACATGCAGCAACTTGACATGACATCACAGGACAGGTGTGCTGGCTGACCAACAGGCACACAACTATGAGTTCACGGCAAAAGACCGTTGTGAAGTCAGCATCACAATGAGAATATGATACAGATGGAGAAGCTGATAGAAGATCAGACAGGAAGTGCTCTGGTGGCCGGCCAGCAGGAGATTAACTGTGACGGCTATAATGTGGAGTAGATGCATCAACAGAGAGGAACACTGAAGGGCTGTGAGTATCTCTCAAGAGGAACATTGTTTCAACCTGCTGCATATCACTGCTGTCATCTTTACATGGTTTAATATTTTATTGGTGCATAGTAAGAAAGCTCTTACAAGTTGATAAATGTTACCCTGAATGGACAGTTTGCGACAGATTTTCTTTACAGCATGGACAAGTCAAATTTGAGTTTTTGGACAAATAAAGTAACTTCTGTAAATCCTACCCTTTCTGATAAGATAAAATGGAACTAATATACCCTGGTTGTTGTTGTTGTTTTGCTGAGCTCTTTAAATTTAAAATAATTTCAACAGAAATATTATCTTTTTTCCTTTTTATATGTTCTTTTCCTTAGCTTTGAAGAGCAGATGGACCTGCCTGATTTTGAAATCCTGTCTTGCCAACCTCCATTGTCCAACGACTTCATGTGGCTTAATGCTTAACAGTCCAATCAGGGAAGAGAGGTGGGAGCAGCAGATGTGACGCCACAGGGGAGTGACTGCATGTTTGAAAACAATGGCAGCTTCAGAAGCGTTCTCATTATCTGTATCTTTTTGATTAAGAAATGGACTCCATCTTTTCTTTAAAGGAGGAGGAAAGCTTGTCTTACAAGCAATCATGTGTTTGCTCTTTTTAATCTCTGGCATAGACATGCTCCATAGCTACAAATGCTTAGCTAAGCTTTAATCATCTGTAAACCATTAGGCAAAATAAGCTGGTCTTGTTATCATAGCAAAACCAATATGACAACCCAATAAACTAAAAAAGAGAGCATATTGCAAATCTTTGCTAACTAAGCAGGAGGAATGCTTTGACATAACTAATCCCTGGTATTTAACAGTAAAACAATAAGTAACACAATGTTAGAACTAAAAAAGTAATAAAATTATCAGGAGTTCCACTTAGACAGCCTCTGGACAGCTCTTAAATCAACAAAGTAAAAATTGTAGCAGAGAATCACTTTTGTCTCACTTTCCCACTCCTAAATTAACTTATGTACATTACTGTGTGGTTCAAATTAAAGGCATTTGAGAAACAAAGAAAGTGCACAATTTGTGAAAAATCTCAAGGTTCAAAATTCACCTTAGGACTGTCATTTTCTGCTGTCCAGGTCAACTCCAAATGGATAGTGTCCTGAAGTGGCCCAGATGTGGTTGTCGAAACTCAAATTACTTGTGGGCCAGATTTGTGCCAGCTTTGGCCCGCACATTCAGCAACCGGACATGGGCCATTTAAGGGCTGTAATTCATAGCTGTATCTGGGCCACCTCCGAGTGGGTAGTGTGGGCCCGGACTGAGACACACCACCAATTTTGCAATCTGGGTTGTATTGTTTGGTAAGTGGTCACTTATGCAAAAAAAGTTTGGACACTTCTGGTCCAGGAAAAATGTGGAAATGGGTAACCACCACTGGTTGAGTGGTACAGTGGACTTGAGTTTACCATAGGGTTTCAGTGTTTGTATTGCTCATGTCTTGGTGTATTATCCAATGCTGGAGATTGCATAAGAATGATGCATAAAAAATAGATCCTGTTTGTAGGCCATCTTTTCTATAAAATGAATATGAATTAATCAAAAAAGCTCTGACATGTAGTTGTGCAGACAAAGCACTGTTGTGCATTGTATGTTTGCCACAAGGTCAGTGAAATGTGAGTTTTGTTCTGGGTACAGATGTGTGCTTGTTTCAGTTGCATTCTCAAAATAGCAGGATTACATAAACCACATAAAATCTGGTCTAAAGTTCGTGGCTTAAAGACACAGTGGTATTCTGCACTATCAAGAATGTAACAGTCTAGCTCTGTGCCTAACCATTCCTTAGACAAAACGAACCCCTTGAGGAAACTTAAGCAGATGTACATTTTCAATTAAACGACATGAGCTCTAAAAATGAAATCTGTTTAAAGCAGAAAGTAGGAAAGAGATCAATGCTGCATGCCCTTCTTTAATTTCCTTCTGTTATTCTATGCATTCTCCTTTTGGCTACATATCAGCCAAAAAGACACTTTTTTTCTGATGAAAATGGCTCTCTAATGAGATGTCAGTTCATACTCCATTAGATTTGAAAGTTACAGAGCATCACACAATGGAGGACTTTATTGAGATTATCAGGTGTGTTAAAGGGCTTCGCAACCTGCTCCCCAAACTTTTCTGTATTCCTCTTCTCCCTCAGCTTGATCCACTGTGTGTGCTCCCAATTTAATGCAGGTCAGCCATTGTTTATCTCCTCTGCTAAGTTCCCACAGGACGACTGCGCCTTAAAATCTGAGACAGAAAATCCTGCCACATCAGCGATTGGTCTGCCGGTGTGGGAGTCTGTCTGTCTAGCTGTTGGAAGGAAAAAGAGGAAACAAAGATTAGTGCCTTTTAAAAAACAACAACAAGAAATGTTGAGACAAAGTGAGAGAGTAATGGCCTCATAAAATAATATTATTGGTGCATCAGTCAATATATTAAATTTGGATGTCATTAGATCAATGCAGGTCTTATCCAGAGACACTTATCCCCCCCCCCAAAAAAAAAAAAAAAAAAAAAAAACAACAACTAATATTTCAAGCCACCATGTCTCTGAGAAACAAACAACAACAACAACAACAAAAACAGAAAAAAGAAGGTAAAAAATTAATTCATATGATTATGAGAAGAAAGGGTGGGGGGTGGAGGTCACCAATACCATTCAAAATGGTTCATTATGTGAGTCTTGGATGTGCACCCCAACTTAGAAAACAACTGGTGAATGATTTCCAGATACACTTCCTCAAAAACTGAAAGTTTGACCTGATGGTGTGTGCTAATGATCACATCATCACCAAAACCAATAGGGCATATACTCTTGTGGTCATTATTGTTGTCAGTAAATTTGAGAGGATTTGTATGAAAACATTTTAAGATACATTCATTCTAAATTAAAAAAGTTTGCCCTGATGGTCGTGCAAGAGGACAGGTCAGCTAACTGATAGGTTTCATTGTCAAGGGGTTATTTATGTATTCAACAAATAAACAAAGTACCTGACACCAAAACTTGGTCAACAGTCATATGTTAATCATTTTCTGGAGGCAAATATCCCTGGGATCAGGTTGACCCCTGGGGTGAAATGTGTTAGTAATATTTGAGGATAATAAGAGGGTTAAAAGTATGGAATCAGCTGAAGTGGAACTCCTGAAAAGTGTGATTTCATTTACCCTGACCTGGATTACTGGACATCCCTGAGTCATTTTTACAACCACTTTTGTGCACATTTAAATCATTAGGGAAATCAAATTGTGCATTTGACAAAAGAGAAATTTTAAATAACAATATTGCCTCTACTATCACTAATAATAACAATAATGGCAATAATAATAATAATAATAATAATAATAATAATAATAGTAATAATAATAATAATAATAATAATAATAAACTAATCTCGCACACAATATAAAATACATTTATTTTGCCTTCAAACAGCCATTACTCATAATGACAAGACATTATCACGCAGTTCCTGCAGGTTTGTCAACTGAACTTCTATCGTGGTCATTTTCCGTTCTACCACATCCCAAAGGTGCTCTAATTCTTATATACCAGGTATCCTTCTGTAATGGGGGTTGCAGAAGGGCTGGAGCCTATTCCAGGGGTCACTGGGCGAGAGGCAGGGTACATCCTGAACCAGGCCTCAGCCCATCACAGGGCAACATGGAGAGACAGAGAACTATTCACACTCAGACTCACACCTAAGGTCAATTTAAAGTCACTTATTAAAGTAGTGAGCATGTTTTTGGTCTGTGGGAGGAAGCTGGAGTGCCTGGAGAGAATCCACACATGCACTGGAAGAAAATGCAAACTTCACACAGAAAGGCCCTGCCTGACCCGGGGATCAAACCAGTGATCTTCTTGATGTGCGGCACGTACACTAACTGCTGCGCAACTGTGCCACCCCCAAAGGTGGTCTCTCTTAGACTGATATTTGGTGTCCATTGAAGACTGTGGAGAAAGTGAACTCATTTTCATGCTCATGAGACTTTTTAAGCTTTTAGACATGGCACATTTTCCTGCCTAAAATATCCATCTGAGGATGAATAGAGACCTTATGTGGAGGAGCACAAGGTCTCTAACATCCATGAGCTCCATGATGTAGTCATGGGGTTGGAAAAGGATTCCAGTGGCAAAATGTGAAGCTCTGGTGAACTCCATGCCCCAGAGGGTTAAGGCAGCACTGAAAAATAATGGTGACCCCACAAAGTATTGACACTTTTGGGCCCAATTTGGACACTTTCACTTAGGGGTGCACTCACTTTTGTTGCCAGCAGTTTAGACATTAATGGCTATGTGCTGAGTTATTTTGAGGGGACAGTAAATTTACACTGTTTTACAAGCTGGACTCTCACTACTGTGCACTGTATCAAAACGTCATTTCTTCACTGTTGTCAAGTGAAAAGAGCTCAAATTTTTCACAGCCAATCAGTCTTCATTTGTGTAGCACCAAATCATCATAGATATTTTCTTAAAACACTTTATTATGGAGCAGCCAATGGAATGGGCCTACTTGTACTTTGCACTCTATTAAGTTTAACATTCTCAGATAGATCAGATAGAATGTGTATTTGATTATTTGTTTTAAACCTGCTGATTGTGTTGTGTCATTTTCTATGTACCGTGACTCTGACTGCTGTTTTGGCCAGGTCTCTCTTGTAAAAGAGGTTTTTTAATCTCAATGGGATTTAAAGGTTAGAAAGAGAAAGACAGAAAAGATCCTCAAGCTATATTCTGAATTGTGGCATGTATTCATAAGGATTGTTTAATTTATTATCTTCATTTCAGTAATGTTGTTCTTTTTGTTAAAATGATAGTCTTGTAGAAAACATCAGTCTTGATTATATTTCTTTCTGTTTTTAAAGGTTATAAAAGATGTTCAATCAGGAACTGTATTACTTTGTTGTGATTATTGTTTTCATACTGTTTCTATTTATAGATTATAAAGCTATCCAGTAAATGCAATTCATTCTCTAACAAATGCTTCCTCAGTAAGGTACAGTAAGTGCATACTGGCATGTGCCTTCTACAGATTACTTCACAGTGACAGTATGATATTTTCTATGCTAATTTTGTTTCACAAAATCAGAGCCAAAAGAAATGCAAATTAGAACAGATGAATACAAATGGGACGTGAGCCCTGGGTGAGGATGATAAGGTAATTCTTGTAAAAGCACAACTGCTTTAATTGATTTAAATGTTGCTGGATTTTGTAAAAAAGGACATTTTAGAACTCCAAATGACAGCAGTTTAACCATGACAGGCTGCCAACTTGTGGCAGAAAAAAAACCTCCATGCAAAGACAGCTTAATTTTTTAAATCCATTGTGAAAATGAAAAGAATCATTTAACTCAGTTTTAGTATCCAGGTACATGATCTTATCTTTTTTTGCTTGTATTAAGTTGAAAATACTGGTCCAAAAGTTTAGAAGACCCTTGGTTTGAAGGGACAGACTTGTCCATTTGATTTGGCAAGAGGTTTGTTTCTAACCTTCTTTTTTAAAGAACTCCAGAACAGGTGATATTGGCTTTGTAAGGTTTGCCATCCAACAAAATGAACCATGACTTTTTTCATCACAAGATTATTTCTTCAAGAAACTAAATGGTTCCATTGTCATGTGCATTCCTGCAGAGGCCTTATTGTGAAAACAAGGACTGTAATATGTGCAGAAATAAAAGTTTTATTTCTTTACAAAGTCAATCCTGTAGAAAGTAATAAGAAAATAGTCAAGGTCAATCGAACAAAGAATATAACGACTTCATAAATGAACTTGCATCATCATTTGTGCAACATTATGAAAGCCTGTCAGCATGGAGGAGAATAGATTTGAGTTTTTCTTGTTGCTGTTTTCCACTTATATGTTGCACCTTAACATGGACAAGTTTTTAATTTTTGGGACTCCCTTCTTCAAACAAAGTACTTCCTGTGGCTCACTACCAGCTTCTTTTAACTTCCCCCTTAGGATTTTCAGAGGCTAGAGTTTGACAGAAGACTATATAGTAGAAATGCGTAAGGATCCTAAAAAGGTTCCTAATATCAAGGGACAGTTCTTGAGGTTAAAAGTGGCTTACTTTGGCTAGTTGGATCCTTAATGCTAGGTGTGAAGGTAAAGCCAATAAATGTGGCAGAATTAGCCATGGTCATTGTAGAGAGTCATGCAAAACAAAATGATCCTTATGAGTGTTTAAAAAACCGTTTGTATAAAAATTAACATGATGTGCTAGATTTGCAAATCACGTGATACATGAATAGTTTTGTGTTAATGACTTACTCCTGAACAATGTCCAGTCTTAATTTCCTTTTAGTCACTACAGAACCAAACTGCACTGTTTCTGTTCCTCTCATACCTGCTGTCCTTTTGGCACAGACCTTTATGTAGCCCGTTGTAAATGATAATGTATCAGTGTGTCTAACGGATAGCAGAATCAGATCACGAGGTGACAGAGATCTGCAATACACTGCTGAAATAGCCATGTTATGTTCAAGTTTAGAATGGGAGCAAAATCAGCACATAGAATACAAATACATAATGCTGTGTTGTCTTGAAAAAAAAAGGCTAAAGAGAACTGTTGTGCCAAAGAAACACACATTTTGTTTCAGATGGTTGGTGTTTAAACTGCACTTTTCTGCAATATTAATAGTCAGACTGTGAGCATAATGGAAACATTTTTTATCATATTAGTCTGCCATGCAGGTTGGAAAGTCACATTATTGGTCATGTGCTTGGCTGTAAAATAGCAATGGTGTCCACATATTTTGAAGGTAGACATACTGTAGGCCTATGTCACAAAACAGGAAGCTGTCGTGTCCAAATAATATAAATTTGCTCTAGTTTTAATTGTCTTGTTCCCGAAGTTGAGTATCCAGGCCAGTCCAGCCCTGTCCAACCTGACCAGAAGGCTAAGGAATAGCATTTATAGATAACCTATTTTAATGCTATAAAACTCATCTTAAAGTGTGTATTTTGATCAGGCATATATCTAAAAGTGAGACTTTTTGTAATTACTTTGAAACTCCTCACAGTCCCTTGAATTAAACTGTGCCAAAAATAGTAAATCATTAAATAATAACTCAGACTTTCATTCAGAAATATGTTTTTGTGTTGTTTGGTTTTGTTTTGTTTTAGCAAAATGCAGAAAAGCTATTAAAATGAGCCACTACTTTGTCGGCTAATTTTCCCCAATTTAATTGAAGGCTCTGATGCGCAAAGCCAAGATATATAGCCATAAGCTAAAAGTCTAGCGCTAAATCTTTACACAGATGTATTCCCTTATTTCAATGAAAACATGCTTAAAGAGACCTTAAAGAGAGTTAAGCATTTTTGAAGAGGCCATTTAGTACACTAGCAACAGTGATTTTGATCTGCTCTGCCCCTATGAGGACAGAACTGGCCAGATTAGTATATGATTTCTATGATATACGATGCTTAAAATGGTATCAGGGCTCAGAAAAATATCTTGTAAGAAAAAAAAATGAATGAACAAACACTGTACTGAAGAAAATGAATATGCTACACTCAGTCCCTTTGTTTTTGTACTGCTTCAGAACCCTTCAACAAACTTGAAGCAGGTTGGATAACCTTGAAACTCACATACATGATATATTACAAATCAGGGTTTGTTTACAGTTGTACCTAAAGTCAGGACAGCACCTGAGTGCATAAATGATTTTCTCTGTATAAGAGAAGCGCAGATCGAGGCACTATTTGTTTCACGTTTGTTTATCCTTGCTATAGTTTGAAGTGTTATTTAGCGTAGCAGTTTTCAAATAGAGAAGTTGATTTCCCAGTAAGCTTTCACAAAGAGATTATTCTGCCAATAAGACGTTTCTCTTTGACATTTTCTGGCATTATTTCTATAACTTTTACCAACACCCTCTCTTCCCCATGGCTCCAGTATTCAGGGCTATGCTTTGAAAAGGGAGTAAATGTTTAATTAGTCACACTAATGAATAGTTAACAGTTGTATGTGCCACTTCTCCTGGCCTTGTCTTGTTGCATCTTGCTTTTTTTCTGGTCTGCCGCTGCACTTGTACTCCTTGTGGCTTTCCTCCTGCCTAAATAAGTCATGAGAAATGCCAACGCGCAGTCCAAAAACAGGCAGGAGATGGAATAAAATCAAGATTGGAGACACAGCAGACAGTCCAGAGGTTTGTGGCTGTGCTGCGTTTGCTGTCAGACTTGAATGCTTTAAAAGGACATGCTGAGTGAGGACACTAATCATAATCCATTTATGAACACCACAGTGGATCAGATGTGTGTGCACATTTCTGTGTGCTGGCGTGCGTGAGCATTCACTGACATGGCCCTGAACTTTCTCTGCCTTCTTGGTAAGTTGGAACATACAGACCAACAAACTTTCAGAAAGCAGAGCAGCACCCTTCCTGAATAAACCAGAACAATAATTCATCTTAATATTAACTCATCACTTATTTATAACAGACCAATAGACACTGTTTGGATAGAGGGTGAGTAAGGGAGGATGGAAGGACATTTAATGGGTCCTTGTGTCAAAGAAAATGGAGAGAACAACAGAAAATGCGAGGAGAGTAGGTATTACTCAGTGCTACTCAAACCCGAGAAGTCCAGAGGGACCAGCCTGCATTGGAATTTCAGCTAAATTGGCTTTTGCTTGAAGGCTAAAAGACATTTTATTTGTCTCATAAAAGGGCAGACTGCCAATATGGCCATTAAGTGGGTATTTGTTTTTTACAACAATTAGCTCTCAAATATTGTTACCTCATTCATCATTTGTCAGAGAGCTTGCCTTTCAGTTTAATTCACTGCTGACATTACTAATGAATACAGCTGCAGGATTTGAAACAGGCTTGTGGGAAAGGCAGACTGTATTTTTTATCTTTATTTAATCACGTGTGTAAAAATATGTATGTTATTCACGTATGCTTTTGGTTTGTTGGCTCCTTGAAGCTCTTTTGCTGTAAAATCCCCATGCAGGATTTTGATGCTTATGAGGATTTCACTAATGAATGCATATTCTGCAAATGCATTGCAGGACAGAGGTGATTCTGGCTTGTAATAATAACTCACACTTGCTCCTGCTGGCTTAATAATTGTGCTCTGAAACTTTGCATGATTGTTGTTTCCTGGGGAATCTAAGTAGGAGAAAAATTAGCACAAAAACCTGCACAGCCAGACACAAACTAACAGTGGTGACAAAGTGAAGCATGCACAATGTTTTTACATTGACCTTGCCTCAGTCTCAGCTGTCAGTCAATCACTTCTGACAGCCATGACTCACACCTGTGCCCTGTCCCATTGGCCACTGACAATTCATGACTAACCCGTCCTCTGAGGAAACTGGACAGCAGCTATTGACAGACCTCAATAAGGGACAAAGAATGTGTGGGAGAGAAAGGGAGGAGGAGAGAGGGAGGATAAGTGGGGATGTTGGGTCATACCGTAGGGCAGATTGCCCATTCTACTCTGCTGTTCGTTGTCATGGAACACTGACACATGAAAATGAAAAGGAAAGAAAATCTTGTTTGTTGTTGTCATATTAATAATGTGTTACACCAGAGTATGTCCATAAGTAGATTCATCTCTGTTTGAAAAGTTAAGCCAATTTGAGATTGCATACTGGATTTCTGGATTTGTCAGTTTAGAGCTGGCTGAAGAATCACTACATGTCACAGACCTTAATGTTATGATGCCTTCTTTTTAAATGAACCCGTTTACAGTGTGCTCCAAAAACAGTTTGGCTGGGGTAGTTTGTATCTGAATGGACACACACTGTAGAGAGTGAGTCTGTCTATTTCTTGTCAGTATTCCTGGACTAATATTTCTCATATTAGGAGCACAGATGACAGCTGAAAGCCATGTGGTGCTTCTGTTTATCCGGAGGTTTAGAGCCTCCTCACCTCCTCTTTTTCTTCAACAAGAGAGAAAACAAATTTGAGACAGCATTTCCGATATAGAGAACAGCACTGGGTTTAAATGTATGTCTGCTTTTTTCCAAAGTTAACATCCTGCAATGTTTACAGTGTTAAACTGTTACTCACTGAAACTTATTAAAGATTCAAAATAAAAAAAAAATGTGCATGCTAGGTGGCTGTTGAAACATGTTTGATTAAAACATTTTAATCCTGCCACTTGTCCTCTGGGATTATAGGGACCATTTCAAATTATTAAGGTTTGAAGCTCTCTCTACTTTGACTTTCAAGTGTGTCATTGAATTGTAACTTTTTTGTACATTCACACAAAAATACATACTTAACCGAATGACTGTCACATTTCTAAACTGTTGCGAGCAGCACAAAAGCAGGAATTTATCAGGGCAGCAGGGGTTAAGGGACAGCATGGATTTGAGCTCTTTCCATAGAGACATGTAACTGGAATGACACTGCTGTAAAAACCGACAGAAAAATGTTAGTGGAAAACAAAATGTTGAATTCTAGTGGGAAAAAATGTATTTCTTGTAAATGACATAAGCCCAACAACAACATATTCAAAAATAAAACAAATATTTGGGCAATTTTTGCATTAACATTGCTCCATATTTATAAACTGATGATAAGAAAACGTTCCATCAGAAATGCTCTTCAGAAGGATTTTCAAGGTTATTTGAAGCTGCATGAAACAGCTAAAAGCAGCTTACTCCAGCAGTTAAAAGCAACTTCTTAGTGAAAAAAACCTGTTCAGAGTGGAAGAGTGGCTTTTAATGTTGGCAAACTTACAAAAAGAGGACTGAGGAGTATTTTCATCTCAAGCTTGTGTTTGACACTTGGACTTTGTTGGGGAAGTTGCAGTCAAATTACCTCAGAGTCAGGCAGCCACAAGACATAATCACTTAAATTGCTAGTGAAACCACCTGTGGATTTATTACAGAGCAGTTTTCTGATAAAAGGCTGCTTTTATTTAGTATTGTGACACAACTGTGTTTTCAAAGACTTAACATGGAACTCATCTGGACAGTTCATCAAAACTGGCTGACATGGAAGAGTATTGTTAGTGTTCAAAAAATGAGCTTATGTTTATGACCTAAAAGGAGGATATGTCAGGGCAAAAGAGGACATATGGTCACCCTAACATAAGAAGAAAGGGATCACTGGTGTGGACAGCCTAATATTTGGACCTACAAAGCTTCAATTACTACAGTTACAAATATTTGGCCTTTCCTTTAGCCCCATTCCACTTTCTTTATAGTTCCTGAATCAATGCTGTGTTCTATTAACCTCAGAAAAGGGAACTGGGAGTGACGTCATCTCTGAGTCATCAGCGTTCCAGTTACAAAGTCAGAAAAACATGCCGGTCCACATGGCTATCGTTAACCGTTGTTAGCATGCCCTGCAATGTTGTTCACAGATACCACATAAAGAATGTAAATATCACTATGTTAGCATTTTTGTATATATAAGTTGAACAATACTACTACACATACTAATAAACAGATTATTACAGGAGCTTAATAACTGTTCACACTGGGGGCAGCCATCTTCGATTTTCAACTCGGGGGTGGACAGGTTCCCCAGAGTTCCCAGCAGGAAATTCCGACCTCAGGGGGCATTACAGACGCAGTTTCCAACTCGGAACTCGGGAATTCCGACCTCCGACTACAATTGGAACGCACCATAACTTCAGAGAGATCAAAACAATTAGATACATGGTAGTTCCTGCAAACAGCCTTGGCCTACATGTGCTAGTATGACCTTGAAAAAAATAATCATGAATGTCATGCTGCTGTGGACCTGATCAATCAATTTAACCTACATCAGTCATCAACAGAAAGTCATCATTAGCATAAATTCATACTTTTAGATCAGTTGAATCCATTTCAGCTAGATGCTGCAAAATTGATCATCATTTCTTTCCAATTTATAACTATCACAGATGCTAATGTTCATATCAGATTGACCTCTTTATCTGTGGTTGCTTTGATTAAACCTGCAATATGTTCCTTTAAAAACAAATAGATTCTCAGGCTCTCTCTCTCTATCTCTCTGATTCTGAGATCCTGTGAGTGCGTGTGGAATACTAGAGCTAACTGGTCTCTCTTGAGGCCCATACTTGACTGTATGAAAATGTATATTTTCTGTTCAAACCACATTACCATTACTGCTCACATACTTCCATGCATCCTTTCCATTGGCATTGCAGTTAACCAATACATCCACCGGGGGGGTTGAACAAATCTTTCTCACACAGGGCACTACTTCTCCTTCTCTTTAACTAACTCACAGAGTTTCTCTTCGAAAAGTTCCACCATTATTCTTTCTTCTTCGTGTCTTATTAGAGCTATTATTTGGTAGTATCAGTAACACTGCCCCCACGTTTTTCAGTGATACTGCTAGGTTGACCCATATCCGTAAGCTTTATGGGAACATGAAGAATTATGGACTAAATGAATGCAGAGAACAGACAGAAGGCTCCGTCTGTATCTTGATCCATGTTTAACATTGAGCATAAATGGGATTTTGGCTCCCGTGTATGTTACAATTTGATCCTGGCTTCAATAATGTGAAAGCAGCGTTAATTTATTTACTGTTGGTTTTGTTGCATTCCCACCATCTTTTTTGTTGGACATCAATCATCAGTGAGGTACGAGTGTTTTCCTTTATTGTGGGGAGAATATGATCAACATACCAGCTGTGGTGAAAGGTGGGATAATTTAAGGAATGTACCTGAGTAATTTGTTTTAAAAAATCAAAGTAAATTGAACATAGACTCCTGCCTTTCCAGCAGCCTTATTACTGCCTGTACCTCCTCTTGTAATATATGTAACGGACCAATATCAGAAAACTTCAGACAGACACAAAATTTAAAAAAAAAAAAATGAGAGGAGCTGGTAATGTGTACTTGCTTTTAATGACAAAAATTAACCCACTTTTAGCTAAAAAAAAACCAAACAAACAAACAAACAAAAAAAAAAACGGTCTGCCTGTCACAATATAATATTGGATTAAGGCTCTGGTAAGAGCTGACCAATCCAGTGGAGCAGCTAAAAGACCCATTTGCTGTCAGGTTATAGTACTTTTCAGAAGTAAAAAAAAAATCAACTATCAACTATTCTGTTGGTTAATGTGTCTCCCAGCATCCCAGAGCAAATATAAGTGCTTCATTTCCATAACTTTACCTTTATTCTTTTCTATATTAAGAGATGTTTAAAATTTGGTTTGATGGTCTCTTAAGGTCAAACACTAAATCTAAAATCAACTTACAGTACAGGCCAAAAGTTTAGACACACCTTCTCATTTGATGTTTTTTTCTTTATTTCCATCACTATTTACATTGTAGATTCTCACTGAAGGTATCAAAACTGTGAATGAACACATGTAGAATTATGTACTTAACAAAAAAGTGTGAAATAAATGAAAACATGTCTTCTATTCTAGTTTCTTCAAAGTAACTACCCTTTGCTCTGATTACTGCTTTGCACACTCTTGGCATTCTCTTTAGGAGCTTCAACAGATAGTCACCTGAAATGGTTTCCAACAGTCTAAAGGAGTTCCCAGAGATGTTGAGCACTTGTTGGCCCTTTTGCCTTCACTCTACGGTCCAGCTCACCCCAAACCATCTCGATTGGGCTCAGGTCTGTGACTGTGGAGGCCAGTCATCTGGAGTAGCACTCCATCACACTCCTTCTTGGTCAAATAATAAATAAATCCCCAACAGTGTCACCAGCAAAGCAGCCCCACACCATCACACCATAGACTCCATGCTTCACAATGGGAACCAGGCATGCAAAATCCATCTGCTCACCTTTTCTGCATGGCACAAATACACCAAACCAAAGATCTCAAATTTGGACTCATCAGACCAAAGCACAGATTTCCACTGGTCTAATGTCCATTCCTTGTGTTTCTTGACCCAAACATACTGTATCTCTCATGCTTGTTGCCTCTCCTCAGCAATGGTCTCCTAGCAACTATTTGACCATGAAGGCCTGATTCACGCAGTCTCCTCTTAACAGTTTTTGCAGAGATGCGTCTGCTGCTGGGGCTCTGTGTGGTATTCATTTGGTCTCTAATCTGAGCTGCTGTTAACTTGCGATTTCTGAGGCTGATGACTCAGATGAACTCTTTCTCAGCAGCAGAGGTGACTCATGGTCTTACTTTCCTCGAGTGGTGCTCATGTGAGCCAGTGTCGTTGTAGCCCTTGATGGTTTTTGCAACTGCCCTTGGGGACACATTCAAAGTTTCTGCAACTTTTCGGATTGACTGACCTTCATTTCTTAAAGTAATGATGGCCACTTGTTTCTCTTAACTTAGCTGATTGGTTTTTGCCGTAATATTAATTCTAACAGTTGTCTAATAGTGCTGTCGACTGTGCATCAGCCTGACTACTGCACAACACAAATGATGGTCCCAACCCCATTTATAAGGTAAGAAATTCCATTAATTAACCCTGGCAAGGCACACCTGAGAAGTGAAAACTGTTCCAGGTGGCTACCTTTTGAAGCTCATAAAAAGAATGGCAAAAGTCTGCAAAGCAGTAATCAGAGCAAAGGGTGGTTACTTTGAAGAAACTAGAATATAAGACATATTTTCATTTATTTCACACTTTTTTGTTAAGTACATAATTCTACATGCGTTCATTCATAGTTTGGATACCTTCAGTGAGAATCTACAATGTAAATAGTGATGGAAATAAAAAAAAACACATTGAATGAAAAGGTGTGTCCAAACTTTTGGCCTGTACTGTATATTTTCTGCTGTTGATAGATACAACCATCACCTCACAGACACCTGCCTTTAGCCTTAGCCTTCTGGTCATAATATGATCTAATATAAGTAATTTTCCACAAACCGCACTTCAACTTCTATCAGATCTTAGAAACTGTTTTTCTTCTTTTTCTTCTTTTTTCATCCAACCTTCATGACTGTGGTAAAAGCTGTGGCTCATCATAAAATGGACCTTGTGTGGATATCTTCAAAAGTAGAAAGCATCAGCTTGAAATAAGTTTTTTGGAGGGACAATGAATGACAAGGGGTCAATTTTAACCCTGCAGCAATTGATTTTGCTTTGTGATTCAGTGTTCAAACACAACACTGACATTTCTGAAGGCTAAATTGTCAGAGTAACTCAAGACTTAAGAAGAGAGAAGATAGGATTAACCTTTACTCCTTGGCCACAAAGTATCTGAAATTAATCATTACACTCCTCTATGTATGCTCAAAGTGTGAAAAGGCAACAGTTTGCTGACAATTTCACCTTAACATGTTACTATTGTGATTTAACACTGTATCACAAAGAAAAAAAAACATTAACTGCAGGGTTCATTGATATATAAAGGTATTTAAATTGAGAATGATAAGCCTCACACTTGTGATTAGTAATGACAGCCTTTACAACAAGACATTTGAGTTCAGCTTTGTTTGTTTTTTACACCAGGTATGCAATGTTTGCACATTATGAATGAAGAAAAAATAGTAAAAATATCTGAACAGCATCTTGGTCAAATAACAATATGTAATAACCAATAGGAGGAAAGCAGGCATGGGCACAATGTATCAAATTTCCTTTGAATTATTTATCTTTTTACTCTGTCTCAGAACTTATTCTATCAGCAGTTACCGGAGGATAAAAACCATAGATGTTTTTAACATGAGAATCAAGTTGCTCTCACATCTTGAGTTGGTGAACATGTCTCAATATGGCAGTGGAGGTCGAACATTCTTGCAATTTTCACTTGGTTTGGTTTTCTTTCACAATTCTCTTGGTGCTCCAGACCAAATCCTGTCAAATGCTGCATTATAAAACCAGCGGCCACTAGTTAGGGATGTAACTGTGGATTTTTTTTAATTTCATCTCATGGCTAGTATCTGGTGCTGTTTTTTTAAAACAAAGTGGGATTTAGGCTGCACTGAGCACATTTAGGCTGCACAAGGCACTTGAATATTGATCGAAGATCAAGCTGTGTAACTATTTTACCTATGGACATGGAGAAGTTTAGTATGTAGAGTATATTTCACAAGTAGTTCTGGGAAACACCTCATAGAAAGTGTTTGGGAAGGGCAGAATCTTTACAAAATGTAGAGATCTGGGTTGAATGATAGCTCTGTCAGTTACAATCTCTAAGTGCCAATCAGAATGTAGGCAGGCATCGCTGCCAAGAAGCAGTGTGAGCGATTGTAAATAAGACTCTTGCCTAGAAGAGCGATGAGTGGTAAATAACAAAGATGTATTTTCCACAGAAAAAGCTTTCAGCGCTGTTATTTTTCTTCATTTGTAAATAAATGTTGAATTTTGTCAAAACTACTACTAAAGCAAGCAGCCTCAGTGCTATGTTCAATAAAAGCCATCAGATACTGTATACACGCTTGCAGCAGCATATTGCAGTTGTCCCAAAGTTAGATTATTGCCACAACTGAAGATTTACTTTATTGTTTTGGAACTGTCTGTTTGAAAGAACCCTAACTGAGATCCAGAGTCCATCCATCAGACTATTGAAATCATCTTAAGGCTGAAAAACCACCCCTGTTGAGTTCCTCTATTGATGAAGGAAGATATTAAGGATGAAGGTCCTTTGGTAGATCAGACAAAGGAGCATCCAGGTCTCACATTTGGTCCGTTTGTGTTAAACTTTAGTCTCTCTAGAGTTTAAGAACATGCTGATATAAGGCAGTTGTGGCCTAATTTTCTCATATACTAAACATGTAACATGCTATACTGATTGTGTTTCAATTGCTCTTGCATTACATCCGCTGCGAATTGAAGAGTAGGGTTTCTGTGTCAGCTCTTTATTGTAGAGGTGAACAACTTAAAACATCAAAAAAGCATTGATACAAAGATGATTACAGAAACACATTGAGCCTGGTTCTTTAACACATTATTTGATTTTCCATGAGTAACAGCCAATGTTCTTAAACAGCTGTGTTACCACACATTGTTTGAATCAGAATTAAAATTTCTTCTGAAGGCAAAGTTGTTGTGTCTTTTTTATTTGATAATTTAAATTAAAAAATTGTATTTGATCAGCACTATCTGGCTTTTGTTTGCATCATTTTGGCTTTTTTTCCCTTTCTATGGGCAATACAGCTGTCACAGGTAATTTTGTACAATTTGTGTAGCCATTAACTATCTACACATCTGGCCACCAGTAGGTGAATGTTTGACTGTTTGACAGGTGCCACAGTTCAGCGTCTACTGTTTATGACAGCAACACAACAATTTGGATAAAAACAATCAAACATTATGAAGTGTACTTTTCTGATTACCTTTTTGCCATTTCAAACTCATCTAGTGACATGGTTTACAAAAACGGACTCATACATGAAGACAAATCTATGGACACACACACTCCCCAAAAAATAAAACTTGACCATCTTCTTTTTTGCGATAAAATGCTGCTAAGTGTGAAATCCTTAAACTTGTTTATTGGTTTTGCAATTTAACAATTTGCACATATACATTATCGATTTATGGTACTTAGCAACGCAAAGTTACGGTATTGAAAACCAAACATCACTTTTCTTGTTATTCCACGCTTTCTTTCTCTGCAAGAAACATATCTTTCACACTCTCTAAGTTCACACTCTCAATCTTTTGCTCCTGAAGTACCTGGTCTGTAATGAATACATGCAACTCCTAACTGATAATGCCCCAAGCCAGTTGACGGACCCTTTGTACAAGATAATTTTTAATAACTGCCTGTTGATGAATGATAAAATGCCATCTAAACATTGCCATAAGAGGCCAAAAACAATGAGACTTCCTGATGCTTCTCTGAATCATATCAACATCAGACCTGCAATGGTTGCTTTCACACAGTTGTACTCTTCATCTGTTGTCCCATATAGTTATTTCTAAAACACATATACTAAACAAAATAGAATAACAAACATCATACTTTATATTTTAGAAATATGACTTATTCTATCTTGAACAGAAAAGAGATCAGAGAGCGAAATACTGATTGTCATATTAAAGTTACATCTGACAACTTCTCCTTTATTGAACATTTATTAAAAACTTAAAAATGAAGTGACTGAACAAAGTAATAATGCAAATTCCTTCTCATTTCTTGAAAATTCTATGAACTACTTTAAAAGCCTGAATCCAAACACACTGACTCTTTAATTCAAGGAGTAAAAACATCTTGGAACATCAACAGCAACACCAGTTTGAGTACCCTCAGATAAACTGTGTGTTTGTTGCAACCAGTTTTTTAATTTTTGTATTATACTCCTCTACTCATAAATAGGGGCTTTGTTTTGTTGACCTACAATATTGTACTTCCCTGAGGGCTTGCACAAGAGATGTGACGTTAGCGAACAAGTGAGTCTTTTGAACAGCTCTTTTAAGGCTGGGGTTGGCGATTTTGAAAAACTAGCATGAATTTGAAAGTAGCATCTCCTCAGGGCTCCGCCTAACCCCCCCGCTCACATGCACGCGCGCGTGGCTGATATATCCAGAAGACTGATTCAACTCCAAATCCTCAGCACATGTTTGTTTTGCACTACACCAAGTCATGTCTCAGTCAGTGGTAAGAAAACATAGTCAGTACTGACAGCCGATGTTGATCGAGGTATAGGTAGTTCCTCTGACATTCTCCACATAGCTGTCAAATCTCCCGTTTTGGCCATGAAACTACCGTATTTTCCATATTTTATCCTCTTTCCCGCCGTCCTCCTGTATCAGTATTCTCCTGTAAATCTCCCGTGTGACGATATAATAATAAAAACATTCCTCTTCCTCTCCAAACTGAACTCTGTCTCTAGCCTGAATAGGGCGGTAATGCTCCAAAATGATGGATGCCAACCGCCGTAAAAAGCGAAGAAGAAGAAAAAGACTCGCGAGAACGTCCACCTGCAGTAGCCTGGGTGGCAGTTATCGCAAGATTAGAGCAGCAGAACAAATTTAGAAAAACAAAGAGTTTGTTTTATATTTCTTGCAAATCTGTCTTAAAACGTGAGGGATACTGGAGCTTGGTTGGTGTTGTGGGACAGCTCACGACTGGCTTCCCTTATTTTCAAAGACAAAACTTGAAAGGTAAGCATTCTCCTGCGGACTCTGATACGTATGAGCTCGGCTACATGGACCGAATCTGTGCATGCCGGGAAAATGCACGTGCAGCAGGCGGGCAGAATGGTGACGGGATTTGATTGGTTTAAAAACAGGTGTCCTGGCATGATCATTGTTTGGGGTTTTCCCTGTTTCACTCCTGCTGTAGATAGCGTATATTTTTCGCTCTGTTTTAAGAACACATTATAAGTTGATTACCATCAGGTCATAAAGAACATTTTAACCAGTATTACAAAAAGTGTATCTAAATCAAATCGCCAACCCCAGCTTTAAGTAAACTATGAGGACCGAAACACAATTGTGAGAGAGATGTCCATTTGCAAGCCATCCTTAAACTTCAGGGCAATTTGCATTTAATCTTTTCATCTATTTCTTGTTGAACAACACATAGTCAAAAAAATAGTGTATATCTGCTGGTCACAGACTCGGGAGTGAGGTAATACAAGAAAATAAAAAAGCATAACTGCATAATTTGAATCAAAGTAATTTGTTGATAGATAGATAGATAGATAGATAGATAGATAGATAGATAGATAGATAGATAGATAGATAGATAGATAGATATCTAATTTAATTATACAATATAATGAATGGTACATATTTTAACACAATAAGTTTTACTTTATGTTCTCCTACAATAGAAAAAGAACAATTTTTGATATTTCTTCATCTCTCCTTTTGGTTAAGAGTGTATGAAGGATTTTTCTCATTTTGAAATCTTGTTCCGGCCTTTATTCACTCTGACCTTCTTCTTGTCAACTTAAATCCTCCACTACATCAGGAGCTTTATTTACAAAGATAAATACTTTTCTAAAGGTCACAAGCTTTTGTAAAATTCTTATGATAAATTGTACTTTTGAAAAGTCTTTTTTTTCCCCTACATTAAGTGTTATAAATGTTTTTAATCTTTAGCAGGAGGCTTTCTGTCTATCATCCATCACATTCTGCCATGCCTTGCCATCTGGTATTCTTCCCCTCTTGAGAAGCGAGGTCACAGAGCTTACTGTTTGTCTGTGCCTTGTCACCCATCTTGTACCCAGTCAAACAGGTGTGAGCACTTATAAAATTTGATGACAAGGTTATTTTGTATTTCTCTATATTTCATTCTGAGGGTGGTTGATGAAGCACTGATTAAATTTTCTGGTGGAACATTCACATCTGTTTTCATTTTCTGTCCTCATATACGTTTCAAGAATTTTCACTCAGTCTGCCTTTCAGAAAAGCAGCCCCTAGCTTTCTCCTTATTGCTTGTCCTTGTCCAGTGTAACTATTTATCCAAATTGTGTCTGAGGACTTTTAAATGATGCCTCTTCGATCCCTGGTCCTTGATCAGCCAACACATAGATTCTGATCTGCCCTTTAGACTGCATGGAGGACAACAGATGAAAAACAGAGAACAGAGACCTGGAGATCTTACGGTAGGAATACACAAATCACCAATCGGACACTGCACGACAGTAAAACTTTACAAAGCATGTCTTTTATTTATCTAACATTGGCATAAACTTATGCTGCTGCTATAACATTTAACAATGTACATGTCCAAGATGCACTGCTTTAAAGGTGCTTATACACCGGACGCTACTTGTACTACCTAGGCGATCAGTCTCCATGCAAAGTCAATGTACAGCTGCGATGGGGCGGGGTTCACCCTCCCGTGACACATTTGCTGCGTACAAGACGATCACTTCACATGTCAAAGTTAAAAGAAGTTTATCATTTCAAGGCCATGATGTCGTGTGTGGCTGTGCGGCAACAGCCAATCACATCACGTGCATGTGTGACGGTAGCCGTGATGGACAGTTTTTCATCTGGACTACAGAGGCACAATCTATGTCGTGTGGGAAACATTGGTCAGTGAAGACATTAGTTCCGCCTAGACGGACCACAGAAAACTCACAGAGGATGCTGCTGCAGGGCATCAGCTGCAGTGTTTTGTGCTTGATAAGTGAGGGAAAATTATATAGTTGGAATAATGTCCGCTTATACATCCTACTATAAGATATAAGATATGATCGTGGTGAAACTTGAGCGGACGTGACGTCACCGAGCGACGGCGGACGGCAACGGTGACCAACATGAGGCATGTATGGACACACGGCGATACGTCAGTGGGCGATGCGATTTTGGTAGCAGTGTTGCTTGCAGTGTGAATGCAGCATAAGTGTTTGTAGAAGAATGTTTATTTGCAACTCCTGTCCATAGGAAGCTTTTAAAAGTTATAAAGTAAGTGCCAATAAATAAGTTAAAAAAATAGAATGAGTACAAGATAACTGAAAAAATATCCTATGTACAATACAACTCTCGACACAGTGAAGTTAAGATGTAGAGTCAAATACATTTAAAATAGAAAGCAAAGTAGGCAACAGACACACTATTGTTTTTTTTCGTTTCATTCTGTGGCCCAGAGACCACAGATGTGAATTAGCTTGTAGCTAACTCTGGCTTGACAGTCCTTGTCTTGCATGGCCCCTGTTAAATAAACAAATAAATGAAAAAAATGTGTGGTGTTTCTCCTAAAGCCAGGATTTGATACATTTATTAAAAACAAGAAAACTGTGTTGCATTTTCAACTTAGTGCGTAGATCTTTTGAAAATCTTGCTCTTATGACAAAGAGAGCAGATCGTCTAAATGAGATTTTGCAAACTCGAATCAACGTTTACTGAAGGCCATGTATTGACTCAACTAAAAAAGTTATAACTGCCTTGTGAAAAATTAATCAGACAGAGATGGGGTCGGACCAAGCAAACACTCAAAAATACACTAAAGCTTGCAGTAGTCGTAATGTTTTCAAATCTGAAAATGTTGTCTTTCTCCTGTACAAGACAGTGATGCCATCTTGTTGTTTGTGTTGTCAAAAATATGTATTGTCTGGTTATAAATAATGTAGGCTAAGTTGTTTCAAGTTGTTTGTGGGGTTTGGAACCAGAGAGTAATGCTGTAAAATGGATGTGAAAATGTCATTGTTGCTGGGCTGCGCTGAATGAAAGAACTGTCCTAAGTTTTTGTAATCAAGATTGGATTGGAATTTTTTGCTAACATAAATTATGTGCTTTTCAAATTATTGGGATTTTTTTCAATCTTGACCAAAAATGGATCTGTTATATCTTTATATGGAATAATACAAGTTTTGATTTTTCTTTTTGAAATTAAATACCTTTTCAAACAACTCCAAAACAAAAAAAAATCCACAATCCCATAACAAACAATGAACAGAAAACAGATAAACATCAGAGATAATTGCAAAATAAGCTCAACTGCCCAAAGCATAACCAGCCAAAACAGATTATTAAAATTTAGAAGTATCTCCAGACAACCTGAACCAAACTAAGCAAAGCAGAACCGTCAATTTTTAATTCCAACCAAAGAACTTCCCTAACAACTTCTATAAACTTTACCCATCTTTCAGCCAATCTTAGCTGTTCATAAAATGTTGTTGACATTTAAGTAAATTTTTTCATGGTAAATAAAAGTTAAAAATTCTAAAAAAGTTTTGCCATATTTTATAAGTAGCTCAAACTGTGTTTTTAAAAGAACAAATAAAAACCAGATTTGAATTTTCGACAGGTTCCTTTTACAAACAATGTAAATGAAATTTACAAACATTTTGAGATGACCAAAAGTGGACCAGTTCCTGTCAAGTTGAGGAGAGACCCTCCCCCAAAGGCAAAACCTTTACCATAATGTATTGTATATCAGCTCAGGTTCTCAGCTGTCAGAATCCATTCGAAGTAATGGGATAGTGTGAATACTAGAGGAGTTACAGTAGTTTGGATCATGCGTCTTTTCCTTTCCCTTGGTATGTCAAAGAGGCTATTTATAAAAACAACAAAAAGGGAGGAGCCTTATTGAAACAGAAGTTGGGCACCTCCGATAACTTGGCTAAAAAATGTCCAGTGTTGAATGGAAGGACCGCAGCTGTTGTGAAACAGAGATCAAGGTGCCACATGCATGGCTGGCAGCTGCCTTGGCTGATTAAGCTGATATAAAAATAACTGTATCATCAGCGTATGTTACATAACTGCCAGACAGATCTCTGTTTTTGAAATTTATGCTAAATAGCAGAGGACCCCAAACGGATTCCTGGGGTATACCCATAATAATGGGGTGGATGGACTTGTGCCCATTGATGTGGACACACCACACTCTTCCATTAAGGTAAGACTTAAACCGCTAAAAGTTTTATTAGAAAATTGATATCTGGTAAAATTAGACAGCAGTAAACCACTGTTTACAGCACCAAAGACTGTTTTCAAGACAAACTGCTCCCTAAACATGACCGCTGTCTAAAAACACCTTTATTTTTTTCATTAAGTAATAAGTTGCTGTCTCAGTTGAAGGTTTTGATCTGAAACCAAATTGCCGTTGTACTGTAAGCAGTTAGCTTCGAACTGTAATACAACATGCTCTGCTGCAACTTTTTCTAGAATCCTAGACACATCTAAAATCATAACAATGGGTCTACAGTTAAATATTAAACCTGACTTACCTGCTTCATTGGAGTAATAACAGCTTTTTTCCAGCTATCAGGAGAAGTTAAAGTCCTAATTCATAAATTATGGTGGATTCACATCTGTAGATGTATTTCTACAGAGTCGAAAAGCCCCTAAATTTAACCTTAAGCTTGTTCAGCTTCCTGTCCACCAAAGGCATGTTGTAGGACTGTCACTAGATATATTTTAGTTATTAATTATGTCCTGTTTGAGTAAAAAAGGTTGATTAAGGTTTTACTGGCTTCAGCTGTTCTTGTAGGTGTATCCATCATTTAATGGTAATAACATTGCTGTCAATGCTTTCAGCTTTTGTTTGGTGACTTAATCCAGCCAATAATGTAATCCCCAAGCAAAAATCCTTCAGAAAATTCATTACATAAAAAAAAAAAAAAGTTTTTTAGTTCATCATTAAAACTGGCAGCATGTGGGAGTGGGTTATTTAAACCATAACATTCAAATTCATTTGAGATGAAGAGTCACATTCCCCCCCAGGCATTTAAGGTCGCAGTACAGCTGCAGTCCTTGTACCTAAAATCATCGCTTTTGTAAACTGTAAACTTCTCCCTCTCTCCCTGTTACTCTGTCTTTCCTTAAACTAGAGTATCCAGGAATTTTAATAAGGATGAATGGTATGTGAACGAGCAAGTTTTCTGTTTGGTTTATTTTGGGCAGTACACTCCTGATACTTACGAGACAACCAAATATGCCTCTAGGTTTACATACATTGACTCATACAACCTTGGCATGGGTCACAGTTTTAAAGTAGAAATGTTGACTTTGTTTTCCTATGGCACAGTTCCCTTGTGCTTTGTTATTGAGGATAGCAGATCTTAGGATAGTTTAGGTCTTTTCTGGCAGTTGCCTAGCATCAAGAAAAAGACAGCTTCCCTTACCTGCAGAGGAAATTCCCTCTTGTCATCTAGAAATGTGCGTCAGAATAAGGTTGAAAATATATGTGGACTTAGAAGAGGTGCGGTTAGAAATATCTACTAGGTGTACACCACTGGAGATCAGCACTGAAAAGTGAATGGATTGTCCAAGATTCTTATTGTTTATGAGCTCAGGTCAGGATATAGCTGTCTATTACCAATGAGTAGCCGAAGAGTAAACACTAGCCGAGTAGTGGGAACTCGCAGTGGCACCTTGGCCTCGGCAGAGGGTGTCAGTAGTCATACAGCCATGAACATAGAGTCTAATATGTGGTTTGATAGATAATATACTTATTAGATCTTTGATGTAACATTGGGCTTTAGAGCTGTGTAATACTGTGATTTCCATGACTACAGGTGAAGCTGGTAGTCAGGTACAGGGGCAGTTGCAACAATGTTAAACAGAGAGGGTACATGCAAATACCTGCTTTGTGTTTGTTTCTTTGTGTTTGGTGCCAGTGTGTTGCTTTGGAACAGTTTCTAATCTTTTTTTCTGGGCTGATATACCTAATTTACCCTGGGGCACAAAAAGGAAAGTCATACAAAAGTGATTAGAGCTTTCTAGACCACTGACTCCTGTGGCTTTCTTGCTTGCAATAAACAGGTAAAATTCAACACGGAGATAAGACAAACATTTAAAACAGATAATGACCATCCATCTACTTCTAAAGGGATAGTATGTAATGAGCTTTCAGTCAGACAAATGATCTTATTCTGATGCATTTCATGCATTTTAAGTCATGCTTTAATATACATATGGCACACAGTTGTTTGATGGTCTTTAGTTTGCTGTTTTGACATTGCCAATTCTTAGGGCAAATCCAGAAGCAGGACACTGAGATAGTGGACTATGCCCCTTGAGTGTATACATAGGTATTTTTTGGGTGTAACAAGGATCAAACCGTTAAGAGTGTCAGCTCCTATATTTGTCCTTGAAATCAGTCCGCACCAGCTGGCTTGCTTTTGGCCATGTTTAGCCTTTAGTCGACTGGATTATATAACTCCTGATCTTTCACTATGCTACTATACAAAAGAACATATACTGGACATAACATATGTTGACGGCCAGTTTAAGGGCTCTAATTTCATGGACCAGGTGCAAGCCCGGTGCTCCTGCCCTGCGCCACATGGCGCGAACAAACTGTGTCCAGGGCATTTTGCAATTTTCATGCATAGTGCAGTCCAGCTTAGCTAGGCGCACTCTCACCTCCGTCCCTCCCACCGGTGCAAGTGGCAGAGTAGGAGGGGAGAAGGCATGGATGGGTTTAACACAGCCAAGTGTAACCTTCACCAATCAAATGTCCTTAAATGGGCTGCGAGCCAGGCGCAATGCCAATTTCAATCTCTCCTCTGTTGACTCCAGCCTCTGTAGGCTGGTGGTTGATCTCCTCCTCTCACAGGGGACATCCACGCCCCCTACCCGTCACACATGGCAGTTGAGACCCTGGACCAGGGGAGGATGGTTCTCCTCAGGCTCCCTCCTTCCTTCTTCAACCAACAGTCTAAGCATGACAGAAGGAAGAAGGAGATGCAATTATATAAAATGTATTTTTCTCTTGAATGATTTTGATTATCTTTAATGTAAGTAAATTGCAGCCAAAGCATGTACACATGGGAGGTAAATGAAGTACATTTAAGGACAGAGCTGTGCAGCCAGGTGGTCTCTCCTACCGTGCACTCTGCTGCTCTCCCTGCTGATACGACACATGCAGTTTGGCCTCTGTGCGTCTTAAGACCTGTAATGTCTCCTCCATGTGGTCAAAGTGGCATCCATAGCGTATCCATGTTGTGTAGCTCACAAAATGCGACTAAAAATGCACTGACACTTGTTGGCTGCTCATGGTGCTGCGCTGGACAAAATTACCACTGCCCGGGGTGAGCCACGCTCGGCTACCCTAAGCTACCCTGCGCTGCAACAGGAAATTAGAGCCATTAAGGTCTTATTTTAATTATTATTAAAGCATTCTGGAGCATGAGAAATAATCAAAATGGTGGGGCACTTAGCCATAACAGTAAAAGCTTACGCATCATTATTAAAATGTCCAAGCAGAATTGGCAGGACTTCAAAATCGTGTATGCTTATGAAAGATCTGTTAACTGTACATACAGCTCTTGGCTTTGTTTTTTTTATTTTTATTTTTTAATGTTTTTTATAATTTACTCTGCTGGAATCATTAGCTCTATTTTCTAATGCATGAGACAAACACATTGGACGGCCTGGACCGTGGAAGATAATACTCAGTGGCATTCACAAGTAAGTACAATGAACAAAGATGAATCACAAAGATGGGAAACCTGGTGTTTACTTTAAAACACACAGACGGGATATCTGATTGATACAATTTTTGTGAAATATTCTACTGCTTTTCACTAATCAGGCCATTAAGTTTGTGTATTTCTGCTCTCTGTGCAAGACAAATTCCCTTGGGTCAATAAAAGGTTAATTAATTCATCAAATGTTTATTCAGTGGTACCTGCTGAAATAAGGTCAACATGGCTCTCTATTATTTTGTTTGTCTCTTGTGGCTGAACTACCGTTATGCAGGTAAAATGCATCCAGTTTGAAATGCCCCAAAAAGATTAAAATACGAGGAATGTGGACACAACTCAGAAGACTTGGGATGTTCTTTGGAGGATCTCAAATCCAAATGGAAGCCCTCTTGAGTATCTTGATGTGCACACCTATATTAAATTATCATAATATGTCTCCTAAAGCATGTTGCATGTACCTGTCAATTTAAGTGAGTAGTTTGCCGGTGCATGTGAAAATTTCATGCCAACAGAGTGCCTTAAAGTTTCTTTGTTTTACTCCTTGGGAGTGAAATCTGTCTTTCTGATGGTTCAACAAGCTGCGAAGGAAAAAAAGAAAATACTTCATCAATCCTCAAGGGGAAATTCAGTTATTTTGTCTGCTGTCAAGACATGCCTCTCACCTTGGCCACAACACACACACACTCTTAGTAAACTGCCAGCATGCCCTCTTTAAGACATATTAGAGTACATGAAAGAGTGCACGTGTAACTGGAGATTTGGTTCCATGCTCAAGTGCTTAAGTAAGCTAGCCCCTTTTCAACTACCTGTCTTCACGAGGATTTGAACAGTCCACTAGTTCTCAGTCTGTGTCCATATAAACTCATGTTATTTGTTGTTTCATTGCCTATTATATTCACACATTCAAGCCACAGTAAGATTGATTATTCACCTCTGTCCGTTCAAAATTAGCGAGGGAACAAAACACACTGCCAGTTCAGTGTAACAGCTTCACTGGTATCTGATATCAAATCTTCCAACTCCACAATATTAAAACTTCTCTGTGCTTTCTAAATTTTTAAAGAGCTACAATCTAGAAGTCAGTCAGACATGCTGTGGGCCAATAATGTCTTTTGATTTACACCCAGCAGGCTTAAATCAGCAGCAGCTCACTTTCTAAATGTTATATCATAATAAATGCATGATCATGACTGGGGCTTCTTCATTAAGAGGCAATATGCAGATTTCCTTCCTTCCTCCACAATGTAATATTAAACTAATGTAACAGCCTTTAACCTTTTTAGTCATATCATTTACTGTTGAATATTTTTGCATTTCATCAAGATAAGACACATCATGTTTTACTAAAACCAAATCTTAATAATTTATGGATTTGGGTATGTGGGCTGTTCTGAAGATTGCACTGTTATACCTTTAAATTTTACAAAAAATGTAAAATGTTATGTTTTTAGATTTACATTAACTTTTTTACATGTCTAATATGTTCTACTTGAGCTGCATAATTGTCATCTATTCAAGTGCCATAACGTATTAATAGTTGCAAAGACAACATTTTCAGGTAGCCATCTTCCTGCCACTTTTAATAAAAGTGAAAATGCTTGGAGAGCCATTCTGGGGAGATGTGGAGTCAGCGAAGTCAGAGAAGAGGTTTGAGACTGGCCATGTAGGAAGTTAGGATGTCACTCTTGGTTGTGCTGCCAACTCAGCTGCTACTTTCTTCGACACACTACAGTGGATACGACACACTCACACAGACTCAGTTTTTGCGCCTTCACACATTCATACGCATCAAAAACCAGTCTCTCTGGGTGTGAAATGACTTTTCCTGGTCAAATTTAGAATGTGCAGCAATCTAACACCTTACAACATCTTTCTTTTCATACTTGTTTTTGACACTTGAAATGTCTCCCTCTCAGTCAGTTTTTGAAGCTGGTTAATGCACATTAAACATTGGATGCTCAGTGTATTCTAGTGAAGCATGTAACATTTGAATATATAACTTTGCATTTAAATATTTAATTTAAATTAGAAGTTAACTTTGATTTGCAGATTCTTTTTGACTCTACTTTGAGCTAAGATCTCAGAAATCATCATCCATAAAACTCTCATAATGAAGTACAAAAAACCTTGCAGCTTTACAAAAAACAATGCGATGTGTGTTGTCATTGAGTTTTGAGAAGAGAGCTTACATTATTATCTGAGGAGTTATTTCCCAATCCATCAATGCATGCCACATTACAGAAAGAAATGTATAAAGTCTTTGAAAACATATGTGAACATGATACTAATGAGTGTCATTCAGAAAGACAGATAAGTAGCTTTACCATGTTTTGTTTATAAGACAAGCTACAATACATAAAAAAATGTAAAAGTCATTGGCTGCGTGAACACATGTACACTTGCCTGACTCATAGATCTTTTTGGTTTTCTAACTAAATGATTAACTCTGCTCAGAACACTGCATCAAGCTGGGATTCTATAACACTTTTTTATGTTAAGAAGTTTATGTTCTTATGCTAGACTAGTCAATCACCAAATAACTTTTTTTATATATGTCTCAAGTTCTCATGAACACTTTCTTTTTAAGGATTTTTTTAAAGGTATCAGCTTTTTTCTCCTATGTAAGCAATAATGACATTTTCATTTTCTCCTGTTTTCCACTCCTGAGCTGAAGTCCATGACTTTGCCCAAAAACCAAATACCATGTTGCAAATACATTCAAGGGTCTAAGACTTAATGCAATGGTTTCGAATCTTTTTCTCTCAACTAATGCCTAATAATAAGCAAAGATTTCAGATCAATTAAAGCAAAATAGCCCATTGAGATGTATCAATCAATCAAAATATACTTATCTAAAACACAATATATAACACTTACATCTCAGATTAATCAAGTAAAATGTCAAAACATTGATAACACACATTAAAACCAGGAGTTCTTGAAAGTTAACAAAGAGAAACCTTTGAAAAAGAAAGTTTTGTTAACTGCAAAAGGTTGAACTAAACAGTGACATTTTGCTTTGTTTAATTAAGTTTATTTTGTGTGATGACATGACAAGCCCTCTCATTCCCTTTAATTGAGTGCACACTGGAAAACTGGCTTTTTGCTATTTACTCATCTAATTTAAACTTCAGTCTGAAAGTTGTCTTGATCATTTGATTTATCTCCTCTGATTAAACAAATAACCTCAAATAACACACAGAAGACACTGTCAGAAATACATTATAGCTCAGATTAAAGACTCTTTGTTAATCGAAGAGGCTGTATTTTCCTTAAATCAGGTCAGTAAATTCTACTTTGATAACTGCTAGAGCATTTTCACTATCACTAATGAACAAAAAACAAATTTATTTGCAAGTATTTCCTGGATATTCTGTCTCCATCTTTCATGCTCTGCTGGAGCACCTGTCTTTTTTAAGGTTCCATCTGCCCAGTCTGCTCTGACTGGTTTACATGCTCACTCTGGTATTTGGTCAGTGCAGTGCTGCTCAGCATTAGTCAGCAGCTATGTATTCATTTTAACCTCTGACATCCACCCTGGGCTTCCTACTGGGAAGAGCCAAAGCTGACAACAAAACAATGCCATACATCTTTTTTTTTTTTTTTTTTCTTTTGTTCATGGAGATTCTCTTGATGTAAATTCGAATCCTCATCAACTGGTAAAATTATTAAGTAAATCTGACAGGATCACATTTCCTTATGTTTATAAGGGACCAGTTTACTGACACTGAATAACTGTTGGCAACATTTTCTATTTTTCCCTGCTGGAATCATTGGCTCTATTATCTACTCCGTGCCTACAAGACACTGAAAAGCCTGCATTGTTGGTGGTATGCAGTGGTGGACAAAGTACTCAATGCCAGTACTCAAGTCAAAGTATAGATACTCATGTTCAAATACTACTCCAATACAAGTGAAAGTTGCTCAGTCAAATTTTTACTTAAGTTAAAGTACAGGAGTACCTGCTTTTGAAAATACTCAAGTATTAAAAGTACATTTTCCCATTGACCTCACAGAACGACAGAACGCAATGACTGAAATTGCCATTTTCTTTTTTTTATCTACCCCCTCCCACCCCCACCCCCACCCCCCCACCCCCCAATAAAAAAAACAGCATGGAAGTGTTCTGACACAGGTACAACCAAACAGTGCAGAAAAAAAAGACAAATAACGAACTGCAGTGCTTGTTTGTCTCTCAGTAAAGATTGTATTTATTAATAACCAAACATTATTTTAAGACAGTGAAATATCACTAACTAGAGTTGTCCTGATACAACTTTTACACCTCCAATACGATACCGATATTGCAGCCAGAGTATTGGCCAATACTGATATCAATCCAATACGATATCAGCAGGAATCACATAATTCATACCTCCTCCCTTAAGGGATTTTATAGGTAAAAAAACTAGTGATGGAGTAAATACCAGAGCATTGACCAGAGGAGACTGTAACACACAACAGCGTTAGACTAAATTTGGCCAATTGGTGGGGTCAATCAGAGGCTCACAAACTTGGAACACACTGCCAGCCCATGTCAGGAACTGTGGCACCTACTCAGCCTTTAAAACAGCTCTGAAACATTGGTTAAAAACCAACCAAAAATGCTCACACTAGATCATCCTTATTCAGTTTTTTTTTAATATTTTGGGGACTCTCAAACTTTGTGAGAATGATTTAATGTGTTATTGTAACTACATGTTGTTGGTGTAATGTCTGTGTGTATGTTCTGTTTCTCTTATGTGTGTCAATGTTAACTGTCCTTACCTGCCTTAGGACTGCGGATGTAAACTAGCTATTGTGCTAACTCAGGCATATTTACATTGAAGCTTTTGCTGATATGTTGATTAATATGCATTGTCCTAATTTAAATAAAGAAATAAATAATTTTATTACTTATTTTGAAGTATGGACGATAAGAAAAGGCTTGATCAGGTGAGATTACTCAAACAGAGGACAGAAGTCAGCAATAGTAATGAGTAAAACTAAACAATTTGTCATTGACCAATAGGTTAAATAGATTCAACTTTACACATAAGAATATACTACAGTTAAAATAAAATAAATAAAAAATAAATTTGAAGACCCTGGAAAATAACCTTAATAAATCCAATAAAAAAACAAAAAAATTGCAAAATAACCGTTGTGTTTAACTAAAACAACAGCATATTCTACAGCGGACTTAAATAAAAAAATGAATAAATCGGAATTAACTGCTTGTATCAGAGTACTGGTATCTGAGATTTCAGATGCCAGCCCAATTGCAGTGGCGCATGCACGTCTTCTTCTTCTTTGTTGTCTAATGGCGGTTGGCAAACCAACTCAAATGTGCATTACCGCCACCGACTGGACTGGAGTGTGGAACAGGATGCACGAAGTATAGATAACACCACTTGAACAAAAAACATTTTAGAAGAGTAAATCAATTTTATCTGCTGACTTCATACCTGTACCTAAAAGTAATGAGTAACAAGGCCATTTATAGACATGTAGTGGAGTTAAAAGTAGAATTTTTGTCTTTTAAATGTAGTGAAGTAAACGTCATAAGTTCCATAAAGAAAGAAAAACTCAAGTAAAGTACAAATACCCAAAAAATGTACTTAAATACAGTACTCAAGTAAATCTAGTTTGTTACTGTCCACCCCTGGTGGTATGTATTATTTTGTATATGAGTTGTGTAAGTATAAGTTGTATAAGGCTCTCTAATTGAGTGTGTTTCTTGTTTCTTGCTGTATCGGGTATGCTGGAGGGGAACAGCACACTAAGGACTGCTTTAAAAAGCCATGCTGTCTCTCAGCCCTGTATTTTAAACCTGACTTTAATTATCAACAAAAGCTCTTATACAAAACTGTGAGTGTGTGCGGTGTATTGTTTTGTGAAAGAAACAAGGATGACAATGTCAGTGTTTTGGTCTTATGACATGGGTCCATCTGCCCAGTCCTAAACACTGCAGAAACACACTGCACTACAGGCTTGGAATTTAAAAACAGGTATTCAGTGGTTTAAGATACAGCCATTTCTACATCTTCAAAGTCAGAACACACCTCTGGGAGCAAACAGAATTACATTATTATTTGCTATTTTTAAATAGCGTGAAACAGTGTGTAAATGTCACCTTCATTAGGTGGAAAATAGAGAGATCATCTGTGCTTCAGGTGAAGCACAGGTATATGACAGGGCCCTAAATTCTATACACTTTAATTATGTGGTTAAGCTATCAGCATGGTCTGTAAAGCTATTATTGCTAGCAAAAAATATCAGTAGGCAACTTCTAGAAAATCTTTGACAAAGTCTGGGAGGAATCTAAGATTGTTGATTTCCTGTCAGAAGATTTAGATGTGTTACCCACACAGCAGAAATATCCAAAGTCTGATTTATCTTTAACCTTTCACTTCTATCTCCTCTTGATAAGCTAACAGTGTGTAACAGAGATTTCTTCCAATATCTGCCTGGCAATTGAGCCAGTAATCCCAGAGCCTGGCACATTGTGGTTGAATCTGAATTCTATTTTTGTATTGTTTGTGCATTGTTATGCTTTCTCACTGTCTTTCAGTCACTGTGGTTGTGTCCATGGGACTATGAAAGGTAAAGACGACATACCCTGAAACGGTTCATGTGAATATTGTAACACTGAGTCTTGTGCACTAATAACCTTAAGTATAAAAACTTATGTCAGGATTTTTCCCTTTACAGTCCTAAGATAGTTCAGTTTCAGGTTCGTACCTACATCTAACATTTATTCAAAATGGAAAATGACGAAAAGCAGCTGGATGCAATCAAATGGAGCGTTACTTCTTCTTCTTGCCCGGACAAGGAGTTACAACCAAAGAGTGCCAAAGCAGTCCGAGTGTTGAAATGAAAACTAGCACCGTGTCATCTCCTTTTCATAACATTGTATGTGGTCACGTGAGGTTGTTTTTGGTGAGGCAGATGGCCTTGCAGGTGCAGTAATTTCAGCAACTTCATGGGAATAACTTCAGTTTCTGGGAAGAAAGGGCAACGAGAGGGCTAAGAGGGCTATGCACAGTCATGTAGTGTGTGTTTATGTGTGGGAAAGCAGTCTCTAGCAAGGAGAGGGCTATGTAAGGTCATGTACAGGTTATGTAAGGTCATTTCACTAAGCAATGATTTTAGAGCAATTCAGGATAGTTCAAATACACAAGAAAAAACTATTTACAAAACATACAAGAGTCAAATTGTTCCTCACAACTTACCACAGTAGTTTCAGTCTAAAAGAAGATAAATATTTCTCTTCAAAATAATATTAAATCCATCTCTTAGAACTTATTCTGCTCTGCTTTGGCTTGATTTTGTCAAAATTGCCCCATCAGTTTGAAGATCCTTATGCCAATACTCACAGTGATGATTTTATCCAAATCTTCACACAACAACAGCCAATTAGGCAGCTTTTCTCTTCACGAGGAGCTATACCGACAGATGCTGGAGAACCAATTACAAACCCTTGCAGCTTCCTATGGGTGATGGACTGCTGGCATGGGGATGGGCTGTTGGAGTATGTGTGAATGTGTGTGTGTGAGCAAGTGTGAATGGATGGATGGAGCAAAAGAGAGAGACAGCCAGATAGGGGGAGAGAGAGTATACGTAGGAATGCACATGCATAATTCTGTGCCTCTCATCAGAGGAGAAGAGATTTCTTACGGAGAGATGGATTTAGTTGGTGGGTGTTGGATATGAAATATTTATCCGACTTTGTCTCTAAAGATTTCTGGAAGTTAAGTATCAATTTAAAGCCCTTAGGAGCAGTATTTTTCCTTTTTTTAAATGTATTTTTTTTCAAATCAGATCTTCTTAAGTTGTCTGGGATTTATGAGGAAAAATTAAACCGCAACATGTGACTCAGCACCAAACTGAATATATTTAATGGCATTGTTTTTATCATTATGGAATGAAATACACTCACAATAGAGACTTCAAATCTAAGGTTTGGGTGGTAAGGGTTTAAAAACAGAGGAAGGTTGGGGAAAAACAGATGATTCTAACAAAGTCCCTCACTCTCTCTTTCTGTCTTTGTCATCTTTTTTCCACCATCTGTAAGTATACATTATATTAATCTTCCTTCTCTGTCTGTCTATCCCCCTATACTGCTACCCCCAGCCCAATAGCACAAACACATGAGCCCCCTGCAGCAATGTATGCCTTATAGATTTTTGGGCACCCTAAACTCAGACACTCACACAAATCTGCATTTATTGCACATTTCTTCTCTTACTCTTTTCTGTTTGCAGCAGGCCTCTAAATATGTTTATTAAGCTCCACAAGGAAATGATTATTCTGAGTTATATTTTCAAAAAATGCTGTAGTTAAGCACTGACTCAATGCAGTGTGTGTGTGTGTAATGCTTTGCAGTACAAGCTGAGACCCTTCAGAGCATCTTATTTGCTCGCTCATCGCTCCTGGCTACTCCTCAGTTTCTCCCTTTTATTTCAGCCAGCAGGTGCAGCATGTCTATATGGCCCCTGATTCTGGCCTGCCTTTTTTAAATATCTCTTTTTAGGGGGTTATCTTTTTCTTTGACCTCCTATTGGACCTTGCTCAACTCCATCTGCTTGTGCACGAGCAGACCAATCTCCCCCTTCAGAGGCTCATTTCCCTCTTTGAGAAACTTTATCTCATTGATTGCAGAGTGCAGAGAATCTCTGAAGGGCTGCACAACTGCATCATCAGCAAACTAAGTCTGTTTGGGGTGAAAAACGCAGCAAACTGCCAAGATTCAAAAGGCAGACAAAAGCAGCAGCACACAGTGACCTCTATATTAGCGAAACCTCGCTCATACTGACTTTGACCCTCTTTTCCTTTAGACCAGTCATAACTCTTTGTGCCATAGATTTCACTGTTGTCCACTAATGTTTACAATTGCTGAAAAAGCAAAGAGAATTATTAGCCAACCAGATCATGTTCTGTCGAATGAATTTTCTCATATGCCTTCAGGCAGACGTTATAATGTGCCCCAAAGGAAAACTAATGGCTACTCAAAGTCCTTCATTCCCTCTGCTATCAAGCTCCTAAATACAGACCACATCCATTTTAGCTTACTCGTTTTAGAGAACATTATTTATTAATTGTCTTATCTATTTTTTCTGCTGTTTTAAAAGTTTTTAAATTGTCTCATTTTTCACCCCACTTGCTTCATCTTTATCTAATCTTGTTTTATCTTGCTCTGTTTGAATATGTAGGCTACTTATAATGTACAACATCTCTATCTGTTCCAAACATGTTTCCTTGATGGATTACTGCTTATTTATTATTGATTATTTATTTATGATGTTGACTGACTGACTGTATGCATGAATGTACACTGGAAAGCTACAAATGAATTTCCCCTTGTGGGATAAATAAAGTTGTCTGAATCTGAATCTGAATCTGAATCTGAATCGATTGGCAGCTCCAACAGGTTAAATCATTTGTTTGACTGTTGTTGTTGTTGTTGTTGTTGTATTTTCTCAGCTACTACAGAGAGCTAAAATTGATAAGCAGTGATACATGGTCCTGTAGAAGATTAAAGAGAGTATTTAACGAATTAAAAAAAAAAAAAAAAAACTACAACAGAATGTTGGTACCAAATATGGAACCCCTTCCTATCTGTAATGACACATATTTGGTTCCACTTGGCAGGTTTCAACCTGTATTGGGCAGTTCTTATATTATTTCAAATGGAATATTCGAACCTTTATACAGTAAAACTTTACTAAGCTAATATCAAAATGTTTTGGTGTTCAGTTACTCTCAAACTGATACATCACCCAGCTAAAAGAAGCCATTGAATGTTAGACACACTGTAGACATGAAGGGATGGAAATGTCACACAACAATACTCTAGTCGGCTTTGGCATTAAACATACTACAATAGAGCCAAAATGCCCCACCCACACCATGGCACAACCACCAGCTTTAAAAGTTATTACAATGTGGGATGAATGCCTTCTTCATAGTTTTGGCAAGTTTGATTCTCCCACCAAACTGCACCTGAAATTCTGACTCATCACACCAAGTAATAATTTCAATCTTCTATTTTGGTGAGTCTCTGTGAATTGAAGCCTTGTTATTCTGTTCTTAGGTGACAGATGAGAGAGTGTCCTTGGATATCCCATGAAGCTCTCTGTGTTTTCTTTAAAGTTATAGTTCAAATTAATGTCAAATTTGAATGTGTGGTCAGGAAAATGCTGCTTGATTGGTGTTTTGTCTTTTTAAATACACAGAAAAAAAAGATCTGGCAAAAACAAATTCTGTTTACAGAAATCAACTTTTTTCATTACACTGTTCAAAGTGAAATTCAGCATACTGTCTTGACTATGACTGTCCAGATTCAAGCACTCATTCCCTCCTCTCTGTGTCCTTGTGCTATGTACTCATACTGCTCTGTTCTCTCATCCACCTATCATGCATAACAGCTGTCAAGAATCCCTTACTACTTCCTAAAGCTTTAAATCACAATGCATGATTTTAAGGATTGCTGGAATGATGACAATTGGTTGTTCATAACTTTTTCGCAGTTCATTCGAAAGGTGCCTACACACCGAATGCTACTTGTGCTACCTCGGCGATCACTCTCCATGCAAAGTCAATGTACAGCCGCGATGGAGCAGGGCTAACCCTCCCACGATGCGTTTGCCGAGTACAGGACAATCACTTTACTCGTCACGCGATGTCAGAGTTAAAAAAAAAAGTTGATCTTTTCAGGCAATGTCGTGTGTGGCTGTGCAGCAACAGCCAATCAGTGGTGTGTGCATATGACGGTACCCGTGACGGACAGTTTTTCAACCGGACTACAGAGGAACAATTAATGTCCTTTAGGGAAACATCAGTCAGTGAGTACATTAGTTCCGCCTAGACCAGAGGTGGGCAACTGGCGCCCTGAGGGCCACATGCGGCCCTTTACCTCACTCAGTGTAGCCCAACGGTCATTTCCAAAAAAAGAAAACACATTGGAAATGTGAAGAACAAATATCAGCAACTGCTAAATGTGATTAATCATGAGTGCACTACATAGCGCACAAAGTAGGATAGGTGTTAAAATATTTCTACTAACCTCAGATTGCTGCTTCATACTTTGCTTTTTACAAGTCATTAAAGTACTTGCTTTGCTGTGATTATTTCTCTTTCACAAGGCATTAAAATATAATATATTTTATTGGTAAAAATTATATATGGAAACAATAGTGAAGGTAATATATTTGTGCTTAAAAACTGGTTAACGTTCAGTCTTTTGTTGTATTAAAAAAGAAAGTTAAATCGGCTTTAGTTATGTTTCATATTCATTAAAGTACAACATAATTGTGTTTGAGTTAAAATAAATTCATGTTTTTGAAGCTTTATATTTGCTTTTTTTGAAAATTTATTATATTTTTTCCTTGTTCAGAGTGACCAGCTGTATGTAACAGTGCAGCCCTCCAGTCACTGAAAAAAAAAAATTATGTGGCCCTCTTGGTAATCAAAGTTGCCCACCTCTGGCCTAGACGGACTGCAGGAAACTCACAGATGATGCTGCTACAGGGCATCAGCTGCAGTGTTTTGTGTTTGAAAAGTGAATGAAAAGGATACAGCTGGAATAATGGCCGCATATACATCCTATTATATGATCACAGTGAAACTTAAGCGGAAGTGACGTCACCGAGCGACAGCCCACGGCAACGGTTACCAGAATGAGGTATTTATGGACACGCAACGATACTTAAGTGGGCGACGAGATTTTGACCGCAGAGTCGCTTGTGGTGTGAGAATACAATGAGTGTGTTGTGCACTCACCAGCCAATCCATTACATACACCCATTCATTAACACAAAAAGCTTATCAGCCAGTCATACAGCAGCAACTCAATGCATCCGTAGACATTTTCAGAAACTGTAAATATACTGGGATTTCCTGCATAAGCATCTCTGGGGTTTACAGAGAATGTTCTGAAATGGATAAATATCCACATAGCAGCATTTTTGGGGGGTAAATGCCTTGCTGTTGCCAGGTGGAGGAGTAAAGATGTGAGAGATACTGTATTTTCTTGGATTACTCTGGGTCCCTTCGTGCCAGCTGCACATCACAAAGCTAAGATTATCTCAAACTGGTGCCTTGAACACAGCAATGAGTTCACTGCACTCCAGTGACCTTCGCAGTAACCAGATCATGATTCAACAGAGCACCTTGGACGTGGTGAAACAGGAGATTTGCTTCATGGATGTACAGCTGACGAAACGCTGGCAACTGTTGACTCAAATCTCAGAGCAGTGTTTCTGGCACCTTGTTGAAGCTTTGTCACCAAGAATTAAGGCAAAGCGGTCCAACACTGTATTAGCACAGTGTACGTTACAATAATGCCAATGTAGAATTTCAGACACACTGTAAAATAGCTCCTACTCCCCACATTGTGCACTACATGTAGGAGTTATAATTTCAAACACTACTCATATCTATGGTATGTGGCTAAATGAATTAGCTGCTTAAGTGGTTCAGCAGGCGTGCCTTTTAAATTGCCTGATGTATTAAACTGTATTGCTTAATACAGTTGCAGATAATGAACGAACACAGGCAAAATCTGTGCACTAAACTCTGTCAATGAAAAGCCCCAGACATCACCTCAACAAAGAGCAACATGTCTTCAATTAGACTTAAAAAAAAAACCACAGATTTTTTAAGAGTTTATGTTTCAAAATCTTGAAACAAGGATGCATCCTGCTGCATCTATTTTTCTCTTTTATGTGCAATTGTTGGGTTGAGTCTGGCTTACAATAAATTCTTCAAGCTGGGAATTACTCAGTTTTGAACGAGTGTAAAAATAAATTTTCTTTCCATTGGGATTTTGTCAAAATGTGAAGGAATGGTTCAAGAAAGCCAGCTGGTCATGGAAAGTGCAGAGCTTGGGAAAGTGTTTATCAAAAAATCTGTCAGGGTCAAATAAGAAAATCTTTGCAAGTTTCTTTGGCAGCTTTGTATGCCCGTGTGGACTGTGAAGATTTGGTGCTGGTTCACTTTTCCTGAAGGTGAAGTGACTAGAAAAGCTACAGTTAAAATGACCCTGCATGTATTTTCAGAGTAGAGTTGTTATTAATGGTTACTAGGCATGCACACAAAGGTCATGGTTTGGTTTGAGGTCATGGTTTTAAGCATTTTTTGTGCTCTTAGTAAAATATTGAACAATAACTACAGAGTATTGAGTTTTGTAAACATAAGGAAACACTGAAATAGCAAATAGCAATATTTTACATGTTTTTCAGTGTAATTTATGATCAAAGGTAATGACACAGAACAGACATAAAAGCATTAATAAAGAATGAATGCCTTATTTTGGCACCTTTTTAAATCAATCAATATATCAATATATCAATCTTTACTAATATAGCCCTAATTCATAACAAGCGTTATCTCTGGACATTACAATAGAGCAGGCTGAAGCCATAGTCTTCCTTTTATAGATAATCATAAATTCATACATATAAATATGACAACACTTGAATAATGATCATTCGTAAGACATTTCTGATCTATTATTACATGTTATTGAATTGTTAACTAATCATAAACAAACCACTTATATACATTTGTAAATGATTATTAAATCATTTGTAAATGATTATTAGATCATTTAATACTAAGTTACAAGACATTTAAAAGCTATTAGTAGATACTAAGCTTATTATGAATTAATTACATGTATACATTTAAATGATTATTAAATCTTTACTGAATGATTATGAAATAATTTACAACAGAAGTCACAAGACATACAAGATATTAGTAGATATTTAACTTTTTATGAATAAACTATATGTATACATTTGTAAGTGATTATTAAATCCTTTATGAATGATTATGAAATCATTAGGGTTAGGGTTTGGGTGTGGGTTAGGATTGGGGTAGTGTTAGGGTTAGCTACCCAATCATTTTTCATGATTGGCTAACTATCTACTAATACCTGTTAATAGTTTATAGATGTCTTCAGTTATAAATGATTTAACAATCATTAACAAATGATTTAATAATCATTTACAAATGCATATATTTAGTTTGTTCATGACTTATCTACTAATATCTACTAATAGCATATAAATGGCTTACAAATTATCATTATTTGAAAGTGTTACCTATAAATATTCACATTATAAGTACATTTGTTTATACACCTACATACATCCAGAGGTGTATCTATCTAGACAGAGACAAAGGGACCAAAAATTATAATTCATGACAGTAGCAAACTCACAGACAACAAGATCACAAATCCCTCCCCATCACATTTGTCTCCACTGAACATTGACTCAATCAGTCTATATCTGTATAGCCACACATTTATCTTGGTGAATACAAATTTGATTAAAGGTAAACTCCTTGAGGTGTGGCACCTTACCCCCAAGAGGGAACTCATTTCCATGTGGCTCCAAAGACAGATACAGATGCACAATCAATATAACCATGGATGTATTTCTGACCACATCCCCCATATAAATACTTAGTTTATAAATAGTAAAGTTGAATGCACAGTAGTAATAAATGCTATCGACAAGTGCTCATTCTATATTCATGAAATTTAAAGGGACTTTGAGGAGAATCTATTACTGGCGACACAAAGACTCTGCTACCCATGAGCATGCGCGGCGACTGTCGTAATGCTGCGTTCCAGTAACCTCGGAACTGGGAGTGACATCATCTCTGACTTGTCCAGTTGAAGTCGGAAAAAAAACATCCCGATCTACCAGGCTATTGTTAGCTGTTGTTAGCACGCCCTACATTGTTGTTCACAAATATCACATGAAGAATGTGATTATCACTCTGGCAGCATTTTTGTAAAAATAAGTCTAACAATACTATGTATACAGCTGATATAGAGCAACACACCCCAGTCAGAAGTGCAAATAAATTGATTATTACAGGAGCTAAATAACTGTTCACACTGGGGGCATCCATCTTCAACTGTCAACTCGGGGGTGACGAGGTTTCACCGAGTTCCCAGTAGGAAATTCAGACTTTGGGGGATGTTCCAGTTGCAGTTTCCTACTCAGTACTTGGAAATTCCTACTTCTGACTACAACTGGAACGCACCATAACATGTTTCCCGAAGCCAAAGCTTGTGTTTGCTTTACAACTTCTTTTTTCAACAACGAACTGGATGCAAAGCGTCAAGGTAATGTATCTCTTTCTAGTTACGTAGCGGCAATTTTTGATGTGTGACAACAAGCAATTTTTGAAAAACTTAGTATCATAGTTTTGTAGCCGGCTATATATCACTGCTAACAGCCCGGTGCTCTAAGACATGTCTGTAAAATATAAATTTGCTCTAGTTTTAATTGTCTTGTTCCCGAAGTTGAGTATCCAGGCCAGTCCAGTCCAGCCCTGTCCTGTCCGACCTGACCAAGAAGTTAAGGAATAGCATTTATAGATAACCTATTTTGATGCTATAAAACTCATCTTAAAGTGTGTATTTCGATCAGGCATATATCTAAAAGTGCGACTTTTTTGTAATTACTTAGAAACTCCTCACAGTCCCTTTAATGGCTGTTATCAAAATTATTTGTGATGTGAATCTCCGACATCCAAATATCCAGTAATGGGTTTCAGTTTACATAATTTCTTTTTTCTGTTTCATTTAAGTCGCTATCGTATGTTTGTTTTGACCAGATTCAAATTGATCTTTTTAGGTTCTGGTTCAGCTTACTTTATTTGTACCTGTCCTATTTTGCAGAGAGATAGAGACTTCTGTCATAACAGATTGATTACAAAACACATGTTACACAGAGCAGCAAAATGAGGAAAGTTTTTGAATAAACTAACCCAATCAAAACCCATAAAATCATTCAAAAGATATGAAAACAACAACAACAAAAGATAAAGTGCTTAAGGTTCAAAGAATCAGGGCAAGAAATAAAGAAAGGGATGATTTGTATCTTTTTATTTTACTAGTGGTGACCGAATTGAGAGATACAACTTTATTCTATCTTGACAACTACGTGTAAGTTGGTGCATTTTAAGCATGAGCGGAAGAACACATAATTATAGAAAACTGAAAATATTTGACAGGAGGTTTGCTTTATACTTATGATTAAAATTTGCACCTGGGAGGTTACCGTACACCTCTTAAGGGTACATTATGCTCACACTGGGTTGCTGAAGTGTATGGTCACTGTGTGATACACTGAGCCTAGAAGAAGGTGCATCTATCTTTGGCTAGCTGGCAATGAGTGAGGTGGTTATTCATACATAATTGCTGCTTCTGTAAGTCATTAATTTGTAGGTTAGAGCACTTTAAGTCACATTCTTCTGCAGCTGGTTGAAAAACCCTTGACAATGTATTATTAGCTTATGGTGGCATTGCTTATTAATTTTATGCTTACAAAAACGCTTTTAAAAAAAGAAGAAAACAGCAGGGATAAGGTGTCATACATCAGTTTCTTTTGCACAGGTTTTGGTTCGACTGGATTTTCATGTTGGACTGACATTGGCATGATTGTCATGATTTTGGAGACAACCAAACAACTGCTTTGATGAACTAAAGGACATTGTTTTCATTTGACCTCTTGTTCACTATTTTTGTCTTCTTGGCCTGGTTTTAATTCACTTAATAGTGACCAGCAAACATGTTTAAGCATTACTGCAATGTTAACTGGGGTGTGATCACTGCACTGTACGCATTTCCTTTTGTTTTATTTTTGTTTTCTTCCTGTCAGTCATGTTAGGCATATGACAGCAAGCACCACAATGTGCATGGTTGCTGAGTTTTAAATATAGATGTAAGTGTAAATGTAGAATTTGGTGTAGCTGTAATTTTCTAAAGTTGAGAAAAACAGTGAGACTGAAAAGCAGTCTGTTGCATCCTATTGTGTGTATTCACTTGAGGCTAGTTTCAGAAGTCCTGGGAGTTATAAAGCCATCAGAAAAGTTCACATTTAGAGCAGAAATGAAACTTTTTACAGCCTGGTTTAGAAGAAAAAAATGATGTGGTCAAATATTGGCACCATCTTTGCTACTAAATTCTTCTAACGTTTTTGGCATCCTGAAGAATAAGAAATAAAACACTTGGCTGTTGTTCACTGATTGGCAGGCATGCTGCGGCTGTTTTTAAGGGACTTGAGATCTGCCACAACTTTCTTTTTGAGTGGTGGCAGGTCACAAACACAGGAACAAAGGTTAATGTGAGGCAGCAGTTTCAATTTGGCATCTGCTATCATGGGCTACAAAAGAATAAATAACAACCCAAATGGAAATGTAATTTCTCTTCAAGATCAGGATTCACCAAAACTTGTCAGTGCCATCACCAGACTAAACGATGTGATGAAGCAATTCATGAGATAGATAGATAGATAGATAGATAGATAGATAGATAGATAGATAGATAGATAGATAGATAGATAGATAGATAGATAGATAGATAGATAGATAGATAGATAGATAGATAGATACATACATACATACATACATACATACATACATACATACATACATACATACATACATACAGTGTAAAGTGTGAATTGTGGGGAGCTAGGGGGGTTTCAGCCCCCTTATAGGTCTAATAAAGTTGTTTCCTGAACTACAAGTGTTGCCGGAGCTCTTTTGATCTCTTCAAGACTTTTTATCTCCAAGCACCTTGGAAGTTGGTGAAGTTGCGCCAGAGGTTTTGACCTTTCATTTCTGAGCCCCCTTTAGTGAGACATGAGCTCTCCTGAAAACATGATCTGTGAAATTTTGGGGAGTCTCTAAAATACTGGCAAGTATTTCCCATGCTTTTATGTTATATTTTGCTTTGTAGTATCATCATCATCATGGATCATGTGTAATATTACGCTATTTTAAATGTATGATTTGGGCACGAGAGTGATTCAACACTATTTCCCTTTAATAAAGACGCCAGCCTGCGTGCAGTTCTTTTGCTACTGAGGATTGGATTTCTTGTAAGCAGCATGGCCGATTTATGTAATTTATGATGGTCATGCAAGTGTGGTGTCAGTGACTGGTTGCATATTGGATGTGTGTTCCAATATTTCAGATATTAGATATTCTTATTATTCATTCTTATGATTCTTTGCAGACAGGCTGGCATGTTTTGATTTTGATTAAGTTTTGATGAGTGTGTGGAGGTTGGATGTGATAATTGATATGTGCTTATATGTGACATGAGGCAAACAGATGTACAGACTTGTAATAATAAATGTGTATAATACATATAAATAAATATGTATGTATTTTTTTTTCAGTTTTCATTATTTAATGTATGTGGATGTGCGTGCGTATCTATATAAAAGGGAGACAGAAAGAGAGAAAGAGTTGGTTCAACAAATTCCTGCTTTCCTGTTGGGGTTTAAGAGACTCTTAATCTTTGTGAATTTTTCAAATACCAAGAGAACATTAAAGCTCAGACAAAGTAGGCTACAAAGCAACACAGATTAAAGTTTACCTTTTTTCTCACACAGGTTTGATGTAAAAGAGATGGAACAATTTCAAATGGTATGTAAAGTACAAATAAATGATTATGAAGACGAACAGATACCTATGATGAAATCTTGAATCAAAAGTAAGCCCTCTCTGTGAAATCATCTTGCAATAAAACCTCAAATGACTCTCTAGAGCCCATTTAGTGTGAAATAAAGAGGAGGACAAGGGTGAGAGGATTTGTTTAGGTAAGATCTTAAATATGCTGTTTTTATTTTGATTTAGATTTTCTACTTAACATTATTTTGGTTCAACAATGCACGAGGAAGGCACCCACATCAAAACATGTTAAGGACCTTTTTCATGTTGCCTGGTAACTATCTGTGTTTGTTAGAATCCAATACACAGTTGATCCATGCCAAAGCAATTCAATATACTTGTTTCTTCAAGGTTTTGAAGTTATCTGCCTACTTTGTTGTTTGCTTAGAATCTCTGGGATCTGATATATAAAAAAGCAAAGACGTACAGGACTCTGAACTAGTGTGGTGGTGATGTTGCCACATTTGTGTCCAAATGTAACATTTTTTTCCCTTTTCCAAACGAAAAATGACCTTCCCTTTTGTCAGTCTTGATCATCGATATCCAATTTCCTCAGCTTAAGATCACTGTAAAGCATTGATAAACCGACAGATCCAATTTAAGGATTGTAAATACACTTTGGTTCAACTGAGGGCTAAGCTTTTGCTGAATTCTGTTGGATAAAATAATAAATGAAAATAAAATTCAACCTGCATCTCTCTTCCTCCGACATTTCAAATTACCACAGTTGAATGAAAAGCTACAATACAGAGCACTAGCAGTTTATGATAGTAATTATACTACTACCACTACTCATAATAACAATAATAATAATAATAATATATTATTATTATTATTATTATTATTATTATTATTATTATTATTATTATTATTAAGCTTTAGATAAAGTGTTTTGTTTCAGGGTGAGCTTGTTTTTTATCATTTATCTCCATCTGATATTTTATACAGTAAAAACTTCAGAGGATCACTGCTCATATTCCTCTAATTGAGGTTAACACACTAGTTAACTTTTGTGTGTGTGTGGATGGTTATGCAACGTAAATGCCATCATTTTTTCACCTGTTCTGCTGTCTGTGGTTAGCGTTACTTTTGTAGATTATTCTACATTTGTGTCTTTACGGACAAAAGAACTGCTCTTACCCAGTCTCAGGCATATTATCCTCCAGACACACATTTAACAGATCAGACGGATGCTAAGACCACACACCTTATGTTTTTGTAAGTTATTGTAGAAACTACTCCATGGATATGATCATTCATAAATTCTTACAAATCTAAATTTGACTCAGGAAAGCAAACCTTTAAGAGAGAAAAACTGTCTTGAAGGTTTGTCTTGCACAAGTTCTGTTTTTATTTCAACAAAAACTAAAAACAAGCAAAAAATATTAATGATATCTTAGCTGGGAAGAAAATGTCATTGTGGTGATATTCACTGTCTTGTTTAAGTTGGCCCCTTGTTCCTCACTCTTATTGGTCCTTGGCATGGGCACCAGGGGGAACTGTGGGTTCAGTCAATCACTGTGGGCCCCTGCACAGCACTCCAAACTGACCTTGTGCCATTGTTCTCATTACGCCTCAGTTTCTGAGAGGGAAAAAAAAAAAAAACTCTGAGTGACTTTCTTAACCATCACCTTTCTGTTTTGAATTCACCATGAGGACAGCACAGTTAGTACAAAATATCAAGAAAGAAAGAAAGAAAGAACTGTCAGGCAGGCACAGACTCCTTTCAGCCAATCAGTGGATTCAGGCATGTAGCAATGGTCAAGATGATGAGGTTTAACAGACCACCAAAATGTAAATGAAAGGTGATATGAGTGAAATGTAAACATGTTGTTGTTATTGGTGTATTGGGCTGTTAAAGTATTTTTAAAAAAACAGCTGATTCCAGGGATTTTCATTCTCAACTATCTTGGGATTACAGATCCCCCCCCCCCCCCGCCCAAAAAAAAAAACAAGAAAATATCCATTGAGTTGCAGGTCTCTGGATAAATGGTAAATTGACCTCAGGTCATTGACTACTCATTCACTCACTGATGGTATTTTGATGTATGTTTTTTTACATACCCATTTACATGCCTATTTCCCTCAACAGTGGCAACAACTTGGTACTAAAGTGTTTTGCCTTAGGAAACATCATCATATGACAGCCAGAGCTTGGCTCAAACCTGCAATCTTTGGACCGATGAATGAATGATGCTTAGTTGATTACAGGGTACAAAGGAGAGTGGCCTGAGTAGTGTAAGATAACTGAAAGGCAACAATAGCTAACAACACACTAAATGCAACCAATGTTGGCAGATAACCTTTTCTGAACAAATGACACTTTCAATAAAAAGCAGATAGGAGACAGCAGCTGATAACCACTCTTGTCACTACTTCTGTCAGAGTGAAGAACAGGAAATTGAGGCTACCATCTGCATGGGCAGAATAACACAACAAAAGAAAACAAAATATAAAACTTCAATAAACTTCATATATATATATATATATATATATATATATATATATATATATATATATATATATATATATATATATATATATATATATATACATATATATATATATATATATATATATATATATATATATATATATATATATATATATATATATATATATATATATATATATATATATATATATAAATATATATATATATATACACATATATATATATATATATATATATATGTTTACTAGGATAGATAGATAGATAGATAGATAGATAGATAGATAGATAGATAGATAGATAGATAGATAGATAGATAGATAGATAGATAGATAGATAGATAGGGAAAAATGTTGCCTTGTCTGTTGAGTCTCAGTTTCTGCTGTGACATGCAAATGGTATGGCCCAACTTTGCCTTAACATCACATTCTCCCTGCCTTGTAACAGTTCAGAATAGTGGTAGAAGTGTTCTGGTAGAGAGAGGAACATCTTTGTACATTTCAGGCTTCTTGATTTCAATTTAGCATCATTTTAATTCCACAGATTTTCCACAAGTCTACCAACCTACTTAGCTTTATGATAATCAAATGGCACAAAGGCGCCAAAGTAAGCCAAACAATAGTGAACACAAAATCTGTATAGATTACTGTCAGCACCTTAATCAATCAATCAATCAATCTCTATTAATATAGCCGTAATTCATAACAAGTTTTATCTCAAGGCACTTTGCAATAGAGCAGGCTGAAGCCATACTCTTCATTGTATAGATACATACACACGTAAACATGCTGTATATCCAAACCCCACATACAGTAACTCACAAAGTGATTACACCTCTCACATTTCAAAAATTGTCTTAATTATTTTCATGAGATGACACTGAAGAAGTGACTCTTTGATACCATATAAATAACTACTTTATACTGTATCAAAGCATAATGTCTTCAGCGATGTCCCATGAAAAGAGAGCAAAATATTTGCTGATATATATATATATATATATATATATATATATATATATATAAGCACAACACTGGGTCAAATACAAGAAGGTGCATCTCTGGGAGACTTAAAGTAGCAGTGGTGAGAAAAAAAAAAATCTTCAGCAGTTAGAAATCTTGAGAAAACCCACTGAAGCTGTGCTGGGGGGTGTCAGCAAAGGAAAGGAGGTGGGCGGAGACAAATAGCCTATAGTACTTTAAGAGTCAACAGAGGCATGGGCCAATCATAAATCTGTCCACATCATATTTGTCCCTGCTGAATATTAGGTTATTAGAGGTTAACCTCTTGAGAATTGGGATCTTGTTTTTAAGAGTCCTCTCTGTCTGTATGGTTGTAAAATTGGAGGTATAATCAATAACAACCATGGAAAAATAGATCAATCCCATATTAACATTAACAATTATAATGATGCTTTTTATTTTGTCATCTATTTCCAGAAGAGTGGAGGCAGTTCTGTAGGCAAAACAGGAGCCTGTTACAAGCAAGGTCCTGAACAGATTTGGTAATTAGATTTCTCCCAGCTTGTTTCTGTTCTTCCTGATCCTTTTTCTCTGATGACATCTTTTTTTGGTTGTGTGCTCCTCTGTATTGGCTGCCACTTAACTAGGCCTGCACAGGTAAATTGTAGTGGCTGGGTTTAATTCTTTTTAATTTAGGGGGCATGTTTATTTCAGAGGTTGCTTCAAGATTCTAGTTGCAATATTTGATTACAAACCCTGGCTCCAACCATGCCCTGAAACCACTGAGTATGTAGCAAGCCTAACTGTAGCCTTCAGTACAGCCTACAGTCTTACAGTAGCATCATCTCAACTTCATATGGGTATGAAACCAAAAATAAATGTTTAATAATAATTTTTTTTAATTTGACAGTGTAAATTTCTTAAATAAAACAAGACTCACAGAAGAAAAGTCACTCAAATATTTCCAGTCCATCCTCTGAATGAAAAGAAAACAACTTTTAATTTTGTTTGCTGAAAAGATGCCAGCTAGATCACCTCGAAAATTTCTCAGGTCGTCCAGAAAGATAAGTCCTAATTAGCTTTAATAACAGTGTCAAGCAGATTTGTGGCTCAAGGGTAAATGTTTGATCCATATCAGAACGTCAGCTGCACTTGGATCAGATATCTGTTTGTAGAGATCAATAAAGCATCATCTGAATGCTGCTGGTGGGAGCGGGTATGTCATTAACACAGATAACACTCCGCCTTGTTTTTGCTGTCCACATGGAGTGTTTTTCCTGTCTACACAAAAGCCTGCTGAGATGTAATTGGCCAGTACAGCTCGGCAAATGCACTACACACAGAGAGAAGAGCACATGCTGAAAATCTGAGCCCTGTGTACTCATTATATATGTCTGAGCAGAATCTGTAAACACTATGTAAAGGGATGAAGGGCAAATGGGAAATGACTGAACCCTATACAGTTTTTTAAAGAATCTATTCTGGTGATTAAGATTGACAAGTTGACTCATGAAAGTCAAAGACTGATCCTTTTTTATGGCTCTTTGATCAAACATCATTTCCTAATTACACACATTGGGAGATGCTTAATACGCTGGAGTGACAGGTCAGCTCACATAAGGACATGAACTTAGAAGCCAAAGCTTTCTCATTGTGTATGTGACACAGTTAAGTGCTTTAAAGTCGGCACAGCATCATAAATCTGCTATGAATATTCTGAATTTCCCATTTCTTTTTGGTTTGTACATTACTTTTTCCTTCCAAAAAAGCTCCTGTTTGAATTTCTTTGGGTTGTTCAAGGCCTCTATGTTATAAATAAATGTACAGACATCAGGGTAGGTCACCTGAGCTAATGAAATCTGTGTTTTCTGTTTGTCTTTTTGCTTGCTTCACCTCTTTATAATAATAATACATTTTATTTAAAAGCGCCTTTCTTAGCACCCAAGGACACTTTACAAAATACATAATAAAAGCACCGTGCATTAAAAGCTCACTTAAAATAAATAAAAACAACATACAAGAGTGACACAGTTAAATGAGGGTGGAAAATTAAAGAGGATATGCAGTTTGGAACAGATAGGTTTTGAGATTTGATTTGAAGTGGGGAAGGGAGTCAATGTTTCTGAGGTCTGGGGGGAGAGAGTTCCAGAGTTTGGGAGCAGAGCGGCTGAAAGCTCTGCTACCCATGGTGCTGAGCCGGGCGGAGGGCACAGAGAGATGGAGGGAGGAGGACGACCTGAGGGAGCGAGAGGGGGTGGCGATGTGGAGGAGATCAGACAGGTGGGGGGGGCGAGGTTGTGAATGGCCTTGAAAGTATACAGCAGGATTTTGAAATGTACTCTCAACTTAATGGGGAGCCAGTGAAGCTGCTGGAGGACGGGAGTGATGTGATGAAAGGAGGGGGTTCTGGTGATGATCCGGGCTGCAGAGTTTTGAACCATTTGAAGTTTATGGAGGGATTTATCTTTATCTTCACCTTTGGTCTGCATTGACATGATAGCTCCACACAGTTGTTGAGTAATTGTGGTCTGCACATTCAAGATGTCAGTCTCTGCCACATCCCAAAGGTCCACCATAAGATTGAGATCTGATAACTGGGGAGTCTGATAGTGTGATTATTCTAAGGTAAACCTAAGGTTACAAGTTTGAGCCCAGCTCTGGGTGTGATATGATGACGTGTCCTTGGGCAAGACTTAATCCTAAATTGCTCCTGCTGCTGCATCAGTGGCATGTACATGGGCCTGAAAGAGCATGAATGGACAACTGCCATAGAAACTCCAACCATCAGTGAGTGAATGTGAGAGCAAAAGAGTGTGGATGAGAAGATGTCAATGTCAGTTTTATTTATATAGCACATTTAGACAACCGTTGGCCGACCTAAGAGCTTTGCAGGAAAATAGGCAGAAAACAATAAAAAAATAAAGAAAATCAATAAAAACAGTAATAACACCTGAGGAGTAAGGCAGCTTTTGGTAATCGAAGAAAAGCACAAAAATAACCTTAAGGCCATTCACAATTTACCAAGTACCCAGTGTTCCAAAGGGATGGATATAGTCAGCAAATGTACTCAGGCTGATTATGATGATTAAATGATCATTAATTGGCAATAAGGAGCACTAAGTGTGCCAAGAAAATGTGCCCTACAGCATTACACTAGCAGCAACAGCCTGGTCCTTGATACAACAGGATGACTCCATGTTTCTTTTGTTGTTTATGCTCATTTCTGATGCTACCATCTGAATGTAGCATCTGGAATAAAGACACAACAGACAGTGCAACAATTTTCCAATCCTCTTAAAAATCTTGAGCCCATGCAAACTGAAGCCTTAGTCTTCTGTTCTTCAACAGCAGTGGCACCTGGCATGGTCCTCTGCCACTGTGGCCTATGTACTTCAAGATCTGACCTGCTGTGCTTACAGAAACTATCTTCTGCATACCTTGGCTTAAATAAATTATTCATGATTTATTGTTGTCTCTATCATTGTGAACCACTCAGGCCATTGGAGTGATATGAGTTCTGAAAATATGCTTTTGTTTGGGGATAATTATTCTTGCATTAATACATCATTCTGTTGTTCAAATAAACATATATACTGATATATCATCTGTTTTCAGTTATACGGTGACATTACCTTTACAGCTTATTTAAAGACAGCCTATAGTTAAAGTGCAAACCTTTACAGTGACAGATGGAGTTCATAAAAGAAGTTGTAGTGAATAATCATCAGAGAATGGACAGTGGTACATGAGAAATCATTTCAGAAGTTAAAATGATAAAACAAGTGACTGACTGTTGACAACTCTTCAACTGAAAAAGCACTCGGAGAGCGCAGACCTCCGCCAGCACCACAGTCCTCTCCCACATTGTGATTTTTACCATAAATATTCATCCTACCTTTATTTTATGTAAATATTTAGATTAATTGACCATGAAAACATACCATAGCAATTGCTTTCATAATGACATCTATTTTAGTTCAGTAGTTATTCACGAAAATCGCCTTTTTCGTCATGGCGGATCCAGACGGTGATCCGTATCAACACCAAAATTGAATCAGTTCTTCCTTTTTCCATGCTGAACATTTCCTGAAAATTTCATCAACATCCATCTATAACTTTTTGAGTTATTTTGTTCACAGACAGACAGACAAACAGACTCTCCCGAAAACATAACCTCCTGGAGGAGGTAATAAACCAAGATGATTGATATAGCTTCTCTGTGTCTGTTCTCTACATCTCTAAATGTAACTGTCCCAAACTGTCCTTGAGCTATTGAATGCCCTTTGCTCATCTCTTGCTTTCAGTCCTTGCAGTGCAGGTCATACTGGAGATACTTTATCCAAGTTTTTCTTGTGGTGCGAGATAATGAAAACTTAAGTTTTAAGTCTGATGCCATGAAAAAACATGGCCAGTGTTGCTAGTATTGTTGTTGATACTTTTATTAGGTGCATCATCAAATTGTAAAATCTGAATGACTTTTCTAGACCTTCAAGGGTTTTTTATTATTATTTTCCTATGGATAAGAGAAAAAAATGTGACTTTTATTGTATGGATGCAGACCCCATGTTGCTAGCACCGCTGTGCTTTTTCTTTCTCACACTCTTTCATCCCATAATGGCTCATCAGTAAATCTTAGAACTTAAGTGCAGCATCAGAATTTCACCTATAGTTTGGCACATATGAACACAACAATTATTTTGTAATGCTTTGGTCTCACCAAAACCAACACTTCAGCAAAGAACATTATTTATTTACTTGGCAAACTGGGCTTCCACAGACTTCTAACATTTAGGCCAAGAGCCCATTAGTGCCTCTTACCTGCAGAGCTGACAGAGACCAGATTGTGCCTGTCAGGGTGAAAAGTCTCATGTTCGTCCAAACTGAGAAAATGAGAGATTTTGCCCTGTCCAGAGTTGACAGCATGACTTTAGCTTTCCAAATATCCAGCACCACACCAGGATTTGCCTCCCTGGTTTTAAAAACAGCATTCACAAAGAGGGGAGGCATGACAGTGAGAGTGAGAGGTTGGGCAATCGGCAGTAATCAGACAGCATTAAGAAGGAGAGCTGGAGCTTCAAAACATATAATGGATTAGGTATTCAAACAAGGGTACCCAATCCAGTGCAAGACTCTGCAACAGCCAGGCTGCCTCTTTGAAGCAGTGCATAAAGGAAAGTAACTGAAACTAAGGTATAAATCAATATCATTACCAATATTTGTTTTGTTGTTTTCAATATTTGGGTCAATCCCCTTCCCACTACCAAACAATGCCATGAAAGCATGTTTTAGAAAACTGGTAAAATGTTTGATAGATATACATATATATATATATATATATATATATATATATATATATATATATATATATATATATATATATATATATATATACATATATATATATATATATATATATATATATATATATATATATATATATATATATATATATATATATATATATATATATATATATATATATATATTTATATATATATTAATGTTTATTAAACCCAAATTTGTAATTTATACAAACTGAAAACCAAATATTCAATGTGCTGCTTGGTAATACTAATAAGTTGAATAAAATAAATAAGCTACAAATGTATGAAATTTAAAATAATGAGTTTCTTTTTAAATTCCTGGCTTAAATGTGGAAGACTGGGTACTTCATACCGGGGCTCAATCACTTTTAGCATGTATTTAAAACCAGCATTTTCCACAACTGAATATGGTCTTAGATCTAGATGCTATAAAAACGCAGATGGATGTTATGGCTTTGACCCGATCTAAACTGTCTGGGAGAGGCTACTGGAATGCAGACAGCAGTTGAATTTGCACTACAGTGTTGTTTTGTCTTACTGCGGAAATCCTTACGCTTGAATGGTGCCGTTTCAGGTGAGTTAACATGTTTGACGTGCTGTCGGAACATACCCGACCTCAGTTGAACAGTACCGGCACACCGCAGTCATTTTATCCACCTGTCTTTCTCTGTTGCAGTATTTCACCAGGAAGCCAAAGTTTTCCCAAACAGGAGATTTCAGCGACGAGGGGGAGGGTCTCCGAGCTCCGGTTGGTCGCGAGCAGTAGCAATGATGCACAATTCAGACAGTTAAAAGTGGCTCTTTGATATTCATCTTCTGATTGGCTCGCCGCGGGACGTCACGTCCCAATAGCACGAATCACAGACCACTTTCTTGATGAATATTAAAAAGCTTCCTTAACCACGCCAACCGTAGACGAGTACCCCGTGAATATTAAAGAGCCATGTTCAGCTGCAAACGAAAACTTCTGTACTCATTGAATACAGCACTGTACCGAACCGAACATCCGTTTTGAGCAGTTACATGTACCGTTAGATCCCTAAAATATATATATATATATATATACATATATATATATGTATATATATATATAGATATAGATATGTAAACATTTTCAATAGTGTAGACAATGGAGAAGAGTCCTCGGTTCAAGACTCAAACCCAACAGCTTTAGTTTCCTTTACAAGTTTCTTGTGAAATCCCTACAGTTTGATCAGATAATTGCTGCAATAGTCAAAACAAATGTTAATAATTACTATTTTCTCCAAGTCACAATTAAAATTGACAATGAAAGCATTCACTCAGTGAATATGACCAAAGAAATCAGCTCAAAGCCTGTGCTGCTGTAGCCTACATTATTAAAACTGTTTATCTTTTTAGAAATAGGTTGTGATATAAAATAAATCTTAGATGATGTATCTTAAATCCCTACGCATTTCAAATCTGTGAACCAGTTAGTTTTATTTAAATATTCTTCTTTATGGAGAGATGCAGCGTGCACCTACACGGAATGGTGTATGTGTTTGTGTGTGTTTGTGTGTGTGTATTTGTAATAATCTAAATACTTCCAAAGGATTTCTATACTTCAAATGTTTTTTTTTTTTTTTATCAAGTTTGGAAGTGTCTTGTCATGGTCCGCTGTACTGAGTGCGTGCACTGTAGTGAAAAAAAGCACCTGAGAGCTAGGCCCAGATCATAGCTTTACCAAAAATATATATATATAGCCCCTAATCTGATGGTTTATATCAAAAACCTTTTATAACGGTAGCCTCAATGTCATGTTTTATTATGGGTTTGATTGTAGCAGTTAAACATAGTTGAAGGTTTCCTTTGGATGGGTCTTCAAAAAAAAAAAAAAAAAAAAAAGTTATGATCAAAAGGTGCCAGCTCAGAGGAATTCAACAGCCTTGTTTAGCTCCTAGATGAATGAATTCTTAATCTAACCTGTAGTTAGATATGTGATTCAGTAATGAGGAATATCTAAAATAATCAGAAATCATAATTTAAGAAGTATGGCCTTGCTTTCTTTTAATCTCTTCCAATTCAAATGGCATTTAATAAAGTAACTTGCAGTCACTGTGGTGATAATAGCATAGGCTAGAGAGCAGATTGAGGGGCAGTCCATCAAACATATTGTAGCTGTGCTGGCTAACTCCATCATTTTGTCCTGCCTGGCTGAATGGAATCGAGTGTTATTGCCCATGACAGGAGTGGCTATGAGATGAAAATCACTTAAAAGACAAAAATCTTTTGAGGCAGGTGTCTGGTGGAAATGATCTCTTTCTCCATGTCTCTGAAGCTAAACCTTTTTATGTTATTTCTATGCTCATTCATCTCACACCATCTTTTTTTCAGCTCACCTCCCCCTCACACTTCTTGAAAAAGTGGGAAACGCTCCTGAAGCATCACCCACCCAAACATCCTTATCATCATCATCCTCACCATCATCATCATTATCCTCATTGTCATCCCCTTTTTGGCTACATTCACAGCAGTTTCAGATTTAATTGGCAACTTGAGGTACATCAGAAGTAATCTGCTTCTCCCCTGTGAGGCAACCTCTACCTTTTTCTCTCATTTTCCCTTGTAGTTTCCTGAGTCGTGTCATTGCGGCTTGATGTGAGTAATTTGCCGGCGAAGATTCCTCCACAAACGAGCAGTGCAGAACAAGTGGTTCCCCTAGAAAGCTGTGTTCCTCCTCTGTGCATCAGAGAGGAAGGTGTCACTGTGCCTGTGTAGTACTGCTGTGCTGGATTAGAAGCCTGGGTGGAGAACTATGAGGACAGGATGAAACGACGTATGCTTTCTGTTCTATCTAGCTGATAAAGGAGGAGAATTGGCTGGGAAAAGTGCCTGTGGAGCACTTCTTGTTCAGATCAAAATCGTTTCTAAGGCCTAGTTACAGAGTGCACATTTCTGCATTGATATTTAAATGTTTGACTAACTTCTGCTCGGGCTGACAATGCCTAACCCAAAAACTTGGAAAAGTTAGAAGTGCATGTACATGGCAGAGAGATATAACTTGAAATGTAAGTTGCAATGAGTTGAACTCAATAATTGTGTTCATAGGTATAATAAATGTTCCTCCCTTTATCACAATAATTTAACTCTGTAAATGTTCTAACACACTTATATTTATTCAAATAACTACTGCTTGATGGACACTGTTGAGAATAAGTAACACAAATGAAGGTCAGTCGCCTCGTGCTACCAATGCATTTGATTTTTACTGCCATTTATAGTTAAGAGTGCTGCAAAGAATTGTGGGTCGTGCAAGGGATTTCACATTGGGACACTGTACCCAATTGCCTGGCGCAGCGCATGGCACAGCATTAACACACATTATCATCACTCATGCACATTCTACACTACTGACTCTACAGATTTACACACGTCAGGCTTTAAATATTTGATTTCATCTCATTTGAATTAACTTTGAGTAATTTGGTTTAATTTGGCCTAATTAGGCTTTTCTGATGGTTTGGTTTGGTCTAAGGCTACGTTCACACTGCAGCCCTTAATGCCCAATTCCAATTTATTTGTTTGGCTTTTCAAATTACACCTGTAAATGTGGCCTGACTGCAGACTGTGGTGTGAACAGCTCACGCTTCAGAAGTGACATGCATGCTCAGTTTAACATTGACATGGTGTGATGAGGAGCAACAAACACAGAGCAAAACTGTGTTTCACAACACTGAAGAAGTTTGTTCCCATAACACAAAACCTGATGATACAGCAGTTCACCTTGAGGGAGCTCTTATTAAAGTAATGATGGCTACATTTTATTTCCTATAAACCTAAGGCGAACGCTCTTTCCTGCTGACAGATCGCTGCTGCAGAGCCAAGCATCTCAGAGCCGTGGCACGCTGAACAGGTTGACAAAGGGGCAAAAACTTTGTTTTGTCATCTGTTCTGATGTTTCATAGTTTGTCTGAGAGCAGATCAGACAGGAGCAGACGGCTCTCTGACTGATGCTGTCTCGGAAAATACAGCAGCGCGCAAATACGCACGGATGAGATGGACAGCGTCTCCACGTCCGGTAAGCTGTTATTTTAGCCTGATTAATTCATTCAAAAAGTTGGCGCAGTGTTAATAAACTAAGTCTATCAGATATCATAATACAAACGTATGTTTCATTCACGTTTATCGTTTATTGTGCGTGTAATGGAGACGCCAGCCGATCACCCCAGCACTCTCTCACTTTTTCTCATCACTCCCCCCCTTTATGCATTGTTTAATCAAGCTTGTAGCTGGAAAACAACTAAAACTCTTTAATTTGAGAAAAAATGCATAAACTTTTTAATAATCATGTCTATATTAACCTCTGATTATGTTCTGTCCATGAAGTGACTGAAAAAATTTGTCCCGAGGTAAACTGCTGCTCTAATGACGTCAAAGTCGCGCTGAATGCGACCTGACTGTTCAGATCGCGGTCGCATTCAAGAAAATCGGATACATATCTGATTTAGTACCACATTTGAAAGTGGCCTGAATCTGATTTGAAAAGGTCAGATTCAATGCGATTTGTGCTGTTCACACTGTCAAAAACAAAGCAGATACAGGTCACATCTGAGCCAATAAATCAGATTCAGGTCACTTTTGACTGCGGTGTGAACGTAGCCTAATTCAGCTAACAGGAAACTGCCCAATTTGACTATTTGATTTGGCCCAATTTGGTTTAGTTTTGCCATACTTGGTTTGATTAAATATTTTATTTGGTTTGATTGGAAATAAAGTCTTTCTTTCTTAAAACTTTGCCATGGTGTTGTCTCCCTCTTTTGTTGTGGCTGCCTGAGCCAGGCCATGACAAGTGGGGGCTTGTTTAGTGAAGGTGTTTGTAACTGTAATAGCAGTTCTTTAATCTGGTAGTTTGGTATTAGAGATTTGATTGGTTTGTCAGCTATAGACTATTTTGCTGTATTGCTAAGCTTTGTTGCTTGAGTAGTTTGTCTTGTGTGTAGTGCGTTGATAGTACTCAGGACAGGTGAACCTCGCCTGTGCCAGGTCTACGAAATTAGAGCCCATTAGCTCAATGTGAACCTGTTTTGTATACGTATCATATTTAAAAATAGCTATAACTCCAGGATACGTGTGCATCACACACAAACATTCAGAATGGACAGGGGCGTGATAGGCTTGTGAAAAGGGCAAGAGAGAGTCGGTTAGATAGAGGTATCATACAATTATCTATTGAGTATGACACAACAGGTGTTAAAGGTCTTATGAGAATCACATTAATCAACTGGAAGTACTCTGACAGCACAAACCTCTACAAAGGCATTTCTGATTGTCTTAGTTATAATTGAAAATGTGGAAAACTGCCCAATGTTAACAGATTCTTTAAATAAAAATGTGAATCATAATGTTATTTAATCTCTGTGTCATGACCAACTTTCTTTCAAAATGTCTTAAAAATTCACTGAGGACTTTTGAGTTGTATGGAAATTGTGGAAAACTGTCTGAATGTACAATGTTAAAAAATTCTGAAAATAAAAAATAAAAAACTTACAGTAAACCATTAAAATTGAACCACTCCATCTTTGTGTCATGAACAGTATTCTGTGGAATTACATAACATTCTTTGAGAAATTTTAGGACTTATGTTTCTTCTCTCACCCAAACATACTAACAAACAAACCAATGCCCTCAAAAGCAAAACTCACCAGTGAAGATAAATATTATTATAGTTTCACTAAAATGTTGAGTTATTTTTAGCTGTTTCTCATGGAAAGGAGCCAGCAAAAACAGCTTTTGTTTAAGCTCTAACAGCTGTGAAGAAGAGCAGAGAGGGGTCACTTCCATTAAAGGGCCGGGCTAGACAAAAGGTCATGTGATTTTCCATGATTTTTCAAAAAGGATATAAAGACCCACCCACTTTAGACAGTACAAGTTAAAAAAAAGAAAAAAGACAAGAATTGACAGGTTTCACGAGTAAGCTTTTTTCACAATGAAAGCAACTTCTAAAGATCTCCTATACAGTTAAATATTAAGTTGGTATAACTGGAGATAGTGAGACATTTTGTACATGCACACCTGCATACATGATGTATAACAGAGATTGATCTCCTCACAGAGGTGAGCTTACAAGTTCTCTTGCTTCCATATCTACACTTACCTCACATTTTGGTGTTAAGTTTTTGGAGGTGATAATGAAGTTGTCACAGCAGTCCTGTATGATCCTTCTTCATACATGGAGATAAATGTTTGACACCTACCCACATGGCAGAGCATGAAGGAACAGAAAAGCATGTTAGCATGCAAAACTGATGTGGTAAGGACACAGAAGCCTCAGAAACTCCCTGGATTGTGGTCAAACTATTGATACACCCTAAGATTCCTCCATTTCTCATTTAACCTTCAAACAAATGTAATCATAACTAACATGGGCTAAACAAGAAAAGCATACTTACAATTATGCAAACACAGACAGTTACATGAGGCCCTGAGATTTTCAGGAGACCCAAATGTCAGATAAAAACTGATATATGCAGTTGTCTTCGATTCAAAGCAATTATTATTTAGTCTTAATTCACAATATAATTATTAAATTAAAAAAAAAATCAAAATGCTTTATCCATCATGATTGTTCCGACTGATCCCCCCCCCCCCCCCCCTTCTCATGAAGCTGGTAGAAAAGCAAAGTTGTTGGTGCGTTTTTGAAGATTTGAAAGAACATTAAGTAGAGTTACCCTGGTGAAGTGGAAAGGGTGAGAACAAAGTAAACAGTTTTTATCAAAGCTGCTGATGGTTTCAACCTTTTTACAGTGACACCAAGGGCTCTAATTTCGTAGACCAGGCGCACCTGCCCTTCGCCGGCCTTCACCACGCAGACAGGGTGTGACCGTCGCACTTTGCAAGTTTCCTGCAGTGCCAAGACAGGCGAACTCAAGGTGCAGAGGAGCGCATCCACGCCCACGTCTCTGCCCCTCCGCGCATATGTCAGAGGGGAGGAGAAAAGACGTGAGTGGGTTTAACACAGCCGAGTGTTGTCTCCACCACTCAAATGAGTGCCTCTCCTTGCCTTTAAATGCGCTGCGGGTGAGGCACAGCGTCTGATTGGTCAGAATGATCCCCGCTGCTCTGACCGTCTCCGCTGGAAAATGATCTCCAGAGGAGATGGTCTGAGCTGCTGTCACTTCTGGGAGAACAGACTGGCCGTCAGGGCGCGCATCGGAGGCCATGAAGCGCATCACCGTGTGGGCCAGCTCCAGGGCCAGGACAGATGTAATCTGTTCCTTTGTCATTAATAGGAGTACAAAATTAAGAGACAGTTACACCGCAGCTGGCTTATCCATTCATAATGCTTGCGATCCACCTGCACTCCTGGTTTGTCATCGCCAAATAGCAGAGCCTTTAGTGATATACTGTATACTCTCGCGGTGTCTCCTCCTCATCCTCCTTTCAATAATGTGCTCCATCTTTTTAGATCACGTTAAAAATAAAGACTAAAACAGAGGAATATGGGAAATCACAGTTAAATCCTTAATGACATGCATTTATTTTCTCTCTTTTTTCTCCCTCTCTTCTTTGAATTTAATGAAATGAGAGAAGCCAGATATATCCTCAGTATCAGATGTTAAGGCTGTTTATTGTTGACTTGTAAGATGTGCATCAAACTTCCAGATGCTGTCAGGTTAAGTTTCCATCATGACAAATGGCTTTAACCCGACATCAGATGTGACGGGACAGTTAATATAGATACAAATGTATATGCTGGTTCAGGCGGTCACATCAAATAGTGATTGCTGTGATTGTTTATTGCATTAAAATGTGCCTGACACTCTGGAAACCTGCCTCTGAGGCCTTGTTGACGTGTGCCCACATGTGCGCCTGTAACCAAATTATAGCTACGGAGGGTGCGGAGAATTTCCTCAAATTCACACTTTTTAGTGGATGATAAAAATTAATATTCTTTTTTTTTGGTGATAAATATTATTCACTTGTCAGGGGAGACATATAAACATGGTTATGTAACCAGCAACTTGTTGTCAAATTGTAACAGATTTCATAAGCAGGACAAGTTGCCTGAAGAACATAATCAGTTCAAAATTGAACCAAAGTGCAGAATACAGTGAAATGTATTTAGTTTCTTTATTTTGCCGGTTACAAGGTTCAAATAAAAATACATGTTTTAGTCAGTGCAGGAGGGCCCCAGTGACTGGGTTTCCCTTGGGCCCCAAATGACTAAATACACCCCTGGAAACCAGCTGAAGGTAATTATGCATATGACAGCTATGAATGCTCATATTTGGTGATTAAAAAAGAATTACTATTTAAATGAATGAATGAGAGGAGAAAAATTGATGTGTTTCTCTGTTATTTGTCTAAATACAGTTATTCAGGTGAGACAATACCTTGACCACTCCTGCAAATTATTAGCCCACCAACACTCTTTAGTTGACGGGCTAATAATTTGTGTTCAAGTGAAATGTTTCCGTGTCTATGACTTGCCCTGTATTGTGTAGGTAGTAAATGTGTGTCATGTGGTCTTTTTACATTTCACTTATTTTGGTATCAGTATTCAGCCTGAGCAAATTAATACCAAGCGGATGCACTTTAGTATGTGCCTTCATACTTTGACTTAATAATGTCTTCAACAAACACCTGCAATTGTGATTCACTTTCAACCTACGCGCACCACAAGTACTTAATCTTTTCCTTTGGGTACATGTTTACAACTAAATCAGGGAGAGAACCTGTTAAATAGTGCTGGAGGCAAGTAAAATGCATCCACGTTGGATGCTGCTAGCTTTTAAACTTTAGGCTGATTTGCTTCCCTTCATTAGTATTGTGAGTGGCTTTATTGCACACATCAAGCTGTGATAGGTGTCTCCTGACAGGATTTTAGTGGTCGTTAATATACGCCAGTATCAAACTAATTCAGATGAAGGCAACCCAGACCACCCCTGGTTTCTTCTACACTTATGATATTACAGTGTTTTCAGTACAGATTCAGTTGCATTCATAGCATATAGGATTACTGCATGTGTTGTGAATACCCAGAGGTGTAAATAGAGTTTGAGAAGCAAAGTGGGAAACCATCTGCCTACTCAGGATCTAGGAACAACAAGATTTATTCTAAGTGACTCACATTGACAGAGTTTGCTATAAGTATGGTTTCAAACTGGACCTCCTGCCATTAATAATCTTTGCAACTTGCATTAGGATTGCTTTGCAGCCTAATAATAAGATTTCAACCATGACAGCAGGCATAATTAAATGTTTGAGACAGGCTGAGTAGAGGCTGACACCAGGCTCCCTTCAGTTTCTCTTCTCGACCAACCACGCTGACTGATTGAACAGGAAACTATTATTGGGCTAAAAAGTGTAGTGAGAAGTTTTGTTTGATTCCTCTTTCTTTTATGATTCACAACTTTTCATGATTTTTTTTTTTTTTGTTCTCAAGGAGTTTGAGTCTCCAAGACTTTTTTCGTGTAATGTTTAAAGGGTGCACGGGTTGTGTAACAAAGATGTTGTGTCTTAACATAAAAATGTTTTTTTTTTTTATAAGAACTACTAAGACAATCTTGACAGAGCGACAAAGAAAAGAATAAGAAGACATGTTAAGGTCTTATGTTGAAGCAGTTCTTACTAAAATGAATCCCATCTTGTCTCTACATAATAGAGAAATTGATAACTTTCCAGTTTCTGCAAAAAGGTTACAGAGAAGGTCATCTGAGTGAGTCAGATTTTTGCAGTGCTTTAAAGGATGGGAGAAACAAATAGATTTTTAACCCTTTATTATTTTTTGTATTACTATTTTCAAATAAAGCAAAAGAAAAAAAACTAAACAAATGATTCACACAATGGAAAGTCACATGAATAACATTAGTTCAAACATGTGCTCACGAAAGTGTGGGCCCTACTAGGCTCTGCTGGAGGCTGAAGTTCAGTTTTTAAAAATTCAAGTTTTTATTGATCATTCAATAAGATTTGTCTGTTTGTATTTTTTATTAGAAAATTTAGGTCAATAGAGAAAAAAACATGTTTTGGTGAGGTCTAACAGAGGGGGGATAGAATTTGTGTTACAGTCAACCTTGGACATTGGAGAAAACCCTTTGTAAATCTGAAGGATGTTTCACACCAAATGTTCTGGACTCTTATAACAACAGTGGTGAGTATTTTTTTTATTTGTCATGCATGTAATCAAGTCAGAGCTTAAAGGGGACATATCATGCTTGTTTCTCCTTTTCACTATGCCAGACTAGGATGCCTGTAAAGCATTTCTGCCCTCAGTACAAGTCATTTAGTTCCTTCATTGCCCCACAATTGCGTTCTCAAAATCCTCATTTTAGGCCATTATCAAGCTCTTGTTGAAACGCTTGGTCTCAAGGATGACCTAAAGTTACCTCGCAATGTCACAGCCCTTTGTGCTCTGATTGGTCAGTTCTATCGGGGGTAGAGCCAGCCTGTCCTTCTTCTTCTACTGTATTTTCCAGCAAGCTCAAAGCAGCGACCGCGTATTGAGTCCCCCTACAGGCCAGAGCTGATAATGTCGGTGAGTGAGCGAGGGAGTTTTATACCCCTGCTGCTGGATGTGTTCCTCGGTGAGGGTTTGGGGCTAACGGACATCACAGAGGAGGAAGTGTTTTATCAGATTACTCCAATAAAAAGAAAGGTACCTCGTGATGTCACAACGTTTGAAATCTCGCGGACATCTCGCAATGACCTATTTTCAGAGGCATCAAATCTCGTTCTAGGATGTCAGAAAAAATACAATATCTCATTTTTTGAAAATTAAGGGGGTGTAAGGTCTTGTTTTCAAATTTATTATATTATATGTAAGTATTAAATCATGCATCAGCATGATATGTCTCCTTTAAGAATGCCAGCATGTCTTCTGTGTGAAAATCTTGTGAATAGAAGGCTCACTTGTTTTCTCGGGCCAGCTGAAGTATATGTATGGACCAAGCCTCGTTGCTTACCACTCTGCCAAACGAGCACCTCAGGCTCACCTGTTTTTATGCAGCTGCACGCATATCTTTGGCAAAAAAAGGCTGGAAAATACAATAAGAAATCTCGTTTACCTTTTTTCAGCTGCTAAATTTGTTCTCAGCCATAGAATCTGTCACAGACAAGACACGAATGATTCAGTGACGAAGGATCACTCTCTGAGTCAAAGGTTAGATGTTCTTTATGTGGAGAAGCTCTCCGTGACTGCAAAGCTATTATTTTGAACTCTAACTGGTCATTTAATCAATGGTAATGTTCCTTATTGGGAATGTATTATGGTTCATTATATACCTTCTATTGAATCTGTTAACTGAGGTTAAATTTATGGTGGAACTGGGTGCTGGTTTGGCAGAGTGATTAGCAACCATGCACGTCCCATGTACATGCTTCTGCTGGTCTGGGTTCAAATCCAGCCTGTGACCAGTTTGCAGAGTGTCTTCCCCTAATCTTTCACCTCCTTTCACAAGCCTATCCACTGTCTCTCTCCTATCAATAAAGGAATAAAAATGCCCAAAAAAGAAAAAAAAAAACAATGGTGAAACTGGACTGTTAGTAGTAGCATTGTTAGTGGCTTGTTGTTGTTGTTTTTTTATCAAGTCGTACGTAGGCCTTCAGAGATGACAAGAATGGGCATGTGGAGACAATGACTTTGGCGGACTATGTCTCTGAACGACAATGATTTTGTCTGATCCTTACAGTTTTTGTCCGTGCTGCTGCCAAACCTACAGGCAGACAGTCATGAGTGAACACAGGCACAGGTATTTCCTGAAAACAGTTAGCTATGACCAGAAAAGAAAAGCTTGTTTTCAACCAATCAACCAATCAGTATATGTATAGCTGAAGTTCATAACAGTTATCTGATTTATTGGTTTATATTAACACTTACTTATGAGGTGTCCAGTACTCAAAGAAACAATGAACAAGTTGTATATCAAATAGGAGGGGTGGGGACAGAGTGAGCCACTGGAGTTAGTTGAACAACCTCTTGTTAGAAATCATGATTTTATTGACATTCATGGGGAAAAAAAGTAAGCAGAGTCCATCCAAGTGATTACTTTTTCAAAAGCAAACATCAGATAGTTCTGTATTGCTATAAGCATTTTAAAAAGCAAGAACTGCAACCAAGGAGAAGTACTTTTAATAAAATAATTTGGGGAACAAATAGTACTTTTCACATATACTAATACAGTCAGAATTTTGATAGTTTTAAGTTATGGATTAGGTTACTGCATTACATAGGCTACTGAGAAAACATTACAGTGTTACAAATGCATGGAGTGACATGCAAGATATCTTAGGTAACAAAAGTGACAGACAGCTGGTTGCACAGCCCACACATACTTATTGTGCAATATCCTTAACAGTAGTCATTCAGTGGAGACATAGGCTTTCCTTTCAACATCAAAATGAAAATGTTCCTTCTTTTTTATGTCAATATACAGTAGCACTTTTTTTTTCTCTTTAAATGAAGCAAGGAATATCAAACTCCCTTTGCACATTGCTTTCATATTGTGTAGCCACAACACAAGCTTTTGAGTGTAGTACTTTCACTGCATTGTTCATTTTAAAATGCCATTTTCTGTTAAATGAAATAAGAAGATTAATATGGCTGTTTAAAGGTATTTCTGAATCCCAAAGATGATTTTCAGCCATCAAATATGGCCTTGGCATTCTGAAGTGTGTGGAACACTGGCCAACACTGTCCAAAATTTTGTTCATCAGTTCATCATCCTCTCCAACTCTGCCTCACTCGGTGTGTCATCTACTCTGTCTCACACTGTTACACAGTTTCAGACACAGATCCAAGTCTGGCAAAGGGCCTAGCTGTAGGGCTGAGCATATGGCCAATGGCTATAGGGGCATGGAGGGTGATGAGAGGGGAGAGAATGAGTGATGGAGGGGTGAAGGAAGGAGTGATAGCACTAAAGCTGGCAGGGGGAAAGCTCTAGTGTCATTTTATATGCCAGCTTTGGGGGAGGGTCACATACGTTTATTGTAAAAACAGACTTGCACTACAAAGTTCACCTATACAATCAAACACTGAATGAACCTTAGTTACATTGTCATGTTAAATGAGGCATGGAATGTGTGTGTATCAATATATACAGTGTGCATATATATATACATACATATGTGTGCGTGTGTGTGTGGGGGGAGGTGTATGTGTGTGAGTGTGTCTATATATATGTGTGTGTGTGTGTGTATCTATGAGCTGGACAGGCAGCAGAGCTTGCTGGGTTATCGTGGCGGGCTCGTGGGCCTTGTCAAAATGCGTGTGAGAAAATTCAGAGTGACAGATGTAGCCTTTCTGCTCACTCACACTAACATGGTTACTCTCCCACTGGTCGCTTCAGTGATTTCACACACACACACATACACAGGGACAGGGGACACACACTTAAGTTCAGTTTGTGTGACCACACACTCACCGTGTTTTAGCTTGTCACAGCAGTTGCAACTCTTGCTGTCCACAAAGAGCCACAGTTTACTCCAGTGTCTCCGGACTGGGATGTGGGAATTTTTTCAGAAGTCCAGACTGTTGATTCTTTCAGTTCTTAACAAAATAACCACTGGAAGAAAAAGGGGGCCACTTGAATGACTTCCATATTAAAAACTGCCAGTTTAAATGTTTCAAGCCGGATATTGCTTGAGACAACAAATCTCTCTGACCTAATCATTTCAAAGATAATAAATCAAAGTCGTTTTAACTTTAATGAATTTCAACGACGTTCAGATTGAGCTCAGAGATGAGACTCCTTTGAGTCCATTGAAGCGTGTAGCTGGGACCCCTATCGGATCATATATCAAGCCACTTCCCCTTCCCACATCTTCCTCCAGCACATTATCACCAACACTGTCAGATACCAGTACAAACGAGAAAACAATGGGGAGATGAGAGCAAGTTGTTGAATATTCATAGGGAGGATAAGGATACAACTGGGACATTTTGGGGCTTTATCGGCACTAACAGGATCTAAGCCGTGGTAATTCATGCTAAACCCAAGCTGAATCGGCCCCAGTGCTTTTTCTGTAGAGAGAAAATAAAACTAAAGGGGAAAAAAAAAGACTTGGGTCAAATCTCCCGAGTGTTTTTGTGATCTGTTTCCATGTCATCTTTATCCCCATTTCATTTATCACAACAAGCAAGTTAAGATATCTCTTATTCTCTTCATTTCCTCTACTCTGTCATGTCTGGTGCTGGAGGCAAAGAAGGAGAGCAGAAGGAATCAAGAGAACAAATTCAAATATGCTGCATGCTTTCTTGTCTCTGTTAAAGCAGCCATATGAGGCGAGGAAAAAAAGAGCAGCTTTGAACATCATCCTTGTTGAAAGGCACAGACGCTTCTTTCACAGACAGTAGATATGCAACCTGGGGGAGCATCTACTTGGCATATGTGTTGTCTGACCCCATGCTCTGTTACTCCTCATCCAAAGTTGTTGACCTTTGAAGAGTCTGACTTAGCCATTTCTCAAAACGCAGCGCTTCCTCTGAGACCAAACTAAAGGTATTAGTATTTGACTGTGTGACCTTTCCCAAAGGCTTCTGGGTAAAAGGAAGTGACCCCAGTGGCCTATATGTCTCTGGTGGATAAGCTGTGTCTTTCATTGTCAATGTGTGTGTGTATGTGTACAGGATATATGTAGAGTGTGCAGTGTAAGATTCTATCAGAAAACAGCAGATAAAGCTGTTTTTTTCTCCCTTTGAGGCAGAATGTTGGTCAGAGGAGACATGGAAAAAAAAACAGTGTCCAATAAAATCCACTCAATCTGTTTGTTGGTTTGTTTAGCATAAGCAGTCGATACAGAGTGAGGGTATCTGGTCACTTATCAAATCATTTGCAATTAAGATCAGTCTGAGGTCATAATCTTTTTTGACCTTGCAACAGAGCCTTAGGATAAAAAAAAATGACAGGGGAGTCAGATTACTGTTTTATTTAACATACAAAAGAGGGGAAATGTGCTTTTATGACTTCATCAGGACAACTTTATTGCTTCAAATTATATCAAAATATAGGACTTTTAATAACTGTCAAACAAAAACTAGTGTTAAGTTTTGTCATAATTTCTAATCTAAGAAATTTGTGGACAAAACCATTGATCGTTGCTTATAGGATAAAATGTATCTTAAAGGGATAGTTCAGTTGATTTGAAGTGGGGTTGTACGAGCTCCATATGGTCACTAAGTACATTAGAAACAGCAGAAAATTCTCTCCTATCCCTCAGTAAGTCACAGTCTGTAAGAGTCTGTTATGCAGAACTAGCTGCAAACAGGGAAGTACCGTACCAAGTACAAAGGGTATTTTTTCCACCTACAAGAACTCACAACAAAAAATAATGCCACAGTTTAAGAGCACGCTTTTGTGAGTGCATTAACTTTTCGGAAAAATAAAGTGTATCTGAATCGCTCCACCTCCCTCTCAGCTGTTTGTGCCAATAAGCTAGCGATATCAGATGCTGATTGTAGCCTCTGACTCTTAGCAGTGTGAGGAAGAGACAATGTAAGAAATCAGTGATTATGACAGAAGCGATGAAGTTCCATTCACCTTGGAGGCAAGAGGATATCTTTATTAACCGGAGTTCACAGAAGAAGAGCTGCTGCAGATGGAAACCCACATCGTCTGTATCACTCTTCATACAAATCATAAACTTTATTTTTCTAAAAAGTTAACATATTCAAAAAAATTCTCGGTAGTGTACTCTTAATCTGTGGTATTATCTTTTAATGGGAGTTCTTGTAGGTAGAGAAAATACACTTTGTATTTGGTACAATACTGTTTGTGGTAAGTTCTGCATAAAAGACCAACAAGTGACCTAAACCATTGACCAAATTTCCAGGAGGTTCTTTAGAATAAAAGTATTATATATGAACAAGGGTGGTTTCCCCAAAGGGTCAGATGAGCTTAAACCCTGAAAGGTACAAACAGGAAGAATAACTGAACCATATCTATCTTCTCTGTGAAACATTCCATTGCTGCTGACACCACTGAAAAAAGGTTAAATTGCTCCCTGTGTTTTATTGTCCTGTGTTTATTTGCAAGCCACCTGCACAGATGTCGTCAGAACTATCAAACTTAATTAACTATATGGTTGCGTATAAAGAACCTGAATTATTATTAGTTCCACACATTAAAAGCACTTTCTACACTTGACATCTGCACAGGTTATATGAACTTTTCCCCTTTTACCAAGAGTTATGTCTGAAAACAGACTAAAATGGAACTTCTGGAGAGACTTTGCACTTATGGTTGCTGAGCAGAAGCTGGCATACTTAAAATCAGCATGATGTTCAACTTCCAGGTAAATGCTGTTTATTTGCTGGGTCAAAGCATACCAAGAGAATTTGAGAGCATGTGCAAAATGCTTGAGCCTGATTTAGAAGCAAACATGATAGAGAAAACAGACTTTAATGCATTATTTCTGACCTTAAAGGTAATACATTGGGCAAAATACATATTTGAACCCACCATGTCCAGCCCTATGATGGGAAAATCTTTTTTTCCTCAAGTGCTTGCTCCTTATTGTAGGGAATGTTTGGTAGAATTGTCTATCTGAAAATAAATAATAATAATAACTCTTATTCATATAAAGGATGTCTGTGTTGACACCAACCTGCTAATGGGACTGGGGATGGAAGTTAGCCACTCAGCTAATCCCATGCATTTACATGTCAATGTTTATAAATGTGCACTGTCCCATTTAAAATAAATACATAAATAAATAAATCTGGTGATGTAAGTGATGTCAGGATTAAGCGGGAAATTACTAATAAAGTGACTGAAGTCGAGTTCCCAGGCAACTTCTGAGACAAGAATTTAAAAGTTTGATAATTAGGTGAAAGGTGCTATGAGGACAATCTATTTGCGGCGACATAAAGACTCTACTACCCATGAGCACGCGCGGCGACTGTTGTAATGCTGCCTTCCAGTAACCTCGGAACTGGGAGTGACATCATCTCCGACTTATCGGCGTTCCAGTTGAAGTCAGAAAAAAACATCCCGATCTACCAGGCTATTGTTAGCTGTTGTTAGCACGCCCTGCGTTGTTGTTCACAAATATCCTATGAAGAATGTGATTGTCACTATGGCAGCATTTTTGTAAATATAAGTCTAACAACACTATGTATACAGCTGATCTAGAGCAACACACCCCAGTCAGAAGTGCTGATAAATGGATTATTACAGGAGCTACATAACTGTTCACACTGGGGGCATCCATCTTCAATTGTCAACTCGGGGGTGGCGAGATTTCACCGAGTTCCCAGTAGGAAATTCCGACTTCGGGGGACGTTCCAGTTGCAGTTTCCTACTCGGAAACCCGGAAATTCCTACTTCTGACTACAACTGGAACACACCAAAAGACCCAAGCTAAAGCGTGTGTTTGTTGTGATGCTATAATAAATGCAGCTCGGACCTTCCTCAGAACTCTGCATTGCTTTACAGCTTCTTTTTCAACAACTTACAGGATGCAAAGCGACGAGGTAATGTACCTCTTTCTAGATATGTAGCGGTAGTTTTTGATGTGTGACAACAAGCAATTTTTGGAAAACTTATTATCGTAGTTTTGTAGCCGGCTATGTATCGATTCTTACAGCCCAGTGCTCTAAGACGTGTCCGAATAATATAAATTTGCTGTAGTTTTAATTGTCTTGTACCCAAAGTTGAGTATCCAGGCCAGTCCAGCCCTGTCCGACCTGACTGGAAGGCTAAGGAATAGCATTTATAGATAACCTATTTAGATGCTATAAAACTCATCTTAAAGTGTGTATTTCCATCAGGCATATATCTAAAAGTGAGACTTTTTTGTAATTACTTAGAAACTCCTCACAGTCCCTTTAAGTACATCTGCAACAAGGTAAGGTGAAATCTTAACTGCTCTCATTTCATTAGAAGGAACCTGTCACATCAAAACTGTACATGCATGCTTTGATATTGTTCCCCATATGTTATATTGCATCACATCATGGTCACACACTTCTTCAACCACATTAAAAGCCATAATCTCAATATACAAACAGGCAAAGAAACTTGTGGATCAGAAATCAGTGAGATAGCATCACTGACTGCTGCATTTTAAGAAAAGACAACCGTCTCATCTTTGTAAATTGTATGAATTTCAATATTCTTAAATTGTTCTTTAAATGTTTAAACAATCATGTGTCACTACTATACTCTGAACTGGCCACCAGTCATCAGAGCTCGCTCAGAGCGGCCACACGATCCTCTGCTGATGATTGTCTCGTCTCAAGATATAAGACTTTATTTTGGCAGTCTGATCTTCCTGTAAAGGGGGCAAAACGATGGACCTCTCTACCCACTAATGGAGACTTAGATATCAACAGTAATGCTTTTAACAAAGGACTCAAACAAGTGCTAAAATCAAAACAACAGTGCTCACATGAATAGTTTTAACTGGTTTATTGCTTGACCATGTCGCCTTTGCTTTGTAGCTTATTTATGTTTTTAATCTGAAAAACTGTCCATCTCTTACTAATGTAATGTTATTGTACATTGCATTTCCTTTCACTTTCTTCTCTTATTTTTTATTATTTTTATCATATTGAAAGCCTCCTGTGAATAAGTGTTGCAAATAAGCACGTGCTAAAGTACTCAAACAATGCATCTGGTTTGTTCAAGGTAATTGTGATGTCCACATCAAATAAACAGAATAATTAAAAAAGTAAAAGCAAAAAATGCAAATATATCATACTGGGGTGGATATTTAGCCAAGAAACTTTAAAATATTTTTGAAACATCTGGGATTAGTTTAGGCTTCTTGAAAATGAGCTTGATAGAGAACTGTGGCTGTTTGATCAGCATGTAAATGCTCTTATTGCAGTAGGTTTAATTAAATGAATATGTCCCAAGACCTATAAAGCATAAAAAAATCATTTAAAATTTTAAAAAAGCTCTTCTGTTTTGAATAACATTGTGGCAGATTGAATAGAATACTAAAACTTATGTAGTTCACTTTACTTTTCAACTTGTTTGTATATTCAGCCCTATACCAATCCACAAGAAAGCTAAATCTTCAGTTGCAGCTTTTTAAGAACAAAACAATGTATTTTTGTCATGCTTACACTCTTTTGCTTTTGATCATAAGTTATATAAGTTCACACATTTTTGTTTCATCTTTGTTAATGTTTTGATGCCAAACTGTATGCTCTGAAGATATGTCTTCCTTTAAAATTTCCATTTGAAGATTTTATGCAAGCTTAACACAGCATGAGACGAGATCAATACTGTGCATTATTCAGGCTGACAACTGCATTGAAATGGAACATTATTTTATCCTAATAAAAGCAGAGGAGCAGATTTGTGTGAACTACACGACACTGTATTTCAACTGATGGAGTGTGAGTCAAATTAGAGCTGGTAATTACACACCCATCAATTCTGGGACCTTATCAAGGATGATTTGTTTGTCTGTTGCTGTGCTCCTTTGCTACCATCAAATACTGAAATGTTCATTAGCCTCATTAGACAGCAGCTGGGGTTATATACTTGGGTAGAGAGACTGGGTCAACTGTGGTCTATAAAAATACTGGACAAAGTCTGGGTGACTTCAGGTGTCTTGGGCGTCTGATTAAAACTGTAAACTATTCTGATGCAACAAAAAAAAAATAGTACCAGGCTATTAACATGTTTAATTTTTGGCATGGAGATGTGACTCCTGATGCTTCTGCAACAAGGCTGCAGGAATTGCAGCTTTTTGCACCCTCACCTGGGCTCCATACATCTTTGAAGGTTTTGCTTAAGAATAACATACAGAAAATGAGCCCTGGGCCAGAATTTGAACAAAGGCCACGCATTTACAACACTAACTTCTCTACTTGTGCACAGATGGGGTGCTGTATGAACAGAGGCACATGGACATATCCATTGGGTTACCAGTTCCCTGATAGTGACTTCTTAAATGCATACACATGAAAAAGATGAATAAGTTATTATCAATTAATTAAGTTCTATTTTCTTCAATGAGACAATTGTCGCTCTGGATGTGTGACGAAGACCAAATCAGCAGAAACAAATATCAAAGCAGATTTAGGGGGCATGAAGCCCTCATGAATAAGAGGAGGAAGGGGGATTTATTTTTAGTTTCACAATTTCGGCAAGCTGTGACCAACCAAATCTATCTGACCTCCAAACAAAGGGGCTTGTGTGTTGCTGTTAATATGATACGGAAGACAAGTCACAGGGCTAATTTGTAAATTGTGAAAAACAATTGCTGTCATCATGCAGACTCTGACACAGAAAAAAATACATTATAAGATGTCAAAGCATTGTTTTAGTATGAAACAGCTGTGTTACACACTCAGATTGAGAGGCAATGATCGCTCCATGTATGCATTGATGCATGATTAATTCTTTGAGACAAGGATGTGTTCAGTCCCACAAATAACAGCTGATGTAAAACAGGAACAGATCAGAGTGGCACTGAAAGGAATGGAGTACAATGATTACTAAATCTGACTCGCAGTTAGGATTGTAAAATGCTGGCACCATGCTGAGGCTGATGACAGAACATCACATGAGCACCAGATGTTTGGAAATCTGGGATGTGTTTAAGCCGTCTGGTCTGCCTGTAACATGCAGCTGAATGATGCGCCACTCATCCAGAGAGCACGAGACGCCCACCAGAACATGTATATATGACTTGAACACATCAGCACCTGCTGCCAATTACCTCAACTCTCCCCCATCAGAGAGCAGATCACACTTGGTGCCTCTCAGCAATATGCAGAGCTTCCAGGTAATAACAGTCTCCATTTAGGTGATTGAGTAGTTAAATAGGATACTTTGTGAGCATTTTTTTTTTCCCTGCTAGGTACTTAGAGTGGTCCTTGATGAATATGTGAGAGGCTCCAGATGTGCTAAGATGAAGTTCTCCTGGGAGAGCTTGTTGTCCAATAGCACGTCTCAGCCAGACATTTCCTGGAATATAAGTTGAAAAAATTCAATGAAATTGACAGGAGGTGGGACTTATACCTTACTTTTTGCCTGTGGTTAAACAGCTTTTTATTTAAAAACAAATAAAAAATGAGTATCTGAATGAATTTTCAGAATAGGTTAGAAAGAATTATTTTTTTCTTTGTTCTTTGCTTAAGATACTATGTGAAATGTTAAATTTTTATGTTAAAGCATTGCAAATGTTCAAAGAAATTTACTTAAAATGCCTAATGAATCCACTGGTCATATAGAGCTAATATTCTTTCTTAAATGGTCATTTTTATTTGGACTTGGGTGGATTTGTGTGATTTCAATGGCTGTCGAGTATGTTTGCTATGGCCAATGTTCCAAAACCTTCTTTGCTCTTTGAACACAGTTTCCAGACATTGCTTTGATTGGTTATTTCCCTCTTTGATAGCACCAATTAGTATTGTATTTCATATCCTTGGAAACCTGACTGGTTAGTTATACAATGAAGTGACCTTGTAAACCTGGAGTTGAGGAATGAGCAACAAAGCTATCGTGTGGGTAACACTCAGAAAAGTGCTCAATCCCAGCATTATTGGCAGCCATTATCTAGTGTCAGCCCTGGTACCATTTCCAAACTGAGGACCATGTTCTATAAGGGTGTTTTCACACCGACCGTATTTAGTGTGCACCAAAGAAGTTTTGGCCCAGGGTTTGGTACGTTAGTGTCAATGTGAATGCAACCACCACACTCTCGTGACCCACCAAATCAGCCGGTCCGAGACCTCCATAAAGGGGTGGTCTCGATCCGCTCCATCTCCCGACATTTGGTGCGGTTTTACTGGTGTGAAACAAAGTGGTCCGAACCGATCTACTTTTGATGCATTACGTCCTGTTAATCCCGCGGTTGAATCTTTTGCATACTCAATTTGTCGATTTGTTTATTCTGGTTGAGGATTACGATGATGTACGAGGGTCCAGAAGGTTGCTGATGCCGTCTCAAACACGATAAAAAAACACATTTGAAGGAAAATGGAGAAGAGAGCGAAACGTAAACATTGGTTGTTTGGTGTAGGAAATGGTTACCATGGTAGCCTCTTCTTCATTCTCCTCCGTAGCAGGTTTGGCAACCAGTTACGTGCATATCGCCCCCTGCTGTTTCAAACTGAGTAAATATACAAGTGGGTCTGGGCATGGTTTGATGTTGCAAGTGTGAATGCAAGCCAACAGGGGAGGGGGAGGGGGGCAAACCGCGCAGTAGTACGGTTCAAAACAAGTGGGCCTAATGTGAAAACGCCCTAAGACTGGTGAAGTCAAAGATAGACCCAATGTGAGTGTCTCAGGACAACAAGACCTCGAGAAGAACAGTTCCTCAACCCTGTATCACTGAGGAACCACAGGTGTTCTGGGTCAGAGAAACTTTTTGGTATTTTCAGGGGTTGCAACCCACACGCCTAGCTATGTTCCTTAATGCACAATCCCTACAAGTTGTACCTTGTCGTAAAGTTGACAAAAAGGCTTTTCAACGACATCTCATACAATAGAAATTGGTATTGCTGAAGTGGAGGTAAAGATGCCTGACATCAGCTGCTGTTAGCCTCTTGCTTTCAACAACTTTTGCCCACAATTCAGAATTTCAGCCGAGAATCTACAGCTCATCAAAATAAGAGTGCAATTAAAAGTCGTACCACTAAGTTAGACTTTCGAGTTTTTGAGAAAACGACACTCAATGTGTATGTTGTTTAACTGGAAACCAGGACTTTGTATGGCTCCTTGTATTGTCATTTTTAGAGGAGCTTTAAGCAGAATTTCGGGAGCAGGACCACACCCCAACCACACCTCTTCCTGTGTTCCTAATTCTAACCGACCATTTTCCTCTTTTGTTTTGCACACTTGACGCACCCCCCCTCCCTCCCCTTATTTAAAACTTTGTTCTTCCTTCTTTCCTCAGAGCCTTAAAGAGGGGGTTCGTTATGCCCGGGAGCTACGGCGAATTCCCCATTAAGTTTCCTCAAACCGGTATCCGCTTCACATACCTACTATGTTGCTTTTTATCCACTTCACGTAACTACTATACTGCTTGTTATTCGCTTCTCATACCTACTATGTTGCTTGTTATCCACTGTACGCAATAAATAATTCATCCTGTTGATGGTGTGGTCCTTACTCGTGAAGGTTCTAAAATATGGTGACAATTATACATCTAAGAGTAGAGGAGAAGTTATTTGACAAAATGTGAACTTGCTCTGCTAACAGTACTTAACATTGTTTGTATCTTGTCTTGCTGTGCTCACCTTACCATAGCTGTAGGCTCTCACTGGGGGCTATGGGCCACGATTTAGGAGTCACAGCTTTATAGAGAAACACAAAAGCAAATTATGAAAATATTATTTTTTTCTTGTTTTTATTTTACATAATTCAGTTATTTGTTGCCTTTCTTCAATCTCAGAAAAACAAAAATCCGAAAATAGCATACCTCTGTCTAAGAACAACATATCTTTCTAATGCTTTAAAAGTACACATTGGCTATTGGTTGTGTTAATAACTGATATTTGTAACAGATTTTTAAAGGTTTTACATTTTGGTAGCTCAGTAGTACTTTGCTAATTAGAGTATAACAACATTTAAATAGGTTACATGTTAAGTGACTTTAAGTAATACTCCTTTCACATGATGCAAATAATTCACTCATTTTAGTTTTTGATCAGTTGCATGCGTTAAAATTGTGTGGGTACATTTCATGTGTTTTGTTGATACTACATGTTCCCTTGATTATTTTTGATGAAACCATTTTCACTTTTAATCAAGAAACCCCATGACTACTGCATGTCTATTTAACAGTTGATATAGGTTAATGCTCTTAATTAATACAAACTAAATAAATGCATCAGCAGATTAGTGTTGATGTTGCTCAATTGTGCTGCTGGAACACCGTGCCCCTCATGTGACATGCAGTATCTCATTAAACGGAGATGATTAACTCCGTATTAATCTGCAATCTGCTGATCTCCGCCACATGTAGGTGTTCCTTGCAAAAAGTCCACTCAATATTGACAATTTAAAAAGCTCAGGAGACATCGCTGCAGCATTTAATGATTTAAAAAATGACCCCAATTGCAATTTCTGCATGAGGATGTGAATTAAACTCTACACTCTGCTGTTTTTAAACCCATCTATGTGAAGTCCCTCAAAGTTCCATATGCAGCAGATATGCCACCTGTGAATGTGCTAATCAATGGATTTAATGGTGTTTTCTGCTGATGAGGAACGATGCAGCTCACTGCTGTGCTATTATGCGGGCTACATGCAGAGAGAGAGGGACAGGAGGGGGGCCAGAAAGAAAACCCCCCACTGCTGTTTCAGATAAGACGAGGCTTTTCTACAAACAGACATATACACAAAAGTACACAAGGGTACACATTTAAGACTTTCTTTGAGCTGATGTTGTCAGTTACTGTAAATACTGCTGTTGTTACAATGGATTAATGCACCCGTGGGGAGATCAGCAGATTCCAGCTGATACTATGATTGAATCTCCGCTCAAAGAAAGAGCTCACACAGTGCATCCTGTTTTAACTGACATGACACCACGACACAAAGGTCCAGGAATCCTCCCAGCAGATTTGTGTTTTGAGATCGATGACATTTAGGAGTCAGTTACACAGGGAGGTCAGGGAATTTCCTACCATATAGACCTTACTGACCTATGCAATGAGTGACATCAGGGCATTAGCTGGAGACAAACAAAGCAAAACTGGAGGCAAACATATATTGACACCACATTCCAGCAAGAAAGCACAGGAGTCTAAAAATGTCAAAATTTATCCAAAGTTGACAGTTTCTCCCTCACCATAGACAACTCCACAGTGTCCCCCTCCCCTCAGGTTAAGAGTCTGGGTGTCATCCTCAACAGCTCTCTGTCTTTTCACTCTCATATCAATAACATCACCGGTCTGCATACTTCCACCTATGTAATATAAACCGTCTCCGCCCCTCCCTCACCCCTCACACCACGGCCATCCTGGTCCACAGCCTCGTCATCTCCCGGATCGATTATTGCAACTCACTCCTCTTTGGTGCCCCTCACAAATCCCTCCATAAACTTCCAGTGGTTCAAAACTCCACAGCCCGGATCATCACCAGAACCCCCTCCTTTCATCACATCACCCCCGTTCTCCAGCAGCTTCACTGGCTTCCCATTAAGTTCAGAATACACTTCAAAATCCTGCTGTATACTTTCAACGCCATTCACAATCCCCCCCCCCCCCAACATCGCCACCCCCTCTCGCTCCCTCAGGTCGTCTTCCTCCCTCCATCTCTCTGTGCCCTCGGCCTGGCTCAGCACCATGGGTAGCAGAGCTTTCAGCCGCTCTGCTCCCAAACTCTGGAACTCTCCCCCTGGACCTCAGAAACATCGACTCCCTTCCCCACTTCAAATCAAAACTTAAAACCCATCTGTTCCAAACTGCATATCCTCTTTAATTTTCCACCCTCATTTAACTGTGTCACTCTTGTATGTTGTTTTTATTTGTTTTAATTGTGATTTTAATGCAGTGTGTTTTTATTATGTACTTTGTCAAGTGTCCTTGGGTGCTAAGAAAGGCGCTTTTAAATAAAATGTATTAGTATTTTAAAATGTCATGCTGTGTTGATGAATGCCAAAAGAGGTGTGACAGAAATGGCTTGAAACTGAAATTTAGTCGATCTAATTCGTTTCATGTGTTGACATTTTAAGACACACTTTAAGTCCCACTCCATAAGTCACCCATCATATTCAGAGAAACCTGTATTATCTCACATCTTTTACACTGGCTACTGCATCTGGAAAGTTGTTTTTCCTGTGGCTAACTTAACCCATTTGAAAATGATAAAATAAAAAAAAGAAGTCAAACAAGTTAATACATTAAATTTTGTATTTGCTTGTAATGATATATTTCATCAGCAAGCCATATTTGTCCACGTGTCCGGGTGAAGATGGTTTGTTAACACCAGAGATTGGAGATTAGTGGCAGAGATGTTTGAGAAAATAGAAACGGCAATAGTAACTCAAAGAAACACTTGTTACAAGACAAGTATGCCCGAAGAACATTTCACATCACAAGGCACAAAAAAATTACCATCAAGCAGATGGGCTTCAGCAGCAGTTGACCACGTGGGTGCCTCTCTTGTAAGCTGAGAAAAGAAAACTCAGGCTACAATATCAAAACCAAAATTGGACAATTGAAGACAGAATGATGCCTGGCCTGATAAGTCCAACTGATGCAGCCAAATCAGATGCCAGGGTTAGCATATGTTGTTTATGTGTCAAAATGGTTTAAAGGATATTAAGTGTTAATCCATCCAACCTTGACTCCCGTTCTCTCTCCCTCTCTCTCTTCTCCTCCTAAAAAGCCAGAACATAAGGGCAATTGCCTGCTTTGAATGGTTACTATAAATTTAGTCAAGACAATAAGAGAAAAAAAACAATGCAGTTAATAAGGTGCATGTAATTACTTAAACATACTATGATGGTCACCGGCAGAGTTTTTTGTCAAGTCTTCTATGACCTGCACATAGTTTATGACAGCTCTTTCATACAACAGTCCAGTGCCATCTCCTTTAATAAAAACACACCTTTGCTTCAACAAGAATGAACCCCGTCTTTTTCTGCATTCACAATTTGTTGAGAAGATCATGCAGAGTGGCAGCCCACTTTAGAGTGAAAAAATACCCAGAATTAATTTTTGTTGACACATTAAAGCCTGTTTCAGGTTGGCTGCTAATGTTTTTGAGGTTTATGTGCTATTATGAAAAATATCTGACATATTTTGACAGCTGACAGAAGCACTCTTGTCTTCAGCGCGTAAAAGGTGTGAATAAGTGCTTTCAAGACGCTGATGTTGCTAGAATCAGATCATGTTTTTGAGGTGAATATTTTTATCGTCCTTGCTATGATGCTCTGCTTTGTATTCATAAAACATTTTATTGTAATACACTCATGGCTGTGACAGGGAACACAAATATAAACTCACATTTCCTGTAACTGAGGCTGCTCTGGTGCAGGCTTCCATTTTATTGGTAGTTATTAAAGTTTCATGTGGTTTTAATGAAGTTGCAGTATGTATGGCATTTCAGCTTGATGCATAGGGTGCTTAATACCAAAGCTGAGACTGCAATCATAGTAACTTTCTCTGTTTAGTGCACACAAGCAACTGGAAAATACATAAACAAATAAAATTGAAATCAAGAATTGTGATTTGTTATAAGGTTCATTTACTGCATTACATTAAGCTTTGTGTCAGTGAATGCTATTGGTGTGAAGCCCTCTTTTAAAATTCATTAAAATATATCATAAACATGTTTATAATATATCCTTATATTTTCAAATGTGCTTATAAGGCTGCATTGAATACATTTTGGCACAAAAGCCATTGTAATGCCAGTGTTTATAATAAGTTTGAAAATATATTTGTAGAGTGATTTATTACCTCTGCCAAGGAGGTTATGTTTTCAGGAGAGTTTGTCCGTCCGTCTGTCCGTCTGTCCGTCCGTCCGTCCGTCCGTCCGTTCGTCCGTCGGTCCGTCTGTCGGTTCGTCCATCCAAAGGGTTTTGAAAGTGTTTTCGACAGTTTTGAAGTGTTCAAAACTGTCGTGGAGAATCGCCACTCTCAGTGGATGGAAGCCTAATGCAGTCCTAATGCAAACGGTATTGGCGTGACATGTACACAGCTCAATCGGGCGGATCGTGTCTCAATCCTGAAAGCTTTCTTAGGACGACTGACAAGGATGTATCCGTTTGTGCCCTGACTGTGTCCCGCTCAAGACTGCGCAAGCGGCTCAGTTGGGGCTTACGTGACGCGTCCAGGGTTGAGACAGTCATTTCATCCCGGGAATGTGTGACTGAGGCAAAATCGGTGCATGTTCTAAACAAAGTAAAAAAAAACACAAAAGATGAAAGTTTTTACATTAAAAAACTGGAAGAAACAGTTTTTTTTGTTGTTTTATCAACAAAGAAATCAATCCCCTTTGATAGATAGATAGATAGATAGATAGATAGATAGATAGATAGATAGCTTCATTGTCCAAGTGAGACATTCATTTTCACTGGCTGTCAAACGAGAAGACATACATTTAGGAGACATATAACACACTTAACCCCAACCCGAAAAGGGATAAGAAAATGAATGAAAGAATGAATAACACACATAGAAACATAGAGCACACATATTTACATCACAGGAGACACACTAATCAGTGGGTTGTTTTGTTGAGGCAGATGGTACAAAGCTTTTGTTAAAGCATGCCCCTCTCCATCTCAGTGGCCCGTACCTGCCCCTGATGGCAGAGTTCTAAAGCGGGTGTTGTTGGGGGTTGCTCTGTGTCCAGGGCTATTGTTCTGCAGAGGCGGCTAGTGCTCTTTCTTTGAGTTCTGAGATGTTGGTTGTGGAGGTAGGAATTATTTTTGAGGCTATGTGTGTGATTTTGTTCAGCTTGCTTTTTGTTGGAGACAGACAGCATGTTACAGAAAGTGGGGGAACAATACATCAAGATTGGTTGGACTTTGCTATGCACGACATCAGTGAACCCGGGAAAGCAATCTGCTCTGCAGAGCTTTTTTGTGAGCAGTTTGTTAACAGCGACAGCCATTACTTGTGCAGAAATGTTTTTTCAGTCATTTGCAGAACATTAGCCCCCAAAATTAGTTGAAATCCTTTGTGGTTTTGGCCTGATGTGTTAAATGGCACACATGACGGAAACAATCCAATATACAGTATATTTATTTTTTATTCCACACTTGGAGGGTTTGGTGTGTAACAAATTCTCTGAAGCTGTAATGCAATATTAAGATGCGTGTTTGAGATTAAAGGCTTCATTGTTAAAAGTGTTAATTAGAGTTGCTGTTGTCCTTGTGCTGCTTCCATTGACAACAACTGTGTGAGCTGTAATTATCTCCCTGCGCTGCCCATGCCATTTATCTCACGAGGCAATTAAAATGAGTCTGACTCTGACTGAAATGTGACCCTCTGCTCCAGCAGCTTCTCCTGCGCCAGCCTGGGCAGAGCAACACTGTGCTGTCACACTCTGTCCTCCTGTAGCACAATGAGTGACAGACTGACAAATGCATGCACACCCACACCCCCTCGCCTCCTCCTTATACTGAACCACATTTCTGGGAGCCTCGCCTGTTGGTCAGCATTTCCAGCTGAACAATGAGACTCCAAATACACAGGAGAGAAAAGTCTGAGAAGCACAGCCAATGACAGCATAAAACATGGTAATTGCATGACGTCAGTGAGATCTATATCTACTCTTTGACCTATAATTTGCATCGTAAGGGTAAATCATTACAACTTCAGCACAGGAAGAAACTTACTGGCTAAAACAAAGTTTAATAGGAGCTGTAATTTTGTAGATTTATGAAAATAAAAACAAAATATTTCTGAAATTCTGCAGTGGCAATTGAAATAATCTGAAGCAGCATGTGGTCAAGTGTTGTGATAGTCCCTCAATCCTACATTTGTAATATGAAGCAGAAACAGGGGGCACAAATTTATCTCCAAGAGTAAAAAGAAAGAGCTCACGAGGACTGAATCAAGGGAGCACACACAATTGGAAGCACACGTGCACAGACAAAAGCTTTGTGACTGGCCTGCCTGTCAGCCTTTGTCTGGATGGGATGACAAGTCCTGGTGCAGTGCACTTCATCAAAGAGTCAGTAAAGTTGACACTGGAGCAAGATTGTGCAGAATATCACACAGTCAGCCAACACTGCTCGCACACATACACACAGTTACATCCAGAAGAACACTGCAATTGAATACCAAAATGAAATGAAGACTTAAGCATCAAATTCCAGAAAAAAGGCATGACAAAGTGAAACATGGTTGGAATACAATGTTATCTTGGTTTGACGATTAAATTATGATCTTAAATAAACACATGTACCAACACTGCTACCTGTGGACTTTGTGACTTGGATGGTACATGACTTGCTTGCAGAGAAAGGGGGCAGTTTTCCTCCATGTTTTTAAATGTTCCTTAATTTTCAGACAAATAAATGAGATAGGTGCAGCCACAACAATCTGTGTGAATTTCAACTATTGTGCATGTTTATTGTTGTGCATGGTCTCTTTTCCCTATTTTTATTAGGTTGCGCAGCCAAAAAGGCACATATAACTTTTTAGGGATCTTTCCTCCAAATGTTGAATGTTTGTTTGCTTTTTCTCTTAAATTTAAGTAACTTGCTGTCCAGATAGCATCTCCCTTATGTACTGATAATCAGTATCTCCTCTGGCTAATCAACTGTTCCCTGCTATTTCTCCTTTTTGTCATCCCTTGTCTTTTTGTTTTTGTGTTTGTCAAGTGCAAAAACTTCTGATTTTTAAGTTATTGCATGATTGTTACATGTTAAAAGTGACTTTTTAACCAGCCCTTAACACTTTTACACACAGGAGATATGGTATGGGTATCAAATACCAATTTAATCAAGCCTTCTGACAGGCAAAGACAGCACAACAATCAAAGCCAAAATGTCCTTTTTTATCATTTATTATTTTATCAATTGTGATTATTTTTGTTGCTGGCTCCAGATTCTCTGCTGTTTTCTATCAGCTTCTTTTATTCCTGCCCTCACTTTCATCTAATTGATTTTTGTTTACTGAATCCTCGCCAGCGGAAATTAAGTAGATTGGCATCTGACCTCCTGCAGGCGGTTCATTTTTTCCTGTTTTTTCTGTCTTTCAATAAAAGTTTTGAAGTATTCATTATTTAATGCCTTGATATTTCTGTTTTGTTTTAGCTAAGTCATAGGAAACAAACAACAGAAATAATGATCAAATCATTTTCTAAAGTGCTCTCATAGCTATACCATTTTTATACATCATTTCATTCACTGAACAAGGTTGGTGATAGAAACCACTTGGCAAAATAGTCCAGGCATTTGTCAGTCTAGTAATGTGTTTGATCTGCAATCGGAAGGTTGTGGGTTTGAGCCCAGCTCCAGCTGTCGCATGGAGACCCTTATCCCAGAGTTGCTCCCTCTGCTCTGCCAGTGTAAATGGTTATGAAAGGGCATGAATTTGGTAATGTACAATTTACATAGAAACTCGTACCATCAGTGAGTAAACGTGAGAGTAAATGGGTGTGGATAGGTGGATGTGACCTGCAGTGTAAAACAGCTTTGAGTTGTCAAATGGACCAGAATAGTGCTGTATGAGCTCAAGTCCATTCACCGTTTGCTTGCTGTACAAATTAAAGGCAAATACAAAAAAAAACTTCCAGTACCACCAGTTTTTTTTAAGGTCAGTGTCATTTTGCACAGATTTGATTGCAGTGAAAATCATGTCAGGAATGGACTTATGGTAAAATATGCAGGAGGAGAGTAAATCAGACCTGACAAGATGTAAACATCAGTGATTCATCCTACCAAAGCTGCTGTTCCACGGTCACAACAGTCAGCTCAAACCCCCTCCCCATCCTCTGGCTCTGCTGTTGAGCCTGACTAATGGCTTCCAGAAACAAGAAAAACAAGTTTTATTTATAACATCTATCCCTTCCCTGAGAAGTTTGTTCCAGGTAACAAACCTTAAAGATATTCCAAGAACAAAACAGATGGTTCAGCTGCAGCAAAGGATTCACAATCACACTTACTTTCAAGGCCGCTACATTCAGTTTGTACATTGAATGCAATGCAGAGTCACCACTTCTTATATCTACTTATTACATGTAATTCAAGTGTTAACATGCATAATATTTCAATCCTTATCTTAGCTTTGAAGAGTAATATAACAGAGTGGCCACACATCCAAAACTCCTGAGCTTTTATTCTGTGAAGATTTAAAGAGAATATGTTTGTCCAAAAGTATATTATTAAGTTCTTAACACTGGATATGTGTCAAATTGGAAACAAGGATTTTTGACTGGCACCAAGTGTGGCCAATCAAAATTCAAGGGGGTCCAATGCCCTGCCAGTAGCATCCACCCCACCTTAGGTGTTGCTCCAACCAACAGGGAGGTTGTACCCTGCTGTCTGAGAAACATGGCTCCATGGGGGCATAATTCCCAGCTGTGAAGAAAGTAAAATAATCCAAGTAAAACATTTGTTCAAACTTGTGCATCTAAAATAAGCCAATAATAAATTAAAATTGTGTGAGGCTAGCCAAGTGCAACTTCCAGAAATTTAACTTAAAATGATTCAGTTTGACAAATTGCCTAAACGCAATTTGAAAAGTCAAGTTGTATCTCCAAATGCATGTTTAGACTCTGAATGGTAATGAGTGGCCTTAAGGGGCCATGAATGAGTTAACACAGCATACTGGCCACAGTAGCACGCACTTCTCAGAACAAGACAATCTGCTGTAGGTGCACGTAAATGCACAGCATATGAAAAGGTAATCTCCAAAAATGTCATAGTTAATTGCATTTTAACACAACTTTCACTACAAAAGGTTAATTCATTGCCATTATATATTTTTTCAATGCTTTAAAAAGTCAAATACAGAGTGTTCCATCTTTTATGTTACACAACTTTTCTTGGAATCTGCATCTGCTCTAAATTCTGATTTTCATGAAGAATTTGACTAAATTCCCCGACTGTTGTTTCTCAGCAGCCACCTTGCAGAAGCCCCAGATCCCTGTGTGTGTGAGTGTGCATTTGTGGTTTAAAAATTGTGCACAATGTGGTGGTTTTGATTTCTGCAAATCATGATGATATGTTTTAGTGCTACTGTGTGTGTATATATTTGTCTTTATTTGCTATCTTCATGTTGCCATCCTAATATGTTTCTCTAAAACACTATGTAATATCTACTCTTGGGGTCCTATATGGATGCATTTGTGTGTTTTTACACCCAGTTCACTTTGGAACATTCTGGCATGTGAGGATATTCCTCCCTGGGTTCAGTTCATAGATCTGAACACAGTTATCAAACCCTCTTTTGGTACATCTTGGCTCAACTCCTGGGACAGTATGTTTTCAGTGTGTATCCAATCAACTCATCAACTAACACTAGCAGGGTCATGATATAAATCATCCCACTGCTGTGATGGTGTAAAGTCAGCAGCAGTTTCTGTTGTAGTAATAGTATTACGGCTCCGAGGCAACTTCAGTCTCAACTCATGAGAAAATCCCAGGACTCAAAAACATTAACAACTCCAAATGTTATTTAATTTCCAGAGTTTTAATCCCTCCAATAACTTAAACCTCCACCTTCACAAATCTGATCTGAAATTGTCTGCATTGCTGACAATATATGTGCTAACACTTTCAAGGCAACCTTGCAGTGCAGCTGGATCCACTTGACTTATTGTCTGTAATCATTCAGACTGATCCTGCAAAGCTGCAAGCTGAAACAACACAGGTCGGTCTGTAGAGACACAGTCCGTTCAGGGTCTGTTACACAGGAGTAAGAGTTTTGAGAGTGATGAATGCAGGAAGTGACTGAACAATAAATAAGGTTGACGGCATTTATTACCAGAAAATATATTTTTACTTCACTTTCTTGTGAAGTTTTCAAATTCTTTAAAAAGTTGCTCAAGTTGTAAGCTTTACACCGCAACGGTAGCATTGCATTATTTGATTGGCCTATAATGAAATTTACAGAAGGATCATCCGATCTTTAGCTGGTTATGCCTTAAGAAATGTTTTGTCCTTCCAAATAACCTTTCTATGGACTGTTACCCAGACTGGCATATACATTATTGTGAATAGTTTATATTTTCTTATATTTTTATTACTGTTTTATTATGATGGTTTTTAGCTCCAGTGCTTCCTCATGGGGGCTCTCCATGCTGGGAGCTGCTCCTGGTCCACTTGTGGGGGATGGCTCCGCCTGCATGGCCGGAGGCCCCTGCACTGTGGTGTGGGGCCTCGTGTCTGTGCGGGGCAGGGAAGTCTCCGGCTGCACTCCTCATGGGCCAGGAGCCCTCCTCAGTGTTGATGGCCCACAAAGGTAGCTTATTCCTTACCTCAGTCCTAGGTGCTCAGTCATGTCTCTCTCTCTTTACAGCTAGTATGAATGTGTGTTGGCACAGGTGTGTGTGCGTATGTTGATGTCTGCGAGTGTGTGTCTGGATATGTCTGCATGGGTGGGGGGGGGGTTGGTTCTGTTTTTATGTTGTTTTACAAGGTGTTGTTTCTAAGTATGAAAAGTGCCTTATAAATAAAGTTTGATTGGATTTGATATTGAACAATCTGTCTGGCATGTCAGGATACTTCAAGGAGTATAACAAAGTAAATAAAAATCACCATGTCTTATGGTATCCTCTGTGGTTTGTAGTTGACACAGATAAATCCCAGTTTTAATACACTGAGTTTGTTATCATTTAAACCACATGGCATGTCAAACATTAGCCAAACTGCTAAGTTGTTTAAATGTTCATGAGGTATTTGAACCACACTCTTAAATCATAACTCATATTTCCACCCACTGATATATTTGCTGTAAGGCAGAGCACAACCATAGTCATGGCAATGTTAACTTTCTGATGGGACTATGATGTGATGACAGTCTTGTGAGTGGTTTGGCTCACTTTACAATGAAGCAACATAAAAATTCAAAATTACATCCTTTTTTTTAACTGAAAGTGTCACAGCCACCTGGACTTACTTTCAGGATGTTCCGACAAACTTACAATTACTGGGCACACTTTTTTTTCATGAGCCTGGCCAGGTGTTGTGCAATCTCTGTGCTTTTCTTGTCTCCTGCAAACCACTTTGTTTTAACCCTTCTTTTACCGTCTACCGTATGTTGTCTCACTAAGACTATTGAACAGTATTCTATGCTCACACCGCGACTAGTATCTCTTCACAGAAATCAAACTCAGCCTCCTCCTGTGGTAACCATTACTGGTGGAATACACCTCATACAAGCCCACCTCAAAAATATTGAGCCATAGAAAGAAGCTGCCATTAGACTCATGAGATGGACCTGCAAATAGTCGATCTAATGAAAGACATGTTAAAGAATTACAAGTTCTAACAACCACATCAATCATCTCTTCACCTACCTCGCCTAATGTCAATGTTTTCTTCACTTAGGCTTGATTTCCTAAACTGTCCCATGTTTAACCACTTAATGCTTCTGAACACACCATGTACAAGGACCGCCTGTGCAGTTTTATCAGACTACAGAACCACATCAAGACAGTAAGATTTAGGGCAGTGTGGCACCAGCAGCACAACATTTAGGAGACTATGACCAAGCTGCATACATTTGAAAAGTCTGTTGTTAAAACACATTCGACTGGGGAGATTTGGAGAAAAATAATGAGAAAATGAGACCCGAGGCTGATAAACAGGCTAATTCAGATTCAGCCCCTCATCTTCATCAAGACATCTTGCACTTTTCCTGCACCTGAACCATCTGTGGAATGCTGCTTAAGTGCATCACTGCATTCAAAATCTCTTAAAAATATCTAATCCACCACACACAGTAAACCTGCTGTGTGGAGGATGCTTATCTGCATTTCTGCTATTCATGATGACTGATGATAAATCTCCCAAGATAAGACACGCATATATAATTCTTTTGATCTTTAACATAAGAATAATTATGTGTGTTAGAGTGTTCATAGTTGCAAACATGTGTTTATAAAAAAAACTGCGTCAGTTCATGTTGAAGAGGAACTGTTTATCGCCCCTTGAGCTTGTTTTATGAGAGTGGGCGAGCAGCTTGTTCGTGTGTGTGGGTGGTGGTGTTATTCTTATCTGGAACAAAGGGACAAACCATTTAATTATTGACTTTTGCCCTTTGATTCTCCTTCTGCTAATGGTTTAATCCAGGATTCCACAAGGTTAACCTATTCATTAAAGATGTATCTCCACATTTTGGCATCTTTGATTTCTAAAGCAGCACTTGAACGATTCACTCAGCGTTCACTGGCGTCAAGCAGCATATTATGCTGCAACCTGGAACTGAAAGAAGATGGTAGGGCTACAAATGGCAGTACTATTACTTGCTTGCTTAATGCATGAGTGGTGGTGCTCAGGTCAAATGTATTACCTTAACTACCTAAAGTGGTGTATTCATACTGATGCGCTGCTTGTGCTTTCATGTTCATGTAAAATATGCTTATATCTGGCATGTAAATGCACATTCACATTTCTGTTCCTTTGTGAGCACATAAAAACAAGCTCCTTTTGACCTATGAAGAATATCAAGTGCAAAACACTGCTTGAAAACCACAAAACAACTTTATGTGAGTTAAATGCCGATCATTTCTATTTTCTCTGTCTCTTGTCCATCTGAGGGTAGGATCCATGCATTCCTCCGTTGTAGGTTTGATGCCTAAATTATGCTTGTTTTTTAATCCATCTCCAGTTGCCCACTGCAGTGGGGATGCAATGCTCTGGATGGAGCATATCACAATGATATTATTCATATGCAGCCAGGTTTAGGTAATCCTTCCAACAGTGAGACCAAACCATAAAAAGGACGATGAATTATTGAAGAGCATCAGAGAAATAGGAAACCTTTCTCTGAATAGGATCAACCTTTTGGGAATGCTTCAAAGAGCATTCAATAGTCGGCGAAAAAACCCAGCCCTCTCCCTGCTTTATCCCTGTCGAGAAAGCTCTGCCCTGGCTCTGTGAGGGAGAGAGCGGGAGAGCGACAGAGGGAGGGGGAGAGACTGAAAGCTCACCTATTGTTCACCCTTTATTTGCATGAAATTGTTTACCACCTTTTCATGCTGTTCTCTCTTTTCCCATCCCTGTCCCCTACTGCTCCATTTTTCTCGCTTTCTGATTTTGCTCTGTCTCAGCTCATTTTAACAGACACAGATGGTGGTTACTGAGGCAGACTTTGAAGACAACCAGTTTTAAATGGTGTGTCTGTCACAATGCACAGTCTGAACACGTTAACGTGGACAATCCAAGTGGGCCTTACACAAATGCTATCATCAAAAAACAAAGTGTAATTGCTGGGTTGCAATTTAAGTTTAAAAATTACACCATTCAGACAGCCGTAACTTAGAAAAGAGCAAAGTATCCAGCTGAAGGTCAGCAGGGGCGGATGTAAAGCAGAGCACGCTGCCTCAAGCTCTGAAGATGGTGAGCACAAACTTGGCACAGGGTGAAATCTTTGCCAGCCCCCAAAAACAAGAGCCAAGTTATCTTGTTATCATGAGCCAAAAATCTCCCAGCAAAGTCTAACTGCTGCTAAACTTAAACATAGGACCATAAAACATTGGCATATCTGCTCTCATATTTTAAGTGCCACTTGTAACCAAACCAAACAAAAAAGCTCCTCATTTGCAGTCACACATGCAAGTGTCTTGCATTTGAGGGATACATCTACATTGTTACAACACTATAATTACATTGTGAATTATCATTGTATTCAGAGACTGGTAAAGCTTGTTTCTCTCAACCATGGGGCTCCATTGTTAACTACTGTTAGAAGAAGTTATTATTTAAGCTTTTTTGCCTTCTTACCAAGAGTTAGATATGATGATCGATACAGCTCCCATAGCTGTTTATCCAATATGAAGCTGCTGCCAGCAGGTATAAACAGGGGGAGATTTTGACTGGCTTTGTCCAGAGAAAATGAGAACATATAACAGATTCTCGAGTTTGACCAGTAGGTTATTTCAATGTAAGATTTCTCAGAAGTGTTTTTGCTTATCAGTCATTTATTAATTAGGAAAAGCTGATTTTTTTCTTTCACTTAATTTTTAAGATGTGTACAGTAAGGCATATGAGACTTTTCAACATTTGAACTAATGTTAGCAACCATTCTTCAGTACATGTTCTTTCTAATCGTGTTTTTGCAAACATTTAAAGGTTAAAGGATAAGTTCAGTTTCTACAGCTTTCACATTGTTTATAGAATGAAGTAGAACAATATACTCACCCAGAAGGCTTTCCTGATCCAAACAGTGCTTCGGGAGATATTTAGATCCAAAATCGAGTGGCGGACATCCGTATAATGGTAACACACGGGACATGTAAAGCACCGTTCCTAAAACCTCATTAATCATCCAAAAACTCATTAGTTTCACCAATATTTCATCATGGTCCGCAGTCTGGTGTCACTCCAGACATGTCTTTGTGACTGTGCTGACCTCTGAACTGAAAACCATCTTTACGGCTGCCGAGCATGCGCAGTACAGCTCATTGTTTCAGGGGCGACCGCCGGCTACTCAACGACTTTCTTCTTCCAGTTTTGTGCAAAATGGACAAATATCTATCGGATGAAGATGTTGTGGAGGAGAACTTTGAATATGATGGGTGTCCTTACAGTTTCGAGCCAGAGTTTACAGATGAGGAACTCATAGAAAGGAGGACGCGGAGGAAAGGAGAACAACAGCTGGCCAGAGAGCAGTCTTCAGTTCAGAGGTCAGCACAGTCACACAGTCAGCTATGGAGTGGAAGCATTGAACTGTCTTGGAGAGTAAGCGCAAGCTATGGAGTGGAAATGTTGAGTGAAAATATGAGTTTTTTGGACGAAGTAAGCGCAAGTTTTAGACCATGATATGAAATATTCAGTAATGCTCAAAGTTTTGAACGATGCCCCTTTAAGGCGGCCCTGCGTGCTACCATTACACTGCTCGATTTTGGATCTAAATATCTCCTGAAGCACTGTTTGGATCAGGAAAGCCTTCTGGGTGAGTATATTGTTCTACTTTATTCTATAAACAATGCGAAAGCTGTAGAAACCGAACTTATCCTTTAAATGTTTTGCATCATACCCTGTCTAATGGGTTTCATACAAAATATGTATCCATGGCCTGTCGATCAGATCTAGTTTCTTAAAGAGCTGATTAAAAAAGTGCTTATCTCCAACTTCAGCCCTGTCCATACAAAGACAATTTGTTGCAGTTGCTTTATGGGAGCAGCAGATTTTCCTGTAAAAGCCTCAGTAGCTTCTGCAGTACAAGTGGTATACTGTTTTCAGCCATTGTTGTTGGGGTGGGCTTTCGGGCATATGGTTTAAGCAAAAGATGGGGCTGTGAAATCATCGTGTCTAAGCTATCCGTATGCGTTGTCCACATGGAAATGCAAGGTCGGTGATTTCAGATTTATCCGTTCTGGGACATGTTTTTAAAAGTGTGTGTCTTTTGGCATCTGAAACTCCATTTTAGTGTGGACTAAATGTCTGAATTTGTTTCCATGTGGACAGCTCCTTAGAAGTGTTCATCCACAGTGTCATCCCACTTCCCTGTCCTTACACACAGTGTTCTTCACTCTGCCTCCTGCAGTTTACCAGAGTCTGATACTTTGTGACTACTTTTCAGCTTTATATTATTTAATGATGCAAATAGGTCTATTTCAATTCAGCGGGTTTTGAGATGTGTGTCACTCAATACTCAGTTATTAAATCAGCTGATCGGCTTGTGAACGAGTTTTATTTTTGATGCTTAAAAATGCAGTGATACAAAAGAAAGAGAGAGGGAGACACACATTGGGGGTATCGGCCATGGATACGTGTGAATACGACAACTGCTATAGGAGAAATCAGCTCTTTCAAGTGAATTTTCCATAGGGGAGCGGCGGACACCTTTCTGTTATTTCTCTTCATACAGTTACTCATGTCTCAGTTGTCTTTACTCCCCACACTCATCCTTAGTTGCTGGAGTGTTGGTGGGCTATGTTTAATCCACATGACCTGAATGACGACAGAGAGGGTAACTGTCAAATCAACTGTGAGTGTGTGTCTTGTGAACAGGGCTTTACAACTGTATATCAAAAGACCCTGCAGAGCACTTGAATACAACAAAGCAAGACAGTGAAATGCATATACATAGCCCAATGATACATTAAGAAATTTGGAGTATCCAAATAAAAAATGTATGAGGTCAAGAGCACTGGAAGTCCACAATAAGAAAATAAGACAGCAATGAAAAAAAGCAAAGAAAGCCTTTAAATATGTGGTAAAGTAATATAAACATAATTTTAAACATTACTTATACATAAACTGTTGATAAACTGATCAAATGTAAATGAATAAAATATTTTCAAAAATAAATTTAAATCAATAACATAAATCACTTAAATGCATTCAGAGAGTACAGCTGTTTTTTGCAAACTAAATTAGTATTTTAATCAATAAAACATGAATTTCAATTGAATGAAACAGGCTATGCAAAGAAAAAAGAGACTACTGAAGAATTTGAGGGGGCAGCAGTGAATAAAAAAATGTTCAAGCCCTTACGGAGATGAACGATGTCAGAAGCCTTAGATTCACAGAGACTCAGTTGAAGACAGAAAGTGATCAGCAGAGGGGGGTAGCATAATTAGCAAACTTAGAGTCAGTACTTCATAAGCATTTTTACAGACGCGAGCTTAAATACCATAGCCATGGGAAAACTAAATTAAACATACTTTAATGACACACACAGAAACTGCATGTTGGAGGCTTTTGGCTGAACCAGATGGATGCAGCCACACAGGGAAACAGTGTAGATCATATTTAACTGATCACATTGCTCAAAGTCCAGATGATATTTACCTGCTTACCAACTAGCCTCAACCAGTCTAGAAAGCAAAGAACTGAGGTTTTATGCCTCCTGACAAACAGCAACAATATATGCTGAATCCCTTCTGCAAACATTTGATTTAACACAATTAGAACAGTAGTTGCGGATCAGTTCATTTCAGCCAGACATTTGAATCAAAGCTTGGTTAATGACATTGTAATACCTGTTGTTGGAAAGTGCACTAATCCAAATATGGCAAAGTTAATTTAGACCAATGTGCAAACATTTCAGAACAACAGAAGTCGGACAACAGACAATTCAACGTGTCAAAATGTATCTCTAAATCTTAAATATTCCAAACTCAGAACTGTATTGTCTGATATATGTAGTCACCACAGAGGCCAAAGACATATCACGAGATTCATGTAAATGGTAAATGGACTTGAGCTTCTATTGAGCTTTTCTAGTCTGTGATTTCTCAAGGCAGATTTACACAGCTGGTCACAACCTACTCACACCTGTTGACACACTGGTGGTTGGAGTTTCTATGTCGGTTGTCCGTCAGTATTGATCAACATTTTCACACCCTTTCATACCCATTTACACATCACTGACACAGCAGTGGGAGCAACTTGGAGTTGAGTGTCTTGCCCAAAGACACATCATCATGCGACAGCTATAGCTGGGCTGGAACCTGCAACCTCTCGAATACCAGCCAAGCACACTGTCAGACTGCACCACCCAAGTTTTGTGCCAGAACAAAACTAAAACATAATGGCATTTGTGAACAGGTTAGCATCCATATCAACCATGTTTCTGACCCAAGGAGGAAATGCCCACTTACTTCAGTACCACTTCACTAATGGCCATTGTCCACTAGCACGCCTTGGCCCTACTCTACTCGGCCCTACTAGATTTGCAGGGTGTTTCCATTAGCGCGGTACCTCCTAAAACAAGCCACTTTTAGTACCTACTCCTCTCTGGTTCCAAGCGAGCAGAGTCAATACAAAAAGATGACGTCACCGACTGCCGGCTACTGATTGGTCAGACAATGCCGTCATCGATGAGTCATGAGTGCGACGACCTAGCATGCCAGCAGTAGCTACCGTTAGCTTACCCTTTTGTACGGGTTCATACATCTTTTCTTTGCAGCTCAATTGCTCTCGTCATTGGCTTCGTTCTGTTATATAGATTCCAAAACTCTCCTGTGCTGCTCAAGGGATATTTCTTCTTGCCACCTGCAGCCTTCTTCTGCTTTCCTTTTTACTCATAAGCAACTGGGGCTAATGGAAAAGCAGCACAAGGTGAGTAGAGTACAGCCGGGTAGAGTTGAGTGGAGTACAGGGCCAATGGAAAAGAGCCATAAGTGTTCTAGTGAAAGCAACCTTATACTCTGGAATGTATGACAATCATTGGTTGACACACAGAGACAAATGTTCTTTTAGGCATGCACTTGGACTCTTTTGATAGGGAGATTCAACCCTAAACCTTGTCATTCTAATTTCACCGGAACAAACCTCTGAACACTCATGTCACCTTTGTGATTTTATGAACCTCTTTAGCCCCCAGCCCCATTTGTAAGCCATTTGCTCGAAAATGACATACTTTTAAAGAAAAGAGTGTTGCTGTGCAACCACAAGATCTATTTGAATCATTTTGTTGTCATAAAAAAGTAACACTTGAGAGATTTGTCCAGATGTGTAAGTATCAGTGCATGTGTTACTCATAGTAAATAAAGATTGAAGTTAGAAGAATTTGAAATTTTCATCCTCGCCTAAGAAAAAAATTGTGAATATCTCTTAGAAATGATGCTGGAGAGGCTGTAAAACTCTTAAAATGAATAGTAAAATATTTTTACACAATCTCTGCAGGCGAGATGGTCAGGCGAGGATTTTGAAAACTGTTGTCTTTTTCTTTTTTTTGGAGAGCGTGCAAGCATTCCCGATTTAGGTATTTTGGGGATGTAGAGGTTGACTTTCACTCTGATAGTCTACCTTTGCATAGTCTGCCTTTGATAAGTCTACCTTTGCACAGACCATTAACTTGAACCTGAACCTGACCTAAAATCTGTTAAAGTGAATACTCAAAGTCTTAAAATGGCTTCCCCCAAATCACTAAACATTACCTTTTAAATACACATTTGCTAAAATCATATTTCATGTAGCAATTTCAAAAAAAGATCCATTTGTGTAAAGTTTTTCTCAAGCTGGAAAAAATACTTGGGGCTGAATGTTGCAGACAAGGTAAAGATTGGGCAAATCTTGTCAATGTATTTTCCTTGGTAATTGACTCCCTGGTGTGTATTGGCCTTTATTAACCCAGCAGAATGTTGCTCTCCATTTCATTATATTGCACTTTTATGTCTAATTCACACATGGGAACAGAGATTTCAGAGAAAATCTTTACGGAGGACTCTGAAATCTGCTCCATTATTAGTTAACAACTGGAAGAATAAAATATAAGAAGGTATTTTTTGCACTAAGTAAATCGACCGGTTTCACAACACCAACTAAGAGATGGTTTGTCACTCAAAGGGTAAGAAAATAAACCATTATCTATTAATGAAGTCAACACCTCATGTGAATCCTTGTGTCTTGCATATCTATGCTGTTGAATTCGAGCCAGCTCAGCCTGCCTTACTTACCTGGATTTACTTAATAGCTGTCTGCACCCACAGGGAAGATGCTGCAGGCAAAATTTCCTGAGGCATCTCATTTAGATTGCATGATCACTAACTTTTCTAAAACACAGCCTGCTTTATACATTTAAATGAGTGTGAAAACGTGTGTGTACTTCTCAAAAGCCAGAGATAGAATTTGTCACTGAAGCAGTGGGGGTTAAAGCAGAACGACAGCAGATGAAAAGCGTGAGATGTAAGAAAGATGTTGGACCGCTGAGATGCAGAGAGGATCGGACAGAGATGGATGAAGCGGGCAGAAGGGATGTGCATTTCTATCTGTCTTCACTTTGTATGTCTATGTGTATCTATATCACTTTGTCTATCTTTATCTGGACTCACACACTGCCCATGACTTCTTCCACACTCCCTTGCACTGATGGAATTTAAGGGGAGGAGTGAGACAGCCAGGCTTTACTGCTGCGACCCTCTCCTCCAGTGCAATGTATCCTGTCAACATCACTTACTTCTCATTGTGCCAGACAACCCACACTCACAACTCAAAGATGTTCATGGAGAGCACATGCCTACAGATATGAAAGTAAGGTTCAGGGCTGATACTCTCCAGCAGAGTGGTTCATTAGCTGGATGATGAGCTCTCATCCGAGTAAAACCTCATTGATCAGGCAATTGCACAGTCATTGTCATAGACAAGAAGAGCTTGTGGGGTGAGGGGAGGACTTGATCTTATTTTAGAACATTTTTGAACATTATTGATTATAAAACAGACTATTTTTTTTTTTTTTTTACTTTTAAGAATAATGTGGTTTAATAGACCGGAAGTATAACCAACAATCTCAGCTCTGTTTCATACATCTGCTTTGGCCAGTTGTTTATTGAGGCTGGCTTCGTTGATCACTCATTGTCCTTGATTAAAGGGCCTTTTCAACAAAACTGTGCTCAATAACCAGTGAGAAGGTGCATCCTTCAGCACTGATGTACAAAACCCAAAACCAGTGAAGTTGGCACGTTGTGTAAATCGTAAATAAAAACAGAATGCAATGATTTGCAAATCTCTTTCAACCTATATTCAATTAAATACACAGCAAAGACAAGATAGTTAACATCTGAACTGGTAAACTGTGTTATTTTTTGCATAATAAGCTCATTTGGAATTTGACGCCTGCAACATGTTTTAAAAAAGCTGGCACAAGTGGCAAAAAAGACAGAAAGTTGAGGAATGCTCATCAAACACTTATTTGGAACATCCCACAGATGAACAGGCTAATTGGGAACAGGTGGGTGCCATGATTGGGTATAAAAGCAGCTTCCCTAAAATGCTCAGTCATTGACAAACAAGGATGGGGCGAGGGTCACCACTTTGTGAACAAATGCATGAGCAAATTGTCCAACAGTTTAAGAACAACATTTCTCAACCAGCTATTGCAAAGAATTTAGGGATTTCATCATCTACGGTCCATAACATCATCAAAAGGTTCAGAGAATCAGGAGAAATTACTGCACGTAAGCAGCAAGGCCGAAAACCAACATTGAATGCCCGTGACCTTCGATCCCTCAGGCGGTACTGCATCAAAAAGCGGCATCACTGTGGAAAGGACATCACCACATGGGCTCAGGAACACTTCAGAAAACCACTGTCAGTAAAGCCCCAGTCACACATTCCCGTTTCTCATGGCGATTGTGCACGATTGTCATAATCCTGATAAAGCGTGCTTTGGTCGTGGTGCATGCGCTACTTGGTCTGGATCACCATTGTATAGTCGTGGATGAACGGGGGGGAACGTGGAAGCTCCACGACAGTTTTGAACTGTTCAAAACAGTCGTGGAGAATCGGCGCTCTCAGTGGAGCGGGATGGAAGCCTAATGCAGTCCTAATGCGAGCGGTATTAGCGTGGCATGTACGGAGCTCAGTCGGGCTGAACGTGGCCCAATCGTGGCTCAATCCTGAAAGCTTTATGAGGACGACTGACAAGGATGTATCCGTATGAGCCCCGACTGTGTCCCGTTCAAGACGGCGCAAGCGGCGGGGCTCAGTCGGGGCTTACGTCACGCGAACTGAGCTCGAGCGGAGCTGACGTCCTGTCAGCGGGATGGAATCCTCCTCATATCGCTGTATTAACCTAACTGGAGCGGGACAAACGCCCCCTGTAGCGCTGAAGCACCGCCACTGCCGGTGTATTTACGGGGTGTGTCCAGGGGTGAGACAGTCATTTCATCCCGTATCATAACGATCACACCAGCCTCCTCAATCGTGCACAGTTGCAATGAGAAACGGGAATGTGTGACTTAGGCATAACTACAGTTCATCACTACATCTGTAAGTGCAAGTTAAAACTCTACCATGCAAAGCCAAAGCCATTTATCAACAACACCCAGAAACGCTGCCGGCTTCGCTGGGCCCGAGCTCATCTAAGATGGACTGATGCAAAGTGGAAAAGTGTTCTGTGGTCTGATGAGTCCACATTTCAAACTGTTTTTGGAAACTGAACCATCTCGACTGTTATAGGAGCAAAGTTCAAAAGCCTGCATCTGTGATGGTATGGGGGTGTATTAGTGCCCAAGGCATGGGTAACTTACACATCTGTGAAGGCACCATTAATGCTGAAAGGTACATACAGGTTTTGGAGCAACATATGTTGCCATCCAAGCGACGTCTGTTTCATGGACGCCCCTGCTTATTTCAGCAAGACAATGCCAAGCCACATTCTGCACGTGTTACAACAGCGTGGCTTTGTAGTAAAAGAGTGCGGGTACTAGACTGGCCTGCCTGTAGTCCAGACCTGTCCCCCATTGAAAATGTGTGGCACATTATGAAGCGTAAAATACAACAACGGAGACCCCGGACTGTTGAACAATTTAAGCTGTGCATCAAGCAAGAATGGGAAAGAATTCCACCCGAAAAGCTTCAAAAATTGGTCTCCTCACTTCCCAAACGTTTACTGAGTGTTGTAAAAAGGAAAGGCGATGTAACACAGTGGTGAAAATGCCCCTGTGCCAACTTTTTTGCAGTATGTTGCCGCCATCAAATTCTAAGTCGATGATTATTTGCAAAAGAAAATAAAGTTTCTCAGTTCAAACATTAAATATCTTGTCTTTGCAGTGTATTCAATTGAATACAAGTTGAAAAGAATTTGCAAGTATTCTGTTTTTATTTACGATTTACAACGTGCCAATTTCACTGGTTTTGGGTTTTGTAAATAATGTACAAGCAGTGAAGGGAAAAAACAAGAAGTGCATTAGTGAGGCCACAAAAACACAAGATTTAAAGACAATTATATACGATTAATCAATCAATCAATCAATCAATCTTTACTTGTATAGCAACAGTTCATAACAAGTGTTATCTCAAGGCACTTAAATAGTTGATTGTTTGGTAATCCAATAAAATATATATATTTTTGGTATATCAGTGTTTTTTGTCATGTATACAGATTCAGCTCGGGTGCTGAAAACAGAGTGAGGCAGCACACAATGGATCACCACATTCAGGTGGTTTTCATACCTAAAGCTCAGTTCATTTGTTTCAATTCAGATGTAAAAAACAATACAATTGACATATTTCTTTTGGATTGATTGATGTTCAAATGGCAGTATTGTGAAGTGAGCTGAGCCTTACATCATTAGGTCACAGCCAGCCTTTCTCTCAGTTTGAGTCATGCTGTGCATTATTGAAAGGAAGTTGGCAAGCTAAGCTACTCTCAAAACTATAATATAATAATGATAATAGTGGCTATTAAGCGTCCTATGGAATGATTATATAATGGTATATGTGGCAAGATTTTGTTTGACTGCTGTTGAAGTCGCAGCTGCTTTCTTATGCATGCTTAACAAATGTGTCTCTGCTTACAGCCTCTGCCCTGCTTACTTGTTAAAGCCAGCAGTTCGAGACTTCCTCTTGTTGCCGACCATATGTGAAAGGACTTTAAAATAGACTTTCAAAACACTGTGGTCCGACACCCTCTCACTTCTAATGACTATATGTCTGCAACTCTTAAGAGTGTTTTAGTCACAGAATAAGATCTTCCAACTTCTGTATATCCTGCAGGGTAACTATGGTGGTCAACATGGGCATGCTGCAAACACAGGGATGATGCAAAACCAAAAACACACAAACACATAATACAAATGCAAGAGAAAAATGCTGCACACAAAAAAAATGCAATCTCAGATGTGCAGCAGAAGCCAAAACACACAAACTAACAAAACAAATCCTAAAAATAAATACTGCATACAAATCCTCAAAAACAAGTGCAAGAGAGAAACGCTAATTGCAAATTCACTCAATAAAATGTAAGTTTGCCAGGCCTATACGGGGAGCCGTATTGGCTTGTGTCACTTCTTACACCTCTTGCAGTTTTTTTGGAGTTTTGTATGCAGCATTTCTCTTTCACACTTGTTTTGTCTATCTATGTGCATTTGCTTCTGGAATGTTTCTGTGATTGTATCTTTTTTTTCCTTGCCTCATTTTTCTGTTGCATTTGTTTTGTGTGTTTTTGGTTTTCCATCCTTCCTTTGTTTGCAGCATTTGGCCATTTGTAGCCAGTTTGCCCTTGTCAGACAGTCACCATGGCTAACTTATGTCCCTAATGTCTGTTAAGTTTAGGCCCCAAAATCAGAGGTTTACTCAAATAGTAAGTTAAAAAATACAGCACACAAAAAACAGACCCACTGTACAACACTAACTCAAACCGACCCATCACGATGTGCAGGCCTCTACCTAATTAATTATATTTTTGTTTTGGGTCTAAACCTTTAAAAAAGGATATGGTCAATAAAAAAGTGTCAATAAATAGATTTGACTGATTGAATTTGGCTTTTAGACACATTTATGAGGGGAAGCAAAATGAAGGACTGACTTTAACCCTCCAAATTACAATAGCCAACAAGCCAACCACTGTCATAAATAGGGCCGTGGTTACTACTCAGACACGGTGATGGTGAACACCAGCTTGAAATTATCAAATTTTGCTGCCCAAAGTAAATCCTTGGATATACACACATATGCTCGCATGAGAGAAAAAGAGTCAAAGGAGGTGATGTGTTTTTTCCTTTCCTCACAATTGTTAGCCTTGCAGAGCAGACAGACCTGCCTGATTCTGAAATCCTGCAGGTCTGTCTTGCCAGCCTCCGTTGTCCAACGAATTCACTCGGCTGAATTCTTAACGGGCCAATCAGGGAGGAGAGGTAGGAGCTGCAGAGTGCGGACGTGACGACAACCGGAAGTTGAGAACTGAAGTCAAGAACGGACATACCGATTAGCCTATTGTCCTCATGGCTACACAGTAAAACTTGGCGAAATCTGCCCTCCTCAGAAGTTTACTTGTAGGGATTGTCTTTGACAAGGTTCATGTCCCATATAAGTGTTAAATGAATCATCTGTGTAGTACAATTTAATGTAAGACGATAGTAAAAGGCCGTTAGCTGTTAGCCGCTAACGTTCATTAACTGTTAGCTGTTGTTAGCCATTAGCCGCTATGTATGCTACATTATAGGAGGCAACCCTGCTTGATGTGGATTGGTCTGTGATGAATGTGATGAGCCAAACGATTGTCCAATCCCAAGCTTGTGTTTTTTTTTAACGTTCTGCACCTGAAAACAAATTCAAAGGGCTCCTACCCAGATGGACTCGTGAAATATTTCTGTGGCAGATATATGGAGCTGTACATCTGGCTTGTCAGGTTACACAATTGTTGCACAAATAAGAAAACATATGAAAGAGGGATTCTTACCCCTTCCACAAATCCAACCATTTCTCCTCATTTAGTGCTGTTTTTTACCTTCCTGCAATGTTAACTAGTATGTATCTAACTGTTGAGTGCTTTCAAGCCCACTGCAACTGGATTTGATGACACCAGGGTCACTTGACAACACTTCTTGCTCAAGACAAGACCTCTGACTTAGAATGATGTTCAACATGTTCAAGACAGAAGAACTGCTTAGAACCACAATAATTGAGTCTTATGACCTCCTTTCAGGTAATGACTGAGATTATCACAGTGTTCTAACTTCAGCAAGAATCATAATTTCACTCCATTACTGGAAAGTTGTCTGTAACTTAAAACTGTTTGAAAATTGTTAAGCGTAAGGCCAGTATTGAATATCCCATAAAAATGCTAATGTTGACTTTGGTGTCCATGGCAGACAGACGGAGAGCAGAGGAGAGGGACACAAAGTCTGGTCCCTTTAAGATTTCCCAGGCTGTGCTTAACTTCACTGCACAACCTTACCCTTACATATACCCCAAAGACCAAAAAAATGATAAAGAAGGAAATTCGAAAAAAAACTAATGGAAGCTAAATCAGAGCATGTCCTTGCTCTGAATTAATTATGAAAATTCAGAGAACATATTTTATTAAGAGAGTTATTACTAGGGACGTTTCATTTATTTTGGAATTCCTTTCATATAAGTCTGAATTTGATCTGTTCTTTTCTCATTTTGATCATCCTACAGTCAAAATATTTAAAAAAAGATGTTTTTGATACCCAAGAGTACGCTTTTGCTGATATGATGCCCAAGCCAATGATCAAATGGTTTGATTTTTACAAGTATGGTATCAAAATCATAAATTCTGGTACCACTGTAACTCTATGCATGCACATACACACGCACACAAACACAGGTACACACATCTGCTTGGTCTTAACTCTGTGGGACCAGCTTTCAATGTGACAAGAGTAAATGCAGCCCTTAATTAATCTTTCAACCACACACATCTTATCTTGGGATGATTTTGGTAAGGAAAAATAGAAAACAAACCTTTTGGGGGAAAGTTATTGTCTTGTGTTTACGTTTAGTCTATAAGAAGGTGTAGTGTGTGTGGACTGTATGTACTCTGTTTGTGTATTAATGTAAGTGTTTGTATTTTTCTGCATGTGAGACAAAAATAATTTTACCTTCTTTCTTTGGCCTTTTGCACAAAGTTGAGATCATGATAACATTTTAGATACCCAATACCTGTCTGCTGCCACCTTGCTGGAGGATTTTCTCTGTCTTAAGGGAACTGGTCTTGACTTTTTCACACCAAAGAAATATGTCAGCATACACCTTCTCATTCGATGTGTTTTCTTTTTTATTAGCACTATTTACATTGTAGATTCTCGCTGAAGATATCAAATCTATGAATGAACACATGTGGAGTTATGTACTTAACAAAAACGTGTGAAATAGATGAAAACATGTCTTATATTCTAGTTTCTTCAAAGTATCCACCCTTTGCTCTGATTACTGCTTTACAGACTATTGGCATTCTCTTTATGAGCTTCAAGAGGTAGTCAGTAATTAATAGAATTTCTTGCCTTATTAACGGGGTTGGGACCATCATTTGTGTTGTTCAGTAGTCAGGCTGGTGCACAGCCGACAGCCCTATTAGACAACTGTTAGAATTAATATTATGGCAAGAACCAATCAGCTAAGTTAAGAGAAATGAGTGACCATCATTACTTCAGTGAGAATCTACAATGTAATTAGTGATGAAAATAAAGAAAATACATTGAGTGACAAGGTGTGTCCAAACTTTTGGCCTGTACTGTATGTGGCAAACAAATAATTGGCAATATATTCTCTGCTTGTGGTTTAAGTTTGTTGAAGACAGACAAGTTCGAAGATGTAAATGAAAGATATTCTGACTATGAAGATAACAGCAAGAATGAGATTGCTTATGATGAAGCTGGTAGATGATCTAATCAGCAGCGATTTTCCACTGGTTTTCTTGATCAGATAATGGACCACATGTTTTCCCACCAGTAGGATGGAGATGGAATCAAAGCCTGCTCAGGGCACCAAGCCTTTCTTTATTCCTTATTCTATTTTTATTTAGAACATAATCATCAGTAAATCATATGTTTGGATGAACACGTGCTTAAGAGATGTAGCCAACACACATTGTTTTAGAATAAGTCTCTGTTAGGTGAAGCAACAAGCCGGCTTAGCTATAAAACAGCAAGCTGTTATCAGTAGAGACTGGGAAAAGGCGGTGTAGATCCCCCTGACAGCCCTGGACCAATGTCACATTGATAGCATGTGGTCAATGCCCATGATGTCTAAAATGAAACAATATTTTATTAATCCTTACAATTTTTGGATTATGAACACTTTTAGAGACAGAAATGCTATTTAATCCATGGTTATTAAAGACAACAAAACAAACAAACAAAAAAAACTCTGATTGCTCTTACTAATAAATGTGTTACAACAGAGGTAAATGAGCGACGTATTTTTTATCTTGAATAAATTAAGCAACTTTTAAGGTTCATTTACACTCACTGCTTAGTCTGTACAAAGTACTAGGCTGGAGGAAAAAAAAATGCTGTGTGTTTGCTGGATCCAAAAATACTTTGGCAAAGTGATCAAAAGTTGAACACTACGCAAGGGTTAAAGGAACACATGCAAAAGTTCTCCTGAGATCACCTGCTGCACAGAAATGAGCTTGTTTCGCCCAGCCAAGTTTAGCAAAAGACAAAAAAAAAACAGAGGATAAAAGAGAGGGGAGCAAAGGAAAGTGTTTGGTGGTGCGGATGTGGGCAGAGAATGCTTTTGTATTGTCAGCAGAAACATTGTTTTATGGATGCGGTGTTTACAGTGCTGTTGTGATACGGTGTGTGTATGTGTGTGTCTGTTTGTTTTCTCAGTTGGATGTATTTGGCCTTACCTGTCCATAGGGATGAATTAAGGCTGTCAAAGTTTGGCTTGTGTGTATGTGTGTGAGATGTTCTGAGATGTATTATGCCTGTCTATGGACACGTTGACTGTTTGTTTTAAGCCTGCCTGCGGGGCTTATGCATTCTTCATGAGAGTACTGTGCTTTATGTGTCAAACCCATTTGTTTGCCCAAATGCTCAGTGAAAGCACAAACACTCAGTGGACCTTTTGTTTGCCTGTTCACCCACATGCACGCTTGTTACCGTCACACACGCACTCACGTACACACTGTGGCACATACACAAACATGGAAACACTCACACTCTGAACATCGCAAAGTCAAACTTTTAACTCTGAACAACTTATATGCATTTATTTACTTCAAGGAAAATATCAGAAAAGAGGCACTCTCTCATTTATGAATCCTTTTGTTGTTTCCTCCTATGTCTCTCTGATCCAACAGTACTTATGTTTCAGACTGATAAAGTGAACTCCAAACTTACAAAACAACTTTGCATTTAACAACAAAATAACTCACAAGGGCTTTTTTGCCAGAGAAAGAAAAAATCAACTTACATAAGTAGTGCTATTTTGGGGGGTTTTCGACATCAACTCCCAATCACTACAGAAATTATAAAGAACTAAATTGGACTTGTAATAATTGCCTTGTGTCCAACTTTGATGCATCAGCTACGATCATTTTCCTCTCCTATTCATTCATCAAAGAGTCACTTGAAGTAGAAACTGTTCCTCGCATGGCTGCTGTCTGACTTACTTTAAGTTAAAGGGCTCAACATTCTTTTATCAGCCAGCATGATACATGACTTGACTTGAAGGTGCTCATGTGCTGCAGATGTCAGGCATCAGGACACTGCATAAAGTGTCTGCATGCCACATTACGGCTGAATCCAATTGTCCATCCTCCCGGACTTTGATCATCCACACCGTGAAGTGCTGTTACATCAGAAGATGCACCCTGTGGGGGGAAAATGTGCAATGAGGACGAACTTCAGATCTTTTCATTTCCATGGTTTTTAAGTTCTTGTTGATCTTGTCCTGTTTGATACAGTCATGTGATTCCTCTTTTTAAGGTCCAGAATGTTGCAGTTTAAGAAATGAGTGATAATGGCACAGCTAGGAATCTAAGTAAGAGCTGTCTACTATAAAGCAAAAGCAGAGATAAGATTAAACCAAAAAATCAATATAAATAAACAAGACTAAAAAAAAATAGAATTAAGTTTGTTTTCTCATGTATGGTACATGTTATTGGTTTTACTGCTCTTCTTTAGGCAGCTGTACTGACATGCACTCGTGCTGCCCCCCAGCCAGGGCAGGTGCAGCCTAAGGTGTAAAAGGAAAAGATTCAGCCACAAAAACGAAGGCTGCTGAAAATAGAAAGCCTGAACTATGAATACTGTTACAAACATGTACACATGAGGGCCCTCTTGAAAATGAGATGCAACATCTCAAGGGGTTAACATAAATAAATTCATTTACCGGGTGCTAGTTTGGCGGAGTGTCAAGGATCCAGACATGACCCATATTTCTGCGGCCCCAGTTTATATCCAGCCTGTCACCAGTTAGCAGGGTGTCTCCCTCCCAGTCTCTGTATTTCCCCCTTTAATAAGCCTATCCACTGTTATGGTCTCTCGTATCAATAAAGGCAAAAAAAATGCCCCAAATAATAATCTATAAAAAATAAAATAATAAATACAATAATAAAAAAGATATAGTTTCAGTATAAACACATATAATGAGAACAGATTTATGGTCTGGGCATCCATAAGTTTGTTAGAAATCATTTTAGACCCTGTGTTTTGTAAAATGACCACCTACAGCTTCCACAGAAATATTAGCAGAGGCATTTTTTTTTCTTTTTTCTGACTCTGAGATGTATATAATCAGTGGAATTCATTTTACAAGAAAGATTGGATTTTAATTTTGATGAGTCTTAGAAATTGAACTTTGAAAAATGTTTAAAATATAATTTTTATTGATTTTGTTGTAAAACCCTTCAAGAAAAATTTGTAAAATTATTCTTTCGAGGGGGCATGGAAGTACAATATGAACAGATTAACATAATAGCTTTTATTGCATTGTATTGCTATGTTTTGGTTGTGACACATTTTGGGAGTAGAAAAAAACATTTCAAGAACAAGCAGAAATTAAATATGAATATTGACTGCACTATACAAGATATATGTACCTTAGATATGGTACAACATATGTATGGACAAAAAACACTTAAAAAAAAAAATTCCAACCCTGCACTAACTCCCAGCTCTGCCAAACAGTTGAGCTGTGAGTTAGAGGGTCAAACATGAGTTATAATTATTGAACATTCTGAAGATATTGCTTTTAAAGGTGCTATGAGGAGAATCTATGACTGGCGACACGAAGACTCTGCTACCCATGAGCACGCGCAATGCTGCGTAATGTCGTAACTGTCGTAATGCTGCGTTCCAGTAACCTCGGAACTATGAGTGACATCATCTCTGACTTATCGGCGTTCCAGTTGAAGTTGGAAAAAAACATGCCGATCTACCAGGCTATTGTTAGCTGTTGTTAGCACGCCCTGTGTTGTTGTATGAAGAATGTGATTATCACTATGGCAACATTTTTGTAAATATAAGTCTAACAATACTATGGCTGCGGTCAAATAGTCACCTCCTAAGTCCTTTCCTATCTACTTTTCCTTAACCCTGATGGAAAACGTCATGAGGTTAAGGAAAGGAGAAAGGAGAATTCAGAAGGACTTAGGAAAGGAATACTGCCGTGCAGAGAGAATCCGACTGCACTTTCACTACGCTTCGTCATCATGTGACGGCGGATGTTACTGCTGCTGTGAAACTACAATTTTCTGAAGGTGGACTACAAAAGACGCATCATAGAAGTGCTCATTAATCATGACAACGTTGTTCCTTTCAGACAACATTGAAAGTAACCTGGTAAAAATTGCATCTGCATAACTGATGTTGGAAGTGAGGATTTAAATAAATCTGTCCTCTCATTATCAACATGAACACCAATCAGTGCATGAAAATAAATGAACTGAAGGAAAGAAAGGAATACATTTTTAACACCGCAATCTAATGGTGTACAAATGATTAATATTGAACCATGTTTAAAACATAATCAACATCAAATGTCTCATATCCTGCTCTCTTCAGAGAATCAGACTACTGGAAAGTTAAGGCAGGTTTTGGTAAACTTTAGAAAGGATTGAACAGCAGTGGTAACTCACATGGTCTGTGGGATTTGTTCGTCATTATTCGGTTGAATTCGGAAGCAGTCGGAATACGCGCTGTTTATAAAAGCTGTTGCCGCAGTGAATTGTGGGACAGAATAATCTCCTTTCCTAAAAGATGGTCCGGTGTATCCTATGCTAAAGGAGATAATAAAGGAAGCATTGAGCCACCTTTCCTAAGCATTTAAACTATTCGAACAGCTCTAATCACGAACTACTTCCGGTTCATTTCAGTCCGTTAGGAACCTTCCTAAGCAAAAATGACTTTTCGACCACAGCCCCTGTATACAGCTGATCTAGAGCGACACACCCCAGTCAGAAGTGCAAATAAATTGATTATTACAGGAGCTTAATAACTGTTCACACTGGGGGCATCCATCTTCCATTGTCAACTCGGGGGTGGGGAGATTCCAAGTTCCCAGCAGGAAAATTCCACTTCGGGGGACGTTTCAGTTGTAGTCTCCATACTCGAACCTCAGAAATTCCAACTTCTGACTACAACTGGAACGCACCACAAGCCAAAGCGTGTGTTTGTTGTGATGCTAAATGAATGAAACTCGGACCTTCCTCAGAACTCTGCATTGCTTTACAACTTCTTTTTTCAACAAGTTCCAGGATGCAAAGCGACGAGGTAATGTATCTCTTTCTAGTTACGTAGCGGTAGTTGTTGATGTGTGACAACAAGCAATTTTTAGAAAACTTAGTATCGTAGTTTTGTAGCTGGCTATAAATCACTACTTACAGCCCGGTGCTCTAAGACGTGTGTGAATAATCTAAATTTGCTCTAGTTTTAATTGTCTTGTTCCCGAAGTTGAGTATCCAGGCCAGTCCAGCCCTGTCCGACCCGACCGGAAGGCTAAGGAATAGCGTTTATAGATAACCTATTTTGATGCTATAAAACTCGTCTTAAAGTGTGTATTTCCATCAGGCATATATCTAAAAGTGAGACTTTTTTGTAATTATTTAGAAACACCTTACAGTCCCTTTAAAACATCTTTTTTTTTTTAAAAAATACACACACCAGAAAGTGTTATGCAAGAACTTTAATGAAATTAAAACAAAACAAACAACTTCTTAAGAATAATGTGATCGACACCCTTGGGCTAAAAGTCTAGTTTTTCAAATATTTTGTTTTGCTATATTGGTGTTTTTTTCATTTCTCCCTGTTGCTTTCTCCTGATGCTTTAGAATATAAAACATGAATCAGCATTATCTACATGTTTTAAGAGGTAATAATGATCAAACATTGACTTAAGTGAGTGGACCATTACATGTTGTCACAACCGAAACTTTACCATCTGTTTCGGTTGTGACAATTTTAGCTGATTTTAGCTAAAAACTAAAAAATGCTACTAAGCACATGGCCAGCAAATGGATGTTTGAACAGTTGTACACCCATAAAAACGTAATATGTTGCATTAAACCTCCAAAAGTTTACCTAATTGCAGAGAATATGTGTTTGGTAGTGACAATTAAAAATGTTCCCGACAGATTTTCAGATTTTGGGACACATTTACTCCAAACTGATGTTATTTTTGAAGTTTCTGTTGTCATTATGATTTGAAAACAGTAAACTTATAATTTTTTCAATAAATGTCTTCACCCAACCACTAACCATGAGTGACAGAAAGGTTTTTGTGTTACCATTCCTATTTTCTGAGAAAAGGCCAAAAAATCAGAAATTCTGCTGGGGGGTGTAAACTTTTGGGCACAACTGTACATATATACATTGGTTCACCAGCAGGCATGAAAGCAAATCCAAACCAAACAAGGACCAAACCAGGCAATCAAATCAAATAGCACATTGTGACTTAAATTTTTTATAAAACCAGAGAAGTTAGAAAACTGAAGTGTATAGGGGAGAGTTGGGTAAAATGAGCCAGTGGGTAAGATGACCCACCCCCTGTTTCTGGGAAACTGTAAACAATTCTTGTCATGTGGCCCTTAATTCAGAAAGCCCTTATCACTTCTCCCTGTCTCTGTTGAAGAGGAGCACCTAGCATAAACAGTTGGTACTTTTTAACACAAAAAACTCTTTTTCATTTGTCAGAGTAAATTTTCAGCATGTCAGGTATATTGAGCTTTTTATCAAATCCAATTATCCAGGTTTTAAATGGTGTAATATACATGTTTGTTGTTTACCAATGTATAAACCTATGTGAGTCATTTGGCTACAGATTAGCCTGAAGAGCAAAGCTAGCAATATTTTTCCAAAATGTTGGCTATGGGGCAAAGTGAGCCATATGTAGTGGGGTAAATTGAGCCATTGGTTCCTTTCATACCACCAAAAGTTGAAAAGTTATATTAATGTGCTAAATCATAAAATACTTTTTAACGTAATGTTAACCAACTGACTTGTCTGATAAAATATTAAACAGAAGAAAATCATGCTAACAGTGAAAAAGAGGAAAACCAACTGGGGCTCAACACCCCTGCTGAGATTAAAAAAGTAATGAAGGAAGTTTTGAGTGAAAAGTGAAATACTGACAGGTCAACCTTGCAAAGGTAAATGAAGAAGAGGGATGTTTGAACTTCCTTGTTTTAGCAAGTCTGAACTTGTAAAACTTTAAAGCAAATAAGTAAATGTAACTTTTCTAGAAGGAATAATAGTTTTCTTTCTGCCAAGAACTGATTTTGTTTTTGTCTGTTGTTCAAAGCTTGGCTGGCTCTCATTTTACTTTATATGATTATCTAATTTCCCAGAAAAATTGCAAAATGTGTCCATTTATGGCATTAAAATGTTTAAATTACAGATTTTTTTCTAGGTTGTTGAAGTTAGGTTTAAGAAAATTAATGTGACTATTTGTGAAGTGAACAATCTCTTGTGAACTGACTCTTTTGACAACAATACATTATCTTTTAATAATTCTGAGATCTAAAGTTATGAAGTCACATGCTCAACTTACCCACAGACTTGGCTTAACTTACCCCTGACCTGGGGCAAGTTGAGCCACAAGAGAACTTTATTTTGAAAGGCCACAGTTTCCAGGCCTTTTGTCATTGACATGTCTATACAATTTCAGTTCATAGCAAACATTCTTAAATAAGAGTTGATGTTTTAATTTTACATCTGTTGCATTTTTCCTTGCCTCAGTGACAACAAAAGTAGAAAATGGCTCATCTTACCCCGCTGGCTAACATTAGCATTGCTAGCACTGCCAGCTTCAGGTCATCTTAACAGGTTATTGTCTAGTCCATATGGAACATGGTTAAGAGAAAATATTCAATTTTGAACAGGCTAAATACAACTATTTTTGGGTTATAGTGCAACAACAGCCCAGATGAAATGAACAAAGACCCCATTATAAAGCCCCAACTAGCAACAGCTGGCCACAGAGCTTTTAGCAGGATTGTCCGCCTGAAAAAACAGCAGTGAGAAAGAAACCAAATCTAGAGAAAAATGAAGTAATGTTGCAACTTCACATTTAATCCAAACCAAGTCTGTTGATCGTAAGCCGTGAAAGCAGCATAAGACAACAGGAGGGTTAAGGATAGACTAGCAAGGGGTGCGCTGTAGCAAGTTAGCATATTTTCCATCCTGATAAGTAAATCCTCATGCATATTATGACTTTCAACTTGAACAGAGAATCACGGTTTGATGTAGCATTCTGTGTGATGGTTAATGCTCTCTGGGCTGGTATGTTTTATCTGCAGTTTTTGTTTTCATAGTTTATCTCAAGCCCACACAGCAGGGGGAACATGTCATTTGGACTTGAATGAATCAAAAAGGCCATGGTCATATCTTCGTTGAAGTCCATGAATAAGTTTGCGTGGAATATATAAGCATTTTACTGTAATTGTTAACTTGCCCAGCACTGGCATAAAAACTAAATACTAATTGAATGTATGGTTTAGTAGTTTAATTCAGAAATCATCATAGATTCAACTGTACATCCTTCAAATACCAAAACTATGTCTTTTTATATTCCTGAACGGTAGGTATTTCCTCTGAAATTTATATCTCCTAGGCAGTCTTTGGAAAATATTCTAAGACCTTGTATTAGAATTGACTTGATTTAAAAAAATAAAATAAAATAAAAGAGAGAGTGTGTGTGTAAGAGAGAGAGGGAGAGAGAAAAAAGAGAGAGAGCTTAATGCCCTCAAAGACATTTTTTCATTAAATGTGGATTGGGAAAGCTAGTTGACATTTGCAGACCTCCTGAGAGCAAACTCCTTTAAATCTGTGAGTCTTTGAGTGTAAATCAGGCTGCTTGGACTCATCTTTTCTAAATATATCAAAATATTACAAAAAAAAAGGGCTAGCCACTTAGTGGAAAAATCCTAAAAACTCATATTGAACAAGGTACTGGTGTGCATGAAAATCCACAGGATATGGTCTAATGTTCACATAACGACAATGACATGATTTTTTGTCTTTTTTCCCTTGAAGTTGTTCTTCCTCCTTCAAGATGTTGTGCACTGAAATTAAATTCCAACCCCATCTATTGTATTTAAGTGGCAACAGAAATCTCAGAGGCAGACATCTAAGGATAACAGGAAAAAAAGAAATCGAAATTGCCTGCATATAGATATTCCGCCATGTGAATTCACCATTCATTTGCTTCTACTGCTGAGACCACATTTAACCCTAACTCACTGATTCATAAGACTTCTTTTTTTTACCTCTGCTTTGTTGAAATATGCTTTTAAATATATGTATTTCATAAAGGCTAATGTAACAATGTGGTGCAGAGCGACCATGATGTATTTCATATTACCAGAGAGGCGATAAATTTATCACAAAATGAACTGAAGCAGGACAGCACAGTGGGCAGCAGGTCGAGCATGTGCCTCACAGCAAGATGGTTCTCGGTTTGAGTCCAGGGTCGGTCAGGGCCTTTCTGTGGGAAGTTTGCATGTTCTTCCTGTGCATGCGTGGGTTATTGCCGGGCACACCGGCTTCCTCCCACAGACCAAAAGAAACATGCTCATTCGGTTAATTGGTGACTCTAAATTGCCCTTAGGTATGAGTGTGAACACGAATGATTGTGTGTCTCTCTATGTGGCCCTGCGATTGACTGGCGACCGCTTCAGGGTATACCCTGCCTCTCGCCCAATGACAGCCCCCCTCCCACCTCCACCCTGAAAGGGATAAAGGGGCATAGAAAATGAATGAATGAATCAACAGAAGCTGTCACACACATGAACTATGATACATTCCTTTTCATACCTGTTACCATGCTACTAAGGTAGTGTAAGCAATTGAAGACAATGTAACATAAAGGGGTAAAAAAAATGAGTCACAAGTTTACCAATCTTCCATAGGCAAAGGCAGGCTAGCACAGCCAATTGAATGTTTGAGCTAAAGCTAAATAGCGGTGGTCAAGCTTTGACCGTCTCTTCCTTGTTACTGGACACACAGTTGAAAGAATGGTGTCTACCTGCTAGTCATGGACTCAGGAGTGAGGCCAGATACGAAAACAGCAAAAATTTCCCATAGACACTGACTCAAAAAACAATAAGAAGTGATTTAATTCAAGATCTTTGGCCTTTCCCGTCATCTTTGATTGCATTCAAAGACACGACAATGCTGTAAAATTCATAAGTTTGACATTGCTGGATGGATTTTATGTTGTAATAAAATAATTAAAAATAAATTGAAAACATTATAAATGTACATATGTGCTCACCTGGGACCGTATTTCAGGAATTTATTTAAAATCCATCCAATCCAAAACAGAAATATATATTTTGGGACAAAGGAATTGAAACAATTTTTGAAACATCATATAACTATTTGAACAGAAACATGTTAAAAACCCAATATTATGCTTTTGAAGCGTGACATACCTTTTGGTGTTTTTAAATATCTAACCCTATCCCTAACCCTCCCATTTGACTAACCATTGTGATATCCAACCATTGTTTTGTCAGTTTGAGCCCATTAGCTCATGTTAGCAAGCCCATCACAGTGCATAGATGTTAGGATAAATTTAGAGTTCATGGCAATATGGCACAGAACAATGCTGAATAGACCAAGTACCTTACAGTAGACCTGTTAACCTATTGAATTGACTGAGGCAGGAGCTCTACATGAAAATCTCAGGCAGAGAGAGAAATGCATTGGTCCTCATTACATGAAAACTAGAGGGTTTTGTTGAGCATTGGTGATTGTAAACATACCCTTGAAGTCATGAAAATTCTAAATAAAACCTGATTTCCAAATATGACCTCTTTCGACAGCCCAAATTTACAGGTTAAAGTCATTATATTTCCTTTTTTTAATTTTTTATTTTTGTGTAATTTTCAAAAATATGCTGTTTTTAATACTTAACCATGGTACCCAACTGTGGTACTACTGGAGTGTAAACACCAGACAGTCATATATTGAAATGAAATCTGCTTAGCATCCTTTTTACTTTTCGGGCTTTGTCTCTTTTAATTCATGTCTCTGTTGGTGTCATGCTGGTTTGACTACTAATGTCACTGTTGTAAGCTTCAAATGATTTCACTGAACCTTTGATGAAAGGGTTTGGAGGCCCGAAACAGACATGCATGGACTAGTTCCTGCCACCCCCCATGACACCGCTACAAACAGCTCTCGCTGGGGAGAATCATTTTGTTGCTCGTTTAGCATACATCCCCTTTTCATGTCCACTCTAGTCTTTGTATCCCAACCCTCGCCTCCCATGATGCCCTCGTGCTGTGACACAGGCTGCAGTCTGTGGACGCTCTGAGCAACAAGGACTTGGGATTGATTTCCAAGCATCAAAAGGTAGGCTTCCACATCCAAAAGGCCTTTCATCTGAATGCAGAACACAAAGGTTGGAATAGGGGAATGTTTTATTTTCTGATTACATGCCTCTCCGTGGGTCTGGTAGGTGTAAGGGCAAACATTTGATGCTCTGATATGCATGACAAAAGTTAAACTATGATAAGGCTCCAAGTCCTGCAGTTGGTTATACAAGGCATCCTCACATCTTATGACCTAAAAAAATCTGACATTATCTCTTTGTTTATGGGTGTGTAACCCCCCCATTGTGCCTTCTACTGTATTTCTCAGTCCTTGTACTTGCCCGAAAGCCCCCCCACATAGAGCAGGTACAGAGCAAGACTTGCGCCTGGGGACTTGCACGCTCAACCCAACCATCTGTCACCTTCACGCAGACACCATGTGTGTCTTTACTGAGGGGTGTGTGTGTGTTCAGAGTTCAAATCTGGGCATCATCCCCCTGGCCACTCAGCTGCTTGTCCAATCGTTGGGGTATGTGTGTGTAAATCCATGTTTTCTCCCAGTCTGTGTGGCTATCAGATCTGTGTGTTCCAACATGTGCATCTGCGTGATGTTGCCCCAGGAAGAGCTTTGAGTCATCCCCAGGAAAGCCTTTGGGAACGGGTTCGGGAAGGCTTCCGGGAATGTGTGTGCAAAGCTGTCAGATGGATTTGTGTCCATCATGGCTGCGATTGGCCCCAGGGCCGTGACAGAAGATCAGAACAGAGAGTTTCTACAAAGGAGCAGCAGATTCAGAGCTACAGAGCTCAACTAACCCACTTCTTAAGTAGAGCAGTGACAGAAATGTGGGAGGGCTGGGTTTTGGGGACTGAGAGGAATTTTGAAGATTTTAAGGTCCTGACATATTAAGTCCATCTCCTGGTGTCTGAATATTTAGTAAAACTTTATAATAGCTATGCACTTCAAAGCATGAGCAGAGCGTGAATAAAATACAGCTTGCTCATCTATGACTTAAATGTCAATTCTCAAAAGTCATCCGTGTATGAGTAATACATAAGTTAAATGTAGGTTAACGCTTAAAAGTTTGTTTTTTTTTCATTCAGTGTTGAAGTTAATTAAAAAAATGATTAAACCTTTGTTTCATAGTTGAATTTTAAGGTGAGCTAAACTGGTAAGACGTTTAAAGGCCAGAGAAACCTTGAAGAAGGGCTTTTCATCCAAGATATAGTATATTAGCACATGTATTTGAGTATCTAAACATTCTCTGATCCTAAAAATATGAAATAGACCAACCAAATCCTGTCTGCATTTCACTTATGTCAAGAAAAATGATAGTCTGTGCAGGCTCTTTGTACAACAATACAACATCACATTGAGCTGTTACAGTGATGCCTCCCCTTCACCTGGTATTGCCACCTGTAGATCTTCTCCCTGAGGCACTTATGCTAGCATATCTCCCTGGTCAGAGAGCGAGGCAGAATGTGAGGGGGCTCTCATTCAAGGTGAGAGAGATCCTAAACATACACTATATTGTCAGAAGTATTTGCTCACCCATCCAAATAATCAGTATCAGGTGTTCCAGTCACTTCCATGTCCACAAGTGTATAAAATCAAGCACCTAGACATGCAGACTGCTTTTACAATGAAAGAATGGGTTGCTCTCAGGAGCTCAGTGAATTGGTGGAAGGTGGAACTGTGATAGGATGCCACCTGAGCAACAAATCCAGTCGTGAAATTTCCTCGCTCCTAAATATTGCACAGTCAACTGCGCATAGTGCGAAGAGGTCGCCAACTTTCTGCAGAGTCAATTGCTACAGACCTCCAAACTTCATGTGGCCTTCAGATTAGCTCAAGAACAGTGCAGAGAGCTTCATGGATGGATTTCCATGGCCGAGCAGCTGCATCGAAGCCTCACATCACCAAGTGCAATGCAAAGGGTCGATGCAGTGGTGTAAAGCACACCACCACTGGACTCTAGAGCAGTGACCAATCACACTTCTCCATCTGACAATCTGATGGACCAGTCTGGGTTTGGAGGTTGCCAGGAGAACGATACTTGTGGGACTGCATTGTGCCAAGTGTAAAGTTTGGTGGAGGGGGGATTATGGTGTGGGGGTGTTTTTCAGGAGCTGAACTTGGCCCCTTAGTTCCAGTCAAAGGAACTCTGAATGCTTCAGCATACCAAGATATTTTGGACAATTCCATGCTCCAACTTTGTAGGAACAGTTTGGAGCTGGCCCCTTCCTCTTCCAACATGACTGTGCACCAGAGCACAAAGCAGGTCCATAAAGACATGGATGACAGAGTCTGGTGTGGATCAACTTGACTGGCCTGCACAGAGTCCTGACCTCAACCCCATCGAACACCTTTGGGATGAATCAGAGCAGAGACTGAGAGCCAGGCCTTCTCGTCCAACATCAGTGTGTGACTCACAAATGCGCTTCTGGAAGAATGGTCAAAAATTCCCATAAACACTCTTAAACCTTGTGGACAGCCTTCACAGAAGAGTTGAAGCTGTTATAGCTGCAAAGGGTGGCCCGACGTCATATTGAACCCTATGGATTAGGAATGGGATGTCACTGAAGTTCATATGTGAGTCAGGGCAGGCGAGCAAATACTTTTGGAAATATAGTGAAGATTGTTGAAAGAATTGGATAAATCCACTTGACATCAGCTGTTTTATTACAAAGCTCTATGATTGTAACTAGCCTCTCAAACTAACTTTGAATCAACTCACTGACAGACAGAGAGGCCAAGCTGAGGACTTACGGCCAACGTCCAAGGCTGTTTGTTGAGCTCTGCTGTAAAAATATTTATTTAGGTTATAAAAAAAAATGTAGTCTTCTCACACACAATTATGTGATTTCCAGACTTTGGTAAGACAGCCTGAAGGGCACACCTGGTGAACCACAGTTTTGCTGCTTGATCTGAACAGAACATTTTGATTAAAACTGTTTTTTCCTGGCTTGTGCAGAGCAAAAACCTCTTCTGGTGATTGAGTGAAATTAGATTTCAGCCTTAACGTGTCACAGACATTTAATCGAGACCACAGGTGACTGTGTTAAAGGATTTGATGGGTCTCCTTTTGTGATTTTGAAGGTGTAACTGTGCCTTGTCATGGCAGCCTGTGACACAGCAACCATGACAAAAGCCCAGGTCTCAGTGCCTTTACACAAAACAGTCGATCAAGGCTCTCCAATATTCACCCATCCTGACATTCACAAGACATTCACATTATTCCCATGAGGCTGTAACATCCGTGCTAATTCACTCTCATCCGTGTTCCTCCCTCTCCTCAATATCACACCTCTGTTACTCTTAAATGTCAGGCAGTGATAATGAGTTTATAAAAAGCTTAACAAGAATTCTTAAAAAACAAGTGCTTATTGCATTAATTCGAGTTAATATTTTATTTTTGGTTAGCAAAAGTAACTTTAATTGTGATTACAAAAAACAAATGTTGAGGGTTTTTTTAATTCAACTGAACTGCTGTTTTACAGAGCAAACTAACTTTAATATTAATTTGCTCATTTAACTGCACGTTAACAGACACGTTACTGATGTGAGGGTTATCAGTGTTTTATCCTAACTCACACATACACATGTCTGATGGTATGAAAGTAATTTTTGTGGTAGAAATCGAAATATTTTCACAGGAGCAAAAAAACAAACAAACAGTAATTTCTTCTTGAGGAGTTCTAATGCCACTACTCCAATCGTTAAAAGAAATGTTAGAGTTGCTTTTTCTTGTCACTGTTACTGTAAGTCCCCTACAGATGCACCGTTTGGTTGGCTCAGTGCTGCGCTCATAGCAGATTCACACTGGGTTTGGATGTTTTATTTATGGGTATATGTGCATTTTTTTGTATGCATATATGTATGTATGCATATCAATCAATCAAATTTTATTTATCGAGCACTTTTATATAGAATAAATGTAACACAAAGTGCGATATATTCAAGAACCCATGTAGATATGTGTTAAGGGATACAAAATAAAATCGTTCTTGTTCAGGGAGTACATGGCAAAAAAAAGTATAGATTCTCATTGCCAAGTTTTTGGCAAATCAATTTTAAGTCACAAAAAATTGTATCAAATTTCAACATCCTCCTCACCCACCGTGTATCAAGGGACAAATCCTTATTTATCTGCAGAAGTGCATTGCATTCACTGGATAAAAAAAAATTAGTCACCTTATCTCGTAATTACTAGATCAGGATCTCATAATTACAAATATCTTGTAATTACGAGAAAATATATTGTAATTATGATATAAGGATCTCGTTACTATCTTCTCGATTTCAGACACTTGTAAATACTAATGTTTGTTAAAAAAATGGAGATGGTGTCATTAGTATTATGTCAACACTGTGCAGGCTTCTTAAGTCCCTGACTGTTCAGGTGTAAGGCCCAGTCTGACGAACTGGATGTCGCTGTCTTTCTGTAGGAATACAGGATTCTTCACGGACACAAATTCATGTATCTGAAATGCATCCAGTTGGATTTGATTAAGACTCAGGTAACTTTACATCCAGGCACATGGAAAGATGTTTTACTTAGTCGGGGCTGCCAACTGAATGAATGAATAAATGAATGAATGAATGAATGAATGAATGAATGAATGAATGAGCAACGCCATTGTATTTTCTTTCTGCTGTATGTGAATTGCACATCACCACTCAATTGGCTGCAGATTGGTTGACATAAGCAACACTCAAATAAAAAATTAAGAAGTTCTAACACAGGCATCGCCAAATGACGGACCTCGGTCTGGATCCTGACTGAGTGATGGTTCTGTCCAGACCTGTGCCCAATCTCTGATAAATTCACAAGATTAGATTATACAGGAGCATTTTTCCAACTGTTGCTACTGCAGACAGCGGGTGTTAATACTTAAGAAAACTCTAGAGCCAATATGGCTGTCTGATGACAAACTGAGTTTTCCTGAATATATGTTCTGTATGTTCTCTAAGGCATATAAGAAAATAATAATACCTTTAGCTGATGTGATTTTAACATGTTGCAGCACGAGCTGCAGCAGCCACGTGCACGAGAAAACTGTAGGCACTGCCAAATAAACAGCCTGTGCAAAAAAAAAAAAAAGATCCTTTGCACCTGCAAGTGACCTGCACTAAGGACTGGGAGCTTCTGCACTGTCCGCGGTGCTGAACCTGACAAATGGAGCGGTTTATTTACTAGTACATGTGACTGCTGCAGCTTGTGCTGCAACACAATCAAATCACCTCCACTAAATGTATCAGTTTGTCTCTTTCCACAGTTGTCTGTTAGACTGCAGCAGCTGATGAAAGAATAAATGATCAGAAACTCTTAGAGCTTCACTAGGCAAACTTATGAGCCTCAAAAAACATACTGAACACATATTTAGGAAAACTCACACACGGCATGGCAGGCTCGTAAAACATCTTACCATGTGCCTGGACGTATAGTTATTTGAGTATCCATCAAACCCAACTGGATGCATTTCAGATGCATGAATTTGTATCCGTGAAGAATCCAGTGTTGGTTTCACTGCTCCTGCAGAAAGACAGCGACATCCAGCTCGTCAGACTGGACTTTCAGCCTGAACAGTGTTGATATACTGACAACACCATCCTTATTTTTTATTACAAACATTAGTATTTACCAGTGTCTGAAACCGAGAAGAAAGTAATAGCAGATTAACTGCAATAGCACCACTGAGAAAGGATTTACAGACCTTTCTTTTTTCTATCTTTTCTCATAATTTTGAGATCCGTATGTCGTAATTACAAGATCTTTTCTCATAATTATGAGAAAATTTCTCGTAATTATGAAATCCTGATCTCGGAATTACAAGACAAGGTAACTAATTTTTTTTTTTTTTATGAAACGAATGCAATGCTCCTCTGTAGTGTTCAGTACTGAGTCGCATGATAGTAAGCTTAAAATCAGCACTGACCAGATGCCATAATGACAAAAGTAACTGAGAACAATACTTCACAGAAAACACTCAAACTGAATAGATAGAAGTAGTTTCAAAAAATAATGACCAAAAAATGCCAAAGTGTAACTTCACGACAGTAACTCAAGGAAATGCATTTATTTACTTTCGACCCCTAGTTGCTGACTGATTGCTTTTTTAGACCTACATTCACCATCAAGTAACTTACATTTTTGTACAGCATGATATAATCAACATTCACCTCTGCTATAAGTGTAGAAAAGCACTACTGTCATGAAGGTTAGCATTTTGATGCAGCAGTGTTCCCGCAGAAATGTCTTTATACTGCCTCACTTAAGACACTCAGGGTTTATACAGTATGTGGCAAATAACACCATAATTTCATGACAATGCCTGTGCTTCTGACTGACCTTCACTCTGCACAGTTATTTGAAATAATGCAATGGTTGAATGCAACAACTGCAGGGAAAATATACAGGGACGAGGTTCATATAAAAGGAAGCATTGCTATAAAGAGACTATATAGTTCAAGGCCATCTCTTTTCTCCTGAGATTCCCTCTGTGCTGTGTGTGTCTCTGAGTGTGCTTCTTAAAAAAGAACGAAAAAAGGAGTAGCTCTGTTCCCCAAGTCTCCTTCTCTATTTCCCCTCATCCTACTTTTACTAATCATTGGATTTGGCTCCTCTGTATTTGTTTGCAGTTATCAGTAGAATGAAAGGCATTAATGATGAAATGAACTTAGCATGGTGTGAAAGAGAAAACAGTGCCGTGTGCTTGTAAACACTTGACACTATACTCCCACTGAAATGTCTTGTACATAATAAGTACTGTAGCATCTGTGTGTGTGTGTGTGTGTGTGTGTGTGTGTGTGTGTGTGTGTGTGTGTGTGTGTGTGTGTGTTGCAGGATGACATGAAGATGAGAGAAGACAGACACAACAGTTGCATCATGATTGTAACATCTGAGCTGTTTATGATTTATTTATGCATCTTGTTTGTTACTGGGGTTGAGATGTTTTTGCTAACAGAGAGAAATGTATCGCTTGGGGGGATGCGGGCCGACTGCTTGGCTGGATTGAGATGAAAAAAAAAATTAAAATAAATAAATGAATTGATCCATTTTCTCCACATATCAGCCAGCAGGGCGAGGAGATGGACACACTGACAGTGGTGTGGGAGTGTTCTTGTGCTTTTGTGTTTATCTGATTTAACCACCCTTGCTGGGTTATCACAGCTTAGATTACATGGCAAGGGTGCAGGCTAAGGTGGAGGTTACAGTGTGTCATAACTTCAAACACCAGAAGAGACTATGAATAACATCCCACATGACTAACTCTTCCCAAGAAGGTCAAAACTGCACCTCTGCTTGGTAAAAGGACTGATTTTGCCATCATAAACACAGCTCTGTTTGCTCTTTGTGTGCCAGGCCTATATTTTATGGATGTTTGTTTTATTTTGGTTTTCTTCATTAATATATATATATATCTATATATCTATATCTATCTATCTATCTATCTATCTATCTATCTATCTATCTATCTATCTATCTATCTATCTATCTATCTATCTATCTATATATATATATATATATATACAGTCATGGAAAAAATTATTAGACCACCCTTGTTTTCTTCAATTTCTTGTTCATTCTAATATCTGGTACCACTAAACGTATAATACAATGAACACAACAAAAAATGCAGCTGGTCACATAATACTTTATGTCCTATTTGACATTCTTAAACTTAATTGATTCCCAGGGTATATAAGAGGCCATTTCATGTCACAAGCAGCACTGCACATGCAAAGGCCTAGAGTGGTTTCCTGCTTACATTCAAGCCGTAGCACAACTCAGAAGTTGTCAGCTCTCACATAATGCCTAAAACAAAAGAATTATATGCGAAGCCACAAAGGCAGCCATCTTGGCACTGCTGGAAATTGGCATGAGTGAGAGACAGGTAGCGAAAAAACTGAAGATCTCCAAGACAGCCGTTCATTACAACAACAAAAAACAAGCTGAACATGGCACTACCAAATTGCTACCTGGCCATGGCAGGAAACGTCTTTCTACCCCACGAGATGACCGTGCACTCATCCGTTCCTGTGTCAGGAATCGTCGTCAGACCTCCAGGGACCTTAAAAATGAGTGGGCACTGTCGAGAAATGTGACTTGTTCAGCAAGGACAGTTCGAAACCGACTTGTTGAAGCTGGTTTGAAGTCACACAGAGCACGCAAGAAGCCCTTCATCAATGAAAGGCAGAGGAAGGCCGGTTACTCTTTGCTCGAGACCACAAGGATTGGACTGTTGATGATTGGGCTAAGGTTCTCTTCAGTGATGAATCAATTTTGAATTGATGCCCTCCAGCCAACTTACTGGTTAGGAGGAAGCCTGGGGTGGATCAGTCATGATCTGGGGTTGTTTCAGTCAGAGTGGAACAGGGCAAATGCAATTGTGTGAAGGCGAATGAACCAGGTCATGTACAGGACTACCCTTGAAAACAGTCTTCTTCCATCAGCTGGAAAACTCTTTCCTGCCTCGAATGACTGGATTTTCCAACAAGACAATGCCCCTTGCCACACGGCAAGGTCAGTTAAAGCCTGGATGGAGAACCACAACATTCACACCATGCCTTGGCCTGCTCAATCACCAGATCTTAATCCAATTGAAAACCTGTGGAAAATCATCAAACTCAAAATGGAGAACCACAAGCCCAAAAACAAAGAAAATTTGTTTGAATTTGTCCAACAGGAATGGGCTGCTGTGACAGCAGAACAATGTCAGAAGCTGGTGGAGAGCATGCCAAGACGCATGGCTGCAGTCATCAAAAACAATGGTTATGCAATCAAGTATTGTGTGTATCATGTGTTTAAAGCAAACAGAAAAGAAAACATGGAATGCTTAAAAGTAGTGTTTTTGGCGGTACAATGCCATAGCTATTGATGTAAGAATTTAAGTAATTTTGGTTATTATCAAGAAAACCATGGAAAATGAATAGTTCTTAGTTCTTAAATTAAACTCTCATGAGCTATTTTTGTTGTTATCATTATAATTGTCCAAACAAATGTACCTTTAGTTGAGCCAGGCATTAAAATTAACAAGAAATTGAAGAAAACAAGGGTGGTCTAATAATTTTTTCCATGACTGTACATATATATATATATATATATATATATATATATATATATATATATATATATATATATATATATATATATATATATATATATATGTTTAACGTGGCATCAGCAGGATATTTCCACTGGCATCATCCCTCGCTTATAGTAATGAGAGATAAGGACAACGATGAGCCTTTGAACATCTTGTTTCAGTGTAGACAACTCCTGCCTGGAAATTTCACATATCCCATGTTCCAACATTCATTAGAGAGTTTTGTTCCATCTGATAATGTGTGCTCTTGCAGGGTCTGCTGCTGGCTCAAAGAGGAAGACAACAATTAATCTGACAGAGATGGCACATTTTTGTCATTGTATTTGTTTTTTTTAATCTACCAGAAGTTTCTTATTTCTTTATCCAACAAAACAACTTTTATTAAATATCCAAACAGTATTGCAAATGCCCCTTTCTTAATACAGAGATGAAGTAGAACCTTTTGGTGAGAGAATCTTTACAGTTTTGTTGTTAACAAGAAAGGAACTAAACAAAAACTGTTTTTGTTTTCTGCTTGTCACAGGCAGATGCCACGGTTGTTTTTAAAGTCTGCTCTGTGGCTTGTTACCCCTCCTCTCCCATCTCACCAGACATTGTTTGGGCATCTCATTAGCACAGAGCTTATATCAAAGTCTCCATAGCCTCCTGCTCCCTCAGATCAGAGCATTTTCCATGGGGAGGGGAAAAGAGCTGTATCTGCTCCTTTACACAGATGGAATTTTTAATTCCCTTTTTTTTTAAATTAAACTTGAATTAAAAAAATTCCTTAATAGACACCAAATACATGATGTAAACGGTCAAATGCACCAGGACAGGGGACCTTTAATCAGTTACAGAGGTTATATTGTACATAACCAAATTAACATGCACACTTCTTCAAGAACAAAAGTTTAGAAATAACCATGTTTCATTTAAAACAGTCTCTTGTTGTCTGTCTCAGTCAAGGTTTTATATCAGTCTGACACAGTGGTGCTACACTAGTTGAAATATAAAATTTCAAGGCAAAATTACAGTATACTTTGCATTCACTTGATTCCCAAATCATGGTTGTGGTAAAAATAATTAGTACAATTAAACTATGTAAAAAGTAAAATTATTCACCCAAAAACAGATTGCAGTCTAACCAACCATAGTAATAAACCAAAACAATGATGAAGTGTAAAAAGTAGGATGACTTGCCATCTTAAAACATATTTTGACAGCTCAAATATTGATCGATTAAATTTCCATTCATTCTTTTACAAATTTTATTGAAAAAGAAATATCTATATCTATCTATATCTATATCCATATCTATATCTAATATATATATCTATATATATCTATATATCTATATCTATATCTATATATATCTATATATATCTCTCTCTATATATATATATATATATATATATATATATATATATATATATACACACATATAAAAAACAGAAGAGACTGTGAATAACATCCCACATGATGTTATTACATAGACAGATAGATAGATAGATAGATAGATAGATAGATAGATAGATAGATAGATAGATAGATAGATAGATAGATAGATAGATAGATAGATAGATAGATAGATAGATAGATAGATAGATAGATAGATAGATAGATACAGGTCCTCTTTGAGCCCTTGGTATTTCTCCAGTTTCTCGTGCTCCTTTTTCTTGTTGTTGCTATCACTTGGGATGGCTACAAAAGTCTGGAAGGTGAAGGCAACAGTAGTGCCTGTGGTCAGCGGGGCACTTGGGGCAGTGACCCCCACACTGGAGAAGTGGCTCCAACAGATCCCTGGAGAAACATCAGACATCTCGCTTCAGAAGAGTGCAGTCCTAGGAACAACTAAGATACTGCGCAGGACCCTCAAACTCCCAGGCCTCTAGTAGAGGACCCGAGCTGAAGAGGATGAACATCCACCCACCCCACCAGGGGAGAGGGGGGTGGGTGAGAGAAGAGTTTGATATATATATATATATATATATATATATATATATATATATATATATATATATATATATATATATATATATATATATACACAGTATATAGGGCTGTCATACTATCAAAAAATGTACTCAGAATAATCACAGGGTTTCTGTGTATTAATTTTGATGAATCATGATTAAATATGTATTTGTAATCTACATCAATCGTATGAGGGTGGGTTGTTGCAGTCTTAACAACACGTTAATGGAAGTGTGAGCAGGATCCCCAACTGATGCATGCTTTATGTCAATGTTGTACTTAGGCTTGAAGTGCTTCGGAGAAAAGAAAACTCCTTCCTTGAGAGTGTGCATATAACTGTATGTCGGTCCACAGTTCTGTCTTGCGCTATGCTTTTTGGTCTCGTCCAAATGGCATCTCCAAATTGGTTGGTTCTGCTGGAAAAATGTCCATTTGCGCATGTACATGTGCAGTGGTAAGACTAATGGGACAAACTGCCTGAAACGTATTGCCAGAGACATTTAATGGATTTTGAGTCATTCTGTGCTTAAGATGGGTTGACTGTGTTATTTTTTTAATCTAATCTAATCATTATCATGGATTAATCTGCATTAACATGTTAATTTTGACAGCCCAAATACATGTATATAGTAGCTCTCAAGCTGTACCCTCATTGCCTCCAGTGCCAAACCTAAAGCTCACTCTTTATACTCTATTAATGGTGCCCTTTTCCCTGGAACACTACCACAGCAACAGCCAAGCCCGCTCTGCTTTCAGCAGTTAATTGCATGACTCAGAAAAGCACAGTGTGGGAGAATGAGCACCATGTAGTCTGCAAAAGTTCATTATTTTTCAAGTGAGATTTAAACAATGTTGTTTAGTAGAGAAGTAGTCAGACACTATAGTGATGCTCCCCCAGCCAGAGTAGTTTAGTTTCTAAAACACACATTTTTCAATGACACATATTGATGCATCATTAAAAGAAAGTTATTTTCACATAGAATCAAACAAAGCAAACCTTTAGTTTGTCTTCTATTATGTTCGAACCACCATGCCCCAGGATGAAAGACAGGCATTCACTTTAATTTGAACTCATTTTTCTTCTCAATAAAACTTTTAAAAGCAGAAATAATTGTAAGGAAAAGTTTAATCTCTTAGAAGTTTTTGCAGTTTAATGCTGTTCTTTGATACAGTGTATTCCTGCCAGTGTGACCTTTGTTTAATAGATTTCATTCACTACGAGGGGAAACACTCTAATGATTATCTGTTTGTTAATTATCTCCCCCTGCCTCTTTCTTACCTCCTTTCTCTGAAACATGTCAATCACCTCAGAAATCCTAACCAGCGATTATAACTTAATGTTAGGCAGGTTCGAATCCCGCCTGTGACCAGTTTGCAGAGCGTCTTCCCCTACTCTCTCATCCCCTTTCACAAGCCTATCCACCATCTCTCCTATCAATAAAGGCACAAAATGCCCAAAAATACATTTAAAAAAAAAATACATACATATTGTGTGAGAATGGCAATAAGACATGGACTACTTTTTTAGGGATGAGTGTGTTAAACAAAGTACTAAACAAAATATGAGGTCTTATATGATGTTTAAGATAAAGCTTTTGGAGACATCATTTGTTGTTCAGTTTTGTTGTTTTGCACACTATCAGCTTCAGCTGTGTGTGTTAAAACTCTGCTCCCATCCTAACAGGCAATCAAATAATGCTCAGAAAAGAACCTTAAGGATTCCTTGAAAAGTAACGGACATTTGCACCAAGTCATATAACTACTTACTAGAAAGCATGAGAGTCGAGGTTTGAAACTACAAACCCCATTAGCTTTCTTGCTGAAGTTTCCCTCTTATCTGCCCTACAGACACGAACAAACACATCTTGTCCTGCCTCTGAGCTTGTTGAATAGGCCACCAAACAAACATTCACTTGGGAAAAGTGCCTTGCAAACGTCCCCTTGCAGGCTAGATCGCTAATTAGCTGCTCTGTGTCAGCACATTGAACAGCATGTTAACGTACCTGCTGATGTCACTTGGGTCCAGTTAGACACCGGTGTGGTTCTCACTCTACAAAACCTCTAACAACAGACTGTCTGCCCATGACAAATAGTTACATCTTTAGTTTGTTTACTTGTCTGTGGGTCCCTACAGGGCTACACTGGCACTCTGGCAGCCTGCCATCTGCTGTCAATCAAGCAGACACACCCCTCTGGCCAGCTCAGATGAAAAAGAGTGTTTCTAAACTGTGAAAGGATGACAAAACGTCACTTCAGGTAAGTCAGCTTAGCTGTTCCTGCTCCTCATAGAAAATCACAGGCATAACAAGGTGATGCAGGGTTTCCCAAAACTCTACCAGAGAAATGGAGACCTACTTTCCAACATATGATGAAGGTTGAAGAGGAAACTGTGTGACAGCAATCCCCCACAGGTGTTCAATTAGAGCAGAGATCTGGAGGATAGAAAGGACACTGCATATGATCGACATCAGTCAGTGAGACTTAGTGCCCTGTCAGCTAGAGAAACTGTTCTTTTAGATCACCTATTTTACTATTTTCATTTGAACTGAGTCTGTCAGGGACTTAAGGTCACCAGATTTTCATGCTGACAAAAATGAATTCTTTACTGCAAGGCCAGACCTTACATATGAGCTTATAATTGGTATGATTTTTGCTGCACCTTTCTATTTCTATCATGAAAGGTGCTTCAGCATAGGGACAATCATTTTACCAAAGAATAGCCAAAAATCTGTAAGAAATATTCAGAGCACAAAAAGAGTTTTTAGCGACAGTATGGAAACAGCCCTTCTCACTACTTCAATTTTTATTTTTTTTTAAAACTCCTGGATCCACATCTGTGTCCAGATCACTGTCAAGATTTTATCAATTCTCTCCTGTGCTGTTATCAACATATCAGGAGATTTTCATCCATTTTCTTAAATTATCATACTCACAGAAACAAATGAACCAACAAATGAAAAGACAATAGACACAGACTGAAAACCATCACCTCATTAATGGAGGTAATTACGTGGCTCTAGCAACACAAAACACACATCACTGATGTAACAGAACTCTGGTGGTTGGAGTTGATGCTTGTGCCTCTAAGGTGGGTTAATAGGTGAAGAAATCATCTTAAACAAGCTTCTCTGTAAGATTCATGACGTGTGCATATCTTGTCTATACCAGCATACAAACTACCAGCTGTGATGAATTATGCAGCTGAACAACAGTCATGCCTGTAATTATTCAGAGTGAAGCTCAGCATTGCTGATAATCTACACAGAGAGAAATAAATAATAAAATATCATTTTTTGGAAGCCTGCAAAGAGGGATAAACAAAGTCAGAAACATCATGGCTGCAAGTAGTATCCGTTTTAGTTGAACTAAACCAGTTATGTCAAAAGTGGTTACTTTTTGCTGTACTAAACACATACAATTTTTTATATTTATTGTCTGAGAATATTAATTCCCAAAGTTTTCTAATAGTCAACTTGTTTTAAAACAATTAACAATTCAACAGAAAACAAACCTCAGAGAGACATTTTGGATTAATTGAAGGATTTACAGTTAATAATTGCCAGAGCAGCGAGGACGCACAACAGGGCAGAGTTAATGCAAGATGGAGCAATTTCAAAGGGATTAATCTGATTTGAATAGCAGACTGCAGTGTTGTTCAACCACTCATCGATGAACTAAGTAATGCAATGTTCAACCAAGCACTTAACAAAATCTGTGTCCTCTGTTTCTTGTGAAATTACAACAGTTTTTACTTTATCTGCTTACATCGCCCACAGCATTTGCTGCAGATGTCTCTTAAGAAAGAACTCTCCAACCTTAAGTTAAAAAAGAAAATACTCATTCATTTTATTTAATAGAAATGACCATACACCCACTTTTTGGTCATACTTGTTTGATAAATAGCCTTAGTCCCATGTTTTTTCCTGGTACTTTTCAGAGGAAGTTTACTTCTCCTCCAGCATTTTCTCAGTCTCTTAAACATGGCAGTTAGCCTGGGATATTTCTCTTAAGGTCTGGTCAGTATCACTGGCTGGGTTAATAAAAGCAAGCAGTCTTGCTGGAATTGATTGACACAAGGGCACAAACAAGTATTTCAGATAAAACTTAGTTTTAAATTCTAATGGTAAAACAGAAACATCCATGTCAATGACACTGATGGATACAAATAGACAAAGCAGGACTGCAAGCGTGGGTTTGCATTTTGGTTTTTTATTTGCATTCACACTAAAGCATTGATTATCCAAAAAGAGGGTGTATTAGTGTTTTAGAGACAGTTTTTGGACTCGGATATGGAGCTTCAAAAGACAGACTGAAAATAAAACAGAACCTGAAACATTCTATAATGTATCCTGATAACAGCGATCATTTACTAGCGACTCAGGGCCACATCAGGCTCCTCACAGTTTCCCATTCAGTCCACAGGATGTTTTCAAAAGTAGAAAATGTGAGGAGAAAAATGTACATTTGGATTAAGGATATCTGACTATGTTTACGACTTTATGTTTGATCCATTTACAGGAATTCACCAGTCAGCAATACTTAACAAATATTCAGCCACAGGCATGAGCATATTTGAGTCAAACCCAATTACAGAAGTCATTACAGTCCCAAAAATAGTTTCCCTCTATGTAGGTGACAGCACAATGACTGATGGAGACTGATTTCACTTTTAATGACTAAGAGCTGTACACAATTTTTTTAAAGAAAATACATACGTTAAAACAATAATATGTTCATTAGTTTAAAATTGTATTTGATGTTTTTATCCCCCACAGCCTCCATCAAAAGAAACACATCTTTTTCTGGTACAAACACAGTTATTGGGTAACTTTGCTGAATAATAAATGGTTTCTAGTGCCAAAGGCATCTCGGATATGTTGAAGAGTGAAATGAGGCAGACAGTTCAGTGGAGAACGTGAATGTGGTATGATGTGTGTATGTGCAAATGTGAGTGTGACATCACACGAACCAGGTGATAGATGAGCATAATCTCCACTGTTGAAACAGAAGCGCTAGAATCAGACAGAGATTAATAGGGCCGATGACTGGCTGAAGTGGCTTGTTAAAGTAGTCACCAGCTTCCGCCTACCTTTGATCTAGCTTGGAGGTGCACTTGAATAAACTCTGCCCACAAGCTCCCATTAGGGCAATGGGCAGAGTCTGTGTTCACTTAAAAAAGCAGCCAGAGTTGCCACTCTAAATCAAGTGCAAAAAAATAAAAAAAATGTGGCAATAAAAACAGAAACTGCACCTGGAAGACAATACATCATGACGCACAGCAGTGCACAACCAACTCCTGAGTCAAAGTTTACTTTTCTTTACCAGTGATTGATGATCTTTTTGATATCAAGCTACATGGGAAAACTTCTAAATAAGCCATGAATTCTGAAAGTTGAAGATTGACTATCGGAGCCTATTTTAAACTACCTTCAGTACTGCTTCTCTTCTCAATCTCTCTGCCAAGTTTGAGGGGGTTGTTTTGCTGCTGCAGCCAATTATGTGTGAACTTAATTACTGCAGTGCAACACTGAAGATTTCCATGTGACTGAGAAAGGAAAGATGATGATTTCCTCTCCTTAACATTACGGAAGACTCTTTACCTGAGGGTATAAAATAGTCTCTGAGTCTAATCAACCCAACAGGGGATGGGCCAATCAACCAGTGGAGCTTATCAGCCAATGCTTGCATATTTTCCAGTGGGAAAACTGCTGATCAGTTTATCATCCCACGCTGTTCTCTTCAGGAAAACTGCCAAGAGCATTTACAGATCCCTCATTTGTCACGGGGAGCATCCTTGCACATCTATTTGGGTGATTTGCTTGGGACTTCCATTGATTTATCAACATTATTAGTTGTGTAAGTTGGATGTTTATCACATTATTGCTAATAACTAATGCAGTTAAACAATGTAGACTCATTACTTATTGACTGTAACTTTTATTACTCACACAAGAGAGGTCACATTTTCAGGGACAGAGAACAAGTAATGTCATTTACACACAGTCCTGTAATAGAGTAATTGACCATTTATCAATCTCTGCCATTCCCAGGAAGCAATCCTCTGTCAGGCTCTGCCCTCCTTAGTCACTTTTACTAAGTAAGACACAATCTGTTGTCCCTGACTTCTCCATATGAAACAAATGAAAATGACACCTCTTTTTTGACCAGCTTTTATTCATTCATTAAATAATTCATTCATTTTCTAGACCGCTTATCCCTTTCAGGGTTGCAGGAGGGCTGGAGCATATCCTATCAGTACCTTTATTCATATTTAATTGTTATTGGATTCTTTCCAAGTTTTGATTAAGTGAAATAGCAAGGAGAAAACTACAGCAGGGTGTAAAAGGAAATATCAAAATGTTGATGAATATATTAAAGAAGTTTAAAGATATGTTGCTCTCATCAGTGGTTCTCTGATTCTGATTGGTTGGTCAGGTAATCATTCAGAAAGGTAGCATGGGGTAAATTTAGTAATTTGGGTAATTACTTGAGAAATGTGAAAAACATAAATTACTTCAGTAACTTCTGTGAAAATGAGTGCACATAATTCATGTAATTTTAGTTCTGGTTGAAACATACAGGGGATTATTTGAACTTCAACTACAGCTTCAACTTTATTGACTTCTCAGGGAACTTTGCTCAAAAACAATATATAAAACTAAAATAACACTGATTGATACTCCTGCCTAATTGATCAGAAAAATGATTCAGTTGGTGCAAACTAAGCTGGGTGCTTCAAATATCTAGCTGAGTTTACTTCTGTAAGATGAGGCTTTTTTTCAGTGTCTCATCAGGCAATTTATTTCTTAAGGTCTGTCGGTTAAATTTACATTGATCTGACTTGTTCCATATAAAGTAAATCATTTGGGTTTTGACATTTGTAAGGTGTTCTTGTGAATTTGACAGGCTAATATGGTATGAGGTCTGTAGTAGTATAAGATCAAATTTGAGTCATTCACGTGTTTGTGTTGCAGTCTACATTTTAGTTCATTCCCATCTGAGCAACAGTTTTTGTGTATTTAACTGTGGCAAAGTTTATGAGACTTCATAGGTCTGGGATAATGTCACTCCAGAAATATGCAGATCTGTGGGTGTAATATTCAAGGGCTATTATTATTATTATTATTATTTAACTCAATATATAAGCTCTTAAATCTCCTAGGTCAGAGTTATAAACATTCAGAGGTGAGATAGGGACACAAGATCCATCAAACTGGTGTAACAGTGAACAGTGATTAAAAGTGCAAATAAGGGTGTTGTATCCTCTGATTTTGGTCTTCTGACTTTGAGCTCTTACATGGCAGGTCTGAAACTACTTCCAGTTTGACTGAGGACAGTGGACGGAGGATGTATCATTTAATTAATAAATATTTCCGTATTTTCATGTCATTTCATGTTTTTGCTTTATAACCCAGCTGCTCCCCGTTAAGCTCAGCATCCTTATGTCACACCTGTGGCTTCTTATCCTCAGATTGTGTATTTAGCTGTTTGTCCTTCCCTTACTTTGGTAGTTTGTAGAGTTTCCGTAGTGTGGGTTTGCTCACAGTGTACAAATCCCTTGTGTCTTTGTCTCTATTGTCTCACTCTTCACCAACTTTTTGGACTGTATCGAACAACCTGCTGTTTTGAATGCCCCAGAGAGACTGTGTGTGTCCATGTATGTTGTGTCACTAAGCAACTGTACTGTTAATACTGTGTTGCAGTCTTTTGCTCTCCTCATTTTACAGTTGAACAATGAATTCAGTATACATACAGTACAGGCCTTCTCATTCAATGTGTTTTCTTTATTTTCATCACTATTTACATTGTAGATTCTCACTAAAGGTATTGAAACTATGAATGAACATATGGAATTATGCACTTAACAAAAAAGAGTGAAATAAATGAAAGAATGTCTTATATTCTAGTTTCTTCAAAGTAAACACCCTTTGCTCTGGTTACTGCTTTGCAGACTCATGGCATCCTCTTTATGAGCTTCAAGAGGTAGTTACCAGAAATGGTTTCCACTTCTCAGGTGTGCCTTTCCAGGGTTGATTTATGGAATTTCTTGCTTTTTTAATGGGGTTGGGACCATCATTTGTGTTGTTCAGAAGTCAGGCTGATGCACAGCCAACAGCCCTATTAGATACATTTAAAATGAATATTATGGCAAGAACCAATCAGCGAAGTTAAGAGAAACAAGTGGCCATCATTAATTAAGTGAGAATCTACAATGTAATTAGTGATAAAAATAAAGAAATGCATTGAGTGATTATATATATATATATGTATATAGATAGATAGATAGATAGATAGATAGATAGATAGATAGATAGATAGATAGATAGATATACATATTTACATTCCAATTCTGTCCATTTTCAGTTCATACCCTGAGCCAAAAGTCTCTTCACATTACTTTTTTGAACACTATCAGCTAAATACCCATTGGATCAGGCCAAACATATAAGCTGTTTGATTTTTTTTGCCTCTGATTTTAATCATAAAAGCATTTTTCAGTCACTATCATGAGCATGTTCATCTCTAAAAACAGCAAGCAAGCCTCTACATCTATCAGAAAATAAATCAAACCTTGAAGTGCTCAACAGGCTAAAAAAAAAATGGATTCAGAAAAGTGTGTTTCTTTTAACATCAATGATAGGAACAGCTTAGGGAAGAAATGAAAATGCAAAGCTCAAGATTACTGTAGTTATGTCAAGGTGAATCTGAAAGAGCACAAAGAGTGCCAGTGTTTCATCATACCATCATAAAAATGCTACTGCCACATTTGTGTTAGAAGTCAGTGGATAAAACCATAACAGCTGCCAACCATAAATTTTGTGTTTGGTCTCACACAGGCTTTTCGATGAACTTCAGAGTGCCAAGCTCTACCCTGCATGGGATGCTCTACCCTGCAATTAAATGTTCAACAAAAGGAAAAAGTAAATCAGTGCATCCAGCTAAACAGAAAATACAAATTATCTTGAACTTCAAAAAAACAACCTTGTTTTTTCACTGCAAATGCAAGCTGAAGTTTGTGCTTTTGACCATTTTCAGGTTTTTGTCATGAGTAACTCTTCAAACATGGTTTAATTTTTTAAATAGGAATTCTGGCTAAATTAACACCTTTGGCACTGCTTTATAGTGTAGTAACCTTTTAAAAGAAACAGATTAGAGCTCAACACACTCTATCAGGAACAAGTGCATTCTTGGCTTTATTTTGTATAATTATCGTCAGTTCATCTTTTCTATAGATTAATATTTTACTGTTTAAATTTTGAGGAAAAAAAACCCTTCCTACAATCTAAATCAGGAAATGTCTACTTAAATTTAGCCATCATGCACAAGCAGAAATCCTAGAAAAGTTGTGTAATTGCTGCCTCATGTTGAGTAGCATCAGCCTTTGTTGTTGCTGGATTGCTGTGGACACAGATGATCACTGGGAAATGAAATTTGTAACATGGTTCCAGAACTGTGGCTGCAAAGTTTGTCCTTGTCAAAATGTTTGGCCATTTAGCTGCCTGCTTTCCTATTCTGATTGACTCAGACCTAACAGCCCATCAACTCTTTTTGTCTCGTTTTTCAAAAGAGGACAAAGTATCTATAATTTTTTTTATACTGAGATAAAACTAACAGCCTTGATGACAAGAGGCTCTTTAAAACAAGCTTTATATCTTACTGTGTTTAGGGACATTTATAACATTGTTAAATGAAAAAAAAAAAAGAAAAATATTAAATTAATCCAAATATAACTACAGAAATGAAGATAAATAACAGAAAAAGCTCGACAGTTTGCTTTTACTTTGAGATAATCGCTGCAATCAGTCAACAAAAGTCAAGATGTTAGGAATTAGCACAGGCAGAGATTTCTAATTAGTGTTTCTACATTAAGGCAACATATTTTAGAAGTCAGTTTTTTTTTTCGCGCCACAGTCTTGTCTTGTATTTCAGACTTAACATGCATCACAGCACTTCATGTCTGACATGACAAACTGACATGTCTAAAAACTCAGCTGGCAGTTCATTGGCAAACTGACATCGGCAATCATAGAGGATCATCTTGGATTATTAGAGACTTAATGATGATAGTATGTTACAAGAGCTGTAAAGCCCTCAGGTTTATTGTAATTGTTCAAGAAATGACAGACCATACGTTACATACAGAACACATTTTTCTTTCTTAGTTAAGATTTTATCATTTCTGTTGAACAATGTGTGACTTCAAGGATAAATGAAAGTATTGTGCTTTTCTTTGCCACCATGTGGAAAATAATTTGAAAAGTTGAAGAAAATGTTGAAGGCATTTAGACTCTTACAATATTAAGCAAACTACAGTCAAACATTGTTACAAACCAGCTTGATGGGGAAAAGGGAAGTAACATAAAGCAGATTTTAAACGGTTTACATTAAATTAATTTGTTATTAAAGAAAAACGAAGCAAGGATAACGTACGAGGTTGAAAAGGGCAAACGTAGAAACACTTGTAAAAATAAAATACAAGTACGGCTCATTGATTTAGGGGAAGACCGCCGGCTACACAACGACTTTCTTCTTCCTTTTTTGTTCAAAATGGACGAATACCTATCGGATGAAGATGTTGTGGAGGAGAACTTTGAATATGATGGGTGTCCTTACAGTTTCGAGCCAGAGTTTACAGATGAGGAGCTCATCGAAAGGAGGACGCGGAGGCAGAGAGTACTGCGCATGCGCGGAGGCAAGCGTTCTTCTTCTTCAGTTCAGAGGTCAGTACAGTCACACAACATGTCTGGAGTGACACAGACTCTTGTGGAGGAGTAGCGTGAGCGGACCATGATGAAATATTGGTGAAACTAATGAGTTTTTGGACGATTAATGCAGTTTTAGGAGCGGCACTAACATGCCCCATGTGCTACCATTATAGCCTACGGATGTCCGCCACTCGATTTTGGATCTAAATATCTCCCGAAGCACTGTTTGCATCAGGAAAGCCTTCTGGATGAGTATATTGTTCTACTTCATTCTATAAACAATGTGAAAGCTGTAGAAACAAAACTTAACCTTTAAACAGGTTGGGAGAGAGGAGGGGGCGTGACCACGTCTGTGACAAACATGAATTGCCACCAAAAGCTGTTGGGCAGCACATAGGCCTTTAAGGATGTCTCCCAGTTTTGTTGCATGGTAGTGAAGGTTTGGTTTGAAAAATTTTGAAGGGTTTGTTCAGGTTTTGCAGGTAGGCTAATACTTCCTTGTAGCGCCACAGAGTGCCAAAGAACAAGGGGTAACATTCATTTTTCCAAGCTAATATGCAACCAGTCTGATTCCATTTAAACTTTTTCAAATGAAAATCTTGTTCCTGAAGAGTAAGTCATCACACATATTCAGGGTGACACATATCATCTTACACTTTTTTCTAAAAAAAAGCAAACACAGCTTTCTAGCTAGCTCTAGCTTGCGTTTCTGTTTATAAGCATGAGAAGATTCCATTAGAAATGCTTAAGCTTTGATTAGGAATTCAAATAAGCTGGTCCTATTTACTTTTCACACATATCACCTCAGCAAATGATCCTGAGCTGGTGAGCTGGGGCCCAAACGTGGTTGAAGGAGCTGCTTTAGTAAATGAGTGAACTGGAAATTATTGAAATGGTCTAAGAGCAGTTGAGTGGACATACCTTCATGGATTTTTATTTGCTGTGTATTTATCCCATGGTTGCTAACTCAAGATATTCCTTTTATTTACATTTTCTTGGAAAAACAGCATTGACCATATTTACTCAATTATAACCCCTGTTTATTGCTTTTAAATAAGCTGTATTAAACACAAGTACAAGTACTAAATATACTTTGTCTAGCCAACATCGCAATTGCAACACATTTGATAGAAAAGCAAAAATATTCTCTTTTTCTGTGAAATATTCCTGACAAACTTTTGACTAATTAATTATTATTGTTTAACTTTGTGTAATCATGGTTTAATACTCAAGTGACAAGCAAACACAGAGCACTGCCATGTTGTTAACAAGGGGACACAAATTAGCTGCACTGTCATTCGTCGAAGACACCTGCATGTTGATAACTGCTCCCTGATTGATCAGTACACTGCAACTGAGCATGCTCAAGCAGAATTTGAGTAACTGCACATGCGTGAAACAAACAGTGTTTCCGCATCCATTTGAGAGAGTATTATGGATTTGTTGTGAAAAATACTGAAATTACATCGATTAAAACTTTGAATAAAGGTAATTTTTGAGTTGTCCGATAGAGTAAGTTTTGGACACAATTTGGGTGCACATTATTTTCAGTGCAGTGTCTTTCTGGCAAATATCCCGAAAATATGGGTGCGTGATAAAAATCACAGCATCTATGTTGAAGGTTACTCTTTATGTGCACATTAACATGGGGAAAAGGAGTCAATAAGAAGTGCATGCACATCCTGTCAGAGGTTTACATACACTCTTTAAAACATGTTTGTCAGTAAGACTCTGTTCTTCTCCTAATCCAAACTGAAATATGCTTCTCTGATGAAATAACAGTTGGTAAAAATGAGTAGAAATGTGGAGTTTCGGGTGCTGGTTTGATGGAGTGGTAAGCAACCAGGCACATCTAATATGAGCTTCTATCCGTCTGGATTCAAATCCAGCCTGAAGCCTATTTGCAAAATGTCCTCCCCTATTCTCTCTCAAGCCCTTTCACAAGCCTCACTGTCTCTCCCCTATCAGCAAAGGTACAACATGCCCAAAAAATACTCTTATAAAATAGTGTGGGGTCTTCATTCTCTGTAAGGTGGCAGAGGCAGGCTACACTACTGTTCAACACAAATCCATCTTCAGATACAATCATTGCCACTGACCATGTCCCAAATATGATGAATTCTTGTTTCCGTCAAACAAATCTCTGACAGGGTTTTCCATCAAAACACAGATGTGATTTTAGTCAGTTCGCATGCCCAATGATGAACAGTCATATTGTCCCTATTCATTTCAGACACTCACATAGTCAGCAGTTTTTCACCAGCTGTCCTCTTTTCTGTTTGGCAGCCACTGTTGCCTTCTGCTCTCATTGTTTAACTTCATATTTTTTAGATATTGGGTGAGGTCTTTGCTTGTAAATTTCTTTTTCTTTCCAATTCTGATCAGCATTTGTAACAAATAATATGCTCTTAACACTGTCCCTTTTGTTTGGTAAGTACTCCTGGATTCATGCAAATTGATTTGACTCGCTGAGCTGGTATGACTGCTTAGCATAACATAACTGTTGTTTTGCTCCATGAAGCCAGCCAAAAATATCCAGAGTACACTGAACTTGCTTTGAAGTAGATGCCTCAGAAGTTCCAGTTACACACTGGTTCTGAATTAAAGTTTCTAAATTTATGTTTCACTTCATTTTTTGACTCATCTGAAGTCATATGCATCAGAGTGGTACTGTAAGTTGAAAAAACAACACTGGATGAATCAGGGCAAACTCTCAGATTGATAATCTCACAATTCACTGTTTGTCAATCAGTCTATCCACATGAAAATAAAGCATCACTACCAGTTTGTTTATTAATTGATTAATATCTTTGGTGATATTTTGTGTGCTGTAGCTAAGCTACCATACCAGGACTGAAGTTAAGTCTTCTTTTTATTCTTTTTGTGCTTCAGAAAAGTTCTCTATCATACAAATCAGACATGCTCAAGACACTTTAGGGCATTTAACACTGTTACACATTTTAAAAACCTGATAAACCCTGTTGAGCTCAATTAAAAAACCCAGTTGAAACTCATCTATTAAGGTAGCCCCCCCGAATCGTGTTTTTAAAGTGATTTAAGAGAGAAATAGAGCTTGTCAGTTTGGTTGGAAGTCAGAGAGAACTCAGCATCTTTGACTATGATATTTAAATAGAGGTATCAACATAAAGTGCATAAATCTACACTGCCTGGCAAAAAAAATAAAAAAGTCACCACCAAACAAAGAGGTCACACCCTCTAAATTTCATTGGACTGTGTTAAGCTTTGATTATAACACACATTCACTGTGCCATTGATTCGATAAGCTTCTGCAATGTAATGATTTATTTCCATCCAGTGTTGCATTAAATTTTCACCAAGATCGTGTATTGATGATGGGAGAGTTTGGCCACTGTGCAAAGCCTTCTCCAACACATCCCAAAGATTCTCAATGGGGTTCAGGTCTGGACTCTGTGGTGGCCAATCCATGTGTGAAAATGATGTCTCATGCTCCCTGAACCACTCTTCGGCAATTTGAGCCTGATGAATCCCGGTTACAATCATTCAGAATTTTTTTTCCTATCACATTTCCTCCTCAAAGACGATGGTTCTCCATTACCTTTCCAGTGTTTAATAATGCGTTGAACAATTCTTAACCCAATTTTGGTAGTTTCTGCAATCTCCTCCTTCTCTGCTTGATGCATGATTTGACCTTTCTTAAACAGACTAGAATCTTTTCCATGACCACAGGATGTGTCTTTCAACATGGTTGTTAATCAGCTGGGGTTAAATAACTTGTAGCCAGCTGAAAGATAATTGCCATGCTGTAATTATCCAATGGGAAGCTCATACATATTTGCTTAGTTAAATCCAGGTGGCGACTTTTCTTTTGGCCAGGCAGTGTATTTAAATGGTTTCAGAAAGTATTACATGTCTTGAGATTGGTTCAACATGTGTTTTGACTTATAGTACCAAAAGTTACTCATTTCATTTCAAGGTCCTCCATAATCAGTGAGTGCCAGTGGCCCAGTTTGATATTGCACTTTTGTCAGTAATTAAAAGGTTGCAGGTTTGCACACAGCTCTGGCGGTCACATGGCAGTGTGTCCTTGGGCAAGACACTTAATCCCATATTGCGCCAGCTACCTACATCAGTGGTGAATCAATGGCAGGACAGCGTGAATGTGATAGCAGATACTGATGGATAGGGCTGGGTGTTTCTAGCAACCTCACGATACAGCACACTTGTTGACAGTGAGGCCATGATACAATATGTATCCCAATACATGTGAAAGTGTGAACATTGACTACTATGCTATCAACAAAATTCCTGACATGTTTCATTTTCTTTCACAAGAAGAAAAATAACAAATTAGATTAAAATCATTCTGCAACTTAAGCAACTTAAATTCATGTCCTCAAAGACTGTCGACCTAAGTTCAAGTATGGAACATGCGCTTCATCAGGAAGCTTGTCTTACTTTGAACTGTGCCAATGTTAAAATTACACAAAGTATTGACAACAATTGTCAAAACATTGAGGCCATATCTATACTTAAGATCCATATCAATACATGTATGCCCAGGGAGTGCGTGACAAGGTTTTTGCTGTATGATATTTTGAGCAAAGGCCTACTGATGGACATTTTTTCCAACCATCAGTGAGTAAATGTGAGAGTGAATGGGTGTGAATAAGTAGATGTGATCTGCGGTGTAAAGCAGATTTGAGTAGTCAAAGAGACCAGAGAAGGGCTACATAAGCTCAAGTTCATTTACCTTTTCAAACAGCTTAGAGGACAAGTGCATACAAACTGCACCTTGGGATTTTTTTTTCTTTAACATTTCCTTTCAGCTATTTTATTTACTACTACAACTGTGTGACCTGAAGAACTTTCTTCTTTCTGTGGTCATGATGATGCTGTTAGCAGGTAGAGGGTTCTTAGTTCTTTTTAAAAAAGGCCAGATTTCATTTGGTTAAAGTAGAAATTACACCTTAGCTTACGACATTTATAAGCAACTGAACAAAATCATCACTTTCCTTGAGAAAATCTCTAGGCTTTGCTGTTATTGTAACTTTTCACAGGAAAGCAAAGATATTGTAATGTTAAACAAGTCTAAAGCATTTAGCACAATGCATGTAAACACAATATTTCACAGAAGTAACCTGCTTTTTACAACTATCAAGATTCTAAAGCACTGTTTTGCATTCAAATTATTCACAAATGAAGAAGCTGATTACAAATGCTCTATCTTCTCCCTATGTACGTAAACAAGTTATTTGAAATCAGTATGATTAAAAGCTAAGACAGTTTTAAATGTGTTGAATGGTGACATTATTCATATTAAAAATATTTGAATTTATCACCATGCAAAGAGGGCATTTCTAGCTGATGTTAATGGTATTACTCATGCTGCAGAACCACAACAACCATAAACGTGCTGCACCTGTAACTTTAAATTAGAGCCAGTATTTACTCACTTTAGCTCATCTTGTTTGATGCAAAAACTGCTGTTGGGCGTGAATGGTATGCAGATGAGTTTGTGTGTATGCCTTAACTGAGAAGATCTATTTTGGCAAGTGCCTTCACCGATGTGTTGTTGATCTTTATGTGTATGAATTTTCCCTCTTTTGTGTGTGCTTGTTTTGTTTCCTGCAGAGCTTCTGGCCATGCCGTTCCTGTGCAGGGAAAAGTAGCCCTTCATGGCGAATGTTACACCGATACTGTGATAAAACCTGGAGGTAACTAAACAAACACCATGCCCCCCAGAATATTGAGATTTCAACCACCACAGTGACACCTCACAGTGGCTGAAAGTGTGTGCGGTTACCCATATTAAGTGATTTTAACCACAGCCACTGAGCATGCACATGCCTCAGAGAGCATAGAGAATAAAACTAGCATGACACCTTAACGCTTGCATGATTGTGCCTGTGTGTTTGTGTGTATGCGTGTCTAACCAAATCACAGCACCGTAGCACTGCTGTATTTGGGCTTAAGCAACAGGAGATGAAACAAGGCAGTGGTCTCTTTGAAATGGTGCTACGCCTTAACTCTCTAAGGACTGTCTCATACAAACCAACAAACCAGCCGGTCATCAATAATGTATTAAAGCCATTCATCCAAGCCATGCTGTTTCCCAGTACTTTAACGGTTCAGTAGGAGTACAGCAGTACACTTCTCACAAAATGATGGCTCTTCTGGGAAGAGTGATTCTTTTATTGGCCAGTGAAACTTTAATACACATAATGATTGGGTGTTTTTCTGAGATGCTTATGTGAATTTTTCTCAAATCTCTGTTCTCTTCATGTGCAGTATTTTGCTTACTGCTTGCTCTTTGTGATGAGTTATGGCCAAATATAGGGTGTAGTTAAGGAAAAAAATAGTGACATTAATAAAAAGCAAAATGTGCTTCATGGCAACATGTTTTATTAAAAAAAGGAAAACTGCACATATGTCTGCTGATTATGTTTGTTGGGATTGCAGACAACCCAACAAAATCATAATACTCCTGGCTCTTTTGCATTCCTAATTTTAAAATCTTCATTACTTAAACTAATGAACTTTTGTGGCCAAAAATGAGAGAATATTTTTTAAACTTAAAACCTTTTTTAAATCAATTGGCATCAGTTTCAGACATTTCATTCTAGTTCCATTTGATGATCATTTCTTGTTGTTTGTGTATTTCCCTTAAGGCTTTGCTTATTTAGTGAAGTACTTTTCTGTAGGCCAAATATTTAACAGACGGATAGCTGCCATTTTAATGAGTAATACAAAGGTCCCTCTTTAGTGGAAGACAACAGTAGCTTAATCATTTGAGTGCCCAGGTGAGATTTTTTAAATTAAAGAAGTCCAACAAACTGAGACATACTGACCTTGCTAGCATTTAAGTTTTTCATGTGTCAAAAGTAACTGACCAGATTTCTACATTTGAGAAAGAAAATATCAATAAAAAATGTACATGTAACATGCAAACTCAGTAGTGTTGCCAAGTGTTGCGTTGTTCTTCTTTCCATTTTTTTCTGATTTACTTACCTTCTTACAGCAAAATAGTCATAATTACCTGTCACGAAACAGGGATGCCTCACGTGGTATTTGCTGCTGCACCTGATGGTGAACAGCATAACAATACTGGAAAAGTAGCTTCTGCCAAGATCATGGTCTAACAATGTGTTTAAAGCTTACAGTTCTCACATAAAATGTCTTAAGTCCATGCAAGTCTTTAATGCAAGACTGTCAGTAACGCTGTGGCATTGCTGCTGTTGCATCAGTACAGCTCTTCACATCAGACAATCTCCACAACAGCTTAAAGGGCATCATTCTCTAATGCATCAGTTACTCCATACTGACAAAAACACAATGGCAAAGACCAAATATTTTCACCACTGACAGGGTCCTGGCAGCGTAAAAATGAAACAAAGCAGAAAAAATGTAAAATGACTGAAAACAGTTATGACAAGTCAAAATATATCTTTTATGGTGCAATAAAACAATGGCTAATGCACCGGCTACAGGTCAAGCTTGAATTTATCAAACTGCAGACATTTTGCAAACTAATGGAACATTTGTGGATGTATGGATTTCTTCATAAACCGAGGACAGAGACTAAATCTTGTGATGCTGGGTGGATGGAGGCTACAATACATTATGGAACAGGGTGACAATCACCAACCATATTACAGGAAATATTCCTATTATTTCCTTCAAAAGCCAGTGAGTGAAAGTCTTAAAACAAAGGGAGCTCGGTACTGATGTAAGTAATGATCCCATTAATACATATATAAATAAATAGTGGAGTTTAAAAAAGAAAGAAAGGAAGAGACAATGGCAGAGATATTGACCTGTTAGGTCACTCAGAATATTGGTAGTTGATCACCAACAGCATGTCAGCTATATTGGAGAGTACTATATTGTGAGTACTTCTTCAAGACACTCAGAAAAAACTCATAGTATCGTTGTCAGACGCAGCCTATAGTTTTCCAAAACCACGTGAATGCACAAAAACTCAACTTTATATTACTTGATATAATTTAAGTCTGTAATGTTCTTTTTATAGTTCTGTTATGTTCTCCTACAAATCAAAACACTCATTAAAAATGAATTCAGACTTTTTTCTGTCTTTTTTCAGTGCAACAATGACTTTTAATTGTCACATTGTGTGCATTAAGGACACTCAAATGTATACACATGCTGCACTCTAAAATTAATATTTTTACAACTTTGAGCAAGCATAATGGTTCATAATGATTCTATTTTTCTTAAATATTCTCCAGACAGAATATTTTGGGTTCATGTCTTTAGATAAATAAGGTTTTGTAAATGAGCATATCTTTATGTAACTATAGATCACTGCACATTCTCTCATTTCAAATTTAGTTCTGGGTCCCCAGAGTGCAGTCTACATGCTTCCTGCCCACATAACCAACATCCAAAAGTTACATCATACATCACAAATCAGCAAACAAGGCCGTGAAGGTTAGCAAGATGACAAGAGAAGTTTATTATTGTAAGCTAATTAAATACAGTGATGAATTACAATCAAATGTACAAGAAATGTCACTTTAAGTCAGTGCTGTCAGAGTTCAACAATCTTTCAGCCAAAGTAGTAAGACATTAAGCGTAACAATGAGTTCGACAGAGGTACGTGACAAAAGCTACCAGTGGGTGTTGACATGAACTCACCAGCCAAAATATGACAAAGTTCACCGATCACTGGCTTTGGACTGTCCACCCACCCTCTGATTGCTACGTCAAATAAGATAACACCCTGTGTTACAAAGCTCAACCATATCATTCTGGTATCTTGTACATGACACCATACTGGAGTAGCCTCCACAGTCACCAGATCTTAATCCAACTGAGCACCACTGGGATGTGGCAGAGGGGGAAAACAAAAGCTATGATTCATTTTTTTTGTTGAATCTTTGCCACAAAGATTCATGGCTTTTCTGAGAAGAGGGTCCAACTTGTTACGTTTTTTGTAGTAAAGTGTCTAGTGACCGTATAGTGTCCAGTATAGCGGTGTTAGCACCCTCCACTCCTTCATTTGACTGGTACGCAAATCACAAGGGATCAAATTTTTCATCATTAGCTTTCTTTCACCCTCTTTTCCCTAAGTGCTGTTTGGGAAATTATTTGACAAATAAATGTTTCTTTTAGGGCTGTCACTTTAGTGCATTAATTAAATTAATTAATTACAACGCAAATTAATGCGTTAAAAAAATTAATCGCAGGATTAAATATAGCACATGAACATTTAATACTGTCCAGTTGAAGGACCCGTACATGGCAGTGGCACGTCTCTTCACACATGCATGGCTAGTAAAACCAAACAAAGCCCAGGTGACAACAGGAACGGCCTATTTGAGACTCCGTTTTATTTTATTTTTGAATTAATTTATCTATATTTGTACTGAATTCTTTAATAATGCACCAGGCTTAATTGGTTTGCTGGATGTTCTCGAACTTTTTCTTTTTTTTAATTTTATTTATGAAACACTTAAAGTGTAATTTGAGTTGCCTGATTGAGCTTAGAATTTTCTGAACAAGATGCCCTGACTTTGGTTTTATTCTGTCACCAATAAAAATGTAGATTTTCAATCTTCTCTTTTTAGTGTATTCATTTGATTAATCATCCACTACAATTTTGTAATTCAAATTCTTTATTTGAGGACTTTAAGCAGATATGAGATTAAAATGCGATTAATTAGATTAATTAATTACAAATCCTGTAATTAATTAGAATTTTTTTTTAATCGCCTGACAGCACTAGTTTCCTTACATACATATTGTTTTTACAATATTATAATTGATGCCACATTTAAAACCCCACCTAATTTATGTCCCAGCCACTTTTATCTCACACAATCCATCCCACAACCACCCGATCTGGAGACCAGGGTGCCACTGAGCAAAAACATTTACTGGTGAGTGCAATTTAAAAAGAAAATAAAACAACTTTACTGGTAACAAATTGTACTTCAACAGCAGAGTCATTTTAACAGATTGGTTACCTGCTCATCCTCCTTTTCCCGCTGACATATTGAATGTCATAATAACATGTTGGCATGTTATTCATACTTCACCTCTGAGGAAATGATAGCCATCACACAGCAGTCTTTAATCTGAGCATTTCTTACTCATTAGAAACTGTTAGTGTTGGGCTTTCATGCCTTGTGATAATCCAAAGGGCTCTTTTCACGTGTCACTTTCCCCCGGCTTAGACACATATTTATTCACAGACTGAGGTGACTAACCTACCCTTAAAAGGTGTTTTATATCTGACTTATCCCTAGACTGACTCCAGAGGCTGCTCCTTCAAGAATAATTTCCCCCAGGACATTATAAGGCATGTACCAGAGAAAACTGCTGATCCCCTGATTAGTGGACCATTCCCCCACCTATGGAGCCACAGCTGCCCAAAAATCCAGGGCTCTGACAAAGTTATACTAAAAGCCAATTTTGCACCCTGAGCTTACCAGAGGCTTTCCTTCTTTGAGATAATAAACCTCACCTTAATCGTACAACTCAGGGCACAAATATCCACTTTTCATGTTTATCTTCTTACAAGCTTTCAGATTTTTTGGTTTGTTTTGTATCCTGCCTCGTGGCACTCATCAATACTCCTTTCCCCAGCAAGAAGTCAGAAAAGGCTGAACAAATGAAGTGAGACAAAATGGCAATGAAGGCATATTTTCACACTGGTTTAGCAGAGAGCACAAAATGAATTTCAGCTGGAGTGATGAACTTCGGTGGAAAACAATTACCAATTTGTCAGAGAATAAAAAATTTCCCAGATCCCCAGAAAGACAAATGAGGGCCCTGTTTGAGTGGGCAACTGCTGTAAAAAGATGGAGTTCTCAATACAGCCTGGTTTGTATCTGACCATTTCCTTTGTTCTGCAGCTAAAACTGCTCCCCTCTTTGAAATAACTTCTATATCACTCTGTACATTCTGACAGGCTGTCAGCATTTATCATTTAATGTAGTGTCACTCTTATGCCATTTGTTTGTCTGTTTAGTTTTCTTCTTTTCATTTCCCTTTCATATCCAAGAAACAGCTGGTAACACTGTACCATTGCATCCTCTTACTCATATAAGTTAGGGCTAAGTATGTTTTTTTTCCTTTGATCATCAATAGGTTGTCATGGAGACATCATATGTGTTGTTGCTGACAGGCAAAAAAATCAGATCTCAATATTTTTAATATTTTATTTCCCATGGCCTTGCTGTTAGACATGATCACGACCTGCTGCAAGTCAATATCCATTGATCACAGTTAATCACATCCACTAATTTATTTTGTTTATTCCTGATGATCTCAGCAATCTATTGTGTGTTCATTTTGCAACATCAACTAGCAAAATGTGTTATTTATGATATTAAATTATGACTGAGGCCTTTTCATGTTCTAAAAAGTAACATCATCAGCTCAAAAGGCTTACACACATCAATCAGGTAATAGGAGAAAAATATCTAATAACAGGTCAGGAGATCATTGAGGATAATTACATTTTACTAAGTAAACAATTTTAATGTTATTATTGGAATATCAGTTTTTTAAGTTTTAACCAACACTTTTCTGTAGAAATTTGCCTTCACACTGACGATATCCAATGGATTGGAATGTGTGTCAGCTCCTTTTATGCTGAGAGCAGGAGAATTTTCACCGTGCCCTTTTCAGCAGCACTGAGTTGGAGATAGACTGTCGCCAGTGGCTAGTCTTACCAAGGTGCGCGAACTCAGATTTGCCCTTTTCATTTTCTGTTTCCACTACAGTGGGAGAATGATGCTGCATGCATTTTCCTTTATGGAGCACAGTCTTAGTGTAGTGCAGTCTCAGTCTCACAGCATGTTCCTCCTTTATTCCCACATCCTTCTCATTTGTTTTTGTCACCCAACTTGCCCTCAACCATCTGAATTTATGCCGTCTTTGGATTTTTTGCAAGTGGTTCCTGGGCAAGAGATTTTTTTGTTGTCAAACTTTAATTTTGCTGGAAATGCACACATGGAAAAAGTATGTAATTCTTCAGTGCTAACTTTTTTTGAGTTCTGAACCCTTAGAAAATTGAACTCCATTGAACATGATTACAAATCAGTAAGCCAACATCAGCTCCTTAAAGACCAGGGATCATCAAATGGGTGGGGGGCAGAATTAAGAAAACACTAATAATGTTTAAAAACAATTCTAATGAAGTGTTTTGGTCAAGCAGTCCTGAAGCGGCCGCATGGGGTTTAAAAAGCTGTCCTCAAAACAAAAAAAAAAATTACTCTGCATATTTCCTCACCAGTAATACGAAAGACAAAAGGGCAAACAAAAACTTAAAAAAGGAAAGAATATTTAAGGTTGAAGTTGTTTTTAAGTCTGTGAAAATTCAGAATTCTGGGGGGAAATTTATTTTACTGAGAGATTAGTTTTAGTATTGTGGGGGAAAAACTCAGAATTCTAAGATTAAATTTAGAATTATGCAGAAAAAATCGGAACTCTGAAATTTAGCAAGAAAAGCAAGAATTTTGAGAATTAATCCATACTTGGCATTATATTGTTAATTTTTTACGGTCCAAGAAAAAGCTAATTCTCCTCAAAAACTTCCTCTGCAGTGGCCCAAATCCCCTTCTGTAAAACAACAGTCAAGGGGCTAGATTGAAAGCTCTGATGGGCCTGATGTGACCCCCGGGCCGCCAGTTGGAGATCACTTTTATAGACACATCTTGCATAATAAAGGATAAAATGTGTTGAGGCTTGCTGGTATGCACTACAGGCTCATCACAAAATACTTTAGATTACTTGCAATGCACAGTGGAAAGGCCATTTGATCAGCTTTTCTCCCAAAATGTGCATAACTTTAAGTAAAGCAAAGTTTGTTGTTTAGTAAATGCACGGTGCAAAATCAAACAGCAGAGGTGAGTGGAGCAGTGTCTCTGCTCAACTTGGAAATGAGCTGTTGGGACATTCTGTCTTGGGGGTCCGAGGTAGGAGGGGTGGGGAATGGGAATAAAATGTTTAACTGATGGCCGAGGCTAATCATGGTCCATCACAAGACTGTCACAGAAATCAATGAATGAGATTTGGTTCATTTTTGGTGTCTGCCTAAACTCTTCAAGCAGATGAGGCTCTGTGCCTCATCTGCTTGAAGAGTTTAGGCACAATTCAGGTGTACTTGAGAACAGTGCACAAGAGATGGGAATATTATCAGGCTAGATGACAGACTGATGAGTGGACTAGTGTTGGTAAGGCAATTTTAAACACTGTCCCTGCACATACCATTGTATCCATGCAGCATTAGCTTATTCCTGCTACTGAGCTGCAGATGAGGGAGAAGAAAAAGGGTCATTCTTGGCCTCTTAGTAATGTTAGGATGTTTGTTTTTATTGTTATTCCTTCCAGCATTATACTGAATATGGAATGTGCACATGTGCCAAAATTTGTTCCTTAAACAATAATATACTACCAACAATACTAAAAGTATTAAAGTGAGCCTACCAGGAACATGCATGACATGACACTGTGATAACTTCTTTTTTAAACATCCATAGACACAGAACAGTAAATGGTAAATGTCAAATTGACTTAAGCTTATGAATTACTTTTCTAGTCTTTCTGATAGCTAACAGTCTTTTAACATCCTGGATCACATTCATTCTCATTCATTCTCACATTCACACACTGATAGTTCTGCAAATTGTTCATTTGTATCAACTGTTTGGCAGGCTACTTCACCTATGACCTATAAAAGAAAGCTCATAGTCACAGTTTCCCAAATGTATTAGCTGTCATTTAGCAACACCCACGATGATCACAGCTATAAGGCTGTCATAACAGCCGTCATGATTATTTTGACAATTACATCAAAAAAGGTTGTTTTTGTATGTTTTTGCAAATTGGTTGAAACATTGTAGGTGATGTCAGTGTGAAAATTAAACAACACACACAATATTATGTATTAAAAAAAAGATCAGTATTAACCAACATTAACATTAAGCTTTCTCTTTAGCCCTTGTTCATTCTGTTGTTTGAAGCCACAATATTTACACCCCAATGGTGCTTTTCTTCCACTCTGATCATCACAGAGATGGAATGGGGGCAACAGGTTGACTCCCCATCTGCTTTGTCTCCAGAGGTGGTTCAGAGGTAAGAGGGGAGCATTCAAACTCAACAGGGGATAGGAACATTATGAAAGTGTGTCTTTGCCTTTGTGTGTATGGGGAGCATGCGCCTTGTCCTGCTCTTGCAAGCCTCTCCAAGCTTTACTGTACTGTGAATTAAAACAAATCTTGCGTCCTTGTGGAACTAATGTAAATGTCTTGAGGTTTAATGATGATGGAGCTTTGTTGTGGTGTTTTGTGTGAATGCACTGTGAAAAAGGCTTCTATCTCTCACTATTCAAAAAGCTCTGGCATGGAAGTGGGAAATTCTTTTTCTCTCCTTATCTCTCTCTCTTTCTCTCTCTCTTCCTTTCTATCTATCTATCTTTGGCTATATAGATAAAAAAAATAGCTTAATATATATCTCGACAGATGACTAGATAGATTAGCATAAATTGAGCACATTTAAAACTTCCCATTTCTTAATTACAAACTATATCTATACAGCCCCTTTTCTATCTTCTTTGCGTTGCCTGTTCTCCACCCCCACCACACATTTTACCTTTATTTTATTTCATTTTTTTATATCATCAGCTTTTCTAATAACAGCTTCTTTTCCTCCGTCATCAATCTTACTTCTTGGCTTCCTCCATTTTCTCCGTTCATCTCTTAGGCACATGAGAAATGACACTAGGCAAGTCCTTGTTGCTTTATTAATCTTTTAAGCTTCTAGAGGGAAGCACAAATGCAACTGGCCCCATTCAAATCAATGAAAGTAACTCCCAATTGTCATATCTTTGGGCTGCTTGAGCGATTTTTTTTTTGAACACTCTCACAGCTCAAACACATTCACTCACTTATGCATGGAGATACATTCCAGGCAGACACACTGTTGAATAGCCCTGACTCCCTATGGCCTGGACTCTGCTAACCAGCCTGCCGTAGGAACAATTCATGGGCTGCTCAGTCATATGGAACTCTAACCCATGGGCCTGTGGAACAGCCCCGGTCATAAACTATCTCACACACACTCACACAGCTTTCCCTTCAACACACCCTCTCACTCTGTCTTCAAGCAGACCATAAAATCATTGCGACAGATAAAGGCAGGGAACAGTGTTTTTGTGCTGTTTTGCCCGTCACAGATTTCCATTACAAAGTCTTGCCATGAGTCTGGGAGAGCGAGGGCCTATTGAAAAACGGACAGGCTACAAAATGCTGCTAGTCAGAGCCCATCAATGTTGCGTTTTCCCCGCTGAATGGCTTGTCAGTGAAGGGTGGAGATGGGCTTTGTGCGAGAGGTAGGCCTGAGCTGTGTTGGGCCAGACAAAGGCTGGAGAGCTGATGTCAACTCCAGAGAGTGCATTCAAGGTTCATCATCTGATGTGCTGGAAAGCATCTGAAATATTCCTCTTTTCATGTTTCCAAGCTCTCCTCTCCCTCCTTTTTTAAGACATTTCAGCTTTGTCCAGCATTTTCTCCCAATCAATTTTTTCAGGTTGGGCTTCTTCTTTCTTTCTCTTGCATAAGTGAGAAAATGCAGTGCTGTTATGTATATTAGTGTTATTGTGCAAATAGTGGGTGAAAATGCAACAACTCACGGACAGTTTTATCTCCTGAATAGCAGGATTATTTAAAGGCAGCCTTAACATTCTCTGATTTATCTGTGTGTTTGATGGAAGCCGAGCAGGCTCAGGAGAAAATAAATCATATTCCTAAGTTTGAATGAAAACATAATATCGGCAGAGTGAAGGGACAGCGGGACAATAAAACTTGAGCAAACCCCAGCTTATCTCCCATATTCTGTGGAACATTGCAGAATCACATTCAGGGACACTGCGTCTTGTAAACATCTCTGTGTGTTGAACTGACAAGTGACTTTGTAGTCTTGCAGGTGTTAGAAGTTGTGTCTCTAAAGCAAAGGTACAACCGGTAAAGTATTGTTCACTCCTGACCAAACATCCTAGCAAGGCAAGGTCAGTGGGTAAGAGGACAGAGTGTTCTTTTTGGTTGGGAAAGCATTGAAGGTAGTTAATTTGTTGTCCTAACAAACACCAAAGTAAGAGTTTACAAGTCAGCAAACAGGAAAATAGGCAGCTTACACTTTGTCCGTTTTTGCAGGTTTCACCGGTAAACATCAGAATTTGTGTAAGTGTATTTAAATGGTCAGCACACAATCAGCTTCATGTTGGGTTAGCTGGGTTAAACGTTTGCCCTCGGACAACCCTTCCTGATCTTTTTCTTATTCAACCAAAACACTGATCACAAAAAATAAGCTCTAACACATCCTAATGGGGTCGGTCAGGGTGCACTGTTAGAAAGAAGGCTGCCTGAGGCTTTTGCTTTAGTGCCTAATGGTTATTCAAGAACATGCACCACTACTTTAGAAAATCAGAATTTCAAAATAGATAAATAAGATTTTGGCCGAGGATGGATCTTGGATAACAATGTAGCTCATTAGTTTTATATGGTGCTTATTTAGGGGTAAAATGTGGAAGTGCTCTCTTGCTGAAATCACAGATGTAACTGTGTGTTAATTAACAAGGGCTGAGGGAGGGGGGTGTACAATGGTCCAACGCAGTTAATTTTAGGTCTGTCAGTGTTAACCTGTTATATGTATTAAGATTGAGGTTTGAAATACATGAATTACATGAATTTATCCACTGATTGCAAGATGCTTTAACTACCACAGTGGAGAAGCAGTGGGGAACACATCTTGCTCCCCTCACGCTGATGGAGAGTGGGGGCACACTGAGCCTTTGAATGTCTTATTTTGCATCACAAAAACTCCCTGTAGCTCACTTAACAATTTAACAATAAAATGGATGTTGGGGAATTGTATATTTTTTACACTATTAAACATCTCCCTTAGCTGTTTTATTTAAATGTTCTATCCATACCAATAATGTTTGCCCCATTGTGAAGCCAGACTAATTTACATCCCCCCAACTGTTCCTTATTTTCTGTTAAAATAGAAACATATTTCTTTATAGAGAAATAAAGTACTTTTAGCTGAAATTATACAAATTAAAACAATAATTATAAAATATCCTTGTACTGTGTCACATTTAAAAACAAGTGGATTTGATTTATATCAAATTACATTTGTGTCACAAAGTATACTTTGACATATTATGCCCCAATCCAATAACACATGTTGATATTTACAGCTTGGTGGCAACTGGATTGGCATACATCTAAGAAAAGCTGAAGCAATAAAGGACACAATAGATTTAGTTGTCATGATGTTTATCTCATTTATCAAATACAGAGGCTAGAATCTTATTGGCTCAAGAATTATATAATTGTGAAACACAGGTCTTGCATCTGCAAATGCACAATAAACAAACAAAAAGTTTTAAGTTTAACTCACTGTCTGTGATATCTCTAAGAAAAAAATAACATACTGCACAAAGAAATGTGAGATTACACTGGGTCATGTGCATTACAACCCCACCAGACATTCACCAGTACCATGTGTTCACAGTCTAATGACAGTTAACTTGGAAAGAAATAAAATAAAATTAATATCCAACATGGATCGGATCCAGATGAAATTGACTGAGAAGATGGAGTTATGTAATATATAATCCAGTTGATGTTGAAGTGAATCCATCAAGCAATGTAAGAGATATGATTTTTTTAAAGATGCTATGAGGAGTTTCTAAGTAATTACAAAAAAGTCTCACTTTTAGAGATATGCCTGATCCAAATACACACTTTAAGATGAGTTTTATAGCATCAAAATAGGTTATCTATAAATGCTATTCCTTAGCTAAGTGGTCGGGTCGGACAGCCAGCTACAAAACTACGATACTAAGTTTTCCATAAATTGCTTGTTGTCACACATCAAAAACTACCGCTACGTAACTGAGATACATTACCTCGTCGCTTTGCATCCTGTAAGTTGTTGAAAAAAGAAGTTGTAAAGCAATGCAGAGTTCTGAGGAAGGTCCGAGCTGCTTTCATTAGCATCACAACAAACACATGCTTTGGCTGGGTCAAGTCTTTTGGTGCGCTCCAGTTGTAGTCAGAAGTAGGAATTTCCAGGTTCCGAGTAGGAAACTGCAACTGGAACGTCCCCGGAGGTCGGAATTTCCTACTGGGAACTCGGTGAAACCTCACCACCCCCGAGTTGACAATCGAAGATGGATGCCCCCAGTGTGAACAGTTATTTAGCTCCTGTAATAATCAATTTATTTGCACTTCTGACTGGGGTGTGTCGCTCTAGATCAGCTGTATACGTAGTATTGCTAGACTTGTATTTACAAAAATGCTGCCATAGTGAAAATCACATTCTTCATGTGATATTTGTGAACAACAATGCAGGGGGTGCTAATAACTGCTAACAATAGCCTGGTAGATCAGCATGGTTTTTTTTGGACCAAACCACACCTATGGGAAAATTTTCAGGAAAATCCATTGAGTAGTTTTTGCCTAACCTTGCTAACAGACAAACAAAAACATAAACAGACCTAGAAAACACATAACCTACTTGGAGGAGGTAATAAAGATTATACAAAATAAAAAAATTGATTTGATTGATTAAAAAGAAATGATTTGGTTTCAAAATTGAGACACTGTAAGGAATCACTTCAGATTATCAGTCGATATTTAGAGGTGAGTGTTTTGTAATACAAACTTTAGAGAATAATACAAAAGTAAAACAATGGAATGGGACAGAAATATTATTATCATTATTATATTTATTATTATTATTATTATTATTGAGCCAGTTACAGTCAAAGAAGAAGCAGTCATCTCCCTCCAAACTCAACACATTTGGTTGTTGTCTTAATCAGAGCATAAAACAATCACAAACACATTCTGTTCCTTCATAGGAAAAAATCCAGAGCTTTATACTTTTTAAAGCCACAACATCTCCCAGGATTTTAGAAGATTGGAAATGGCTTATTTGTGCAATGTCGCTGCCTCAGGCCCAATGCATGCTGGGATAAGTTCCAGCCACCATTGATTAAAACGCACAGATGGATGGATTGTGTAACCGAAGACATCATCTCAATAAAAAGATGAATACATTGCCTGAGTAAGAACATTTAAAAAAAATACTTAACATTTCTCAGTGACTCTGATTACCATTGGATAATAAAACTCCAAAGAAATCAATTAACATCCTAAATGCTGACGTTTATTTGGCCACACATGCACACGCACTCTTGTAAAGGATTTACACTCCCTCCGTTTGACATTTATTTGGCTGTTCAGACTCAGCGCCTTGCTTCACTCTGTTGCTCTGTCTCATCCAAGTGAGAAATGAGCAAGAAGCCTGATCAATGGCACATTCATACAGCTGTGTTACAGTCAAATGAATCCCCCTCTGCAAAATGACACAGCAGCCTGCGTGGCGCCATAAATTTACCTTGTTTAAACACTTATTCCTCATTCCTGTGGGAGGCTGTGCTCTTGTCCTTTATTTAAGGGAAATGAATGTGAGAAAAAATGATGGAGGGACGCAGAGGCAAAAAGGTTATGTTTGTCTTTGAGTCCCTTGAGGAGTTTGAGGATTTTCTGAGAATAAGTGGACCAGTGTGTGTGCCTGTGTGGGCAGAAAAGACTCATATGGAGCCCATTATGATGCCAAAATGCTTGGGACTGCCAATTTTTGTTCAATAGGAACACTGTGCATTATATACATGCTCTTAGATTTTATCAAAGGTACTTTTCCACCATTTGGGAGTCAAAGACCTCAAATGTGTCTGACTACATGAGCTGCATAAATTATAAATAACCTCTTAAAAATTGTTTAACATGTTTGGTAAATGGTCAGTAATGGCTTGACCACTGGACAAGAATATTTAAAGAATCAACAGTTTGTGTTTTGAGGTGACCAGACCAGATATTCAAGGTTGCATAGCAGTTGTAGGATTGTATGGGAGAAAAATGGGAGCAGGAAGAAGGTTGAGAGAAAATGTAATCAGATGAAATTAGAGAAACAGAAAGGTGTGTCAAAAGTGATGGATGAGAAAGAACTGAAGGAAGAGGGTGGGGAGGAGGAGAGGTAAAAATGAAATCAGAGAATGTGGTAAAGGGAGGAGAGAGAGAGGTTGTGCAGATGTCCAAAAGAAACATTTCCAAAAATCAAGACATGCAGTGGAAGGAAACGTTCTTGTTGCTTGCTCTAACCTTTCTGTGTGACTTCAATCTGCAGATTCAGCCTAATTCACTTTCATGCCTTCTGAAGCAGCAGAAAAAGTGGGGAAAAGCAAATGTGCACTTCTACATTTTGGTTAATTCCAATGATATATTTCTGTCCGAGATATGGGTGGATTGAAACAGAAGTTGGGGTTTGAAGACAAATAGCTTCAATTTACAGTAGCAAATTAAAAGTCTTATCTTGAGCAGTCAGAGCGAATTTCCATTTCCCCTTACATAAAAGAATTCCCTGAGACGTTCTTGTGGAAATGGTGGGAGTAAGTCTTTGAGAACCGCATGAATATCTAATGAAGATTTGATTGAGGGTGAGCTCCCTCGTGGCTTTGTCATGAAGCTGTCCAGCCAGGTCAGAGGACTTCCATGAGTACAAGTGGGTGTTAAGAAAGGGAAACAGCCATCATTACGCTGAAAAGCAGCTCCAGAGTACAGTTAAAACTTATAGCACACACAAAATTACACATACACAGTCTGACCCCTCTTCACTCGGATAAATAATTGATGTCTCTAGTCAAAGTGTCAGAGAACAGCCACAGCCAGTGCTTATTTATGGTCCTCCACATCATTAACAATGTCTCTCTCTTCTCTTCTCTGTCTCTCTGAACAAACATGGGGATCTGCTTTCACAATAAACACTCAGCTCTTCAGTGTTGGTACACTGACATGGTTCCCACAGATTAAAAACTGACACATTGACATGTTTAAGGGGTACTTTGGAGTCTTTGTAGTGGGGTTGTATAAGGTGCATGGCATTAGCCTGAACATAGCTGCAGTGACAAAGACTGCTCTGCATCTGTGCAGAAAGAGTCAGAGCAGAATCAGAGCTATACATTTTTGTATTTAGGACCACAAATTTGTGCAGCATGATTTTATGGGCCCTAATTTCATGGCGTAGTGCAGGGTGCGCAAGCCTGGCGCAACCTGTGCAGTGTTAATTTCGTCCGCCGCACCACTCTGTGCTGCCAATTTAACATTTTAGGAGACCGTCTGCGCAGAGATGGGTGTGACGGCGCACCAGGGCGAGGTGACGGCGCACCAGAAGAAGGTGCCAACAGATTCAGGTGAAAGCTCGCCAGCTCCGACCTGGTCTATTCTCGGCGCAGGCGGCACCCTTCGCAGCTGTAATTTGGTGACAGACGCACATGTGCGCACAGGTCAACAAAGCCTCAGAGGCAGGTTTCCAGAGTGTCAGGCACACTTTAATGCAATAAACAATCACAGCAATCACTATTTAATGAAACCAGATGTTACAGATGTTTACTACATGTCATGTCTGAACCAGCATATACATTTGTATCTATATTCACTGTCCCGTCACATCTGATGTCGGATTAAAGCCATTTGTCATAATGGAAATTTAACCTGACGGCAGCTGGAAGTTTGATGCACATCTTACAAGTCAACAATAAACAGCCTTAACATCCGATACTGAGCATATATCTGGCTTCTCTCTTTTCAAGAACTTCAAAGAAAAGAGGAAGAAAAAAGACAGAGAAAAAAACAGAAAATAAAGGTATGTCACAAAGGATTTACCTGTGATTCCCATATTTATCTGTTTTAGTCTTTATTTTTAACGTGATCTAAAAAGATGGAGTACATTATTGCAAGAAGGATGAGGCGGAGACACTGGGAGAGTATACCGAATATCACTAAAGGTTCTGCTATTTGGTGATGACAGACCAGGAATGCAGATGGATCATAAGCATTATGAATGGATAAGCCTGCTGCTGTGTAACTGCCTATTAATTTTGTACTCCTATTAGTGACAAAGGAACAGATTACGTCTGTCTCGGGAGCTGGCCCACACGGTGACGTGCTTTGTGGCCTCCGGTGCGCCCCGATGGCCAGTCCGTTCCCCCAGTTGCTGAAGGGACAGCGGCTCTGACCATCTCTGCTACTGGGGATCAGTCAGACCAATCAGTCAATGCGCCTCGGCCGCAGCGCATTTAAAGGCAAGGAGAGGCGTTGATTTGATTGGTGAAGAAAACACTCGGCTGTGTTAAACCAATCACACCTTTTTATCTCCCTCTCTGGCTCTTGTGCGGAGGGGCAGGGACGTAGGCGTGGGTGCACCTCTCTGCGCCTGCAATGCTCTTCTCTTGGCACTGCTGGAAATTTGCAAAGTACGCTGGACACACCCTGTCCGCGAGGCGAGGTGCAAGGCAGGTGCACTACGAAATTAGAGCCCCAAGAGGTTAAGGTAACAAACAACGACAAAAGAAAAGAAAATCAGTGTGATAGCACATCTATAAAAAAGTAACACTTCCACTGCTAAGCAGCTTTATTTTGGCACTCCCTCGATACACAACACAGCTTACTTATAACTCCTGCTCTAAGGATGGTTGTTGTTATTTAAACATGTTAAAGATATTATCCTGCTGACCAAGTACAGTAATTTTAATAAAAGGAAGTTGTGTATTTCATCTTACCTAATCTCTTTAACAATGAACATATAATGTATTTTCATTAAGAAAACAAATTAAAATCATATCCTGCGTCTTCATACAATAAAAATTCGGAATAAGCCCAATACTTACTTTGAAGGTAAACTTTCATTTGATTCATCTTTTTCCACCAAATTGTTGGTAAAAATGTGAATCTTGTCTGTACAAGTTTAAATATTTAATACACCTGGGAGGGTCTGCATGGTGAGCTGCAAACTGTGCAGTGATGGGCAGTAATGTCACTACTAATAGTGCTGATTGTAGTTTCAGTACATTTTCCAGTATCTTTGTGGTAGAGTTGTTGTTTTATGAGTCAAATTACATTTCAGTAGTTTATTTTGTTGGACAAGCATTTAACAAGCTACATGCTTTCATTATCACAGGGAGAACCACAGCAGAGCACTGTCAGAGTCTATAAAACTTTCACAAAAGAGTTAATAACATGAGCAGACATACAGAAATAGTTTTATTGGACTGTACTGTGTTTTTGTAAGAAGGTGACAAAATACTGTCCTAATCCTCTAAACCTCCAGCGTCTGTGCTGGAGCAGAACTAATGAGCTGAATGCAGGGACAGGTAATTGGACACATGCAGGTGATTCACAAAAGTCTTCACAGAACAAACACACATTAAGTTAACTATCACCACTGAAATCTGTAAAGGTCAGCTGTCAATACTTCAGTTAAGTGCAGAGCATGAAGGGGAGAACAGATAAGGAGAGACAGGAAATGAACCAATGAGGTGAGATATACAGCCTGATGTCATTACTGGGTAACTTTATATGAGTTTGTTTTGTGTTTAACACTGTAGGAATGATTTAACAGACTGTATACCTACAAAACATATTTTTTTGCTATTAAAGAAGTGGTTAGTTCATAGTGCCTTTCATGGAGGACAGCAAAGTAAAGCTTCATTGATTCAGAACAGATAAAACAGTTATATAATTTCCTCTTTTACATGAGAATAAGGCTGGTTTAGAAGGTGACAAAGAGTAATTAAATATGAAGATTGAGCTTATTAATATAGAACCACGAGTGTAACTCTTACAAAATGCTGCTCAGTGATAGGATGTCCAACAAGGGCAAAAGAAAGAGATGCACCACTAAACGAAAATTAAGTTGATTTGTAAAAGAAGATGTTCTTCAATATCAAGTTACTGCCTACACCTCAGAAGGACCCAGAGTTAAGGCATTTGCACATGCTTTTCTTTGTGCTGGACTTTGATCCAGTAGTTCAACATCATGTATGAATTTGTATTTTACCCTAAACATGATGATAATAAGCTCCATATGTACCAAAACTAGGCATATGGCACTTAATTACTGTACAAATCTGTATAATTGTAATGTTTTCATATATGATAAGAGTAAGCTGGTGCTTGTGTTGAAGAATAGTCAACTAAGACAAGGTCCAAAGATACTAGCTGAGTAACAGCATGTTACCAATTAGCATAAGAGAGTCAAACATACATATTGTCAATCCATTCAGGTGCCTGTACACTAGAACAAGTATGGAAGTACGATCTCACATCCTAGCTTGACTTATGGTTCAATACCTTTTTATACTGACTGTTTCTAAAACATGAATGTTAATCACAAGAGAAAGAAAAATATTATTCCCCAAACATGCATCACTTTTTCAATATCATTTGCTATATTTAATTCAGAATCATTCTCCTTGTAACTTATCCATTGATTGTCATTCAAGCATAAAGCACCCATAAATAAACCATACAGCTGCAAATGTAATGCAGAAGTGTGCTTTGTAGATGCTTCTCTAACATGAACACTCAATGTTTGAGGTGTTGCTAAGATATAATAGAATCACTAGAGACTGCTTTAAGGCTGAAAAACATTATTGATTGATGCTTAGAGCAGACATAATCTAGTTTCAGTGTCAGCAAACGAACTATCTCCACACCAACTGCTGTGCATGAAGATTTGATGCTGCTTTACTGATAAAGATGGTTGAATGATATCTTGCATACACATGAATCGGTGAGAATGCTCGGCTGCGGGCATTGTAAAGTGAGCTACTAAAGGATCTATTGATCAATTATTGGTCACGATGTAAGGAAAATGAAATATGATTTCAATGGAAAGGATATGGAAAATCTGAGCTGAAAAACACATTTGTTTATTATCATATTTCAGTGAATCTAGTTATAGGAAATATTACAGAAATAGAATCTGCCTCATGCCTTTGGGAGGGTTTCCCATGGAGGCAGCTGATTGACAGCAGTGACGGAGACAGGCTGACAACTTCAGGGTTGCACTACTGACTGTTTTTTATGATGTGTACCTTATATTCCCTCCTAAACAAATCCTTGTGGAAGTAGATATAAATATCAGTTATGTATGAATAAGATAGCTTAAAGCTTTCAGATTTGCTTTTAACTATAAGAAAGTTATACTGATCATGTTTTTACAAACATGGTGCTGAAATGCCCAAACCTAACACTTAGGAGAGCATCACAACTGATGCAGAATCAGCTTTAAAAAATTAGGCTATTTAGCTGATGAATCATCCAGCCAGCCAGCCATCATTTCATCCATTCAGCCAGCCACTCATCCATCCACCAGATTTGTGGAGGTCAAGACAACCTTCTGAAGTTCAAACTAATCAGTGGAAGAGAAAGGAGATTGAGGTGACTTTTTTTTCCCCTTGTCTGCATTATCTTTACAGCTGAGCACTGTGTCCGATGGCAGCGTTGGAAAGACCAATGCATTTTTTTCTAGCAGTGAGAGATATGTGAATATGATTCACTGCTATAGTGACCATCACCAGCCCTCCCTGTAGGCTACTCCATCAAATCAAACTTTATTTAACCCCTGATGAGAGCTGAAAGGGAGGGCCGTGCCACACCACAGTGTGAAAGAAGGGGAAACAGTGACAGACAGGACAAGACAAGACAACTGGGAGAAGGACAAACAGGTATTGTAGTTAGTTTAAGATAGTAGTCCAAGTGCTGTGCTGATCTAAGTCCATACAGGAAGTAAAGGCTGTAAGAAACCAGGGTCACCAGAGATGTGGGGTCTTGATAAAAGGGGTTGGACCCATAGGGGTGAGATATGGAGGAGCATGCGTCACGGGACGTGAGAAGATGTGTAGGAGTGCCCAACTCAGCATGTTCTGATGGGACCAATAGTTTCTTTACAGTTAGTCTCAACAGATTGAGGTGACTTTGATTGTGGCATGGCCTTTGTGCTGGACTGGTCAGTAAGACTAATTCAGGAACTACTGATCTGTTGGGATTTTCAAGCCCAACCATCTAGGTTTCACACAGGATAGTATAACATTGAGAAAATATCCAGTAAGTGCCATTTCTCTGTGCAAAAAAAAAAAAAAAGAAAAAGAAATGCACTGGTGATGCCACAGGTAGGAGGACAATGGTTGGAGTGCTCACCAAAGCTGGAAAATATGAAACAAATGTTGCCAAATCTGATGAGTCTTCAGTTCTGCTGTAACATTCAGATGGTGAGGTCAAAATGTGACGAACAACACGATGCTTGAATTAATCCTGCTTGGACTGACTGGTGGTGTTGCAGTGTTTTCCATTTATTTATTTATTTTTTGGCACACTTTTGACCCCGTACCAGCTAAGTACTGCTCAAGTCCTCCAGCCTACCAGAGTATTGTTGCTGATCATCCCTTTATGACCACATTGTACCCATCTTTTGATGGATACTTCCAGTAGCAAAACACTACATAAAACAACATTTTGAATAATCTCTAACTGGTTTTGTGACCTCGACAATGAGTGAAATGAACTCCAGCTGCCTCAACATGTTCCAGATCTCAATCATACAGAGCATCTTGTGAGTGCGGTGACAGCTGACAAATCCACAGCAACTGTGAAGCCATCATGTTCATATGTATCAAATCTTTGAGGAATGCTTCAACACCTTGTTGAATCCACAAAAAATTGAGGCAGTTCTGAAAACAAAATGGTGTCAAAACTGGTAGAAGGAAAGTGTAACTTCTGATGAGGCATGCATGTGAACATACATGCATAGTACATACATAAAACTCCCACTATACCATATAATATCATACTTAATTCATCTGACATTGTTGTCCATCCCACTGTCAATTATTCAATACATTCCCCAGCCATACAAGCAAAAACCATGAAACCTTATGTACCCCAACCATCCATTTAGCCATCCATCTAACCACTCATCCATCCCTTTGTCCATCCCTCCATCCTGTACAGATTATCTCAAGCTTCTCGGTTTCTATTTCACCATCAGGAGTCTTGTAATAAAATCAAGGTTTTGAAAATACCCTCTTTTATCCCTCTCTCATTTCTCTTTTGCTCACTCTTAGCACTCAACCTCTGGATGTTTTCTATACACAACAAAATCTCTACAGACTTCTCGAGTAATACCCACATGCTCTCTTTTCATTCAGATGTAAACAAAGACGTGTACTTGACACTACTTGATTAGACTGGTTCATAGCCAAAGTAGACAATTTTTCTGATTGATCTTCCAAATTGTGCTTCACTATATTGTGCTAAGTAGGTGAGCAAAGTTTCTTAACCTTGAGGAATTTTATCAATCTACGACTCCTTCTTTAGCTTTTAATCTCAATATGTCATGATTAACAAAAACATCTCATTAGCCCCATGTAAACCTTCACTGCAGAGCTTGTAAAATATACAAAGTCAGCACTTCTGCTTATCCCTACAGCTGTGATGAATAGGAACTACCTCCCTCCTTCCCTCTGAACTCTCGGTTTCTTAACTCCCAGTGGATTACATGTTAACTCCTGAGGATGTGTGTGGGAGAAATGTGTGACATTCCTTCAGAGAAGCTATCCATGAGAATGTTTATACTGCTTGCCCAGACCCCCTATTCATTTCCCCACTGCTACTCTTTCTTTACAGCTCAGGTAAATGGCTATCTCCTATGAGTTCAACTTTAACCTGAACAGGAAAATCAACAAGAAACAACTGCCCTCTGTGCCGAAGAGAGAAAAAGAGACAGTGTGTTTGAGCAAGAGGGTTTATTGTGCGTGAAGAAAGGGAGGGAGGCGGGTGCAACAGAGAAAGTGGAGAGCTGTATTTTTTTGAGCTTATTGAATAAGTCGTTGATTATGGCTGGAGCCAGTGGCTTGAGAGAGTGTGTGTTTTCTGCCTGTGGTAGTTAATGTAATTGAGTGCAGCTGTCGGGCTTTCTCTGCACAGCGCTTTGTGTCTGGGCAAAGTCCAGCGCATGTTCAGCCAAGACATGCTTACATAGGGAAACTGAGTAAGAACAGGGCATCTGTGTTTTATGTGCATGCATGCTTGTGGAAGTTGAGCACAACACACTTGGAGTCTCATACACAAAGCAAACACACATATGCTTGCCCGCTGAGACTCCCTGGCTGGTGGGGGTTACACATGAATGAAGACGTGCTTGCCAGTTGAACGGCAGTGAACAACTGGGTAGCAGCTGTGCTGGCTGAAACTGTGGTGAGAAAAAGTGTAAGGAATGCTCGAACAAAGGCGTAAAACCCAAGTAAAAATCTCCTCAGTGAAACAACACTGTAACAACAATTTGCAACTCATTACTTCAATTTACGAGAGGGTAAGAAATCAAATGAACGTTCTTCAAGCTCAAACAGCGTAGAAAGTACACTTGCTGTGTTTTAAGGTCAAGCATAATATAATACACAGCTAATCTAAGGCGTGCACGTTCTTATTGACTTCTGCAGCAGTACTGACCTACAAAACAAGAACGGATCCACTCCTTTGTATTAGGTCAGCAATTTGTGAAACTGCAGACATATTTCCAATATCCTTCTCTCTAATCAACCATCTTGATAGTCCTAGTTATTCATTTGATTCAGTGAGAGAGAGCCGAGGGGAGACAAAAGAGGGGAGAGCAAATCAGAATTTGAACTCCTTCATTATAGAGCAATCTTGCTCCTGTTAGCTTTCCAATCAGTGGTTATTCTAATAGGGCCCAGATGAGAAGGAAGAGTGGGTCAGAGGTTTTTAGGGGGGATCAAGGGGGTCACACATGTGCGAGGTTAGACGTGTCTGAGTGCTCAGGCTCAGACTCATAGAGCCGTGGTATGGCTGATTCAGGCAGCGAGTGATAATAGCCGAACAGAAACATGATGGAGACGGGAGATAAAGCTAGGAACACGCAGATGGAGGGGAGGATAGCAATTAAGCTGATTCAGGAGAATGGAGGCGAGAGAATGAAAGGGACGATGGGGCTAAAAAGAGCACCAAAAAAGGTCGTTAAGTCTGCGAGCGGTGAGGCTGAGATATTCAGAGAGAGACTTTGGAGAGGGTGAAGGGAAAGAGGTGGCAGGAGTGAGACCGGGGGGATGAGGATTAAAAAAAGAGTAGATCGAAGGAAGTGGTGGTTGGGGGTGGAAGATGATTAACTGGTAGAACGTGTGACGCCGGATGTGAAGACAAGCAAGAAGATGCAGGAGTCAGAAAACTCCTCCTAGTTCCCATGAACTCGAGGTCTCATGAGAGCACAGTGTGAGGGTGAACTCCAGAGTACACTACTTCCTGTGTATCCTAAAATAGACTCTGATGGAAATCCCACATAGAATGAGTAGAAAAATAAAATAAAGTATCAACTGTTGCAAAATACATCCGCACAGGCACAGCGATCAGCTAAGTCTTCCTAACCTTGTCAGCATCACAAGGAGTTCTATTTAACTGCTTGACTTCACATGGGGAAATGGAGATTCTTCCTTTTATCATACGGCTAATGGAGCTAATTTGTTCCACTGAGGGAGCTGTTTCTTATCCACAAACACAGCACTGCAGGAGTGGTTCGATTAATGCAATGGACCGCTCAGCAAAAAGAAACCTACAGAGGTTGCTGAACTGTTGGAGAAAGCTGTTCGGGGAGTTCTGGCACTAATTAGCATAACCTTCACTAGGGGCAGTTCCTCACAAATATTACTGATTAATAGACTACACAACGTACAGCACACCATATATATGGCCTAATTCTAAATGTGCATTTGCCTCATGAAAAATTAAGCTTAATTTCATCCAAAAATCCATTCAGCCAAGCATAAACTTTAAGACTAAGCCTGCTGAAAACATTTGATATCCTTAAATGCTTCCATAACACTGTGCTTAATTATTTCTCTCCCCACCAATGCATCTGAGTTACTTCTTGGAGGCATAAGCTGATTCAATAATACAAGAGAAATGAGTTTTTTCCTCCCAACTTCTTGGTAGGAGAGGATTGTCTTCTAAATTTATCATTCTTTCTTATCTTGGCCGTAGTTTTACTTTGAGAAAATGGCCAGTTTCTTAAAATAGCAGCAATGCATCCTTTTTGGCACAAAGAAGTAAAAAAGAAACTCTGAGCCATGTGTTTATTTCTCCCCAGGATATGTTTTTGAAGAAGTGGGGCTGATGGTGATTTGGCTTATGTGTTCGTGCGCAGAGAAGAATATGTGCTAGTATGTGTGTGTGTGTGTGCATTTGTGGTTGAGTGGGTGGCTGTGAGAGACAGAGAAGGAATTTGTACAAGCGTGTGTTTTAGTTAAAGGGTCATGGGACTTCCTGAATACAACATCTCACATGGACACATACTCACGCATGTACCATCACTGCAGATTAGAGTATCTATAAATACATGATGTTAAGCCTCAATATAGACTCGATTTGCCTTATTATTGGTCAAAATAACCCCTCAAACATATGCTGTTAAAACAGTCAACTAAATCAACCTGAAACATTTGACATATTGATTTATGAATATGAGGTATTTGATATTTACACAGGTCAAAGCTCTACAACTTTAAGAAAATTCCATCAAAGTATAATTGACTCTTTTGATGGAATCACATGTTGTTCAAATGCCCATGTTAGGCTTTTTTTAGTGTTTAACATGCCTCCTCCATATGATAAAGCCCTTGTGTGAACAAGACCAAATCAGGGCTTTTCCCTTTCTCCCCTTTGTGGCACCAGAGCTGAAATGGCTCATTTCCCAAACACTGCCTTTGTTCTGTCATCAGTTGAAGCCCACTGGCTCATGATATCAAGCCCAGTGATTGCCACTATACAAAACCAGAGGAGAGATAATTGAATGAATGCAGAGTTATTGACAATATTGCCTAAAACAGACCAATGCTCACAGAATTGACCCTTCAAACAACCAGCCTGTACTGGGTCCATATGGGGGAGAAGGCATGAAAACGTGACATGAGTTGGCAAATTTACAATTGGAACCCTCACAGAAGCCAAAGAGAAATGAATAAGATTTGCGATAAATATCAGGACTTTTCACAAATTTGGAACTTTTTTTGCATTCAGATGAATATATATCTCATCACCAAAATGTTACGACTTCTTCCTTGGATCAAACCCCACCTCTGGTAAAATTTTCCTGTAAATTCATCCAGCATTTTTTTTGGTTATCTTGCTAACAGACAAACAAACACACAAGCAAACACACATACTTCTGAAGTGGTCTCCGTGGATGCGGCAATATATGCAGTTTGAAAAAAAATGGACTCAGTGTCTTCTTCAACAAAAAGCATAGGACGTCGATTAAAGTTTTTCTAAGGGAAACAATGTTTTTGCTCTTCTCCTGACCGGTTTCTGAAAGAGTTTGCTCTACCAACTCGCTCCTCTGATCATGAAAAGATGAGAAAGACTTCAAACCCCATTGCAATAATTTTGTCTTAGCTGGTTGCTCTCATAGACAATCAAAACACTGAAGCGCTTAACATGGGGATCATTACTGCGAATCCTGGAGAGAACAAAGGAAATCCTCTGCAGAAGACAACGGTTAGTCTGTGGTAGTCATAGTTACTCAGTCATACCTGGCAAACTAAACTCTCCTCAGAAGTTTAGCTAGAGAACTTGGTGAGGATTGTTGTTGATGAGGTTCATGTCAGATATAAGTAGTCCATGAAACATCTGTGTGGAAGACTTTAATGTAAGACTTAACTGTCTAAGGACTGACAAAGCTAACGCTAACAACAGGGTCTCGCTGGTACGTCATACTGTGGCTTGATTAGGATTGGTCTGTGATGAGTATGACAAGCGGATCAATCATCCAGTCACCAGCTGCAGTTGATTTTGAAAGTTCTGCTTTCTGAAAACATTTTTGGACATTTTTCTTTCTCAGATTGACTAGTGAAAGATTTCTGTCACAGATATATAGAACCATTTGTCAGGTGTGTCAGGTTACTTCTTTCTACCAATGCACAACATTCCTCTCCTGACATAAGCCTTTGGAGTTAAATGAGCGCAGAACTAAAGTTAAGGTTTGAATTAATGTGTGGGCTGGTGCCATTTCATCTTTTTTTAATCTACCTTTGCAAAAAAAAGGGACGTTTTAAATGGACTGCAAATTTTTAGTACATGCTTTAGTGTCATGCAAAAGGGACAACAGTTGGAGCATGATGAGCTATCAATACTCTCTTTTTCCTAAAAGATGGAAGTGTTGTAAAGTATAACACTTGACCATCATACTTTTACATAAAAAAGAGTAGCAATTCACACATATATAGGGGTATAATGGTGAATGAATATGCACTGAATCTTTTTGGTTTTGGAACTTGAAGGCTACAATGATCCATTCAAGAATTTTTGTCAGATGAACTCCTTTTGTGGACCCTGGAAAGGACTGCATATTCTTATTTTTTGTGTCACAGAGGACACTATTTCTTTGAAAAGTCACATTTTCAAAATTATGACAACAAGCAACATGAGTCTTCATAATATTTCATGTCAGTGGCTGTCAGACGGCCAGCTGACAATATTGCTAATCGTTTCTTTCTCCTTGGTTACACTTTAACACAAGATTTTTAGAGGTCCAATTCTATTAAATTCTCACTGTGATAGCAGCAGGGTTGTGGTGTTGCGATCAGTCTTTGTCATTAGGTTTGTGCATTTGGAGTACTATCATATCGAAAAGTTGTTGGAAACTGTCTTTATGTCTGAAGTCTCCCAGAGTTAAAATAAATATTCAGGTGGAAAAGAGTTTTTATATTAGCTGACCTGTGTTATTAAAATGTCTCTTTTTTCTTATAATTACCTGATAAAAGTGCAGATTAATAATTGGGCCAGCTGGAGGAAGATGTTGTGAAGGTTTGATTTATTTTGAACTAAACAAGATAAAGGCAGAAAAAAATAGATGAATGAAACAGCATGACTCAAATGAATAAAGAACCATTGCAAAAATCATTAGTCCCTGAGCTTTTAATGCTCTTTCGAGCTTAAAAGTTGGTTCACTATCAGTGCCGTCACAAATTAATACAAAAAAAAGTCAGTTTTAGTCCAAAGGATCAGTGGAGCATTGATAAAAAACCTTTCTTTGAACACAGTCCATATCAAGCGACAGTTTTATCTCTGGAGGAGGGTTTTGAAAGGAATGCCAATAAGAACCTTTTGGGTTCTCATAACAGAGAGAACTATACCCAGTCAATACTGAAGTAGTAAATCAAGGCTCTGCTCACGCCCTGAGCTCACCAATAATAGTAAACCTCACAATAAACTCAATATCCTGCATTGATGCTTATAGGTTCATACTTCTCTGAATAATTTCCTCTCATTTAACTGAAAATAAATCAAAATAAAATCCTCCCCCTGTTATTTCGGTCAATAAAACGCTCCAGTGCACCTGAATGTCCTAACAGCATCCACCCATACGGCAACCAGACTTTGCGCCTTAAGGGCCTCCGGAAGACAAAAAAAGCCTGAATTCATTTGCATGTCATTGCTTTGGAAGCGAACACATACTCAGGGTGCATCTTTTCTTCCCACAGAGAGGCCACTGGAGTCAACCCACAGCCATTGTGCTCTGTTTTTTATCACCTTCACCGCAGTGAAAGTTTACAAAGTGAAAGATGAGACATCAAGTGGCTCATCTGGTGATAAGTGCCTCACCTCCAACTTTTAAACCCTCACTATCATCAAGTCGGCTGTTTGCAGTGCTTAAAGTGAATGAGTAGATCAGCAGTTAATCCTATGGGCTTGCGCTGCTAAGTAGCTCATCGCTGTCTGGGTGCTAAAGAGGGCTTGAATGCTGATGTTGTCAGATGCGGACAAGGGGGGGAGTAGATAAGCTATTGTTTTCCCAGAGAGAGCACAGAGGGCTCAATGTTGCACCGCAACACTGATGCAACCTTCCGAAAGAGTGGCCGCCTTTGGAGTTCCTCTAGATTGGGGATTTCACCATCCACACAAGTTCATATGCACAAACTGTGTACTGTATTTACATTCACAAATCAACAAGGACGTGCCCGCATGCTGTAAGGATCATGAATGTGGGTGCAAGTGCACTCCAACATCAGATGCACACACTGTTCAGGCACTTCATACTCGTCCCTGCAGAGGATGGAAACTAAGGACGCTGTGTGTCAGAAGCATGTGCCATTATCTCAGAACATCAATAAGCAGTGTAAAACAACCTCTGTCCTCTGCAGCTGTTTTGATTTGCTTCAAAATAATCCATTCTGCATTCTTTTTGATATCAGCCAGCTCCAAATGTGTTTTGCCTCCTCTTTTATCACAGGCCACTCTGCTCTCATTTTTCCCCCTTTAAGTCCAATCTTTATTTATTTATATATTTTTTGTTTTGTTTTTTTTTAGGGTGAAATACAGTCAGCTTTTGTGAGCTTGTGATAATAAATCATCCTCCGAGTAAGCTCCCCATATCCACTGTTTATTCCCTATCCACAGCCATAAACAGATTAAAGAACCTATCAGCCTCGGATCAGATGGTGAGCTTTGTAAAGTGATTGTCCTTGCATTCAGACACTGTTCTTTTGTGTTGTGCCACACTACGATAAATAATAGACCACAACTTCAGGAACAATGTGAAAACATTATGTTGACCAGAATCCAATGATGATAAAGTTGGCTTCTCAATCATGGCAGTTGAGACTACCACAGATAAATCCAAACACTTCTATCATATTTATGCCCAGTTGAATGTCTTGTCTTTTATCAGCTATAGGCTTGGGATGTCATTTTTCTTCATCCCTCTGGTTTGAGAAGTTTGGATGCTTTGAACCGTTTTTGTTTTGTGCTTTTGTTTTGTGTATTGTGAAACCTGATGCAACACTTACTTCACAGTGAACTCCCTCTTTGACTTCATTAATATGTTACATTATGATAAAAATAAGAACTTAAAGCACCAAACTTGGTTGGTTGCTGTGTTGACTGGGTCCTAAAGTACAAGAGGATAAGGTTTAAGAAGAGAAAGAAATAAATGATTCACAACAGAATTGCATATATTGATTTATACAAAATCCTTCCAAAACATCCATGAACAAGTATTTCATCTGAATGATCAGTTCTTTCTTTGATTCAAAGTTGATTTATTTTTCAGCTCAACCTTTAAAGTCCTAACCCTTTTCTTTCATTTTCTTCCATTAAATTCTATCTCTTCTGTCAAGACAAAGTGCAATGGGTGTGTCACTCCTGCCTCATAAGCTGTGCTTCTGAAAACATAGCATTGCTAGCGAAAACAGAGCTACCTAAAAGCAGAGGTAATAAACAACTGTATTTAAAACATATACATACTGCCTGGCATGGTCAGAGAGCTGTGACAGATTTCGACTGCTCTATTTTCCTTTAAGGGAAGTATTTGTACACAGGGGATTATGCTGTCCTCAGGAGCAAATGCTAAGCCTGCCAAATGAAATAAAAGTATGTCAAGAATCAATCAAAAGCTCGAGCTCACTTTAGGTACAGCATCAAAATTATAGCTTTTGATTGGACTCTTAAAACCAGCAGTTCTGACACGTTTCTCATTTCTAAAAGCTATAACCTTGACTTTCAAAAGAAAGATTTTAACGATATTTGTCAGAAAATATTACTTGAAGCCTGCTACACATGAACTATTTGTCCTATGTTAGCCTGAAAACTAATGAAAAGTCTGATACTGGTTTACTTACATGTGCATGTTGGCAAGAGTTTGCAACTCTGATGATAAAATGCAAAACTCAATCTTGTTCCGTTTACTGTTTTTTCTGTCGACAGACAGTTTCATGATAAACTACAGATGCCGTTATTTTATTTTAAATTGGGAAAATCTTCCTTTTAATTGTAATGTATATAGAAGCTACTGTCATGATAGCAATAGATATAGAGAGAGAACATCAATGGACATATTATTCTGACCTTAGTGTCATACCTGCTTTATTGTATTAATTGTTTTAATTCGTTTTAAGTCCGTGCTGTTTTGTCTATTTCTGTACAGCACTTTGTTTTGTCATTGCTTCTAAAGTGCTTCATAAATCAAGATATGTTGAGTTGAGTTGATGAGTCCCCAGTTTGCCTCCAACATTTCATACAAAATGACATATTAAAAGAATCTTAGAATGCATTAAGACTTTATATCTAAACTTAAATAATAATAAAAAAAAAACATATGCATGATTTTGAATTGAATAATCTGTTATTAAAAATCTTCCTTTCCACCAGTGTTAGATTATGATCAGTCATGGCAGTAATGAGGTTGCAGCCCTTAGTTATTCTTTCTGGTTCATTTGAAAATTTAAGGTCTAACTGGGGCTTTAAGGTTTTTCTGGTTGCACCTCAATTAAATGTTTTAGATTGTTTCTCTGTTAACATTTAAACTTTTTTCTCCTTGATTTATCTCCCTGATCTAAATTGAAGTCAACCATTAAAATTAACTCCATGTTTTCATTACACTCTGAGGGGAGATACAAAAAATGTGCCTACATATTCTAGAGTGTTTTTACTTTAAATGCAACTTGTTCACTCTCAATTTCATTTTTTACAGCTCTGTCCTGCCTAAATCACTGATGTCCAGGCACCATAACTATGTGAGATGGAGTGGATGGTTGAAACCACATTTCAAAGATACAAAGAAAGTCCAGATTTGAGCCTGACAGTATGTGATTCATCTAATCGCTCTTTGCAGCGACACTTCTGATGTTCCGGCGTCCACCAAAAAATCCCCTTGGCTTCAGCTCTGGGTCCCACGGGACTTTTGCATGGATAACACTAAGTAAAGTTTTTGTCAGTCACTGCCCTGTCACTGCTGGGCTCTGACACGCAGACAAGCACACAGACAGGGGCTTTTTGAGACAGTTAATATTCCCAGACTGTTGCAATGGCATTTTGTCAACAAGATTATCACTCCCAGCATTTATCAAGTTTGGTCCGCCAAAGCAGACACCCGGTTGAGATACTGTCTGGTCACTCAAGTGCAGCAATGTTCGCAGTACTCCCTGTTCAGGATTAAGATGAACATCTCCAGAGAGCGGGAGCATGATCAGCAAAAAGCCAGGTGTCTCCCGAAGCAGGACAGCAGACCACCACTGTCTGGTGATCTGCTATATTGCGTCCCATCCATAATGAAGACATGAGGAGTAGATGGTATGACACCCAAGGAGAGGGTGATGGGAGCTTTAGGCATGTATGTAGATACATTGAATATTTGCCAGCGAGCAGTCCAGCTGTTAAAATGTTTGGACAGGTTTGCGCCTTGTGGTGATCAAACTAACACATTGCATCACCTGCTTGTTTGCAGGGAAGCAACAAGTAGAGGCAGCAATGTGAAAAAACTCTGTGAAACCCAGCCCACATACTCTGGTTGTTGTAAAGTTTAAAGTAATATCTTAGACTTAATATTCTGAAACAGTTAAAACAAGTTAAATGATTTTTTAGATGCAGTGAAACACATGGATCAGCAGCACCTGCCAAACTGCGTCTCCATGCTGCCACCATCACAGACTCTTCTTGGATTGACTTTGGATTTGAATTTTTTGATGGATTTTGCTTTGAATGGTAAACTGCCATTTGAAGCTACAGTTACCAGCTGACAATGGTTTTCAGAAGTGTTCTGAGCCATCATGGTAATATTCTTTTTATATTCAGTTTAAATTCCCTTTTTTCTGCATCCATCCACTGTCTGATCATCTCAATACAGGTACAAAAAGTCCCCCAATAAACCCCCCCAAAGCAAACATTGTCTGACAGCTTACATTGAGCTTCGAAGTCATTGTGTCCAGACAGAGGCATTGATTGAAAGTCTGGGATTTGATTTTGAAAGCAGTACAGGGCAAAACATATTTTAGTAATTTGGTGCATTTCAGAGGATGAAACTCAATGTTCCATTTGCTTAATAAATTAAAAAAATGGAAGGAAGAAAAATGTCCCCTCGTACAACAGTTCAGTCACAAATGGCACGCATAGTGAATTGTTCAGATGCAACACTAACTATTTAAAAGTGTTTGGAGGCTGTTTGAAAGGAACAAAGAGTTCGGGCCAACCAATATTCAAGAAGCAGTTCTTGCAGCAACAATAAAGAAAGTAAGAAGCAGGTCCAACACATTGGAATGGATCCTCTGTGCACCAAGATGACCAGTTTAAGATGACCCAGTAGGGCTCACTGCTTTTAAGCAGCTCGAACGTGTACTGTAAAGCACAGCCTTTTAGTGCTTTATGGACAAGCAGGAGATGCTTCAAATCAATTTGAGTGTTTTCTGAAGGCAGAGCAGTGATGTGAGTGCAAATGGGATGTGCTCTCTTCAAGCTGATCTTTTAAGAACTATAGTAGCAAAAAACACACAGCTCCCAGCAGCTTTTTCTCTTTTGTTTTTTATTTTATTAATTATTTAATTTGATTCCATGGCAGAAAGCCTGCCACTGTGCTTTTTTAAAGTTTTATATGTCCATTAGTGTGTTTTACATGTGTCATCTGCATGTTAGAGTATTTCTAAGCTCAGGACAAAAAGTTCATAGCTTAAAGACTTCACGGTGTTTGTAGTTTCCTGAATCCATGTATTCATTTGTAAGCTAGATTTGGACTTTCTGAGTGATGTCCTTCAATGGTTTACTTAATAGTACAGGCCCAATTGCCCCTGTGGGCAAGCTTAGTGCAAAGCAGGGACTGTTAAAAGTAAGGAGAGTTGGTGAGAAGATGGCAGCTCTGGACCAAACAATAACCACATCAGACTGGTCACATAATCAGTAAAAGAATGAAAACTAGCTTATTTAAATATTTGAATATATATTATCATATTATAACATTGTTTGGGACAGCACATATGTCCCCATGTCTCCAAAAAACACTAAATCTACAGAAATAATTAGTTAGATTAGCCGTCATCTCCAAATCTTAAGCACCAAGTCTCTTTTTTTTGTCTTTGAAGTCTTACATCAAAACTCAGATTTACCAGTTTGTTTATGATTTTTTTTGTCAGCAAATCAAAGTTTCATAATTATGCAATTGGGCAAAGTGACAACCTATATGTTTCTTATAAACTCCATCTCTTTGTCAATTTGCAATTAAATATCATAGAGTTATCTTGTGGATCAAATACATTCTTTTGAATTATTCATCTTCGTCATTGTCTGTACACAAAAATAGACTAATAATTTTTTTTGATGACTTCAACATGAACAGGAGCAGTATCCACTCTCCTATTACAATGTAAATTATTTATTTTTCCCTAAGCACCTTCTTTATTATAATCTGTTACTTTTTTCCCCCTTTGTTTCATTTTATAAAATTGTGGAGCTTTTTACCTGATATGAGATGTTTATTTTTGGTGTTTCTGTATTTTACCTTTTATTGTCTCTTGGGTGTGGTTTATATAAACAATTTGCTAAAATAATTAAATAAACAAACCTTAATTAGTCCATAAGTCCACACAGGCTTAAGTATGGTTGAACTGCATTTAGTGGTCACAGGTCTACGGTCCAGGTCAGTGGTCTTCATGCTCCTACCTTTATCAACATCAAATGATTATTTGTAGGGTTTTCTTCAGCCAAAACCACTTAGCCCCAGTTTGATGTGAATATGAAAGGACTAGATTTGTGAGCTTCTTGTTCCAAGGGTAACCTTGTTTTTATTTGAATAAATATCCCAAACAATATTTGGGACTTTTCTCTAAATTTTGCAGTAATGTCCGCTCTGACTTGTGAGTGGAATAAATAAAACAGCAATCATTGGTCAAAGGTCAAGATCTAATATTCATGCACCATTTGTGAGCATTATATCTCAAGAATATTCAAAGGGATTTTCTTTAAACTTTACACAATTTCGCTTTGACTGATGGATGAGCTGGATACATGATTGAAGTTCAAAAGGTCTAGATCAAGCAGCCACCCATTTTCCTTTTTTTGCCGTACTTTATAAACCTTTAAACAAATGTCCTTCCTTCCTTTAAGTGAAACATATTTGCCTTTATTCAAGCACAAATGGGATTTTGTTGCTCCAGTAATGTTGAGGCCCTCTTTCCCACACAGGGTCCCGTCTGCTCTGATTGGTTGATTAAAGGAGACATATCATGCTGATGCATGATTTAATACTTACATATAATATAATAAATTCAAAAACAAGACCTTACACCCCCTTAATTTTCAAAAAATGAGATGTTGTATTTTTTCTGATATCCTAGAACGAGATTTGATGCCTCTGAAAATAGGTCATTGCGAGATGTCCGCAAGATTTCAAACGTCGTGATGTCACGAGGTACCTTTCTTTTTATTGGAGTAGTCTGATAAAACACTTCCTCGTCTGTGATGTCCGCTAGTCACAAAACCGTCACCGAGGAACACATCCACCAGCAGCAGGGGTTTATAGTTCCCTAGCTCACACTCACTCATTACCAGCTCTGGCCTGTAGGGGGACTCAATACGCGGTCGCTGCTTTGAGCCTGCTGGAAAAAACAGTAGAAGAAGAAGGACAGGCTGGCTCTACCCCTGATAGAACTGACCAATCAGAGCATGAAGGGCTGTGACGTTGCGAGGTAACTTTAGGTCATCCTGAGGTCTGAGCATTTCAACGAGACCTTGTTAATGGCCTAAAATGAGGATTTTGAGAACACTATTATGGGGCAATGAAGGAACTAAATGACTTGTACTGAGGGCAGTAATGCTTTACAGGCATCCTAGTCTGGCATAGTGAAAAGGAGAAACAAGCATGATATGTCTCCTTTAAAGTCCTCTTTGGAAACTGGTCAGTCCATCAGAGTTCAGCATCTCCAACAGCGCAGAATTATTTTGAAAGTCATTTTCTGCTCTAGACTTGTGATTCTGAGCAAATGGTCTGATTCACTAGGGCAACAGTAGTTGGATATCACTATGGACTAATGTCTATTTATGTCAGCTGTATTAGGCAGCCTTAGCGTTGTCCTCAGGAGGGAAGGGAGAAACCTCAATGCTGCAGACTTTGTTGTCTTGCATTTAGAAGTACTCTTTAAGGGCATATAAAACTCAAAAAGCATAATATTTTCTTTTTTTATATGAACTGAATACATAAAGGAGGTACATGGACATGGTAACTTTGACTTTAAATCTGAAACAGGTTTATTCCTTTTTTTATCTTAGATATAGCTACACAAGTCCTTTAATTATAAAAATTTGCATTTGCAATCAAATGTAAATCATTGTGGGACTTAAAACTTCAAATCAGCCATCCAGTTGTGTTTGTACTGGAGCAACAATGGCGTCCCTCTGTCTATAATTGGTTTTCCTCTTGAAAAGGAATTACAGGTGTTCACAATTCAGTGGCACGGAAAGACAGATTTCTCCTCTCTCAGCATCAGATTTGTTTCTGCTTTGACACTCACAATGAGTACGGGCTGTTCTCTCACCTTGTTCAGTCTCAATTACCGGCACTATTCTTTTTAATAACTCAAAAAAATCCTTGAACAGCTGTGACACATACACTCTGGTTCCTGTCTTTGTAAATAACCTGCTGACAAAAGAGGTAGTTTGAGCTCTTTGGATGACCATGACACTAATCTGAAATAGTACAACTTTGAAGGAAATTCAAAGATGTACAGTATGATGCGATCAAAAAAAAAAACTTTTTTGCTTCATACTCTGTAACCTGCTAATTTAATACAAAGCAAGGATCAGAGTTTGTTACCCACACTTTTATATTTCCAGCAAGGATACTTTGTAATTTACAACCAACAAGCCCACATGTACACCCCCACATGGAGAGACGATCCAAGATCTATCACAGTTGGCAATATTTCCTTACAATCCACATGTGTGTGCTGTCAACACTGCTATTCCACTGCTCCCGATCAGGTCAGGGCCTCTCAGACCTTAAGTCATTCATTTCAATGCAATTGATGTTTGAGGACATTCATAATGCTTCATAATTCATAACGCTTTATGACGCATTATATCAACAGCCATAAAACATTATGATATCACTTATAATGAATTATTATGACTAGCTGTATCGTTCACAAGTCATGATAATTCATTATAAATGCCATTATAATGTTTGACCATTGATATAAAGCATCATGAAGCATTATTTTTGCTTATAAGTGTTGCGATGAGCATTGTGAATGCATTATAATGCATTTTGGATGCCGTAATAATGCATTAGCAATGTGGGCTTCATAGATAGTGTTACCGTAGCATAATATGAGTGATGCTTCCTGGTCTGCTTGCTCTACGCTTTGCAGTTCAATGCCATAGGCAGTGTGACACTATCTATGAAGCCCATATTTATAATGCATTATAATGGCATCCAAAATGCATTATAATGCATTCATAATGCTCATCGCTACACTTATAAGCAAAATTAATGCTTCATGATGCTTTATATCAATGGTCATAAAACATTATAATGGCATTTATAATGAATTATCATGACTTGTGAATGATAGAGCTAGTCATAATAATTAATTATAAGTGATATCATAATGTTTTATGACTGTTGATATAGTGCATCATAAAGCATTATGAGCGTAGTTATGAAGCATTATGAATGCCCGCATAATGCATTATGATTGGCGTCATACCTCATACAGCATTATGGATGTAGTGTTCATGAGTAGTCATGAGCATCCATGGAACAAGTCATTATAATTCATTATAAATGACATTATAATGTTTTATGACCGTTGACATAAAGCATGATGAAACATTATGTTTGCTTATAAGTGTAGCGATGAGGCATTATTAATTCATTAGAAAGTGTTACCAATGCTACTTTTACAATCTACAAATATTAAAGTGATTTTGGTATTTACCAGTGCTGTTCATTTAGGGCATCTGTGGTAAACCTTACATTGGATGGTGGTCTACAAAAATGTATTTAGCACTGTAAAAGCACACAAAATGCCTCCTCACACACACACACACACACACACATACATACATATATATATACCAGTGGTGTAAAAAGTCCTTGAAACCCATACTTGAGTAAAAGTAAAGGTATCTTATATAAAATATACTCAACTAAAAGTGAAAGTCACTCATTAAAAAATCACTTAAGTAAAAGTCTTAAAGTAGCTACTATTAAATGTACTTAAGTATTAAAAGTAAAAGTACAAACAAAGAGAACAGGTACAAATAGTTGTTGCTCTCCCAAGCTTTATTAAGTTTAACTCTTCCTCCCTCCCTCAGCTCCCTTCACCTCTTACTCCCTCTCTCCATTCCTCCCTTACGTAAAGTTCACAAACTTGCGGTTCATCTATAGCAGAAGTTGATTTTCAAAATTGCATGAGTTCAGTCGTGCTCTTCGCGGGCTGAATACAAGTCCTGCAATGCCAAACAGTCGTTCACAGGCTGCAGAGGCAGGCAGAGGTGTGTTCAGCTTCGCTCAAAAGCACAAACAGCCTGTACGATCCTCTTCAAAATAAAATGTGAAAATAAGTATAATTTATATTCACATTTAATTATGTAGCGAGTAACTAAGTTGACAATTTAAATATAACGAAGTAAAAGTATCATTTTTTAATTTTTAATGTAGTGAAGTAAAAGTAAAAGTTGCAAAAAACATATAAACTCAAGTAAAGTATAGATACTCCCAAAACATACTTAAGTACTGTAACTAAGTACTATTACTTCGTTCCTTTACACCACTGATATATACATACATAAATAGAAACATATAAATTTTCCCTTTTTTAAACTAAACGCACCATTTTGAAGTGTGATCAACCCTTGTGGACATAATGTTTCTGATCCATTAAAAACGAAGCAGTGCTTTTTTAAAGAAAAATATTTTCCCCTTTTTTAACAAGCAAATCCAACTGAGATAAAAGTTGTCTTGAGATTTTTTTTATATCTTATATGAGAGGGACCTGGTCAAAAGTTTTAATGAGTTATGATGCAAACATGGTATGTGGAGGATAATGACTTGTAATCATTGCAGCAGAAGTTATTTAAGTGCATGTAAGAAAAAAATACTTTTAAAAAAAGTGGAGGGTACACAGAACAGCTCCTTAGTTACAGTAACACCTAGATCATTAGTTACTTTCCACCCCAGGATCTTAACACAGTGGCTTAATGATTGGAAGACGATCTGATGTGTTAAGATTTTGAGTATTGTGTGGCCATGGGTCATTCTTTTCTGCACATATTCGATGCCTTTCTCTTTTAATGATTAAAAACCCAGTTCTCCAGCTGCTACATTTGTTTATGAAAGGATTTTTCCAGGGAAAGACGTAGCTGCATAGGCGTTAAAAATAGAAACTGCAAAAGCTTTTGATATGCAGCGAACCACTGTGATCACATGAAAGAGAATGTTCAGTTACATTACTGAAAGCTGTTAAGTAGATGTTTACATCAACCAGATGGAAAAAAAGTCTGATCTTAAGCTAAAACATTAAATTAGCACATGTAGACGCACAAAGATATTACGTTTTTAATCCCGCCACCCTCCGACCATATACTTCTCTCGTGAAGCCTGTTGAACTGAGTGGTGATTCAGCTGAAGTGTTCTGCCAGTGTGCTTTTGGCTGGGGGTGAAACAGATCACTCTGTGCATGCATGAATATATTACTTCTGCCACTGTTATTATCGCTGGCAAGTCTACGGCATTTGGGATCTGCGCCCTGTTGCCTTCTTGGCTTTTGTGCTCACATTGTCACTGTCGCACAATAAAGTGGATCTGCATGAGGGTGTTAAGGGTTTCTTGCACTGATAAGATGCTGCTTCATCCACTGAGGACCACATATATTTCTCATCTGATTCATGGAAGAGGGACTTTTATAATGAAACATCTGCAAAATTAAACTGTCTGCCTCAGGATTTTCGCAACACTAAAACTATAATCTTTAAACACAGCTCTAATCCTCAGGCAGCATTTCTGTCAAAATGAGCACTTAACATGCCTCTGCTGACATCCATCCAATGGTGATGGATTTACTTCTGTGAAGGCCCCACAGAGCAGAGCTGTGGCCATTTCTGCATTCTTGTGATCATCTGCATTTGGCCCTCTGGATTTAGGACAGGGCCCTGGGTGGCTTTGAAGACACCAAAACCTTGAAATGCACACAGTCTCTTCTGTAAGGCAAAGCCTCTGAGGATCCGCCTGTCTGTCAGCCTGTGTGTCACCCTTCTCTGTCATCATCATCACCCCCCCAAACTACAAAAAAAGTGTGTACTATATGCAGCCATGATGATGATGTCTATGACAACTCATATGCACGCACTAACCAGTGTGTCTGCGCATGCTGCAACCCTCTTGACGACAGATGGAAACCTCAGGCACAACGCTGGGGGTCTCTCTTTTGAAGCACCCTTCCCCCTGCCAAGACCCCCCTCTATCTTGTCCTCCTCTCTTTTCCCCACTCCTCCCTCTGTTCCCCCCTTGCCCCTTTGCGCACACCAAGCAGAAAGAAAAGCTTCAATCTTACACAGGCAGGCCCCAGAACCTGGCTGCAGGCAGTGGAAGCCATCCTCTGTTGCTATGAAGAGACAAATCCAGCCTGCATTTGACACAATAACAGAGAGTGAGAGGGGAAGGAAGTGCGGATGTAATATTCATATGAAAATTACAAGGCTGGCAGCGATGTAACATGGCACTGTGGCACTTAGGAATATGTTAGCATTTTGCATATATGAGCACTCTGAGGTATTTTGTCTTAGGCAGTGTGGTGTGTTTGTGAATGCTCTCACTGCTGTTTAAATATGATATTCATAAAGTCCATGTTGTAGCAGTGCTGGAATCAGGAAAAAAAGACTGCAAGCATGAAATTTTAAAGTGGAATGAGGCAACATTCCTGGTTATTTAACTAAAGATAAAAAACTGAGACTGCAAGACGGGAGCTATTGTATTCTGTGAAAAGAATCAGCCTGTTCCAGTCTGTCCTTCTCAATGCGTAAAGCAGACCTACATTGAAACAGTACTGTGAAATATCTGCATGATAAATGGCAGCAGTGGTTAAACCAGCTGTGATACATGTGGTTAAATTCTTTTTTCAATTTCCTTGATCAGAAAGTGTGGTAATGTCTGAACAAGTTAATTTTACTCACTGCAATGAAAGAGAGCAACAAAGCAGCAAAGGACTGAATTGTTGTAGTCCAGAAAAAAACTCGGAGAGCGCAGACCTCCAACAAGCAGCACAGTCTCCAGATGCTGATCCAGATCAACACCAAAATTGAATCACTTCTTCCTTTTCCCATGTTGAACATTTCCTGAAATTTCATCAAAATCCATCCATAACTTTTTGAGTTATTTTGTTCACAGACAGACAAACTCTCCCGAAAACATAACCCCCTTGGCGGAGGTAATTATACAACATATATTCTGTTATGGACAAATTACTCACCACCATTATCTGAGTGACAAGATAGTTATTTTTTTACTTAAGTTAAAGTACTGGGGTACTTGCTTTTGAAAATACTTTAGTATTAAAACTAAATCTTTGTTTTAATTCCAACAATTTGTTTGGATTCACAGAATTTAAAGACTGAAACCACCCACTGAATGCACCGAACTACTTCTAGAGCATGTAGAATAAAATGTTTGTAAAATATTCTATGAAGTCTTTAGAAATGCCCATTGAAACACAACCAAATGGACAAAAGGACAATTATTGCTGTTTTTCATTTTCTTTACTTAACTCTCCCTCCCTAAGTTATGGCCATAGAAGCTATGGTGTGAGATCGTGGTCATAGCCACCAATACAGCACAGACAAACTAATATCTGAGCAATGTTTGCTCAACATTTTCCAGCCCAATCTGAGCAGCACATGTGTGAAGAACAGGTACTTCATCACCACTTGAACAAATCACACACCGATTGCATTTTAGAAGAGAAAAGAAATGTTATCTGCTTATGTTAGAGCTATACTTAAAAGGAATAATTAAGGAGACCATTCATAGAAATGTAGTGGGGGTAAAAAAAGTGCTATATTTGTCTTTCCAATGTAGTGGAGTTTTAGTCACAAGTCACAAAAAGTTAAGATCTCTTTTGGTAATATGGAGAAGGGCCTCATTTTGATCTTTGCCAAGGCAGACTTGTAGCCAGAGGATGGTCTGCCTAAAATCAGAGACAAATCACAAAAGAATTGTCCCATCTGTCTTTGTTACAGCACCCTGTGTGTCACATTCGTTACATTTTAGAGTATCATCTCTGCTATTGTCAGTTCTGTTCATTGGTAATCTATGTGAGTCCTTAACGTAACAACACAAGCTTGTTAAACTGCTGTACAGTTTCCCCTCCTAGAAAGTTTTTGTATCTTGTTAATCAAGATGCTTTATTTTTCCTTTAAGATTCATCAGATATTGTGGCTTTTTCATTCAACATTAAGTGTCATATTTTGGAGCCAACTATTCTGCTTTAATTGCATGCCTGCTTGGGCATTGGTGAATTTCATTTATAAAGCTGTTTTCTGCTGTTTTCCAGGTTGCCTTTCATCCCTATTATTCATAAATAATGAGATCCACATGATTCATTCCTTGGACATTGCATATTTTGATGTTTTCACGGTTCAAATTAAGTTTCAAAACAAAATTAGAATAGAACAAAAATATCACAGAATTAGAATAGATTCTGTGCACCTTCTGTTTGGATTAACCAGCTGTCTGCTGTGAAACTTCTAAACTTCTTGGATGTTTGTAGACTCTCTCTGACAAGTCTTAAGTTCAAGCTTTAGTTGAAAAGATATTTCTATCTCAAGCTCTTTTGCAATTATGAAAGACCCATGACAGTGGCTCATATAAGTGAATAAGGTGAAATGAGACTTGTGGGAAGGTTTGACTATAATCAAGGTCACCTGCTTAGATGGCTACCCTCCATGCATGGGGCTTGTTTGATTAGACTGCCATGTGTAAATGTTGAAAAGAAAAGGGTAAACACCAAGATGAACCAACTTCAAGATACCTTTCTGGTAGTAGTTCATCAAATATTAGAGCAAAGATGAAAAGGCTCATTGCTGTAACTGCTTTATTCAAGTGTGTGCATTACAATTTGCACACCTTACTCTTATTCCATCCCAGAAAAGCAAGTGGCCTAGTTCAGCCACCACAATGACAAAAGTCACTGAACCAGGGGTGTCCACATCACCTTAACTGCCCCTGGTGCCATCAAATCTGCTGCAGCAAATAGCTCAACTGAGAACATTTTTCTTACAATTGAAATCAATGTTCATCATTCACAAAGTTTCCCAAAAGACTGGTTCATAAGGTTTAAACCTTTTGAAGCACATATCTGCAATAAGTAGAGACTCAGTTAAGTTTGTAATTTAGTTACTTCTTGCCGAGCTTCACAGAAGTCAAATGCTGAACTGCACATTTCTGATCAATCATTTGAGGGGGATGATTGGATTGCCTTGATTTTTGAAGATCAAAAAGGACAAGAGGCAATTAAGGCACCTCAGCAAGGCGAGCGTATAATTGCTATTCGTATTCAAGTCTATACCCATCTCACAGAAGCGGGTGACAAATTAAATTAAAACCCAGAGCATTTCATTGAGGTCAGTCCACCATGACAGTGGAGAGTTAAATAAGGAAATGTTGAGATGCATTCAACAAACATTACTTGGAGCTCTTAAAAATGGTTGGAATCCTTCTACATACAAATAGTTCGCTTCAGGCAAAGTAATTCTTCACTTGGTGTTCTTAACCATGTGCTGCCATCTGTCAAGGGCTTCTCAAAGACGGGTTCAAAAGGACTTTTCATGAATCTCACAACCAGCTTTGTGCTATCCAGACAAATCCAATCTACAGTTTCCAGATCAGCAAAAAAAAAAAAAAAAAGATAAGAAATTATAGGCTGGTCTCAAGGAAACAAGAGGAAGGAATGGTGGTTTATAGCAACAAATAGAGCTTAATGGGCAACTATGTGCCCTTGTTCGATATTGACAAGCATGGAAAGCGTCCTTAAATAAAGCCTGCAATAAGCTGTTGAGGATCTCAGCCCAAAGACATGGTGGAGAGGAAGATCGTGGGGAGCGAAGGGCGAGTGAAGCACAGCAGTATAAAATTTTGCCAGCTGCTCACCAAGCCCACAGTGGGACTGGTGACAGCCAGGCATAGACTCATCCACCCAATGGAACTTGGCATCAGGATCATGTAACAGTGGTGATATGTGGAGAACATTCCCCACAGGTATAAGTGACGTCAGTGATTTCAATGTTACTACAAAGGAAATGTCAAATATTATTTTAAAAATACAACGTATACATATATTATGTCTCTATAGCAAAGTGGCTCTCAAGTCTCTACCAACAGAAAGTCGTATACTACTATGAACTAAGTAAGTCAAAGTCAATAGTAATTTGTCAGTTTGTGTTTTGAGCAATCTCAGAGCAGAGTGCAGTTTTGCTTAGCTATCCCAGTTTATCCTATTGTTGTGGACAAGACTAGTTGTGTAACAGTGGATATGCAACAGATCTTATACCAAAAAGTAAGTCAGCTCTTCTTCAAAGAGCTCCTCCAGAGGTACAACTTCTGTTAAAGGTACCAGGCACTAACTATGCTGCATTAAAAACACCCTTGAATCATCCTTTTTTGTTTTTTAGAGGTAAAAATGTTAAACACCATGCACTATAGATCATTATGGTGTCTGGATATGTGGGGCATTTTCTATGTGTTACAAAGAAAAGTTCTGGAGGAAGATCAACTTGAATTCTTTTTGTCTTTGGCTTATTTCATCAGGAGAACATGTTTTCTGCCAGTTCACTCTGTACAGCACCCCTACAAATATCATATAAGCAGTGTTCAGGACCACTGGATCTGAGGGGACTAAAAGTGTTGAAATCTGAGTGTATCAGTAAAATGTTGTGTTAATTATGTCTGTCCCCCTCCTGTCTTGGTCTGATGTGTGTGTGCACTGTAAAGAGGCTTTGTGCATTTGCAAATGTGTTTCTTTTTTAAATATGCATATGAGTGTGTGAATTCAGTCTTATTCCCAGGACATGAATGTACAGCAGAGGTGTACCAAACCAATTTAGTTGGCTTTCTGTCCACATATAAAAAAAATCTAGCTTGAATACAGCAAGATGGTAAAAAAAAGGTAAATGGTAATGGACTTGAGCTTATTTTGCACTCCAGTCTCAAAGCTACTACTCAAAGCAGCTTTACACCACAGATCTCATCACCCATTCACACCCATTCACTCTCCACTCACTGATGGTTGACTGTCAGCAGTCCATCATTATCAGCCAACACTCACACCCTTTGATGCCCGTTTACACACCACTGACACAGCATTGGGAGCAACTTGGGGTTAAGTGTCTTGCCCAAGGACGCATTGCCATGTGACACCTGGGGCTGTGCTCAAACCTGTAGCTTTGCATTCAAGAGAATGTGGGACAAGATGGCACCCAGTCCTAAATACAGTACAACTTTGGACGAAATAACACTGTTTGTTTTTGAAGAGATTTATTTTATTTTGGCTTTCTGGCATTTATTGAAAGGGGAGAGAAAGTCGATGAACTTTGCAATGGGTGTATGGAAGCAGGGGAAATGGACCTCAGGTGAGAATCACACCTGGGCTGCCAATACCCCTTTCAATGGCTATGTTGATTATTTGCTGATGTCACATAGGTCAAGGAGGCTGTGTAGACTTTTGTTAATGTACACAATTTGTATTAGGCTCTGGAAAATAAATACACTGTATAAGAATCATTTTCATTTTCTCAAAGATAAACTTATTTATTCACACTTCTTGATATCTGTTTAAAATAAAAAAAAAGAGATTATAAAACAATGGCATTTTTTTTTTTTTTACCAACAAAGGCGTTTTAATATAGGTTAATGGTAAGTATTAGCCACACAATAATTTCACTCCTAATTACGGTAAAGCCATCATCATTGAAGCATAACTTCATAGCTAACCCTAACTCTAACCCTACCCCTGTCATGGCTGGGTAGAACATTTTTAACCAACATGTTTATGCTCATGCTCATGGCTGACATCTCCAGGGACTCTTTTTGAAAACTCATTAAGTTTAATTCCCCAGATAGTCAGGATGATAATCTTAACCACTAAATCCTGCATCAATTTACACTTCAATTGCATGAATCTAACATCACACTGTAATATGGAACGTCAAGAATTGATGGAAATCACCTATCCTTCGTGTTTGACATTTCTTTTTCAGGGACATAAATGGAGCCCTTTACATCACTCTGTGTGATGTTTAAGAGAGCCTGCATTTTGTTGAAAACTTTTCATCCTTTTTCATCTCCCAGAGGGGTATGCTGGACTAAGATCATGATTTATTCAGTATGTTTGTTTTCATTGATTCTGTGTTATTGAAACACCCACTTCTCTGACTCACTCAAGTGAGAAACTTTTTTTTCTTTTTATCATATTTCCAGTGTTTCCACAAATGACCTGAAACAGAATTAATGGTGGCCAAAGCATGAGTCACACTTTCATACTGAACAGTGTATGAAAGCATATGCTTTTAGTTACTTTATAATGTATCTTATTTTGGTATTAATGTAGCCTAAAATATTTTAAATAGTTTTTAAAACCAGAGAATTCCTCAGTATGTCGCTGTGAAGATCCGTGTCTTATGAAGGCAGTCTCCAAGGTAAAGGCACCCTGATGAGACATAACATGTTTGTGGTTGCTATGAAAACCCTCAGTATTACATCAAATACTAAAACTGAGAAAACGAAGCTGCCAGACTTTTCTGTCCATGTTTCTCGTGTTTTTTGCTACTTATTTGTAATGTACCTCAGATATTTTCTGCTATCAGGTGTCACTCAATGCTTAAATTACTGACTTCAAGGTTGCTCCAACTTATTGAACTCTGAATGTTGAACAGATATATAACCAAGGGCCTTGTGGAAAAAAAAAATCCTTGAAACTCACTTCGACCAGAGGCAGCCCTGCATCAAAGGGTCAAAACTAAACATTTCATCAGAATAAAGAACGTGTATCGCAAACTGAAAGTCATTCTCAATGTAATGACCTAAGAGCTGAGCGAAGAATGTTAAACAATTTTAACTACTTAGAGCATTTTAACGTTTTTGAGAGCAATCGGTGAACTGTTTTATAAGTTAGGTCAATTTTTTCTTTCGCTTTTTAAAAAAAAAAATGTTTGTAGTGATGCACTTAGAAGTGATTACAGCAAACTGTCCTGAACTTTAATTTCTTGAAAAATGAAAACTCTACATGCACAACAATTAATAAATATTTATATAATATACTATTATTGACCAATTAAATATAAAATCTTTGTTTCATGTTTTCTTGACGGACTGTTTTTTTCCGCAAATATAGTTTTGTGAGCCACACTGAGCAATGGGAGAGAGCCACATGTGTCAATGTCAATGTTAATGTCAGCTTTATTTATATAGCACATTTAAACAGCCAGTGGCCTACCAAAGTGCTTTACAGTAGAAAAGGCAGACATGATAAAAACAATAAAAAAAGACACAAGTAATAAGAACAAATAAAAGCAATAAGAACAGGTACAGTACAGTACAGTATAAATATGCATACTGCCCAGTAAAAAACAATAAAAGTCCCAGATAAAAGTGGCTATACTCCACCAAAGGCGTCCAATGTGTCCCCAAGGCCACCAGTTACTACGCTACCAAATGGAAATAGCATTTTTACTATTTCAAGAATGTATTCTTATGTTTGAGCTGTACAAAAAGTCACCAAGACCATCAAAACATGAACCTAAATAATTGAATAAATCAATCAATAAAACAGGAAAAAGCACCAACTAGAGCTTAAGAGCTGCAGATTTGTACTCTATCTCTTGCCTGTTAATATCATCATTGATCCTGTCTTGAGTTCAGATGACTTCCTGTCCTGCAAGACGCAACCTGTCAGTATTTCAAAGATCATCATTAGAATGACTAAAACCCTGTCCTGAAAGGTGGCAACAGGTCACAGAATCCACAGGGGCAGATCAGGACATATCAAATCACTTCACATAGAAGCTCCCCATAACATCAGCTGGCCTGATCCCCAGTGCTCGGCCACCATCTGTGAATGCCCTCGTCTTTGTCATCGCTTACAGACCCATAATGACTCCAGCTTCACTTTTCCCGGTTAAAAAAGAGGAAACTGGGTCTCTGTGTCTCCAAGTTAGATCCCTGGAGCAGAGAGCTACTCAGAGTCCTACATTTATCATCTCCAAGGCGCTGGTCAGTGTGTATTTATGTGTGCATGTTAAAGTGTGTATGTGTGTGGGTGTGTGTTTTCTCCTTTGTGGAATGCTTCATATTGGATATCCTTTGTAAAGGATAATCTGGTCCTGTCAACCCTCCCCACGTGAACACACACACACACACCCACACACACACACCAGCAAACACACGGGGGGTAGGCTTCATTACCATCTCCAGCTGGAGAGACACCTCGCTCCATCCATCACAGCAGTGCAGCCTGAGATAGCAGGACACACATTCATGCCCGTGCTTTCATTTCTCACGGCACACGTGCACTCACCCACATACATGGACCCAGAAGATCGTCTCAGAGGTCAGGAGATCAGCGATATTTTCCAGCCAACAGAAATGATACAGTGCAGTGATTAGGTCTGCACTGATCTAAAAATAATGATGGATCCTGACGCAGTGTAAATGAGAAGTCGATCGCGGCTTCTCTCTCTCCTCCCATGAAAGTCCTGCCTGAATAACCATCATGTTTTGACTGTAGCTGATAACAATAATTACAAAAGATGGTTGTGCTGTAATTCAGGAGTTATTGTAGAGCACTAAACTGTTGATGAAAGCAAAAGTTTATACCACCTCATAACCTTTCATTTAATCTGTTTCCCAAAAGAATATTACTATAACTGCACTTAAACATGATCTGAGGGGCTCAGTCATGTTTGCTCAGTTTGGATTTAGATGATTAAATTAAATGTGATTGCAAGTTTCTCAGTTACTGTTCCACACTGTGATACTGTAAATTAGACCAAGTCACAAAACAGCAGTTGTCCTCATGTCATTACATCTCAGCCTTTGTCTCCTGCTGCATAGACTGTCTTATAAACTAGCTCGCATTGTGTGTGTGTCCTAAGATTCAAATTTGGACAACAGCCCATCAGTGGTCTGAGTTTGCATCAGATGGTCATATTAATCAGACATTTGCAAACACTCACAGAAATGCAGAGGAGCTCACATCTTGTGCTTCAGTGCATAAATGACAGATTTCAGTGAGGACATATCTGAAGAGTTAAGGTCTTTGCTTACTAAGGCCCCATCCACACAAAGCCAAACCGAGGTCTAAACGCATACGTTTTTTGCCAAATCTGCATATCATCCATACAAAGATGGCGTTTTGGGGGTCTGTAAACAATCACTTTGGACCAGGTTCCAAAGTGGAAAGATTTAGAAATGCTGTATACGCAGCTCCGTGATTACTGGCTCTCCGCAAGTTTTCAGATATGCTTACGTCATAGTTTCATGCCTTCATTGACACGCATGCGCCACACGCGGCAACGACAATGGCAGCGTACGTGAAGCATATGTGCTGATGAAGCTAGTGACCCTACTATCCCTGTTGCAGCAAAATCTCCTTCTTCTCAATCACCACCGAGTTGAACAAACAAGTATCGAGGACACATTACGGCACTTTATGATCACTTTAACACAATCTCTGTTTACAACTTTTTCCGCAAGTGCGCATGCCCACTGTTTTTTCGTCTGTTTCCGCTTGTTTCCGTCATATCGTTACAGTGGCCCTAGAGGTCCGGCATGTGTTTTACAGTGTTTTGATGCGTATCGAGTGCATTCATGTACACACACACATTTTCTGTGATGACTTCGTCTTTATGACGATCATTTTTGAAACTGTTCAGCGTTTTGTCTTCGTGTGGATGGGGCCTAAGTCAGTTTCTCAGGGGAGTTTTTTTCATATGCCATGTTAAAAAAATATTTAATGGCAGTCAAAAATCAGATAATCAATCATCAACTGTCTTCTCAAAGCACTTAACAATAGAGCCGGCTGAAGAAACTCTTTAAAGTATAGATACACATACATGCTAATATAAAAATACATACAGTATAATAAATATACTGGTATTTGTATATACACATATATATATCCAGAGACGGATCCATCTAGGCAGGAACATAGAAACTAAAATAACATTTGTCTATGCTGAAAACAGACTTAATCAATCAGTATGTATTTGTTTAGCACCATATTTGTCTCTGCTGAACATACCTTTATTAAAAGTAGTCCCTTGAGATGTGGAATGTCATTTTTTCAAGAGGGACCACATGTCTGTATGATTGTAAAGATGGTTTCTATGGGTGCATAGTTAATACAACTATGGATAGGACATTATTTGTAGAGGAATGATGTTGATTAATGTAGCAGCATCTAGCTTAACTGCCATTAAATTGGATTTAACTGGTCTAAATGTATGCATCCATGTCTAATGATATAATTTCTTTTCATGGTTGATGCAGGATACAGCAGAGTCAAGCAGGTCCACAGCAGCAGGTCATCTTTGTGTTTGCAACAGCCATATTAGTATATGTGTGCTGTTTACATGAGCTAAAAAGTTATGAATTCCTAGCCAAGTTATTTTTGTAAATGAAACTGGCTGACAGTAATATATTTCATTTTTGCTTCAGCTACAGCTTAAAACATACTCACTCTTAATGCCGAGTGTATTAAACACAATCAACAAACATGATTTTTGACTGTTTACCATTATACTACAATGGTTCTTTTGACTTAGTCTTATTCCAGTTATTTAGGATGGTAAAATGAATTCTGCTTGAGCTGTGAAGTCATGAACACCCTTAATTATCATTAAAATGTAAACTGAAAGTTTGAAAAACTAGTTTAAAAATGACCTTACAGATTTAGAAAGAATAGACTACTTGATCTCATAAAATACATGATCTAGAAATAATTATGAGCTCATTGTTGGAAAAAAACAAAACAAAAAAATGTTTTAAATCAAGCTAACTGAGCACACTGGTCAAAATTTTTTTTAAGGAACCATCATCCATTGCCCAGGAAGTGCTTCCAGAAAAAAAATCTGATGTCAGAATGCAGAATGTTTAACCGTAAAGCAAAGACAAAGCAAACACTTCATTTGGAAATATTAATGGTTGTTCATGGCCTGCACAGTAAAGTTCACTCACTATTCATTCATGGGTTAAAAATGTGTCATCACTGTCCAAAAATATGTACCCATTCATTGATCATGCTCATTTTTCACATATCTGCACAGCACATACAATTAGGGTTTCTACATTTAGGAATGGAGTGGTGCAATAGAAGACAGAGTACCATAGCCCATGAGTCTGTTTTTCAGTCTGCTCTTATAGATTTCCAAACTTGTGATTATGTGTAATTTTTTTTATCAAATTATAAATTAAATGATGCGCCTTCACATATGGGCTTGTTTAACAAAAATGAATAGAAATGTAAGTAGTGATTGAGCAAGGGACTACATATTAGGTATGTGGTATAGGCTGATTCCTATATTTCCCATGGTGCAGTGCATTAGCATGTTGTTATGAGACATAACTGTTATTGCTCAAATTTCGAATCCCTTATCTAATTTTGAGGTGGCCCTGGTGACCTGAGATTTAATTAAAAAAAAAAGATGCTGCACAGACATCTGATTTAATACATGTTCGTGCATAGATGTACAAAATTTAAATGTAAAGAAGAAACTGAATTCAATAGCTGTTTCAAATACTTGGTTAGAGTAAGGAAGTTGGAGGTCAGAGATTTAATTGAACTGAGATCATTCAGTGTGTTGTATTTATAGTGTCTTATAAATTATTCTGAATTACACTAAAACTTGTGGTAAGATGTCAGCAGGGGGGATATGGGACCAACAAGTGGTAACAGTAAATACTTAGCAGTCTTGATTATAACTACAGCCTACATAAAAGGGATTTCTGTGGTCCAGATGGGTGAAGATTATTGATTTAGGTTATGTTTTTAGATCTTTAGAGGGACTATTTATTTGATTTGTTCAATGTTTAGCAACTGCAGTAAACAGTGTTGGATATGCTGAGTATTACGCTGATTGGTGCATGACAAGGAAAACAATTCCAGCTGGATGATTTGAAAATTAGTTGTATTTAAAATCTTTTGTATTTATTCTGACATGATCATTTTTAGGTAGTATGTGAATGGCATTTCTCTATTTCTATTTCTTTGCATACATGTTCAAAATTAAAAATAAAATATATATATTTAAAATTCAAAAATACAAACAGTCCAGGGGCGTCAAGGTGGCATATCAAGTAGTACAGTCAGGGCCTTTCTGTGCAGAGTTTTCATGGTCTCCGTGTGTACATGCTGGCTCTCTTAAGACAAATAAGACAAATAAAGGCCCAAAAGCTCACACAAAAAGATATTAACACCAATATTTTCATGGATTATGAAGACTGACAAGGTCACCAACAAATAAGGAAAAAAAATGCATGATAGATAATTGTTTTAGTGTAATTTACAGCTGATATAAGGCAGGGATTAAATCCGACCCTGTTGTGTAGTGAAAGCTAACACAGTACAAGGGTTCGATGGTAAGTGCGTGACTGGTAGTCTTTCTCCCTGTGTAGCCCTGAGATCAGCTGGCAACTGGTCAAAGGTGTACCCTGCCTCCCACACTGTGTGAGCTGGGATTGAGTGAGTGTTCCCTGTGTGTGTGGATCAGTGGCGGCTGCTGGTCAGTCAAGGAGGGGAAGCTCATTTTTTTCCTGCCTACATCATACATTTGTTTATTTATTTAAATGTAAATTCTACCCTCTGTTCCTTTTCAAGAACATGATCTGTGACCCTGTCGTGCCAACTAGGTGTCTTTTCCAGGGATTTTACCAGTGTTCTCTCAATGGCCAGCGGAGCTAGACTGCTTAAACGGCCTTGCCCAATTGTGTTGCGGGTGTAAGACTTGAGCCGCTTTAAACAGGAGAAGCTCCTCACCAGAACAACTGAATGTAAAACTTAGAAGATGCTCTGGTAGAGTGTAACTTCAAGATCGCTGATTGGCTCATTTCACTGTCAATCAAAAAGGGATTCGGCCTCAGACAGATCATCCAATCATCATGCAGAAGCTGAGCGTCCAGGCCAGTCCACTGCCTCATAGACCCCCAGAGACCCTGAGTGTCCAATGGGCGGGACAAAGCCCGGCGATTATCTAATGACCGTCCAGTTTCCACAGTGGAACAACCCACTCTACGCTTCCCCATCGAAGTCAGAAGATGCTCAGCGTCTGACTGTGTTAAAGCGCTGAGATGCTGCGGGATGAATGAGAAGGAAGTTGCACCAGTTACCTGTGATAAGTAGCTGATTCTGAACAAAAGATGAAAGTATTCTAGCGCATATTTAATCAATGAAATGTACACACAGCAGTACATATCACCACCATTTTTTTTTTTTTTAAGATATTTTTTGGGGCTTTTATGGCCTTTATTATATAGGACAGCTGAAGATAGACAAGAAAGCAGGTGAAGAGAGGGGGGGATGACATGCAGCAAAGGGCTGAGGCCGGGATTCAAACCAGCAGCCGCTGCTGGGGGTTGGCAGCCCCCCTACATGGGGCGGACACTCTACCAACTGAGCTAATGTCCGCCCCATATCACCACCATTTTTGGGGACATTTTAGGGGAAGCTGAGCTTCCCTTGCAGTCTTAGAGCAATCGCCACTGGTGTGGATCTATGGTTGTAAAGGTTGATGTTAATGATAGGCTGGATGAGTGGGTCTGGCAGTCAGAAGAGAAACTATAACCATCTTCTATAGAGCCAGAATGAACAGGTGATATGACTGACTGCAGCTTCGTGCTCCCTCTCAGCCTCTAAACGTGTGTGCTCAGTATCTTTATTAAATCTTGTTTTTTTGTTGTTTTAATGATTCTTTTCATTGTGAGCTGGAGGGAGCTGCCTTCAACCTCTGCCAAGGAGACTGTGTTTTTACATGCTCTTGTTTGTTTGCCTGTAGACAAGAAAATTCAAGAAGTTTGGTGATTTTGATTAAATTATTGGTGAATGTTGGACATGGCAAGAGAAAAGAGTAATTCGATTTTGGTGGTGATCCAGCCCTTCCTTTGAGGGGGCGTTCCAACAATGCAAATTAGGGCAGTTGAACACATTTTGATGATTAACTCAACAGATCTTGATGGGATTTTCAGGAAATGTTGGAAATGGTACAAGGGAGAAGTGATTAGATTTTGGTGGTGTTCTGATCCAATGCTTTTTCAACATTTTTTTGCAGTGCGCGATGCTGCAGTTTTGCAAAACTTCAATAATAACTGGGCAAAGAGATTCATAAATGGCTTTCATTCTCGGAGCACCCCTGATTTTGTACAGGTTTAGATAAATCCTACTCTTTCACCTATCACCCTCCTTTCCCACCTGGAGTTGCAAGTGCACATGCGCACACACAGTGCTGTCAAGATGCTGCTGAGTCTAAGGAAGAAAATGTGTTTCAGAGAGTAAAACTCATGTTGCATCTGCCATGGAAAATTAGATTACATTATACGGCTAAATAAAAAAAGGTCTTCCTCCCTAACAGCTCATCTGAATGTGAAGTTGATCTCATCCACAACTCATGGCTGAGAGCTAATGCAGACAGGCTTCCTCCGCAATCCAAGGGGGAACAAGAGCACTCCCATTGCAAGACAACTTGTGGGGTGTGTTTGTGCTTGAATATTATCAGAATATTACCATTTGTCTGAAGTTTCATGATAGAAGGTATGCTTAGGGGACAAAGAGTGCATGTAGACAGGACTGCATCTTTTGGAAAATGATAGTTAACTTTTTGTATTGCAATTGTTTTGTTTTGTCTCAGAGAAAAACATGATTGATCTGTGCTTGAACGAGGTATACTCACTTGAAATTCATTATACTTTTGTCTTCAGCAGGAATGTATGGAATTTACATGTTCTCCCTGTGCATGCATGGGCTCCTTCAGGGTACTCCGACCTTCGCCCACAGACCAAAATACCGTAAAATACCAAATAAACGCCAAGTTCCAACTAATAGCCGGTTTCCAAATAAATGCAGAGTGTAGCAGTACATTTTGACAAATAGACGCCCATTCCAAATAAACGCCTGGTGTGATAATTCGGCGCAGCCTATGAGCTACGGTCGAAGTTACAGAACACACATGCGAACGCTGAGCTCACAGCTGACAGTGCACGCTTGAAAAGAAACATTATCAGACTGTACCCTAACAGTCCATATGGTTTATTTGTCTCTCTGGACATCCTGTCAGCTCGCTTCTCCTCCCTCTATATGTCAACAAAAGGCACATTGGTGTATGGCGCTCTGTTTCACGACAGCGCAGTTACACTCAACGACCACAGAGGGAACTAGAGCGCAAAAAGCCAGAATCTTACACACCACGGCTTCACAAATCCAAAGAAGAAGACGTTGCTGCTGCCGCTGCATGTTATTTGCCCTTAATGTCTACTTACTATTGGTAAGATAGTTCCTTACCAGTTTTAAGAGTGTTTAGAGAGTGCTGAGTTGGAAGAAGAAGACAAGAGTATAACTACAGTACTGTAATCTTGCTGTAAGGGTGATATTCATACTGGTGTAATAAATAATTTGGTTACATTTACCATATTTTCTCATTTTTTGCTAAGCAAGATTTTTGTGGGAAGGGAATTTAACACCTGATCAAAATAGTCACCTGGTCCCAAATAAACACCTGGTCTGCTCAGTAATTGAAACAAATAAACACCCCGGCCATTATTTGGTATTTTACGGTATGCTCATTATGTTGACTGGTGACTCCAAATTGCCCTTAGGTGTGAGTGTGCGCATGAACAGTCATCTGTCTCTTTATGTAGCCCTTCAATTGACGTGCAAGCGATTAATATTATCCCCTACCTCTTTCCCAATGTCATCTGGGGTGGGATCCAGTCCCTCAGTGACCATGAAAGGGATAAAGGATAGACAGTGGATGGATGGATGGATCATTTGGCTCGTACCTACAATACAGCCTACTGCCAAAGATAGGTCAGACATTCAAGACTCTGTTCGATTTTACAGTATTTAGTTGAACAGCCAATATAGAATTATAAAGTCATTAAACCATCAGCTCTTGTTAGAACTATTTAATATTTTCAACACATTTAGGAAACTTAAAGTCATACAGAAGCAGACAGAAAAAGATGGAAAATTGTGTGAACTGTAGGATATCTCAGAGAAGTGCAGTTCTTACTGCTGAGGCTTAATGTGTGCATCATCGCTCTGATTATTTGGTGTGAAGGAAGTTAGAGGATTTTTTTATTTTGTTGGTTCAAGTACTGCATAATTTCCTCCTCTTGTTGTGTCACAGTGTTTTACCCTATCAGAAGGCAGGCTTTGTCTTCTTTTTCGATTGCAAACTGACCCAATTCTGACAGTCTAACACAAGACTGTCACAAAGAACAAGCCAAAGCTATGTTTTGGCACTTGTGCATAGTTTCTCAAATTGTCTGGATCAGAGTGTGTTTTCTCTGCAGAGGAAAGGAAAGTAGAGCAAGAACAACATCTGGCCCCAGTGACAGAATCATTCCAAACATGGCTTTCTTTGTTTCTTTCCTTTTTTTCTCCTCCACCTTGAATCTGTGGCATGCCTCTGCGCCATGAATATTTGCAATGTTTTGAGTAATGATAGCATCATTGCTTTGGCTGACATCTTACACAGCCGACAAGCAGGCAATACACAGGTGGTCGGAGAAATGGGTTTCACACCCGCACATACATCATCCTGATTAGGGCTCAGTATAAAAGCAAGACAGAGAGAGACTGCTGCTTGAAGAAAAGGCAGTTAATGGTCAGATTTAAGGTAACGCTGCTGAAATTTTGTTTTCAAATATTTATTCACTTCTCACTTCTCCTCTTCGATCTTTTCTTCTCTTCTTCTACAATCCCAAGAGTTTTGTTTTTGACCTTAGGCCAAACTTGTAATTTACTACCACAGTTTTCGGCACTCGAGAAACTAATTAAAAAGGAAAATACAGATAGTGAGAAAATAGATAGAGAATGTGAACCAGACAGAGTGTGCATGTTTCAAGGAGGGTTCCAAAGATGAACCCAAAGGAGAAGACATTCAATGATTTTAGCCTCCTCAAATATTGAACGTCAGTGTAAAAGCATAGGATTTTACTCCCTGATAAAAAAAGAGATGTTCAGCAAAGTGCCATTGAATTAAATGATAACACATATTTCATTGTTTTGGCTGCAGAAAGTAGGATAATGGTTCTTGGATACATGAGTTTTTGGTAAATGTCATTTTCAGCTTTTCATTCTGATTCCATGAATGTTCCCTTTTGGAGAGGGAATCTTTCACATTGTGTTAACAGTACATATTTCATTTTTGGAACAAAACTGTTCAAACTGAGGATGGCAGCAAGACAAGAGAGGAATTATAAATTCAAAAAAGAAGAGAAACTAAAGCATGTAAAAATGAGGGAGAGGCAGAGATGGCTGTGTTAAAACCTCCCTATCCTGAGTGCACATTTGTTCTTGGTGGTTTTTTAATTGCGTTGCCTTGACAACCAGAACAATGCTGAAAGGCTCTTTCGCTCCAATGCTGGCTGAAAATGATTTTCTCCATCATGCATTTAGCAAGCAATTAGTGAGACAGACAAGGAATTTAGCTTAATCCCGGTGTATCATTCCTGCTTTCAGAAAATGGAGGGGGTGGATGTTGGTGGGAGGGGGGGCGGAGGATTGAGGGCTGGAATAGAATTTTAATGCACGATATAAGCATAGAGAGCGGAGAGAGGAGAGGAAGAGAGGATGAATGAGTGAAATAAAGTTTAGAGGCAGACAGATGAAATAAGGAAAAATTGAAGAGCATGACAACATTTTGGCCAAAGCCTCTCTCTACAGTTGATGTGTGTACATTGGAATATGTGCAACTAGATAATTTTCATCACACTGAGAAATCAGAGTGACTCTCTGTCTTTGTTACGGTGCCATTCCCATAGAGGGATCAACACATCATATCTCTTCGTTAAGGCACTGAAAACAACAGGTCCTGTCAGAACATAAAAGGGAAAAGGCAAATATGACATATGATGAGGACAAAAAAAGATAGAAATGCAGTCCTGTTGCAGCTGGGGATGAGAACATAGCCTCAGATAAAAAGGGTGGCTTAAGCATGTGCTGTTTTCCCTGTGTAGAAAGAGTGCTCTTCATGAGAAAATAGCAAAAGTAATGATAATTTCATGTCATACAGAGCTCAGTTTGAAGAATATATTTTTTTGTTAAGAATAAAGCCCCCCCACACACACACACTGTATCTGCTGTAGCTGTTGTGCACATGCACTGCACACCATCACTACGCATTTTCATTTTAATGTTTAAAAGTGACCACTTTGTGTCATTTCATAATTAAAGTGTGACTTAACACCAGGATCTTCTTTTCAGACTTTGACAATCGAAGTGTTTCTTTTCTTTCAGTTTTGGTCTAGATCTTGACTTGTCAGTCTAAGTTTCATATAAGTAGCAAAGCTGTCATCATACCATCTCAAGACGTTCACATTAATTCTGGGAGGATGTCATATTTGTGTCAATTTGCAATGCAGCCGGCGCAAGCAGTTGTGCTGCTCTAGGCAAGAGCCAAATATGCCGCCTCCCCTTTGCAATACTGTGAACAAGAAACATCACATCAATGTCAAAGCCAAAAACAAAACGTTAATGGGTTTCTGCACTGCATGGTGTGCTGGAATTGTTGACAGTTTTATTATATGCATAATTTAAACAGGCCATTTGCAGCTGCTATAACAAATAACCATGTATAACTATAGGAAATATGCTGTTTAACTCCACTGAACAAACTTAAACTTGTGGGACAGATTAGGGCAGCATGTATGCAAGCATAACCCCAAGCAATGCCATTCCCATTAACCCTTGTGTGATGTTCATATTCTTGTTACTCAGGCTGTGTAACAGGTGGACCTGCTTCGTTTTGGGGGTTTTAATTCAATACAAACAAAAAAGTTTATGTTACAACACTCAATATATGCAAAGTTCATCCCAATTACAAAAAAATATAAATAACATATGGTTAATATGTGCCTGCTACATCAGTTTGATCACATTGATAGTGCTAGTTGGTTTTTTTTTTAGTTTTTTATAAAATGTAATAAAAAAGAGAACCAGTTATGATCAAAAGGGTATGTTTCAGACATATGGGGAAGGGGCATCACAGGCAGCCCAGATCTTTATACCTTATTTTGCAGGGTTTAAATGGTATACACTGCCTAAAGAGGCATCAGACCCTTCAGGTAGTATATACCATCTACTGCCTAAAGACGCCATTTTAGTGGAAAGGCCCTCTGAGCGTGTGATTATAAAACCACACTGGCAATATATAATGTTTTCCACTCCCAGTTTGCAGCTAGGATAGAGTATTACACCCTTTTCCCACTGGCTGCAAAAACTGATTAAACATGGTAACCAAAGTCTTCAGTCGGCAGTGAGAAAGGCTCTAAATGGCATTCAGATCCAGGTTGACTGACCCTGCAAAGGACATGGGTTTTTATTGTATTACCTCTGATTGGCTCCAGTTGGAACATCACACCTGGACCAACGTGCTAATTTATAGAATAACATTGGCATCATGTGCCCACAGTATAATATCAAGCCTGTAACTAGGAGCAACAAAAGGATGCCGGCATCTCAGCAATAAATTCCATCGCTCGAATATCTTTCAGTCTGCGCTGAGTTTGTATATTTAGAAAAAGAGGCAAAAGTACAAAGCATGGAAAACGGTTGACTACCATGTCCATAGCTTCCATGCTCCTTTCCATTGTTTACCTGGATTTATTTGGGCATGCTGATGATGTCATCAACAAGATGACATCAGCTTGGTGCACCAGAGGAAAAAAAACAGCCATGCAGCTCATCTGCTGCAGATTAGACCCGGTTCTGCTGGCAGTGGCAAAGGAGTCTCTTGCAGATTGATAGTGGGCTAACGCGTGTCGAAAAAAACAGCGCTGACCTGCTAATTTTGGTGTGAAAGCAGTTTTAGAGATATAAGATCAATTCTAACAAGACAGAGGGTGAATTGTGTGGGAATGTGAGAGTAGGTGTTTTGGTGCCTGAATTTTGCAACAATTTTGCTACCTTGTGCAGGAATGGCAGATGCCCACACACACAGACATATAGGCATGCACGCACACACTTACGCACACAAGCGTACACATGCATTCACAACCACACTAACAGAGGACAAAGTGAAGGCAAAAAGGACCTACACTTTTTAGCTCTGGGTCCAGTATACCTGAACATAATATAAATGCATAGGGGGTGTACTGTGTGCGGTCACTGTATGTTCGGATATATGTTCTCCACAGAGAATGAGCCAAGGCCAGGGAGTCTGGGTTTAGAAAAACAATTAATCGCCTAATTTTCCTTCTGATAAAAAATGAAAATGAGTCCCACAGACCCGAACAACATACAAGGGTTAATAAATAGCTGAAAATACAATGACTCCCCTGGAAATCCATATATACACATGTGCTCTGTAGATAAATATGCATAATTAGTGTCTATATAAAGTCTATCTTAGTCAGTAAAACTACCCTAAATGTCATTCTTTTACCCTGAAATGTAAGGAATTTTCCTAAAGTGATCCAAAATACATACAAATAAAGGTATTTTATTAATTTACATTTATTTATAGTTGTACCAGTGAAGGTCAACTGAAGGAAAACAAGGTGTTCACCTTGTAGTACAGCATCCTGAGCTTGGCCCTGAACATGAAGCAAACATGAGGGAACAGAAGACAAGGAGATACAGCTTTTGCCCTGTGGAAAAAAAACTCTGTAAAACAGAGAAAACCTACTGCAAATGGGGGAAAAACCAGTGCAAGATCCACAATCGAAAGTGTCCCACCTCTGCTTTGTATGCAGAGACTAGTTCACTGCCAAAACCCAACATGAATCCATCATGAGCACAGCACTGGGCCAGCCAAACTTCAGGAAGGTGCATTTGTAGGGGTCTTACAGTAACAGTGTCAAGAACAAACCTTTCCAGCCGTTAGAAATCTTGAGTAGATTCAGTCCTATGTTGAACAGCCATTAAACCGAAGCTATGTTGGGTGTGTTGGCGAAGGAAAGAAGGTGGGCAGAGACAAGTAGACTAAAGAAAGAACTGAAGGTAGAGAAAGATCCAAGAGCCAATCATTGATCTGTCCTCATCATATTTGTCTCTGTTTAAAATAAATGTATTAGAGTTTAGTCTCTTGAGATGCAGCTCGTTTTCAACAGGATCCTCATGTCTAAATGATTGCAGTGGTAGTTTTTATTGAAGTATTATCAATAACAATCATGAAGACTGATTAATCTAATATTTACACCAACATCTATAATCATTATAAAGATTATCTGTTGATGATATAGTAGTGAGGACAGCATTCATTGCTTATTTTATGAAGCTGGGAAATTCCACAATGTTCATGTCAGTGACATATTCAAAACATTATGACTTATTTTCTTTTATTTCTTATGTACATTTTATGACAATATAATGTGTAAAATATTTTTTCACCAAAAACAAGAGGTGTTATATTTAAAAATATGTTTTCCTTGCTCTTTGAAACATTTATGAGGGATTAATCACACTTATCTTTCACTGGCATATGCTATAGAAACCTTCTGAATAGGTATTTTGTGAAACATTGGGGAAATACTTAACCTTGCACACCAGATGGACAGTTCCATAATTGAAATATTTCACTAGTTCCATCTGGGAAGGAGCCCTGCGAAAATGTTTTCAGGGGCAGAGCCTTTGACAACAACAGCAGCCTGTGATTGGACAATCGTTCAGCTCATCACCCTCATCACAGACCAATCCATATCTATTACCATGACATAGCATACTTAGCAACCAAACATAGCGGCTAACGGCTAACAACAGGGCAAACAACAGTTAATGGCCATTAGCCGTAGCCGCTAACTCGCTTAACTACCTTAAGACTACGGTTTCACATTAAATTATACCACACAGATGTGTCATTTAACACTGATATGTGACATGAACCTCATCAGAGACAATCCCTATGAAGAAAACTTTTGAGGAGAGCATATTTCGGCATGTATCACTGAGTAACCATGGTAACCGACATTAGCTTTTCAAACCCTTCCTGTAAGGTCATTTCCTGTTGTCCGCTGCTCCTTCTGCTCCCGCCTCTCTTCCCTGATTGGGCAGTTAAGCATTTAGCCGAGTGAAACCGTTGGACAATGAAGGCTGGCAAGACGGATATGCATGATATCAGAATCAGGCAGGTCTGTCTGCTCTGCAAGGCAAGGAAATGTAAGAGTTAAGGAAACAGATGCAAGTCCCTAAAGTCTCTCTTATTCATTGCATTCCAGATTTGGATCATATCAGACATGTTTCTTTTTTATTGAGGAAATGGCACAATACTCTAAATAGACTCTTAATGTGGTCCAAGAACTGAGAAAACCTCTCAAGAAATGAATTCCTTTCATTTGGTGAGGCTCTATATGGATGCATCACCAGTGCAGTATGGGTTCAGAGGTGCGCCAGAGGGGGTGATACAGCATGTGCTTCAAATACACATGAAAGCACATAGACATAGAATCAACTCACACTGCTGTTTCAAGGCTTAATATTTACACATCGATGATGTTTTACCTCTGCTGCAAACCTCATGGAGAAGGAATGGGGGAAAAAAGTTGATCTCCCGCATCTCCGTGTGTCCAAGTGTCTCTGCTTTTTTGTGTATGATAAAGCTTGTGCTGTGTCAGAAACACCATATTCGTACTGCACCATGAATCTGAAAATATGTTAAGGAATCTCAGAATTAATGTGAATATCTTGAGGTGTAAACATAATGGAGCATCGTTTAAGCATTTAAGTGTAAAGTTGCTGTGTAACCCCCGAATTCCACATAGCGCTAAAGTGCCACACAGCAGTCCTGCTCCAACAGACAAACCCCACTGAAAGCGCCACGCCGTACTGTACTGCGAAGAACTGTAGAGGGGAGATCTCATCCCTGGAGAGCCACAGGCTCTCATGAGAATAGCGATGTCACACGTTAATAAATCATGTTTAGAATGAGAAAAGAAATAAACAACACCTCACTTCACTTCTCTAAGGTCCCTTTGCTGGTCCCAACTGTACAGCTTTTTTATTTATTTAACTTCTCTCTGCCTTTGTCCTTGTAGAAAGGATGTTTGGTGTCACATATACAATGTTATATATTTCTGTACCTCTATGATTCACTTTTCTTTGTCCATGGTGTCATATTGCCTCTGGATCCTTCTGACCAACTGCTGACCTAATGCTCATGCCTCCAGTTGTGACATAATGACAACCTTTTGAGGTAAATTATGTTCGAGAGTCCGTGCCTTGTGTTTTATTTTGTAAGTTCTGGATACTTCACACGTTGACTTCCTGTCTGGACCTTTCTTAACAACAGTGAATTTACAAGGTTTGGAAGTGGCCGCGCAAAACAGAGACCTGAAGTGAATCACCAGTGCCATGGCGCGTGCAGTGGAATTTGTCTGATGGATTACAATGGTAGCTAAGTGCTCCACAGTACATGTCAAGGGGGCAGCGTAGCGCTTTTGCATTATGTGTAATTTTGAGGGTTACACGTCTGCTTTTTTGGTGCCCAAAACACATCAATGTATAATCAAAGCAGATAATTATGTGTTTAAAGTGTGGCCTCAACAGTCCAAGTGCAAGCAGAGAAAATACTGAGTTTATTTTAACAAATTGTATTTGCATTTTCTTATTGTTGTGCAAAACAGGTCATCTAATCAATATTGCAGACAATCATGGGACCTAATTTTGGATCAAGCTTGTTTTTCCTTCTTGTTGGTTTAAAATGTGATGAAAACCACTACATGAAGGCTAAACAATTACAATAAAACATGCATTTTTAAAGATAGATACAGGTACATCTAAAAAAATTAGAATATCATGAAAAAGTTCAATATTTTTCATCACTCATTTCAGAATGTGAAACCCATATATTATATAGATTCATTACAGATAGAGTGAAACATTTCAAACATGTATTGCTTGAAATTTTGTTAATTCTGAAATGAGTGATAAAAAAATATTGAACTTGTTCATGATATTCAAATTTTTTGAGATGTACCTGTATATGGTATCATCTAATAAATGTATGCATCATGGAGCAATAATGAATCATTCTAAAACAAACGTTTTGTAAATTGCTGACATTATGGCCATAACTGTTTGCTTTGGCTTTGGGGAAATACATCCCTCTGTTTGACAGAGACTCTTTCTTTGTTTGAATTCAGAGGCAATTAAGTGTCTGGTAACACCCAGCGTTAATAAATAATGCAACTAATGCGGCATCATGTGTCAGGGGAATATGAATGAGTTAATCGTCCCATGCTATTGTCTCTGCAAGTAAGAAAATAATGATGTGAGCTTTACATTTAAGCCCTTTTAATTCTTACTCCTTTTGTATTTATTTAATATTTTTTAGTTCAAAAGCAATGTGTTATTGTATATTTTTTCTATTAACCATAAAGAACAGAAGTGATGACTCAAGCTTTAGCCTTAAAGTCTGGTAGTACCTAAGTTGCACCCAGAGTTCACTTCAGGCTTTACTCTGACTTGAGGTTTGAGAGTTCCATACATTCAATGAATTTTGCAGTTTTGTTTTATAGTTAATACAATACTGAATGATTTATGATCCCATAACATAATGCATTGTACTCTCTATCTGGTGCTCTCAGCAAAACTCCTATGGACAAGCAGGGCACCTACTGCTGGAGGAGACGGGCAGGATTGGGACAAAAACAACTGTCTGTTGCCATGCTGAAGGGGAGCACTGCCTCAAACCCCAAATTTCAGCCTGAGTGATTAGAAGAGGTCCATCATACAGAAAACAAAGAACCCTTCCTTGCTCTCAAATTAACTGCTTTCTTTCTCTCTGCATTTCGCTCAGCCACGAGCTAATTACTGTATGCACAGCCTGTCAGGTTACAGAGAGACAATATAACAGGAGCTCTTATAAGAGATGGGCTCAAAATAGAACAGGAAGGAAAATAGTCCAGTGCATTACCTTTTTTTTTTCTTATTTTAATTGCAGATTGATTTCTGACATGATACAATCTCTTTATCTATATTTTGCCTTTCAGCACTCATAAGACAAGCCTATTCATATCAGTATAGCATATCAAGTATTCACAACCTGTAAGATGCAAAGAGAAAGATAAAATTGAGATAGTATTGTAAAGAGTTCAAAGTTGGACAACAACACTGCATGAACTTGCGAAGTGTCCCGAGAGCCTGTCTACCTGAGGAAATCACCATTACTATCGGTACTAGGCTACCACAGCTATGTTAATGCCCTCTACATCACAACTACATGTGACCTTAAAAACTGTTTGTTAATATGATTACATAACTTTAAAAAAAAACAAGCAAAAAGACAAACTTACAAGTAAAAATAATTGTAATAAAAGTTTAAGAAAGCAAATAAGCTTCAATTTTAACTTAGTGGGGGAGACAGGGGGCCAGTGTAACCAGGATCAGTAACAGCATCCTAAAAATCCCCTACAACAGGTGAGCTAAAGTGATTAAAAATACTTTTGCAGTGTACATATTTAAATAATCATTAAAAGACAAGGAATGTAGAATAAATGTGGACAAATTTTGAATTGTTGCCTATCATACCAACATATTTGTTGCCAACATTATTAGACAGAGACATACCTAACAGCTACTGTCTTAAAATCTTGATTTTTAAAAGCATTCAAATGTTAGTTTAGGAAACAGGTTTCTCAGTGACTTTACATAATTAAAGAGACTGTGAGGAGTTTCTAAGTCATTACAAAAAAATCTGACTTTTAGATATATGCCTGACCGAAATACACACTTTAAGATGAGTTTTAGAGCATAAAAATAGGTTATCTATAGATGCTATTCCTTAGCCTTCCGGTCGGGTTGGACAGGGCTGGACTGGCCTGGATACTCAACTTCGGGAGCAAGACAATTAAAACTGGAGCAAATTTATATTATTTTATTATTTATATTACACGTCTTAGAGCACCGGGCAGTAAGTAGTGATTTATAGCCGGCTACAACTACGACAATAAGTTCTCCAAAAATTGCTTGTTGTCACACATCAAAAACTACCGCTACGTAACTAGAAAGAGATACATTACGTCGTCGTTTTGCATCCTGTAAGTTGTTGAAAAAAGAAGTTGTAAAGCAATGCAGAGTTCTGAGGAAGGTCCGAGCTGCATTCATCACAACAAACACACGCTTTGGATTGTGTCACGTCTTGTGGTGAGTTCCAGTTGTAGTCAGAAGTAGGAATTTCTGGGTTCCGAGTAGGAAACTACAACTGGAACGTTCCCCGAAGTCGGAATTTCCTACTGGGAACTCGGTGAAACCTCGCCATCCCCGAGCTGACAATAGAAGATGGATGCCACCAGTGTGAACAGTTATTTAGCTCCTGTAATAATCAATTTATTTGCACTTCTGACTGGGGTGTGTCGCTCTAGATCAGCTGTATACATAGTATTGTTAGACTTGTATTTACAAAAGTGCTCCCATAGTGATAATCACATTCTTCATGTGATATTTGTGAACAACAGGGCGTGCTGACAACAGCTAACAGTAGCCTGGTAGATTGGGATGTTTTTTTCCTGACTTCAACTGGAACGCCGATAAGTCGGAGGTGATGTCACGCCCATTTCCGAGGTTACTGGAATGCAGCATTACGACAGCCGCTGCACGTGCTCATGGGTAGCAGAGTCTTTATTTCCCCGGTAATAGATTCTCCTTATAGCACCTTTAATTTGAAAGGCATTTACTGGATTATAAATATTGTGTTTGAGAGACCTGAGGGTATTATTTTATTTACAATTTATCATGGTCAGGACATAGTGTAATTAATCAACAATATACTCTTGATCTGTATTGTATGTCCTATATTGCGAGCAATATTTTCCCTTAGCTCCACCCCCGAAACATTATTTTAAACCTTTCCCAGTGATTTTCAGTGTAAGTAACTTATCAAGAGATCAGAGAGACATAGGGCTGCCCCATAGAGGCTTGAGACTTCACTTGGATTTCCAATAAGGGACTTGTGTCCTTCTCTGCAGAGGAAAAACAAAATATTACAAAAACAGAAAGAATGAAACATGACAGACAGTTTAATATATAGGATATATCTGACAAATCTATCTGGGCAGCGGCCCAAAGAAGGTTTTAGGGGAGCACAGAACCTTAAAAAACATTTCCAGAAGATGATTGGATAATTATTCTGTGAAACACCTTCATAACTGGACAGCTATGATTTCGCAGCGGAGGTAGTTATTGTTGTCTTACAGTGAAAATATGTTCACTGTTGCCTTTGTTGTCTTAACAACAAAAAATGTATAAATTATTTGTAGAACATGTATAGTTACGTCTAGTTCTCAGAAAAGGACAGCTAAAATTTATGATGCTCTCAAAGCTACAGGATTATGGTGTACATTGCTAAGCACTGGCAAATAGTTGGTTATCATCAGAATATTTGTTATTTCCCATTAGTAGAGAAGCAACACAGCCTTGTAGAGGTGGTATTAGAAGAATGTGGTGTCGAGGTAAGGAGGGAGGGGAGTCTTGACCAGCAGTAAAGAGCTGAGTTTCTGCAGTTCAGATGATAGAGGCAGGTGTTAGGAACTTTAACATGTGCACAGGTTTATTGACATATGTCATCTATAGTGGCAAAGCATCAACTTGAAGCCACTGAAGGGTTATTTAGGAAGGAAATAACTTAAGGATAAGAATATTACCTGTGAGCCATTTAAACATTTATTAAAACAACTACAGCCCCACCCACAGTCCAATCTTTAATGTTTATTCAACAGTATCACACAATTTGCCATTTCACAAACATAGATATCAAGTCGTTAAAAAAAATAAATAAATAAAATAAAATTGCACTTTGTGAATTTACGTCCCCATCCCTCTAAAACCCTCTGAACCTTTCCAATAGCTGGCATGGCATAAAAAATGTAAGTAACAGGTGAATTCTTCTTTGCAGTTTGGTACAATTCAGGTAATTTTGGGCTAACTCAGCCTCCATTAGAAATTGTTTCAAATTAGTTCTGGTTGGTAGCGGACAAGGGGCATTGCTGCGCTCTGCATACTGTTGTGATGAAAGGACACACAAAAAACTATTTTCAAGTTTTCAAGTTCGGCTGAAGTGGATTTGAGTGTTTACTGAGTAGTCTTGATGTGAAGTGTGGTTAAGAACTCTTTACACAACCAAACTCATTAAACTTTTTGAATAGACTTGTTTGAACAAAAAGTGGCACCTCCGGCAGTGTGGCTGCTGTGAGAAATATTTAAGCCTTAATCTTACTCAGAGTATAAGGGGAAAATAATCTTTATTAATGAGAGCTTTTGGATATTAAGCCTGTACAGTCATCCATAAAACTACAATGACAGTTTTTCTCATTTTTTTAAGATAATAAACACTGTCAGATCTGCTCCTCTACCCCCTTATTTCCTGTCTCTGTCTCCCTAATGCTCTGTTGGCACTGGCTAGAACTAAGCAGAGACCGCATGGGATTTAAAAATTTACCACCCATGTCTATGTTTAGTGTGGCCCACTGCCCAGAATAAACATAGTATCTGTCTCACTCATTTACTGACCAAATCCTGAGGATTAGCTTGATAGCAATGGTTCCCCATGCTGAGTAGCTGGATGTGCTCCTAAAATGTGAGCCCGAAATGGAGTCATTAGTAATTTTCATTGCAACCATTTTTTTGTTTTGTTTTTTTGTTTTTTAACCATTAATGCTTGGGGGAAAAACAAACAGTTACAGTGAGATGCCGCATGACACAGACATGACACTGTTATGTCTCAGTGTTACCTCTGGACTTGTGTTGTGTATGTGGAGAAAGAAAAACACGTTGACTACAGTGTTTAATAGGAGCGGCTTTTAGATCAAGGGCATAAGCATTGCTTTTCATTTGCAAAGAACTCTGGGAATAGATGTTTTGCCTAACATACAGAATTTTCTGTGCAGGATCTATACATATAAATAATAGAAAATGAAAAACAGAGAGACACGTTTATTTTGTTAGGCAGATATGAACATTCACATTAAAAGAATATGCTACAGACATATAAATACAGAGCTGGTACACTTTTGATTTGATTTTTCTGAAATAATAGCCCGAATCAGCATAAGACATGACAAATAATCATTTGGAAGACAATTTCAGGGTAAGCACTGGAACCTCCTTTAAACTTTGTTGATTTATTTAATTTTTGGAGTGGCTTAATCTAGTACTACACCCTGCCAACAGTAGGAAAGCTCTGAGTCTGACCAAGCACCATATGTCACATGTTGATCTGTTCTCGGACAAGACCACTGCCGTGGGGTGGGTAAATAATGATGGACAAACTCAGAACCATCAGGCTGTGAATGTGGGAGGTAGATTTGACCTGTGGTGAGAAGTAATATGGGGATCCCAAATAACGAGTGCTAAATTGCATGTACAAACAACAAAAAAAAAATGCACATGCTATTTGTGGAAGTGTCACAGGTGATCTACTATGACTGCATGTGCAGTTGAAAACAAGTGCAAAAGTGGTACGAACCACCCTCTTTCAATGAGGATTTTGCGTGTGCTATCTGCTGTCACCATGGAGAGTTTGGGAGAGCTGAGTGGCCATGAATGAGAAATGAAGCTTAAAGCCATGGAGGCAAATAAACACAATGGTGAACTCCAGAAGAGACAACTCTGTATTTTCGATTACTGCAACCCCAGTTTCTGTCTGTCCAAAGATGTTGACAAGTGCACGTTAGATTCTCTCTCTCCATTGTCTGTCATTGCATCTATGCCTCCTTCTTGTCACAATGACCGCAGCCCTCTGTGCATAATACTGTGCCAGTTTGCACCTGCCTTTCAAACCTGCTAAATAATGAAGCAAAAACACTGATCCCAATCAGTTTCAAGTTTGCTAAACCATGTTGAGGATACTTAACGATTACATTTCCATCATCTCCTCCCAGTATTTTGTGTGTTCTGATAATATGCATACTATGCATATATTATATTCTGTATATTCATGAAGGCAAACCAATAAATGGATAGTGTGTGCTATTTTTCTCATTTAACAGACACAATCCTTGATGTATCTGGCTAGTAGATCAGTTTTCAGTGCACTATCACGTTTGCACGTGTTTTCATTCACACAAACCTTAATAGATCAGGCCATTAGTGTTTCAAAAGACTAGGAAGGTTGTGTATGAGCTCAAGTCCAGATGCATATGTACATCAGCTGAATTTGCCACAAATAACAGCTCAGTCATCTGTAGATTCTGCTCATAAAGTTAAAAGCCTGGTTTGGCATATGTGTTGACTTTTTAAAGAGTGCTCTCACCCTTATGTTTCCCCCAGGTAAAAGGGTAAGTGATGGGCAAATAATGATTAAGAAGACAACAAAAAGTAAACATTGAAACTCTGTTTTGTTTTTTTCACATTTACAACACCTAAACCAAAAAAATTAAGGATTAAATTAGTATCCCTTTCCCCTGCTGCAGGGGGATGCAGCCATCAAACAGAGTATGCATGTCAGGTGTGAAAGCTGTGGTATACATATGAATACGTATACCACAGCATTGTGTAGACTTATACTGGAATATATATTTTAACATTAACATGCAACATTACAACACAATGAAAGATTAAATTGCATCTTTTTAGTGCATTTGGTAGGAAATTTTAATCTCTTTTAGATGAGTCAGCCTGCTTAGTTGCATTCTAATACCCCCCGTAGACTTACTTTCCATCTGGGCTTTCTGTCACTCACTGATCTTTGAAAGCTGTTTCTCATATTTTAAATCCTTTACTTTACTGTGCTCTGCTGCATTATAATGGCTCATCAAGCATCCTGTTTACTGTATATGCTACATTTACCTTTTACACTCTGCCAGGCAGTAATAGCTGCCTTAAAATGTCTTATTACCTTGCCTGGTTGCTCACCCGTTGGCTTGTTTACCTGTCAGTCCTAATGACTACTGTTTCCTTAATTATACCCTTGGTGGACTGCATGCTTACTTGAACATCAAGTCAGAAACTATAAACTGTGAGCATTCACGTCTATTACAGGGGAAAACACATAGTACTCTACTACAGAAACTGAACTAATATAATGTAGATGTCATCAAAAAGGCATTACAAAGACCAGCACTGACAGAAACATGACAAAGTCAGAGGAAAAACATGAATGAACCTGCTCACTTAAAGCTCATTGTGTAACAACAATAACCACTAAGATTTTTGGTGATATTATATTGTGTCCAGGTTTCTTTTAGGAATGAAGTATATCAAATCTGCACAGGTCTGTAATTCCTGCCTGGGATATTAAGGCACAATGAACTCTGCAATTAAACCAATACTACAGAACCCAGTGTCTTTTACCAATGACATCTTTGACTTCAAATTAACAAACACAAACATACATTTTTGAATGACCATCATTATTGTCTGGTGTTTTACTGCTTATTGCATCTGTAAAGCAGTAGGACAGGTTAAAGGGAGTATTTAGTAGTGGTGAAATAAAAAAATGACGATATAAAATTCAAAGACGCACAAAATAAAAGCACGAAATAAACGCAAAGGGGCGCGTGCACGACTGGCGATTTTTTTCCCTCCTCGCCTACCGTAGCAAAACACTTGCTTCAATATGGAGGCAGACGAAGTAGAGGAATTAGCTGATGCTCCTTCGTCAAATAAATCGGTGGTGTGGACCTATTTTGACCTCCTATGTAAAAGACGAGAGAACGGTGAGAAGATTGTGGACAAAACAACAACCGTGTGCAAAATATGCCGCTACAGTTCGCCGTATACTGCGGCGAGTACAACTACCAACTACTTTGAACTGGAGACAGGCAGCTACTGTATGTTTGTGTAAGTCTGCATAAAAAAGACAGTATTTGATTTTTTCATCTACTGTTGAGTTGACAGAATTTGATCATAGTTGAAGATCAGAAGTATATGCACTGTTATAGGCTAAATATTATAGTTCACAGTTCAGACATTTATAGGTCTAAACTGCAGCTCTGAGGACTGCTGTTTGTTTTCCTTTTCATTCAAGGATGTACTTATCCTGATTGTTACAACAACAGAGCACTTTTTAGTGAGATTTTATGTTTATATTTGCACTGTAGTCTAAATAAGGGGAAAAAACTACAATTTTGTTTGTTTCAAAGAGCATTTTTTTGTACTGATGCAGCAACATTTTTTTGTATGTCTGCATTAGGAAGAAAATAAAGAAAATTAGATTTTTGCACAATTTCCTACTGTTGGGGTTTTTCTATAATCTTTATTTTGTATTGTGAGTATTTCGTATCGTGAGCCCTGTTTCGTATTTCGTATCATTTTGTGAGTTGACCATTTCGTTACACCCATAGTATTCAGTATATTTGGAGTATGGTATTTTGAGGGATATTTTTAAAATTAAGACATTAGCCACAGTGATTCTACTCAGGTCTGCCCCTTGAGAACCGGCATAGATGATAGGCTATAGATTACTGCAGAGAGGGCAAAAAGCTCAGCATAATTTAAAACATTTATCTAAAAACAAACTAAAAAGATAGTGTTGTGGTAAATGTTTGCTGCACTGAACACATTTATAAGGCAGTGCTGAAATCAGACTATACATTCCTGCAGATGGGGCCAAGAGTTTCACTAGATTTAATGAATATTATATTGAAACAAACTGGAAACAAGCAGTGCTTGGAGATTGTTTACTTTACTTAACACATTTAAATGGCTTCTCTTTTCTGCTTGCAGGCCCCTTTGTTAAAGTACTGCTGGCACACAACATAGCTTATGGGTCTTTCTGCCTAGAGGAAAATAGTGTCAATACAAGGGGCTTGCTAGCAGAAAAGGAAAGCAATTAAAATATGTTAAGTACATTTAGCCAAAAAAATCTCCAAGCACTTTTTTCCCTCACTTTGTTTAAATCCCATGTTGCTCTTGTCCCCATCTGCTCAATTGTGTAGTCTGACAATTTAAAATTGAAATGAACTTCATACAACTCCACTTCAAAAACACTGGGCTATCCCTTTAAATAATTAAACAATATGCCACACTGTATTTGATGGTTTCTATTCTTATCTTACCAAAACTGATAAGGTAGACATTATTGATAAGCATCTGGGGATGATCACCGCCAGTGTTTACAGAATAAAATGCACAAACAGCTGCACTCACAGATCAACAACATGAGTTTGTATTGAAAAGAAAATTTTCAAAAAAAGAATGAGAGCACATATCAGTACAAAAGAGGTGTAGCAGGTGAGTGAGTATGGAAGTTTGTCAGTGTATGTCTCTGAGGGAGAACTAGGGAACAGTGTATCAGATGCATGCTGTAATATCTGGAAAAACAAATACATGCACTGATCATGAGCTAATGGACTTGAAGTGCTAACAAAACAATGGCTGCACACCACAACAGGAGGTCTGTTCAGGGGAGGCAAGGGAAACTTGTCATCTCAGGCGGCTACTGGAGATTTTCACAGGATAAAAGGGAGAAGCTCAGATACCGCAAGCTTTATGTCTAGTGCAAATAACACGATCACATGGGGGGCACCTGTGAAACAGACCAAAGGCTGTATCAAACTTAAAAGCATGATATGGAAATAAAACATAAATGAGCTTTTTGTGCTGGTGTAACAGAAAAAAATCTTACTCTTAACAAAGTCACACCTGTGGAAAAAACTAAAATTATCTTTAATTTCCCCATGACACCAGTATGCATGAACACAAATGACAAAGTTGATTTTTTTACCCAGACTTTACCGTAAAATTTACCTCTTGCCCCCAATGATAATTCCCCCCCTCTCTTACCCACCCACTGACTAATGGAAAACTTACAGCTGTGAGGGTGAACTCTGATCATGAAATTTAGGTTCCAAGAAATATCAGGGTTGCACGTGTGAAAAAGGCTATGTAAAAGGAATAGTTTGAGATATTTCAAGTGTATGAAGTACATTACATTAGTCTAAACACAATTAATAGCCACAAAGCTCAATTTTCTAGCTGTAAATAAAAAATGTAATGGAAGCTAGAGCTTGGTATCGCTTCATATGCCACCACCAAGTCTGAGTAATTGAAATACTTATAAGTGGAAAAAAGCCACATTAACAACTTCGGGATATTACACACCATAAACAATTAATTTACAACAACTTAACTACCCACTACCAAGCCACTTTGCCAGGCATTATTTCTGAAAGGCAAGGCCTACTTGTCCTTTCACCAGCAGCACTGACCAGCTTGTCAAAAAAGAGGAAACAACTGCTACCAACTGGCTTAATAAGCAAATTTCAGTGTTACTGACAGCTGTCCACTTTGGACTCTTTTTAATACTTGTATGAACTTAATTACACACAGAAAACACACAGATTTTTGTAAATGGAGAGTCAACAGGTCTGAATTAAAACTTAAGAAAACTGCTATGAGGACTGTGTGATCAGATAAACTTATGTTACCTGTGGATTAAGGAGTGTACATCATGATGTTTTGTCATCAAACTGGATGAGTTACTGAAGCGACTTTGAAAATTCACTTCAGTAACTCACAAGAGCAGAGGGTACCAGTAGCTCTGCAGTCTGCAACTTTCATCATGCACTGACATCCTGCAGTAATCAATGTTTACAAGACCAGAGTCACAGATTCATAAATATAAAGGAAAAGGGAACAGTCTTTATTCAAAGTAAGTATTAAGCAAACACAGATTGTTTATCTTTTAAGTTTATTTCTTGATAGTACAGAACTGTGTAGGAGGTAAACTGATAAAATAACACACATAATCAGCATTATCTGCTTGATCAGCAGGATGATATTTAAACATTTGTACATTCTGCTAATCTTTATTAACCTCACACAGCACCTGCCTGATTCAATGGCCAAATCATTTGGAAGATGAAGATGTGGGAGCTATAAGCAATATGACAGCAAGAAGTGACCGCTCATGCAGAGAATAGCATTGATGCTAACAGCTTCAGTAGCAGTTTTATCAGTTCTATCAGTTTTTTTTATTAAAGCCTGCTAAAAAAACCTGACCCAGTATTCTATCACCAAATGGTCAATTATTAACCACAACTTCTTCAACAGAGATTAATGTATATGTAGTCAACTAGACATAAAAAAAATCATAATCAGGATGTAGGGAAGTTTGGTCTCCAGTCCATATCTAGACAGAATTATCATATCTTCTATCTCATGATAGAAGACCATCTTTTGTGCTGTAAACTGCTAAAAGACACATATGTAGGTTGTGCAGAGTAGCAAAGTGGTACCCAATCAAGAAGCTTGATATCAAAAATGAGTCATTATAGATAAACTATAGCCTGTAATCACCATACGGTGCTTCTGTGGCTTGTTTCACCCATAATTATTTTAATTATTTTACCACACAGGAAGAGAAACAAGTTTAGGACTGTGGCTTATTTTCAGGCTAATGCCATGTCTGTCTCTTAATTAGGGTAATATTACCACAACCACTAGTTGCCTTTTCAAAATTAATTTGTTTGTGTTAGGGAGACAAAGGGCCATTTTATAGCTTTAAAAATCATAAGTCAACACAAATGGACAACTTCCATAGGTGCACAACTTCAATGCAATGGCATTTCAAGTACTTGAGTGGGACTGCAGTGTGAATGGTAAGTGTAACATATGATGAGTGGTCAGATCAGGATGAAAAAGGTGGCTCAAAGTCAATGCCATCAAACATTTGTTAATGTGTCATAATTATTTGATGGTGTATGGGAAGGTAATTGTGAGTATGTGTTTTCTGTTACACCTCTGGGCCCATTTGGGAAGAGATATTACCCTTCTCACCATTTAATAAGGGATGTCTGTTATAATTGGTGACACTGTTGGTGTACCTTGTTTCATTCTGCGGTGGCATGAAGCACAACGTTCAAAGGCATCTACCCTAATTGGGGTTGGGCTAAGGTGTGTGTATGTGTCCCTGTGTATGCCATTAGAGATTACAAAGAACAAAAAAATCCCTGTTAGGAAAGGTGTCCAATCAACTTTATCCTTTATCTTTACAAAGATCAAAAAATCCAGACCTAATTTAGACTCCTTTGTCTCTAATAAGCTCTTTTACTACCCGCAGCATCGAACACTTCCAAAAGTACCTGGTCTTGGTCTATTCATCATTAGACTGAAACAGGCAGAGAGTGTCATCATTAAAAGTATTTTATATCTTGTTGATATGTAAAAATACAAATGATGGGGGTATTTTGTTTTTGTGAGATAGCTGAAGGCTCTGAAACATCCTGTCTGTGTGCAGAACAGACACACATATGCTCAAACACAAACAACACAGACCCAGAGCAACAGCACAAGTACAATCAGAGAAAGACAAAGACTGAACAGCTGTCTGTTTAGTAATGTTGTTTTTTTTTCCACAGCAAAAGAATCAATTGCAAGCAAAAGGCCAGTCGGCTGGACAAAAAGGCAACAGAAGTCGGGGAGGAGGGCAGTTGGAGAGTTGTGTTCTGCTAATAATGGGGAGGAGGGTGCTGGCTTTCAACCTCATGGACCTGGGCCATAGAAACAGATGTGAAGGAGGGAGCAGGGAAAGCGCTGGTGTGGTGTGGTGTGGTGTAGTGGTGTGTGGGGGAAGAGAGACTGAGTGATTCAGTGGCAGTAAAGAGCAACAGAGATAAGAATTAGAGGGCAATAGGACAGAAAATAGATGGAAGGCAAACAGAGATATAGAAAGGTAATGCCAGACAAGGAGGGGAAATGATAGTCACAGACACTGAGCAAAGAGAGAGAAAGTAGGAAGAGCAACTGTTAGTTTGCAGGGAGAAAGGCAATGAATCAGCTAATTTATTAGGGTCGTAGAAAAATAGCATGAGCTCAAACTAAGACAGAGAGAAGAAAACTAGGCTAAGTCAAAGAGGAAGCAGAGGAGCTGAGGCTGTGAAAGTGAAAGGGCTCTTTGTTTCCCATAGTGCTCTGCCATGACGCCAGAGCTCAGACCATTCATCCTAAATGGCAACGGGGACTAGCCACTAAACATGCATCCGCAACGCAGATGACAGAGCACAATCCCACCTCTCTCCCATTCTCCCTGCTCTCATCTCTTAGCTCATCTTGCACCACTCTCAAACACATTCCCCCAGCTACTGCCAATTCAGATACACACATAATCAGCTGATAGTTCTCTTGTGGTGAATATGCCTCCTTGTAGCCTTATCTGTCTTATGCAATGCTGTGTAATAGTGTGACCATTATGGAGCAACATTGGTGATGGCTGCACTGGGTTAGTAGGAGCAAACTGGCAGCAATCCCTAATGTCTCCATCGCTTTAGCATGACTTATTTTCTCTCCTCTGTTCTTGCCGTTTCACAATCCTTTAGCTGCTTGCTGTCATGAAAGACAGAGGCACTTACACGTACTCTTGCTATTACAGAAGTCAGAGCCACTTATCAGGAAAAAAAAAGAGTTTTAGTTCTTTGCTCTCATTTAAATAAGAGGCACTTTTATAAGCAGGGCTTTTGTAGACTCTTGCTTATCAGCACTTATCTGCATTGGATTAGAGCAGCGGAAATTGTAGGATCAGTGCTGTGTGGAATGTTGCAATTGTTGGAGAGCACTCTTTTGCAATCTCATATATAGAAGATGCGAATGTAAAAACCTCTTTAACCAACTTCAGAGCACACTATCCCACACTCACTGAGGGTAACACACATTCACGAATAAAAACTTACCAAGTGATAAGGGGGAGTTCATGCCACTTTATGACTTTTAACTCCTTGGGCACTCTTGATACCTGGTGCAGAGTATTTTGGCATAAAGTGCAAAGTGTCTTCTCTAATTCTAATTTACACAGTCTGTGGCGCAGTTTGTCTCAGCTAGTCTAAGGGTGCATTAGGAAGATTGATACATGTCAACATCATTAAAACACACCTTTAACTGAACTTTGTTAAACAAGCATGGCAGCCCACAGAAAAATATCAGAGCCTTTATTTATTAAAAAGAACTTCTCTTCATGAAAAAGGGGAAAAGGTACCACTTCTCCAGAAAATAAAACAAGATGAGATATTCACCTCAAATGTAACATTACAATTTTTTCTCTCTTAAGCTTTCTGAACAGTCTGTCATTGAATCACACAGCGTAGCGACATAATGTACTTGTGGTACTAGGCAGATGCCGAAATGTGATCACAAAGAGGCAAACATAAACAGTTATATATATCTGTCCTTGACAACTTCAATTTCTTGAGAAGAAAAACAGCTTTTTTGTCTCATCCTCACATTAGTAACTGGCGGATGGCTTGTGAAATGCTTTCATTACAGCTGAAATAAAACCTCCATCTATGGTTAAATCAGTGACCAGCCAACTCACAGCCTTCTGAAAAGCACAATAGTTTGGTTGAGTAATGGAGATATTACTTAGAATGGATGGCTAGTTTTAGTGACTAGTTACCCTATAAAATGTTAAGTAGCATGATCTCTCTATCCATGGTTGATAGTATCTATTTTTATCATCACATAGGCATGAGATCCCTCTGAAAATGGGATGTCACATCTCAAGAGGCCTTAAATACATTTATACTTAAAGGAGAAAAATATGGTAGGAATGCACTTGTGGATAAAAGGGATCACCTTTTAGTTCGTCAATACCATAAATTCTTATTTTCAGTAAGAATATCATTGATTATACTCCCTTATCTCCCTTCCTTCGCCCTCGCACCCAACACAGCATTGTGTGGGTTTGCTGTTCATCATGAGACTGGGATCCACATTCAAGATTTCCTGCTGCTTAACAGAGGGTTTTTTCTTGCCGCCATGATGGAGGGATTCATGATTGGCTATATGGATTCATGTTGGGTGTTGGATGTATATATTTGCATATATATATATGTATATGTGTATCTTATATATGTATATATGTATCTATGCATATGTGTATCCATAAAATGAAGAGCTTGATGCTCTATTGTAAAGTGTCTTGAGATAACACTTGTTGCGAATTGGTGCTATACAAATAAAGATTAATTGATTGAAAATGAAATTACTAACCAAATTTCTACATACAAGTACTTTAACTATAATCCCAAATGTAATAGTCATGGATGCAATAGCTGTGTCTGACCAACTTTACCATGCACACAGCCACAGACACACACTTCCACATGAAAACTTCAGAAACAATAAAGAGCAGAGTTCATAACACTTTCTGACCTGCTACCTCACTGTGTGCTCCCTGCTTTGGCTGTCAGATGTAGTTAATGAGAATCTCTTCCCTCCCATACACTGGTGAGCCTATAGAGAACAGCCTGCTGGGAAACACACATCAGGCTTGTACGCATACCCACATGCACAGACACTTACACAGGACCCCAAGAGTTTTGTCGTCACACTGAGCTGGACCTGCTGTCCTATTGTAGACCCCTGTGGCACAGGGATCACCTTTTATCCCCCATGAACACAGAGCACACAGTGGGTAACTCGGAGCCACAGACACACACGCACAAGCTTCACACACAGTCCTGAAGCCATTCTGAGCAGACACTTTTGCTTATTTCTCACATGTGCTTTCTCTTCAGATCTCATTTTAATCACACTTCTGTCCCCCCTATTCTCCATCTACCCCCTGTCTCTTTCATTTTCTCTCTCCCTCTTAATCCCCCCTAACATCCATCTTGCTAATGCCTGGCCCCATCATCCAAACACCAGAGTCCCCCCCCTACACACACACCCACCCACCCATGGTCCCTTCGGAGACGACTTCTCCACGGCTTCTGCTCTCTCATTCAGCCTAGCTTGTCCTCATGTATTCATAGAGATCTCTGATGGAGTGGGGAGTCTTTGTCGACGGGTCAACCCTCAATAACCCCCCTCTGACCTCCTTGTCTACTCACACAAACACACATCCACGTGCACGCACACACATCCACCCACACTGGGCCCTCTCACTTGCCATATGGCATGGGCAATGAAGGGCTAACAAAAGAGAGCTAAAGAGGTGTCAGAGAGGTTTGGATGTGAGTCTCCGTGTGTCTGTGTGTGTGTTTGTGTGTGCTGCATCAAAAGAAGGCTAAGCAGCCAGCCATGGGGCAAGATCCAATAGATGAAATTGATTTCTGTTTTTTTGGATGCAAAGACGAGAGGGAGGGAACCTTCCACCTTTTCTTTTCCCGTCAAACTCATTGGACACAATGAAGAGTAATGAGAGAGGCCCTGATTGGAGCACAATGGGGCCACACTTGATGGAGTGTTGAGCAATGCAGATCTGTCTTCATCACCAAGTTGGATTTGTTGTTATGACAACAGTACCTTCATCATAGTTGCTCTTATCATTGTGTCATCAGAATCATTACACTTCTTATAGTCGGATGTCATCATCATCATGAAAATGTTCCTCTCTAGACTTGAAACAATGGCATCTGCCTTTAAATGACTTTTACCATCTTCTTCAATGTAAACAGCTCTTTCATAGCTTTTTCTGCTACTAATGGTGAATCAGTGAGATTGGGGTCAATTGTGACGCTGATAAATAAAATAAAACCTTAAAGAAATAACACTTTCAATGGTAAGCACTATACCCACTCCACAAATGCTACTGTCCTATTTGTCACTCTGAAACCTAATAAGTTACTTCAAACCCTGACAAAGTATAAGCTGCTTGGTAATGAACAGTTCATCTGTTGTAGAGCCTAATCTAGGGCACCCATGTTTTAACAGCAACTTTAGTGATGGTCCCTGATTCAGATAATACAATCAGCCTTTAAAAGACAAGATGACGTGATGCAACTGCAATTTCCTCTATCTTTTTGGTCTCAGTTCATTTCTGCCTTAGTTATTTTTCTGATGTTTGAGGTTCTGGCAAATTCAAGTTCAAAATGTCCAAAGCCCTGTCTGAGAGGCTCTGCTGCACCTGCTTCTCCTCCACCTGAGCCCAGTCTGTTCTTAATTGTGAACCGTATTACTCTGTGGTGATTGATCAGTTCAGTGTGGTTCAGGGCCATATTTTTTATATTTCTGCATTACTTTTCCAGGCCATGCTCCAGGCATGCTACCCTGAGCCGAAGAGCTTCAACTTTTTGTAAAACAATGTGAAAGCTGCTGGTCAGGTGCTATTTTTTGACACTATTGTGCTTCTGACTGTGAATATGCCTATAGGATTTATACTGGAAGGTCTACTTGGGGGCAGTGAGGATTAGTCATTCCTAGCAGCTACTGGCACTCACAGGTGGAGAGAGATAATTCCCTATGTCCACCAGATCTAGATTATCAAGAGAATTTTGGTTGAAAGTAACAAATACATAAATTTATTGCATGCTACTAACAGATATTTCATGACTTTCTGTTCCCTTTGAAAGCTGCTTTGTTTTGTTATTACAACCAGACAGCCTATGAGTCCTTGCATCAGAAGCGTACTGATCTAAATATGGTCTGACTTTACTGATGCCAATTACATAAATATCACTACATCTCATATCAATATAAGCTAAATTTAAAAATGTTTGAAAAATATTCTCTTTACCAAGCCCAGTAATGTTGATGAAAATTGTTATTCTTGGTCACTTTACCCCTTTAACATTGACCACACAATGTGTTTTCATTGAGTAAACTTGTCAGCAAAACCACAGCTTCTGTCTCCAAAATTAAACAGTCTGTATAAGCAGAATACTTACTTTGAAGATAAACTTTGATTTGGCTCACCTTGTTTTTCCTTTAAAGCTGGGGTTGGTAATCTGATATAGATACACTTTTTGTCATACTGGTTAAAATGATCTGAAGGGACCTTCTACCAATCTGTGGTGGCCAGCGCACTCTTCTTTGCTGTGGTGTGCTGGTGGGGAGGCATCAAGACGGTGAGGCCAACAGCCTAAATAAACGGATGAAAAAGGCTTGCTCTGTGGTGGGCCTTGAATTGGACAACCTGGAGACCGTGGCTGAGTGGAAGATCATGAACAAAATCAGGAGGATCCTGGAAAACCCCTCTCACTCTCTCCACAAAGAGTTCTCCAGTTTCTATAACTTTATCCAAGGGTCCAATTAAACAGCAGTCAAATTTAATGCAAAAACTGCTAATTTGTCCAGTTTGGTTGTTTCCTCCTTGAAAGTAGGCTTATTGGCATCGCTGGTGAAAGTGGGCTGTGCCGTGATGCAAAATAGTGCCAATATAAAGCAGCTTGCAAGTGGAAAAGTAAGTTGATGTAAATAACTTCATAATGTGAGATCAATCAGCTGTTTTGTGTCTTGTTTTCACCCAAAACTCTGAATATTGCTCAGAATGGGTGGCACCATCTGCAACAATTTAGAGCCCTGCTTCTGTGTCGACTACTTTGGTACACACTGAGAGATGATGTCTTGCAGTGTGGCCTGTGTTCAGATACCTCATGCAACCCCACTTCAAAAATGCTGAAAATGGGTGTGGCAGACATATCCCCCTGCAGAAGGTTTTGTCCATACTAGCCAATGAAATATTCCATGGATATGTGAATCAGTCCATCAGATGTTTCAGGTTTTTTGAATCCAGCAGAATGGTAAGACTATTTATTTTATTAAATTTGATTCTTTTATTTAGGATGTAACAATGAAGAAATTATGAGATGTGATAAAAGCTAGTCTTTGCATTAGTCAATGTACAAAGTAAGGCATAAGATGCTATCATGTGCATTTTATCATTATTGGTGGGGCCAGTGTTACAAAGCAGCCTGCTGGAAGACTTGGGTTTATGTTTTGGTCCAATGAGTAATACAGTGCATTAGTTTTGCACTGTTTCTGTGTTTTTCCTACCTGTTGTTGTGTCTGCAAAGGCCATCAATGTGGCATAAGTGCATGTGCAATTTTAGCCAAACAAGCTAATGATATGACAGAAATGCAAGAATTGCACTGAGGAAATATCTGTTATGTTGGATTAAGGATGAAGGGTAAGGGACAACATCAACTTCAAAGAGAAGCTCAAAACCCTCTTGAATTTCCTTGCCACAGCTGTGGTGCAGTTTAAAAACACAATGTCTCTGCGCTATTCATTGTTAGATTATGAGCCAATTAGTGGCTGTTCTGGTGATTGGGTTTGTAATGCTGTCATTAGGCCACAGAGTGACAAAACATGGGCTGTGAAACTTAAAGGTGCTATGAGGAGAATTTATTACCGGCGAAATAAAGACTCTGCTACCCATGAGCATGGCGGCGACTGTTGTAATGCTGTGTTCCAGTAACCTCAGAACTGGGAGTGACATCATCTCCGACTTATCGGCGTTCCAGTTGAAGTCGGAAAAAAACGTCCCGATCTACCAGGCTATTGTTGGCTGTTGTTAGCATGCCCTGCGTTGTTGTTCACAAATATCACATGAAGAATTTGATTATCACTATGGCAGCATTTTTGTAAATATAAGTCTAACAATACTATGTATACAGCTGATCTAGAGCGACACACACCAGTCAGAAGTGCAAATAAATTGATTATTACAGGAGCTAAATAACTGTTCACACTGGGGGCATCCATTTTCAATTGTCAACTCGGGGTTGGCGAGGTTTCACCGAGTTCCCAGGAGGAAATTCAGACTTCGGGGGACGTTTCAGTTGCAGTTTCCTACTCGGAACCCAGAAATTCCTACTTCTGACTACAACTGGAATGCACCACAAGACGTGACTGAAGCCAAAGCGTGTGTTTGTTGTGATGCTAATGAATGCAGCTCAAACCTTCCTCAGAACTCTGCATTTACAGCTTCTTTTTTCAACAACTTACAGGATGCAAAGCAACAAGGTAATGTACCTCTTTCTAGTTACATAGCGGTAGTTTTTGATGTGTGACAACAAGCGATTTTTGGAAAACTTATTATTGTAGTTGTAGCCAGCTATATATCGCTAATTACAGGCCGGTGCTCTAAGACCTGTAATATAAATAATAAAATAATATAAATTTGCTCTAGTTTAAATTGTCTTGTTCCCGAAGTTGAGTGTCCAGGCCAGTCGAGCCCTGTCCAACCCGACCGGAAGGCTAAGGAATAGCATTTATAGATAACCTATTTTGATGCTATAAAACTCATCTTAAAGTGTGTATTTCCATCAGGCATATATATATAAAAGGGAGACTTTTTTTGTAATTACTTAGAAACTCCTCACAGTCTCTTTAAGCTGTAGGATGATGATAGGGTTCAAACATTCACAGTCAGCGGTGCACCATACTTATTACCAAACCAAGAAATGAGAAGCAGAGAGGATTTAATTTATGGCAATTCAAAAGTACTGAAAGTGTAACTTTTCTCAGTTTGTAACTAAAGACAACAGATTTTTTTTTGCTTAGCAATCCAACATATTACTTGTAAAGTAATGCAACCCAACATTTTACTATAAATGCAAGATCTCAATTTTTCTTGTGCATTTGAGCAGGAAGTTTGTTGCTGTTGGCTGTTTTGTTGTTGCTGTTGTTGCTTGGATCTTAAGACTTGAAACCAAACTTTTTTTCACCTGAGTGAAGTAACTTGTCGCATATTAGCAGATTTTGGAGTTCTCACTTGCATAAAAGTAACTCAGATATTTAGACTAAAATGATTTGATCCCCTGTTTTAAAAGCTGTGTCTCATTGTGTTGTATCTTAGAATGGTGATAACTGGCTGCTAAAGTGACACATAAGCCGTACTGGCACCTGTGTTTTTCGGATGTGTGGCAGTCTGTAACAATGGATTTGAAAATGGTGATAGAAAGATCTGTCACTGCAAACAGAGTTGTAACTAACACTGATATATTTTACCCTTCAAAAGTCTGAGACAGCACCAAGAAGCTAAAATAGTTTACTCACAGGATTTTCTTTTCATGGAGACACAAGCTGTTCCACACCTGAACATCTGAAAAACTGTCATAAGGGACATAAAATAGCCAAAAGAAGCTAAGCATGTATTTCTAATCATCAAAACATTGAACAAGATGCCTTTTAGGTGGTAGAATTTTTTTTTTATCACTGTAAGAAAGCAATCTGAATATTACTCACTGTGCAGTCAATTCTGCACAGCAAATTGTCCTGAAACTGTGGATGCAGAGATCTACCATACAAAAGGAAAAGTCATCAGAACGAGGTTTCAGAAAGTATCTGATCTGGTACTTCAAGCCACAACTTCAGTCCCTTTCTCTTTACCAAAAAATACTCTATTTGTGTTGTCTTGGATAAAACCTGCTTGCACCCAACCTACAGGCAAAAAATAAAATGTTTGTGTGAGACCATTTGTACGTGTGTGTGCATGTGTATGTGAATGTGTCCACAGCGGGGTGATTCTTTGCCCTATTTCAGTCAAGCCTGATATGATCAGACGTCAGATTGTGAGCTCCTCGTCTCTCTTTGGCCCTTGGCGTTTCTGCTCGGAGGTGAGAAAAGGTCTAAATGCTGACAACAGTGTAGCGTTGCCTTTTGATATGGCAGCACACAAAGATACATATCCACTAGAAGACAGTTCAATGCTTGAAATACAGACATCGGTTGATATTCAAAGAAAAGGGAGGTCAGGTATGTTTCGACAGCCTGGGTCTATGGAAAAGCTCTTACAGAGTCAATAAAGGCTACATAAATACAGAAAAGGGAGGCTTTTGTGCAGCCATTTGAAGTGAGTAAGAGTACATGCAGGTTGTCTGCAAGGTTAACAGCTTAGCCTTTGAAAATGTCCGATAAAAGTATCATTTCTAATCTTGTTTTTCACAATCAGTCGATGCATAATAAAGTCCTTTAAATATTAAAACATGTTATCTCCCCTAATAAACTAAATTTATTTTATTCACTGATAAACCATTCCTGCACATCTCTGCTGTGCTTATTTTATTCTATATCCACAAAGAACTGCAGGTTTATTCAGCAACAATACAAAAACATTATCATAATGCAAACAGATACAACAAGAGGAATAATTATCTCCAGGATGTACACTTGGCAATAAATTAAGTTTTCCAGTCAAATCATGATAAAGTGCCAACTTTGCTGCAATGTGTCAGTTTGAATAGACCAAGATTTTACAACAACAGATCACCAGTAGGGCTTAAAGTTTGTCACTGATGGGGTGCTGGTTTGGTGGAGTGCTTAGCAACCATGCACATCCCATGAACATACTTCTGCAGGTCCAGGTTGGGATCCAGCCTGACCATCTTGCAGGGTGTCTTCCCCTACTCTCTTTCCCTCTTTCACAGGCCTATCCACTGTCATTCTCTCCTATCAATAAAAGCACAAAATGCCAAAAAAACACATTAAAAAAATGAAAAGTTTGTCACTGTTGAGGTATTAACACAACACCAAACAATGACTATGATTACACAAGAGCTTTAATTCTGAATAAATCTTAAATAATCTTTTAAAAGATAAATAATTCCTTTCAAATACCTACTTCTGAATAAAAATGATGAGTTAGAATTGAACTTAGCTGTGAAGTAGGTGGCTGGTTTAATTTGATTTTAAATCTGAACTGAATACTTCATGTCATCATATATATCATTTATACGTTCCTTTTGCTGAAATTAATTCTGATCATGCTGCACATGTTTGTTCCCTTTTTCTGTCATGATGATGCACATATTCAGGTTATACGGTTTATCCGAAAGCTCTGCTTCCACTTAAACTCCATGAATTTGTTCAGGAAAATTTGGTTCCACCAGTCCTTGCTTCACACTTTCCTCCGCTGCTGTCAAAATTTTACTCATCATGTGATCTGCCAAAAAGAAAAGTGGGAACTGGAGTTTGTTTTCTTCCGATGAACTTAAATACATCACGTTCACCCCCTGTCCAATTAGAACAACGCCCAACCCCAGACCTTAAGTGGAGTTGAATAAAGGTGAATAATGTTTTCCATGTAAACCTCAATTCTGAAGTTGTTTCCATGAAAACAAGAAGGAGAATGTTAAATTCCAAATTATTAATTTCTGAATACTTAATTGACATAACCGTGACCGATATCGACCAACAATTTAGCTACTAGGATGTCTCTGGTAAACTGATGTCCCTTTTTTGCATTTTCACCTGTATTGTGGCTTTGCATTTGTATTATATGTAACATGTTTATTTTTTTCTTTTAAATTATTGTATTCTACACTCTCTTACTGTATCTGTGTTACATTGTGATGGTTTGTGATATAAAAACAGACATGTGGCTGTCTTGTAAAAGTACTGTATAATGATAGGCTGCATAAAGATCATATATGGGTGAAGATAAAAACGTGTTATTACACAATTATCAGTCACTAAGTCAGAGAGAGAGAGACAGACAGAGAGAGAAAGAGACAGTGAGAGAGAGGTAAATGTCACTGTCATAATTCCTGTTGAGTGATGTGAGAAGCTAACCTGAGGCACCAGATGGATTGTTTTATAAATCCATGGAATATGCTCCATGTCTGTCTGGGTAACACCCCTTAGAAACTGAATAACAAGGGAAGAACCTTTCAATAAAAACTATAAGGGGATTGAATATGCATTAAGTTTTATTCAGAGTTGCAGACAACTCTTGCCTTCAGCACACACTCATAGCCACTGTCTCTTTGTTTTAACCCTTTCATGAATTAAATATTAAATTACGAAGGAATAATTACTTTTAAATGTTTGTTTTCACGTTCAAAGAAATTAAAAACGTTGTATTTTTTTCAGTGTTATATTTTGAGGCTGTTATGCATCTGTTCACGACAGTGGACACCATACATCAACAGTATAAACAGTAATTTAGTGGAATTTAATAAAGATCCACAGCCACATGTCTTTGACAAACATTTATTAAATAGTAAATATAAAACAAAGTGAATCTGAAGAATATGTTTTATTGCTGTTTAATCAAATTATTCACTTGTGAATTACACCAAAAAAAAAAAAGTTAAATCTGAAAACAGGCATAATACCAAATTCGCTCTATTTTGAATGTATGATGCAATATCTCGTTACAGTCAAACTGTGCAAAAATGTATATATATATTTTTTATAAAACTTAAGACAAGGGTTTGTCAATTAACCACCTGGTAGTTGGGCATGATACTGCAACCTAAAGGGTATACAATTATTCCAAATATATGTACTGTAGTGGACACTTTTTAGCAGGTATAAGTTGCTCCTATTTGAAGCTTTGCAAAGTGTATCTGATTGATGATGGACACAGAATAGGCAGAGTCCAACTGCTTTGCAAGAGGAAGGAAGGGGAAGAGACAAATAGAATCAACAAATCCATTATCAAGCAGCAACAATAACTTGACCGTCTAACTTTGGGCTCTAATTTCGTGGCGCAGCACAGGGGGCGCAAGCCTGGTGCACCCCTCGCAGTATTAATTCTGTCCTGCACACCGCCATGCGCTGCCAATTTGACAATTTGGTAGACCGTCTGCGCAGAGATGGGTGTGACGGCGCACCAGGGGGAGTTGTCGGCAGATTCATGTTGGGGCAGTGACAATTTCGTGCTAAAAACAGTGCAGAAAGTGCGCTAAAAGTGCACTTTCTGCACATTAAGATCTGATACTGAGTATATATCAGGCTTCTCTCATTTCATTAAATTCAAATAAAAGAGGGAGAAAAAAGACGAAGAAAAAAGAGAGAAAATAAATGTATGTCACTCAGGATTTACCTGTGATTCCCCATATTCCTCTATTTTAGTCTTTATTTTTAATGTGATGTAAAAAGATGGAGTACATTATTGTAAGGAGGATGAGGCGGAGACACCGGGAGAGTATACAGCATATCACTAATGGCTCTGCTATTTGGCGATGACAAACCAGGAGTACAGGTGGATCAAAAGTATTCTGAATGGATAAGCCAGCTGCTGTGTAACTGTCTCTTAATTTTGTACTCCTATAATGACAAAGGAACAGATTACATCTGTCCTGGGAGCTGGCCCACATGGTGACGCGCCCCGATGGCCAGTCCGTTCTCCCAGCTGCTGAAGGGACAGCAGCTCTGACTGTCTCCTCTGGAGATCATTCTCCAGCGGAGATGGTCAGAGCAGCGGGGATCATTCAGACCAATCAGATGCTGTGCCTCGCCCGCAACGTATTTAAAGGCAAGGAGAGGCGCTAATTTGATTGGTGAAGACAGCGCTCAGCTGTGTTAAACCCACTCACGGCTTTTCTCCTCCTACTCTGGCATTTGCGCCGAGGGGAAGAGACGTGGGTGTGGATGTGTTCCTCTGCGCTCCTCTGCGCCTTGAGTGCGCCTCTCTTGGCACTGCAGGAAACTTGCAAAGTGCGCCGGTCACACCTTGTGCGCACGGCGAAGGCCAGCGCAGGGCAGGTGCGCCTGCGCTTGCGCCTGGTCTACGAAATTAGAGCCCATTAAGTTAACAAGAACATAACTGAACAGGTTATACATTTGACCTTTACTTTAAACTAGACCAACAGCCTTGTATAAATTGTACTAAAAACTTGGTGCACTCTTTGATTATTAGCCTACATAGAATAAAAGATACATTCCTTCATTTAATGATTTTGTAAATATTCAATTTCTAAAAAAGAAGTGCAAACTGGACATTAAGGCTGGAACTTGTTTTCATTTCCAAAAAAGATTGAACGCATTAAATGTACTGAAGCTAAACCTACACCCATACGCTCATCTTATTTATTAGCTCCCAACAGCACATGTACATCATTAATGCTCGCATTTCAAGTTCATCCGGGCCCAAAAACTCCCACATTGAAATCTAAAATTAGAAGTTTCCAAATATGCACCAGCGCCTTGGACTTATGTGGTCAAGCCAGAAAACCAGATATAGTTAAGGACAAAGAGGGCTGAGATATGACAGTATAATTGATAATGTGCTAGAATGTAATGTCTTTTACCAAGGCACCTCATTTGATTATCTGACAGTGATGCAAGCATAAAATTTGAAATAGTGTAAAGGCAGGAAAATGTGGGGAAATGTTCGCTTATTCAACCACAAATGACACAGGGGAAAATAAAGCAGAAGAAAGAAATCGGATTATTCAAGAGGAATGGAAGACTTCAGATCAGCTGCGCTCCCTCAGATACCCACTGCAGGGATTTCTTTTTCCATTACTTCAACTGTTTCTCACACATCATACTATTTAGTTCAAGACATTTTCTGTCTGAACTCTAAAATGCCTGTGATTAAGTGCCATAACTCCAGTGTACTTAAATTTCAAAGCATTGAGCGGAAAAGAAAAGAGGTTAAATGCAATGAACTTCTTTGAACAAACAAACAAACGTATTTTGTGGCAGATGAAAACACTCAAGTTCGTAAACCCTGCTCTGTCTCGTACCATTCCCATAAGTTTTTACATTTCTCACCAATATTAAATAATAATCTCCCTCTGAGAAATTCATTTTCGTCATCAAATATGTGTGGCATCTATCACAAGTCCTTGATAATTGTTGCCACTTTGTATCGAAATAGAATGGTTTGCTCTCCTGCATCTGCCAAGGCGTATGTGACTTGTACACACTCGGTGAAAAGATCAAGCTGCATGCACATATGTACACACACATAAGAGCACACAAACCCACAAATCACAGGTCTCATTTAGTTCCCTTTCTGTGTTTTAATTAGAGCCGAAGCAGGCTAATCACCTCCTTAGTAGACAGCATCGCTAATGAGACAGAGAGGGAGGAGCTGAGGGGGGGGTTAGGGGAAGGGGGAGAGATGCACATAATTGAGAGGCACTAAAAAGACGAAAATCGGAGGAGAAAGTGGCTGGGAATAAAGAAATAAGACATGAGAGGTTGTTGGGAGTAAGTAGATTAGATAGAAGGAAGCGGGGAAGGGAGAGAGAGGGATTGATATGTGATACAAAGAAAGAGAAGGAATAAAGAAAAACTAGAGAGGGGGGAAGGTGGGTGGATGAAATAAATAGGGACGGCGGTGAAAATGAAGCTTGAGTTGACAACAAACGGATCGACTCTAAGAGAGACAGGGCTGGAGAGACGCAGAGAAGAGAGAGTTTGGACTTAGAGGAAGCAAACACGACAGAGGGAAAGCAAAAGAAACTTCGAGAGTAGCAAAACAGAGAGAGCGAGAGAGAGAGAAGCCTGGGAGAAATAATTTACCTCCCACAAAGACAGCCATGTCTGGGCCTTAGCTCCCCCCACTGCCTCCCTTCCCCCCTCTTTCCTCCCCCTCTGTGGCTGCTCCTTTCATGCTGTCACCCTGTGAGTGTCTGAATAGTCTTTCATTATTCAACAGTCTGGGCAGGTCGCGGGGTCATCTCACGGCCCACCATGCTGCCACCAGCAAACATCCGAATATACACACTCTCTCCCTCTGAAGTGACCCTGTGTGCCTTCTTGTGCGCGCACAATAGAAAAAGGAGCTATTTGTTGACTGCAAACAGTCACAGAACTGGGAAATGGCATCAGGTAAGCACTAACTTCAGGAACGCCTAGCTGACATCGTGTGACGGTCCCTGATGCATTCATTATAACACTTGTCCACCCCTCGTTAGCTTACTATATCTGTCCACTGCATCTGCAGCGCTGGAAGCTAGCACCCCGGCATTTGCTGAGTGTGTGCTTGTGCGGCTGAGCTTGTGCATGTGTGAAAGTGTGCGTCTGTTTGTGTGTGACAGGAGGAAAACAGAGATAACAGTAGCCCGGTGGTATCAGATCCATCTTATCTCCTACACAGCCAGAAGCAGGTATACAAGCTAATTGGAAAGTGCCAGACACACAGTAGACCGGTGAAACACACATCACCTTTTCAGCGAGTGAAGGCAGACGGGAGAATTGGCAGCCAGAGAGAGAGAGGGAGAAAATGGGAGAAACAGGGAAGAAACAATTGATGGGAGAGCCTGAAATGATAAGGGGGAAATAAGACAAAAGCAAGAAGTGTAGGGAGGAGTGACAGAACAAGAGGAGAAGATAGAGATGGAGATAGAAATAGGGGGAAATTGTAGGGACGATGGTGGAGCTCACAGATACAATATCAGCAAGACAAACTGTAAGACACTAAGGCACAGCTCTCTTGTAAAACACCACAGGAATTGTGCCTATTCTGTCTGTAACCGTACTGTCAGTCCTGAGCATAGGGGAGCAGAAGAGAAAAAAACAAAAAGCATCTCCTGCATTGCTCTACAGTATGCATCTCTTTCCACTCCACTTGGTAATGAGTCACTCTGTCAAATCCTCTCTCAAATGTCAGACTGGTTGTATTTACCATGTGACATCTCAGCCTGTATACTCCCCCCTGTGATGTGTTTGCAATACATGTCATGGTCATATTTTTTTTTTTGTTCCTCTTAAAAGCTTTCACACATAATGGAACAGCCTCACACACCGAGGGGACCTTTACATCATGCAGCTTGAACAAATGCTTCTTTCACCAAAGTGTGCCCCTCGATCAAATTTGAACCCATAAATTGAAGATAATTATAACTTTTAAAGAAAATTCCAGTAGATCTGAAACATGCACAGGGCCGCTGGGATTCTTTGTGATGTGCTGGAGTTGCCCTCATTAGCAGTAAACCTCTTGTTAACAGAAAAAAACTAATTATCCAATCACATGACTGCAAACTCAAAGCATATAAATGTAGACATGATAAAGTCAAGCAACTGAAGTTCAAACCGTCACAAGCCGCTGCCTTTGTATGTGGCTATTGTTTGTATCACATTGGCTGGTGCAGAGTAATTCAGAGACTGCAAATCTGTTGAGATGGTGATGCACTACTACGGTTTGCAGAAAATATTCAGAGAGTTACCTGTGCCAAAATGACTCATTGCTGTCTGAGGTCAGAGGAGAATGCTGGTGGGTTGAGATCAGTGGTGGCTGCTGGTCAGTCAAGGAGGGGAAGCTCATTTTTTTCCAGCCTACATCATAAATTTGTTTATTTATTTAAATGTAAATTCTACCCTCTGTTCCTTTTCAAGAAAATGATCTGTGACCCTGTCGTGCCAGCTAGTTGCCTTTCTAGGGATTTTACCAGTGTTCTCTCAATGGCCAGCAGAGCTAGACTGCTTGAATGGCCTTGGCCCATTGTGTTGCGGGTGTAAGACTTGAGCCGCTTTAAACAGGAGAAGCTCCTCTCCAGAACAACTATATGTAAAACTTAGAAGATGCTCCGGTGGAGGGTTATACTTCAAGATCACTGATTGGCTCATTTCACTGTCAATCAAAAAGGAATTCGGCCTCAGACAGATCATCCAATCATCATGCAGAAGCTGAGCGTCTGATGGGCGGGACAAAGCCCAGCGTTTATCCAATGACCGCCCAAACTGTCCTACTCTACGCTTCCCCAACAAAGTCAGAAGACGCTCAGCGTCCGGCTGTGTTAAAGCGCTGAGACGCTGCGGGATTGAATGAGAAGGAAGTCGCGCCAGGTACCTTTGATAAGTAGTTGATTCTGAACAAAAGATGAAGGTGTTCTAGCGCATAATTAGCCGATGAAATGTACACACAGTACATATCACCACTTTTTTGGGGGGACATTTTAGGGGAAGCTGAGCTTCCCTTGCAGTCTTAGAGCAATCGCCACTGGTTGAGATGGTGAAAAGGAAGCAGATAGACACTTGTCACAACAAAGATATGCATAAAAACATTTTTGAATGCACAACATGGTTCATCTTGAAGCAGATGGGCTTTTGCATAAGGATACAACACCTGGTACCACTCCTCTCAGCTAAGAACAGAAGAGTAAAGCTGTGATTCACATAACCTCACCAAAATCTTGAATCTGGAGCCCAATCTGTGATAGTTAAATAGTGTATGTGTCTGTTAAGTAGTATTGGTGTTTTGTTAATTGGATGTTTGTTGTTGAAGCTCCACCTGGAATAGGCTCCAGCCCCCCACGACCCTGGAAGGGATAAGTGGAATAGAAAAACATATATATAAGACTATAAGACCAACAAAACTGGAAAAAAATGTTATGATTTGGAGGGGGGGGGGGATTTACAACTTAGAATCATACAAAGACAAACCTGTCTTTTTGTTGTCGACCATGTCCATCGTGTCTGACTGGTTTCTTGTGTGTGAGAGACAGCTGCCACACTGAGATGTCTCACTGAAAACATAAAAAAAAAAAGAACATGTTATCATGATGCGATGATATGAAACATCTAATATGTTTCACTAGGGTATGTTGCATTTTAAAATTTGAAACATCTTGTATTATATGATGAAATTAATATACACATTTTTAAGTAAACAAGCAATTACATTCAAAGCAGAGTAATGGGTGCGAGGGTGATAGCTACAGTTCAGTGTCTGTGGGTTGGCATATGCCGATTTGTTCAACACCCTATTAGAGGAATTAAAATGCATTAGCATTTACATATAATAATGTGTTTGCGTTGTAATTGCTCTCTGATATCAGAGGACAACTGCAGTAAAAGGGAACATGCTGTGCTGATGATTTTGCTGCAAGTTCTTCTGGATGTGGATCCCTTTGGCATTTAGCCATGGAGGCTTATCCAGGGTGCTAAGTAATCTGTTTACGTTCAGTCAGACTCGGAGACAAGTGTTCCAAATTCTTTGTGTAATAGTGTTTATTTGGACAGCTTTGGAAGGGCTCACTCAGCTTATCTATAAATACTTTGATTTTCACAGATTTTTAAGAAAGGATTTTATCTTTATTTGGTCAAACTTCTGGTCTTGTGGTATTATGACTTAGTATTGATTAAGAAGACAATTACTGCAGCAATAACAACAGTTTGCCTGAATGCTGTCCCATTGATTAGCAACACAGTCAATCTATCTATCTATCTATCTATCTATCTATCTATCTATCTATCTATCTATCTATCTATCTATCTATCTATCTATCTATCTATCCATCTATCTATCTAAATGCTATTATTTCTGGCTGTACATTCAGAACAAATTAAGGATTTTCAAAATGAATTTACCTTTATAAAACCCAATCTAAGCCAGCTTACTAGGCTTCTCTGAGAGGTCAAATCCACCAAATGATTAAGCCACAAAAACTTTTTTATGGTTCAGGAATGCAAGTAAATAACATTTATTTGACAGCTTATCAAATAAAGATGATGCACTTGGCTATTCTGTTTTTTTCTGTCTTTTTATTAAAACAGTAAATATGAAAAATCCTGGATAACATTAAAACAACTGTTTCAGCATTCAAAGCATAGTTTACAGTAATGAGCTTCTACGTACAAGTCTACTAAACATTGCAGAAACAAAATGATTTTGGTAATAACCAAGACTGTTAATTCAGGGTGGATTTGGTAAAAAATATGAAAACAAAACCAAACAAACAAAAAAATATTGGTTGGTGGTCTAAGAAATTAGTTGCACTGCATATTGAAACACGGATGTATTCTTATTTCCTCTTTTTATATTTTCTTTATTATTTGTGACATCCAACATTAGGGACAAGACGTCTATTTTTACTTTCCAATGCCGTTCTATTATATTTGATTCAATATAACTGCACAAGCATGGAAAGTTAGTGAGTAATCAGAGAAATCCTGTTGATACAGGACCTAAGGGATTGTGGCAAACAGACTTACTTGATTTGAACTGTGACAACCACTACCCTCTATTCTCTATCTGCTTGTCTGTCTGTCTATCTGTATATCCATGTCTGTCTCTGTAAATATAACTTTTTTTATCGCTGGTAACTGTTAAATTTTGGCCTATTGTCAATTGTATTCCCTCTAATGGGAAGCTTTTATAATGAATACCAAATCTCCTCAAAGTGTTATTTTCTCCATATTTTGTGTGCGAGATAAAAGCGGTTAAAATTGAGGGGAAGCAGCTCATCTTAACAAAATCATTGTAGTCAACCCTTTGATTCAGTGTATTGTGCATTCTCTCTGTTTCATTAATATTAAATTCCGTGCCAACATTAGCTGGCTGAAGACAGACAATGCAGTAGGTACAGGAACACTATTTATTCAAATAAATTGGGCCACTTTCCCTCAAAATGCCTGTCATGTCCTTTCTACACATTATTCTTCCAAAGACATTTTTTGCAGGGCTTTATTTCCATTTCTCCAGTTTTTCAATCATATGACTCATTATTGTGCATCTCTGCAGAATAAATCATCAGACCCTGAGCAGCCATCGCACAAGTCTTGTAGCAGGTGAGAAGTTGTGATAATGGTTATTGATTAGCACGCTAGCACACTGTGTCCTGTCTTGTTTTTATTACTAATGAAAGCTACCATCCCTTCAAGGCTGTCTCCTGTGTGTTCGCTGAGGAGAACTGTAGAACTGTGTGGGAGAAAGATGTTAAATATGAGCGAGCTATTGGTATATATAAAGTAATCAAGCGTGAACAAAAGCTGCTGTTGATGATGATGTTGTGCATGTGGGATTTAATTTGGCTAATTATGATGGATGCTTGTTTAATTGGTGTTTGAAGAAGACAAATTTTAAAGGCATTGTTATCAGCAAAATGAGGTTGTATTGATTATTTTTTTCTCTGTATTCATGCTTTTAGTGTGACTCATTGTAACCTTATGTGTATTTCTAAGTGTTTGTTTTTGTCCGCACACATTGAGATATCCTCCTTCTCTCCTCTCCTGCCTTTGATGAGGCCCCTGGGAGTGGCGGCTTTCTCTTCGGCAACATGTTTTGTTTCTCTCTTGTATCAGAGTTTGTCAAAACTCAAACCATGTGAGAGCCTCCTTGCCATTAATGGTTTTTTTTTTCTGTGCAGGAAAACCTCTGATGTGAATTAATTGCTTGTTAGCTGAAAGGAGCAAATAATTATGGCCTAGGAGTGATGAAGACTTGACAAAGTTGTGTGATTAGTGACGGTGATGAGCATTTCATTTTGGACTATTCCACTGAGAATGTTTTTAAGGCAGAATACAAATGAATCTCAATGACTCATGCTACATTTTTCTTCTGCATTTTTAGGGCATGGAAAAATGCTTTTCTTATAAATAAATACATTTTCTGCACTTTAAATACTTAGCAAATAAGTCAGAGATTGCTTGCACACCTACATCATTTAGGAAAGTTGTTTCGAATCAAGTTGGACCTCCACTCAGCCTAGTTTGTTTGTACATGGGTGAACACAGCTATCAAGCTGGGATGCAAGGTATAGCAACGAAGCCAATATTGTTTTAATGTGAAGGTTCTAAGGTGCGGTCACACTGCATACCAAAACTTGGGCAACCGAGATTGCGTTCCCCAAGTATTGTCTTGCCGTCGGCATCAAAACATGTACCGCTGTTTACACATCGTATTGCACATAGGCTTGTGCATTTACATGACAACGCAAAATCATGTCAGGTTGCCTGTCTGGTTCTGCTCCGAGGTGGATTCCAGGTCAACAAGTGCTCATGCACGCTTAACATGCTGCGTCTCTGCATGAGCACTTGTTGCTGTTGTTGCCATAATTGGTGCTGTTGGTGTTCTGTGAGCAAATGTTGGTATAAAAGTCGTAGCAATATTTGTAGCTGCTGGAACAAGATCAGAATCAGCCCAGCTGCTGCCATTGTTGCTGTTGGTGTGTGTAACAGCGTGGGTTGGGGGACGGGGAGGAGGAGGGGTGCTTTGAGGTCACCGTCTTTTCCGGACTTATCTGTTTATACCAACTACAGCATGAAGACGAATACGCAGATGTCCACCTGCAGACCTGTTTTCAAAAAAGATGCAGGGTCATGGACAAATATGCGTCTCCGTGTGTCAAAATCACCAGATCGATAGTTTATTTTACCGGAGTCTTACAAATTCGTACTCATGTAAAGCCCACCTCAGTGATGTCATGCCACTTGAGTTTCACTGCGATCATGTCATATAATAGCTAATAATGTATTAGCTGACATTATTCCAATTGTGTCCTCTTCTCTCAACTACCACAGAACACTGAAGCTGTTGACCCTACAGCAGCATCGTCTGTGAGTCCTCTGCAGTCACATCTAGGGAGATCTAATGTCCTCAGTAACTAATGTTCCTACAAGAACATAGATTGTCACTCTGCGAACCGGAATAAAACCAGTCTGTCACCCCACACCCACATAACGTTGATTGGCTGTTGCGGCACAGCCACATGCAACATCATTCACAAAGTTCAAAATTGTTCAACTTTGGCGACCAAGCGACACGACGTGGTCACGCATCCAGAGCAACTCCAAGATTATCCGTCTGCAAGGACAAGGGCGCTGCAATATGTCTCCCGAGACTCGACCAAGTTGCCCAGATTGCATCCATGACTGCGCGAGATCCGGATGTACCTAGTTGTGCCTGATCGTGGCTGTACATTGACTCTACATGAAGAGTGTTCACCGAGGTCACATTATGTGTTAAGGTACCTTTAATTCAGTCTCACCCAGTTACCAGAACAGACCACTCATATATTAATTCCACTTGAGTAGTATAGTTAGTACCAGGAGTAGCACTACATCTCTAGGCCATTGCAATGACATCTGATAATGAAAAAAATGAAAAACAAATAAACAATTAGCTTTCTGACAGGGTCCATGTTTCAGAGACAAAGCCAACATCGCTGCCCTATCACTGTCTCATCAGCAGAGCATCACAGAACATCTAGTTTCCTTTTTATGTCTCATTTTTCTGTTTTTTTTTTTTCTCTTTACATCAAGAGAACTTCTTATTTTGACATTTTGGGCTCTGCTTTTTGGGGCAGGTGATGATCAGTGGCAAGGTTGGGCATCTCACAACCATGGGATCAGAGTTAAGGCAGCCACATGTCTGTGAGATCAGGAGAAGAAACTGAAAGCTTTGTTGCTCATGCAATGCCACCCACTGTTGCATATGTGTCATTTTAATTTTATTTGAATGTATGTGAATAGGATTGAAACAAGATGCTGGACACTTTACAGACACTCACAGTGTGTTAATGTAGTATGAATGGGGATGTTCCAAACAAAAAGCTCAAATCAGGTCATTATTTTTACCATTTACTTTTACACATGTATGTCACACTTTCTCTGTTGACACTAGCGTCATAATAATATATTGATATGCTAAAAATAGTTATATTTTGGTGTTCATTGACATTAATTGGCAAATATTTTTGACACTTTTGCACTTTTTTGGCAAGATCTTTGCCCCCTTGCCACTTGTTGTCTACAAGCATTCATTGACTTGACTTAACTGCTTCTTTCACTTCATTAACTAGAGAAGTGGCCAAAGCTCTGCTGAATAGACATTGCTTGCAGTACAGAGCTAATCTGTGGATTTATTTTGGGGTTAAGGAAGGCAGGGAATGCTTTTACAGGAGTCATGCTGATTTAACTCCTACGAATTACGATCCAAACAATGGGGTGAGTTATGTTACCGAACACATTACTGTAAGTGCTTGGCGAAATTGTACTCAAAAGTCGAAGTAAGGATACTGATACTCTCTGACCTTAAAGTGGTTTATACAAAAAATGGTGAGGAGGTGAATATGGTGTGCTGCTCTCTGAAAATAAGTCTTCTGTGATTTGTGAAGACCCCTCTCACTTCCCTTTACCTCTTCCTCCAGTTATTGCCACCAGGCAGATATTGGACCAACTGGATATTAAAAATAATTACAAAAATAAATTTCCCCAGTTTGCTTTAACCACCCTGACCACTGCTTAATATGACACTGAGCAATACCTGTTTCCTAATCAGATTTTCCTTTGGTCACTTACCTTTACATATCATAACTTTCTGGTTCAAATGTGGCATACGTAAGTAACTGACATTGTTTAGGCTTCATTAAAAAATTAAAGCTGTCTCTGTTTTGGATGACATGATGCATGGACTTTGCTTTTATACAAGTGATGAAAATATTGTTCATGAAAATTGGCAATTGAAAAAAAATATACAAAAAAATAGAAAACATTAAACACATATCTTTATGTAATATATGCTGACATAGAGAAACTTTTCAAATCATCAGTCCTTGCCAATACACAGGTCTAGCTGACATTGCTAACACTGTTACTGTTTATAAAATGGGTATGTTCATTTGTGACCTTTAGTCACCTGTGCCTGCCATTGCTGCATCTCCAACAGATGCTAACACCTCTGAAGGTCTTCATGAATTTGTTTTATATTAAGTAACAGAACAAGTCAAACATTGAAACTGAACAAGAAGTGTCTTCAAAGTTAATTTACCAGCAGAGTGTACCAGAAAACAAGCCCCTTGTGTTTGTGACTGGATGACATGAGCTCTTTTCGCTGTGCTCCTCTGTAAAAGCACCACAGCAAGGTTTGATCATCATTAACAGACATTTACATTAATCACATTAGGATGTTACTTTGTTATTTCAGTTCATAGTGTGATACTGCTTGGATGACTCCCCATTCAAACAAAGGCAGAGACATTCACTCAAAGTTCCTTTGAGTCCACGTGCTCCCTCACCAACACTATCCCTCTGATATGTCCTTTGGAAATGAAGCAAATGGGAGATAACACGTTCCCCAGTGCTGTATCTGTGACATTGAGGGGGAATTGGCAGCATGAATGGGGCTTTTGTCTTGAGTCCTAAGTTTGTATGTGTGCTACTGTGTGTGAGGACTTGTGCTTCTGCCCATTTTGTATTTTGTATTGGTGTATGAATACAAAATTGAACTTTGTAGAGTAAATAGAAATGTAGGGACATTTGTATTCACCTTAACCCTTTAATGCCTGAAAACACATATATTAGCCTCGGAGCTAAAATGTTTATTTCACTTTCTAATGAAATCCTCCAAAAAACAAATTTCTATAAAATCTAACTTATTTTTGTGTGTCTCATTTGATACATTCGATGATTTTTGCAACTGATAATCAATTTGAAGACATTTTTATAATTTATCTGAATTTATTAAGATGTTTTTTTTGTAATTTGTTGATTATATTGATTAGATAAAGTATCAAAAAAATGTATCAATTATGATACTACAGGTGTTAAAAGGGTTAATCAGATAAAAATGAAACTTTAAGCTTGAATGCCTAATTTTCTTAAACATACCTCATAATTTTGCCTCTGTATAAAAACTATTATCATATCACACTGATCATACCGAATGGCTTCTCAGGTAAATAATGAATAATCTTAGTAAAATTTCTTAATGACATGTTTGAGGTATATCTTACATTTTTCTCTGTGGGTGATTGACAGTAACAAGACAGTAATGAAATGCATGCACTGATACAGATACAGTCATGTAAGGAGATAAAACTGATGAATTCAAATTAACTGCAGTAGAATTCACCCTAATTGTCAAGAGAATGAGGAGTCAAATTGCCCAAAATTGGATACACCCCATGAAATGTCATTTCTCTCTCCATCGTTTATTCCATCCATCATCCCTCAGTCAACTTTACCATATTTTGTCAATTTTATATTTCTCGTCTGTCTCTCCAGCCATCCGTTGCGTGTGCTCCTCCCCTCGCTCTCTATCCCTCTGCAACCTGCTGCATGCTGAGCTGATTGAACATTTGCTGTTCGCTGTTTGGATTTTGTCCCAAATCCCCTGCATAAACTTGAAACACCATGTTAAGCATTCCTCAATAGAGTCCAACAGCTTGTGAAATATGTGTCCAATTTGTTCATGTTTGTAACAACACTGCATCCCAGAGAAGAAATGATTGTCTAAATCCACTTTATCTCCCTACTTTGTATAACCTTTCCCAAGGTCTCTTTTTCTTTCTCCAATCCAAGGCGCGGCTAGACCGGTGTATAACTAATGGATACTCAAATCGTACTCTCTCTCTCTCATACCAACACACACCTACACACACACACACACACACACAGGAAGCGTAGACAAAATCAGAACAGAAGCACATACTTGAGAAATTTCGCTGAATTCTCAAGGCTGTCACAAATCAATCTAGAGTTGTGTTTTCATTAAGCAAAGGTGAGGAGCAGAGTGTGTGAATAAGAGCAAGAAGAGGTTTTAATCAGGAACATCTGAGGGCCTTGGGGTGCACTGCAGAACTTGCCATTTCTTTTTTCCTTTGCTCCACGCCTACAACTTTCCCTCCCACACATCCCTCATTTCTCTTTTCCTGACGCCTTCAATTCCTTCTTTCTTTCACCCTGTGTCTAATTCCATGCTCTTTCTTAACCTCCCCCCCTACCTTTTCATTTCACACTCCCTACTAAATAGTTTCTAATTCCAGAGACAGCTACATTTTTCTGCAGAAAAAAAATGAGTGTGTGGTTATTAAGATGTACTGTTTTTCGATTAGGGTCTACTTCTTACATTTCTGTATAAAATATCACGACCTCACATTGTCTGTTACAAACTTCACTACAACATACTTTATGGTTTAGAAGCAGTTTCCCCATTAAAACCATCTATAGTCACAGCAAAATAAAGTAAAATATAGTAAGATATTGTGGAAAAACAGAAAATATCATCAACAATAGTGACATCCGACCACTTGTCTTCATAAATCGTTAATGGTAAATGGACTAGAGCTTATATTGCGCTTTTTTAGTCTTTTGACTACTCAAAGCTGCTTCAAGGTGCGCTCACACCGGATGCTAATTGTACTACCTCTGCGATCCTCTCCATGCAAAGTAAATGTACAGCGGTGATGGGGAGGGGCTAACCCTCCAACGATGCGACAGCTGCTTTTCACACTAACACATAGTTGATCTTTTCAGGCAATGTCGTGTGTGGCTGTGCGGCAACGGCCAATCAGCTGTGTGTGCGTGTGTGACGGTGCCCGTGACAGACAGATTTTCATCTGGACTACAGAGGAACAATTTATGTCCGTCTGGGAAACATTAGTCAGTGATGACATTAGTTCCGCCGAGACGGACTGCGGGAAACTCGCAGATAATGCTGCTGCAGAGCATCAGCTGCAGTGTTTTGTGGTTGATAAGTGAATGTGAATGAAAATGATACAGCTGGAATAATGTCCACTTATACATCCTAATATATGACATGATATGATCTCAAGCATCGACCGAGCGACGGCCAAAGCCAACGGTGACCAAAATTAGGTATTTATGGACGCGCGATCATACGTCAGTGGGTGGGACATTTTGGTAGCTGGGTCACTTGCGGTGTGAACGCAGCATTACACCCCAGGTCACATTTACCCATTTGCTCTCACATTCACTCACTGATGGTTCTGAGTTTCTATATCCATCAGTATCTCCAAGACACTTATGCCCTTTTATGCCCTTTTATGCCCATTTACACACCACTGACACAGTGGGAGCAACTTGGGGTTCAGTGTATTTACCAAGGACACATTGCCATGTGTCGCCCTGAGCTGGGCTTGAACCTGCAACCTCCCGATCGCTGAAGAAGTGCACTGTCCCACTGCGCCACCGACGCCCCTAACAACAACAGTCTTTACAGAGAAACAGATGCCATTGAGACACAGCACTGTGAATATTCAATTTATTTGCAGTACAGAAATACTGAAATGAAATAACATACAACTGGTAATACAATAGTTCAACACCAGTACCTTTTGATTGCTTTTGAGGAAAATGGTATTCGGCCAAACATTGCTGTGGTAATGGTAATGTTACTGATTTTCACTAATTTTGTTAAACGTTTCAAATGCTGGAAAATATGTGTTGTTCATGAAATCTATTACATCAGAGGACTACAAACTGAGGAAGCCAGCTTTACATTAGGAGTTTCGTCCGACCCTCTAAAAGCCAGGTTCTAAAATCACCCTTCTTGAGTCTGTAATTTAACTTTATTTTGTCTTGAAACAAGGTCAACACCATCCAAACCTCACTGTTTTACATCATATACAAATGTTGCCCCATTTTTGTCCTCTACAGTTAAACAAAATTAAATACATTAAAATAAATAAATGTACTTAGAGCCAATAGACATGAACGGAAGGCTTGCACAAAAAACTTCTGTATCATGGTGTGCTATGTGTCATCCAGTTGTTTGCTTTGCTTTAAAGTAAAGTTTATTTAAAATTGACCTAACCAGTGACACGTATGGTGGAATAACAATTTGCTAATTTATATGAAGTGATATATAAAGACAGTTCAATCATCTGAGCCAGAGTTTAAACAAACACGTGATATTTGACTAAATAAAAACTGAATATCAAATATAACCATAAAGAACAGTAGTTTGTCTGTATAGATTTTTTTTTACAATTGTGTTAAAAAAAAAACACTGTAGACACCCTATTTCTAATCCATTATCTATTCATAAATTCAGAATAATTTCAGTTTTAAGTATTGTTTAGTAGTTATCAGGTATGTTACAGTTATGGTGTCATGACAATATTAGTATAAGTAAAATAAGTACAGCACATTTTTTTCTGTACTCAGATACAATGACTTATGCAACCAAGTACTATGCATAAAAAAATCTACATACAGATGTACTCAAGAAAGGTGCTCAGTTAGTTACAGTAAACTAAGTTAATATACTTACTTTCCAACCCCCTGTACAGCCGAGTTTATCGGGTACAGCAGGCTCCACCAAGTCAAGAGAGCAGTCACATGTCATTTCCCGCTTGCCAGAGCAACAAGCTTCAATTCAAGCATTAGCAGTGGATGACTGCATGACTGGTCACTGGTTATCAGACACTGTTGTGCAGCTTTTTCTCTCAAACCATCAAAAAAACACAAAGCATGATATGTATTTCATCTCCAGTTAGCAAAGGGGTGTAAAGAAAGATCTCTGTGGCTTTGGTCTGAAACTGGAGAGATGTGAAGTAATAAAGTGTGGCGCTAGTGTTGGGTTCCTATAGTCAAACCACCATGATGGAAGCCGCTGAAGTCTGTCTGGCTGTGAAAAGATCTTCAGGCATTTACTCAACTATTAACAGGATATTCAAACATAAGTTTTAACTCAGGAAACTGGGATGCAATACAAACATAAAGAATGGGATTATGGTTCATGAAACCTTTGGTCACAGTGAAGGGATGTGGTGTGACGGAGAGTTCTGATTACATTCAAACTTGCTACACAGTCTACAATCAAAAGCTCAGTTTGGACGACTGCATTCTGCATCGTTCATTCTCATGTTTCATGCTTGCCCCAAATCTAGATAGGGGTTTAAGCCAGGATTTTCCAGTTATCCTGAATGAATTTAGCTGTGATTTGGTTTCATGAAAGTGGAGGCACAAAAGGTGTCATGTGCAGCGAGCCTGCTCCAGGCCAAGCTAACAGGCAGGTTCAATATATCCTGCTGTTCAATCAGCAGCTCTCATCTCAAACCAGCCTCTTTCTTACAGTTATAATAATGCTAATGACTGTAAGAGGCATAATAATGTTAATAGTAATACATTTCATTTAAGAATGCCTTTCAGAGAACTCAGAGACTCTTTAAAATGAGAATGAAAGAGAAATGATTTAAACTAAAGCCAAACACAAATCACCAGTAACAAGCAAACTATAGGGCTTGAAAGGTCACGTGATTTCGCAATGCATTGTGGGTCGCAAGCGCCATGTTTGCGGGCAACGTTCCAGTGTTTACAGAGAGAGTTGCTAGGTGATGAGACAGACAGTGAAAATTCCGTCAAAATATAAACTGATGCAAAGAATTGTCAATCGGACCGTACTGAGAAAAGCTGGACTCTGGCCCAAAGGCTCGGTTAATAGAAAAAGATAAGAAAATTGACGGGACGGATTCATATGAGGACCGTGAGTGGAGTACCGATTTAAATCTCCTGCCGCCATGGTCCGAGGGGTAGCTAGTATCTCGTCAACAGGACAAGTTTCTACACCGGCGAGGAATTCCGGAATGCAAAGGCTCTGAAAGTGATCAAACCAACCTATCTGATGGATCTCCAGATTTTCACCCAGAGAGATATGACTGTCGGCATTTCAGAGGTATGTAAACTTTGTGATGATGCTAACGTTAGCCCCCAATTGCGGGTAGAGCTGCTCTGTATTTTGTTTTTGTTGTTTTTTTTTTGTTTTTTTGCTGTGTGCTATCATCATTTATTGACATTTACGTTAGGACATGAAAAAGCGACTTAATGTGTTTCACACCAGAAATGCTCCAAAAAATCCTCAAAAATCGTCAGTGTGGCTGTTTGTAGCCACTTTGGTGAAATTTTAAAACTATTTTAAGCGTGAATTTAACTCTGTTTGAGAGAGTGAATAAGGTCGGTGAATGTTTCATACTTAAGAAATTGGGAAAATGTAGTTTTAAATATGTTCAAAAAATACATAGTTGACAAACTGACTACCCTTTGCTCCTGAAGTGACTGTGATTGACAGCCACTAATTTCGCCCCCATTAAAATTATATTAGATAAATATATTAACAACTTTTTGAATTCATCTCTTAATCATACTCAGTCCCAAAAATTGTTTTTTTTTTGTATTTAGGGGTTTAAACCCTTTAAATGTCAATATCATCATAAGCCACTGCATAATGTTTAATTATGCAGCGACATGGTCGTAAATTACAAAAAAATGTAGTTACACTTGCCGTCAGCAGGGAGTAAAAAATCTAACCTGCTCCTGCATAATAAATGATTATGCATCAAAGCCAGTGTTTCAACTAATGTTGTACATATGCAAGACTGTAATAGCAGGTAAAAAAAATCAAAACTTTTGTCAAATGGGTCATTTTTAGTGTTTTCCTCCTTGATGTCAGTGACTCCACCCATGAAATCACCATTTAAAGGTTTAAAATTCATGGTTAAAAAATATTTGATTTTTTTAACAGGACTGAGATCGATAAAGAGATCTGTGCAAAAAAATATTTATCTGATATGTCTTTATTGAGGCCAAACTTAGTGGCTGTTGACAGCCAATTCAGCAGCAAAATATTTGTTTCAATTCAGTACACAGAGGTTAATACTGTATGTTTTTATAATTACAGATACCTTCAACAAAAGACATAAGTGACAACAGCCTTGTTGTTTTGGTTAATCAAGTTGCCATTAAACGGATGCTTTTCTTTTTATGTTGTTCTAATTTCAAATCTTTTTGAACCCAGGTTTTGCACTCTCATCCTTGACCATTGCAAAAGAGAAAATCATCTTATGGACTGGGACAAGGCCATCCACACCGAGGACAACAAACATCAGTGCTGGATTAGGGAAGCCATCAAGATCAGAAAACGGGGCCCAGGGAAGATGAACAGGGATGAGGGGGCATATATGCTTTCACATACCTGGAGCAGCGTCCTGCAGAGGCGAGCGGACAGCGGGAGGCGTTACTCTCCTGTCAGAAAATTTGACAGGACATTCATACCTCCGTAATGCCAGCTGATTTAACACGTCACACCTATCATCTGGTGACACTTCTGAGAAAGGCAGAAGTTTCCGCCGAAACATGTCAGGGTATGGGAAAAATCTACATGTCTGAGATAAAAGAAAGAGAACTATATCTATGTAACTTAAAGACATAATGAACACTATTCAACCATTTGTAAATTACTGTTTTATTCTATTTTGTCAATTGCTTTCTACTTAGCCTTGAACTGTGTGACTGCACTGAACGGAAATGTTTGCAATAAAATGAATTGAAGTGGTGGACTTGATAAGAAGTGTTCTGATTTTTCCCAAGGAAATGGTTTCACACAAGACCTATTAATAGAGTTTATTATCGTGTACCTTACATTGAAATTAAATGACTTACCAGATACATCAGGGTATGGAATCCAAGTATTTACTTTAATATTCATGAATAGGCCACAGAATAAACAGTACAACAATGAGATCAAAGTTATGACATGTTTTTACGCCCCCCTGTTGCATTCCAAACCTATTACTCTTTCCACATGGACTCTAAGGTGAGCAATCTGCCGTGTCTCCTCCACAGACTTGGGATCCATTTGAGCACGACCTCTTGAGAAACCTGGGATTTTCACCTCGGCACACATTAATTTAACTTGAGCCCCAAAACGCTCGGCATCTGGACTGTTCACCTCTGTGTGTCCAAGTCTGGATGGGTATCATTCATCTCATAAGCAGGCTTCCCTAGAAAACAAACATCCTTGCATTACATTACTGCATTTAATGTAATATATATTACTTTTATAACAATAACTACTGATTATTATTAAGATCAGTAAAATAAGTGCAAAATATGTCAGCTGATATGCAAAGCTTTGCCTTACAGCATTGAATGTGAAACAGTTACTCTGCCAATTGTTAGCTGTTTTCTAGATTAAAAACTGCAACAATCTCTGAAAAGTTTTCGCACATTTAATCCTTGTGAGTCACTCATTTACAGCCCTTTGAGGTCAGAGAACAAAAATGTCCTCTTCCAGAACTGCTATGAAAAATAACAGATTAATATTTTTTGTTAATTTTTTTTCTCGAATCATTCAACTAATGTCAGTCCTTAATGAAAAATGTACATAATTATTATAAAAGGTAGGAAATACTGTATATCGAAATATTAAATTATTCCTTTTCAGTTTTATGGAACAGATTTTTTTTTGATATTATAAATGGAGAATTATTTAAAAAGATCAGGCTTTATATACATAAGTTTACTCAAGGAATATAATACACGAAATATGTCTATGACTGACTGATTACTTCATTCTGATAAGCAACAAGCAACATTAACATTATATTGATAAACTAATGCTTATTTTAAATTGATTTCAGGGAAAAGTGGAAAATAGCACTTTCATAGTTATTTTCAACATTAAGAAATGACAAGTGTTTCATCCGTGGACATAAATGCGTGTTTTTTCATTAAAAAAAAGTGACATTATGGAATCAAATCGGCATTTAAATGGTTACAATAAAATCCATCATTAAACATTTCCTTTTTTGATTTGGACTGATGTTAGCTGAATGGGCAAAAAAATAGAAAAAAAAGTATAAATCTGTTATGTTGTACAGCAGTTTTGGGGGGAGGATATGAACGTCCTGTGGACTTCGATAGGCTGTAAATTAACTGAAAGAACAAGCATGTCCTTGATAACCATCTGAAGCCTAACATAGCACATGCTTATAACTTACCAGTATGAAAATGTAACACACACACACCAACATGTCAAGTATTGTTGTGAAAGGCAAGCTGCGGTCGTCTCACCGCTGAAATCCAAGCCATCCGGCGCTCCTTCGTTAGCTCGGCGATCCGACGTCCCCGTTTTTTTCACATTGGAAAAGAGAAAAATCTCAGACCGTCAGTTGTTTTTCCATGTCGATTGTGAGACCGTTTGTGGCAAAGGATGACACAAGTCTGGACCATTGTAAATCGATGAGAGCGTCACGCAATGTAAACAGAGTAACCAGAGTACCGGTAGACAGATTTTCAGCTTTTTCCAATTGCCCGCTGAACCCACAATGCATTGCGGTTTCCGCACTTCCGCTACGTCACCCTTTCAAGCCCTATTGAAATTTCCCATATTTTCTTGAATAGTCTACAATTTTGGTTCGGAGATGATTACACGTTAGAAAAAGTTGAATAAGTGTTTTCAATCATCACTCATGATTGATTGAAAACATAAGTATGATATAAAGCAGGTTAGTTTCCTCCCTCACATAACATGCCCTTTCCTAGATATGCCTGACTTGATGCCAAGTTCAAAGAAAAATGAAACACAAAGAAGTCAAATCTTGCACAAGAGGAGCAAAATAGATAAAAATAATATGACCTACCGCATTTTACAATAACAAGTACATTACAAAACATCCTGAGACTTTAACGGATAAAGAAGGTACGAAAATTACTTAATACAGAAAAAGAAAAAACAGAAAAAAACTGACTCAACTATACAAAACAGAAAAAACATCTGGTGTTCATATTTTATCATATCTCATAAACATTTTAATATTAAGTATTTATTTATAATGTAGTCATTATTCATAACTAGCATAACCTTTAACTTCATTTCATAGCTTTGGGTCTTTTCTCACATACAATAATTACAAATAAAAGAATAATTGTTTAGAGTAGAAGATCTTAAACACAGATGTTAATCTTTATGATGTGCAGTCTATATTACAAACAGAGTAGAGCATCTTTAACAGAGATGTTAATCTTTATGATCGTGAATTATATATATATATATATATATATATATATATATATATATATATATATATATATATATATATACACACATACATATATACATATATATGGGGTTGCTGCAGTTGGTCAGATCAAGATTTAGAAACATTATGTGCTTATACCAAAATGGCAATGCCAGGATTCATCAGGGTGAAGTTGTGAAAAACTGTTCAGGGAGCATGAGACATCATGTTCGCACCACATAGTCCAGATCTTAACCCCATTGAGAATCTTTGGGCTGGAGAAGGCTTTGCGCTGTGGTAAGTCTTTCGCATCATCAATACAAGGTCTTGGTGAAAAATTAATGCAACACTGGATGGAAAGAAATCTAGTGACATTGCAGAATGTTATTGAAACAATGCCACAGTGAATGCATGCTGTACTCACAGATAAAGACGGTCCAATTATTAGAGTGTGTGACCATTTTTTGGGTACGAAGCTTCTTGGATGAGAAGCAAAATGTCTTCCCAAATCTGAACACAGTCCAGTTTCCATGATTTTGAATCTTGAAGATAACCATGACCTGGATGAATGAGAATCTACACAGACTTATTTTTGGTGGTGACTTTTTTTGGGCCAGGCAGTGTATACAGTAGCCTATTTAGAGAACAACTGAAAGTGAATACTCCGACACTTTACACAACAATAGTCTGCCCTATGCTGGTGTGTCCTTCCTTATTGCCACCACTCTCATTAGTCCAAAAAAAGCGTAGACCTTCTTGAGCAAAACAAGTTCGACAGTTTTCTATGCTCAGAGACATCTTGTACTGAAACTTTCACACTTTCTCATCTTTAACTAGATTACAAAACCAATCTCCTTTCCTTTTTTCGAGAATGGGTCAGAAACAGGAGTACTGGAGAACAGTCTCCTTTCCAAAAAACACTCAAACAAACCATGTATTTAATATCTCTGGTTAAACTAAGTTGAAACTAAAACAATGATTCTACATATTCTCTTTCTGGTATTTTATGAGGAAATGTATTTTATTGTTTTAATCAATGAAAGCTATCAAAACTCACTCCAATTATAGACTTCAAAGATTAAGACTAGACCAGATTAGATCCAATATGATTTGATTTGTTTTTATTTTTATTGCACATGTCATTGGTACAAGGCAACGAAATTTAGATAGCATTTAGCCAGAAGTACTTAGGTTGATTTGCACTGGAGCATTTATTTTTTATGTTTACGTTTATTTACGTTTATGACCTTCTGGAAGTTATTCATATACATACAAATATATATATATATATATCTTTCCAATATAATGAAATATATAATATAAATAGAATGCACTTCAGCCAAACCTCACAACTGAAGTACTCTTTCAACTGCTCCTCTCTACTTTTACTCCCTCCAACCCTTTCTTCCTCCTCCTCTCAACCTTTCTGCATACCCCTCCCTTCATCCCAGCTTTTATCTGGCTCCAACATATTTCAACTTTTGCCTCCACCTTTCCACGCTCCCAACACTTCATCATCCCTCTCCTGCTTCTTTCCCTCGCTCCTTCAGCCCTTCACACTACTCTTTATCATGACCCCCAATCCATTCCCCCATTCCACAGCTGCCAGCTCTCAGAACCTCAGGAACCGTAAATCTGGTGCAACCCCAGGAAGTGGGTCACCGGGGGACACTTAAACATGTAACACTCTTGCGAGGGCCTAACCCCTTGCAAGCAAATCGCCTCACACGTGCACACACACACACTTGAGCACATGCAAGCCTGCTTGAACATAAACACGCACACACACAGGCTTCTTTTATGGATGCCTGAGCTTTAAACAGAGCAGCCTAAGTATAAGTCTCTGTTATTACAGCTCATGTTCTTACCTCTAATCAATCCAAGTTGTTAGGATTTGTTTGCCGGGAGAACAACAGGGGCTTTGTCTAACACAGACCAGGCAGGGCTGCAGCACTTTCCCTGAGCCCCGTTTCCTCCACTTTGCACCCACACCCATCGGAGTCTGGTTTGTGCCAGCAAGTCCCTGGAGCTAGTTATGTTGGATTTTTTCATGTGTTCGTGTCTGTGCGTATATGTGTGTGTGTGTGTGTGTGTGTGTGTGTGTGTGTGTGTTTGAAAGTGTGCTCCAGGGATATCTGGTTCGAGTTAGGCCATTTGCACTGTGGCTGATGTTCCTATTTGTTCTACTTCTTTAACACGCTGTTACTTCCAGTCTAACATTTCCTAATTCAAACATGATGGAAAAAACCCACAGAGGTCTTTGATTTTCTAAGTCTGCTTCAAAACACTCAAGACCTCGACCTCATTACAAGCCCTTAATAATAACAACACTGCATGAAAAAAGCCTCAATGCTATCCATGCATCAATCAGAAGTGATTTGCTTGTGGTGCTAATGAAAATGTTCTGATACTGTTCACACAAGCTTAGTGACATGTACAAAAGCAGCTGTCACTGTGTGTTTGAACCGATATCTCAGGGATGATGGCCGTCTTTATGTGAAAAAAAAGCTTGGCCTGTCCTCATTACCGCCCTGACACACACATTCTGTCAAAGAAATGGCACCAAATGGGACCAATTCAGGTTGGATGTGGCTTGTCCCTGAAAGAGTTCCTTTTCTAAAACACTAATCTCTGGACCACAAATTAGCTGTCAGTCATCAGCTGCAGACAGACATCGTATCGGGGAAAAGGCAGTCCCCAACAAATCAACAACATGTCAATCAAACACACAACAGCAGCTCACAACCAGCGACAAGAGAGGAAACAGTCCAAGGCAGACACTGACACACGTGCACACACACACATGTGCACACAAAGAGACCAGTAGGAGTGTCTTATATTTGATAGCACTTCAGTCCTTCAACCATTAGGCCCAAATTCTGGTTTCCAAATAAAAGTGCTGATTTTACATGGAGCCTGCTAGTTATTATTGCAAAAATACATTGAAAATATCACTGTTGGTGCCCGAGGAACTTGTTTCTGATAACTGGTTTAGGTTTAGCAGGAAGCAGGAAGTGGCTGCTCATACAGCAATCAGCATAGATGCTAACAGCTTCATTAGCAGTTTTATCAGAACATGACCACATTCTTCAATAAACAAAAAACATGACAAACTTAACTTAGATATTTCTGCTCTTCTCTTGTTTTACTTCTGTAGCACAATAGTCATTGGCTGTGTCCGAAATGGCATGCTAACGTCCTACTCATACTAAGTGTGATGTCAAAATGAGTATGTAGTGTGTTCACATTAGATAGTATGAAAAGATTCAATGTGTGAGAAATACCCGGATGTATGCTATATCGGAAAACATTTTAAGTATGCGAGTTGGGCATACTAGTCACACTCAACCGCCCCATAATGCATTGCAAGCCAGATAATGCATTGCACCATGCAAGACCGACCGGCATTCAGCTGAAAATCAGCCACTAGCAAACTTTCCGTTTTCAAAATAACGCATCTTTTATTATCTCCTTTTAGTTCTTTAATGCTTTTGTAAATGTGCTCTTGTTTTGGAGCCGACCAGAAGTTTCTTCGATAGCATAATGGCGCGCATAGCGGAATGTCCGAAATGCCGAAATGAAATTTGTATCCATGCGTTTTGTGGCTCAAATGACCACATTTTGATATTCTGCGTGGTGACTTTCTCGCCTAAAATGCTCTCTGAACTTTCAAATGTGGCTAATCAACAGAGATATTTGATAGCCTGGTGTGCTTCTGATTTTTGTCGTTGGAGGTTTGAAATGCATCATGGGAAACTTAGTATACTACAGTGTGAACGGTTGGCATCCCAATCATACTTGTATTGTGTAGTATACAGTATATACACATGAGTTTGTAGTATGTTAGTATGCCATTTCGGACACAGCCTATGACATTATATGATCGGCTTTCAATAAATGTTAATTGATAGAATGATCATCCAATAACCTGCCAGGTATGCTTTTGAAAGGTTCAGCCCTCCCCAAACACTTTCTATGGGCTCTTTTCCAGATGGACAAGGGAAATACATTGAATGGTCCAACTGGAGTGCCAGGTAATCTGTCTTCAACATCTATGTTTTAAAAAAAAACTTTTTCAGAGTTAGTGTATTTGTTAACAAAGTTATATTTTGATAAGCTGTTTCAAACTCAAAAAATTCTTACTGTAGAAAATTAAAGGTCAGGATGACATTAGAGAATAACTACGCATAAGTTCAGCATCATTCAAAGTTGTTGAAAGAATCATTGGGCCCTTTGAGAAAAAAATTGTTTTACATAATAATAAACAATACTATATAAAATATTTATTTAATTGTTGCAAACATAAGAAGGACAGTATACTTAACCCAAAAAATTAAACTGCAAACCCAAATGTAAGAAGCCTGTTGGCTGAGCTTACTCTCTCGGAGTTGAAGCAGAGGGTAGTGGTTGTCACAGCTCAAAACAAGTAAGTCTGTGCAACAATCCCTTAGGTCCTGTATCAACAGGATTTCTCTGATTACTCACTAACTTCCCATGCTTGTGCAGTTATATTGTATCAAATATTATAGAATGCATTGAAAAGTAAAATTAGACTTCTTGTCCCTAATGTCGGATGTCACAAAAAATAGAAAATATAAAAAGAGGAAATAAGAATGTATCTGTGTCTCAATATGCAGTGCAATATTCACTAATTTCTTAGACCACCAACCAATGTTTTTTTTAAAAACATTTTTTTACCAAATCTACCCTAATCAACAGTGTTGGTAATCATCAAAATCATTTAATGTTTCTGCAATGTTTAGTAGACTTGTACGTAGAAGTTCATTACTGTAAACTATGCATTGAATGCTAAAACAATTGTTTTAATGTTATCCATGATTTTTCATATTTACTGTTTTAATAAAAATACAGAACAAAACAGAATAGCCAAGTGCATCATCATTCTTTGATAAGATGCCAAATAAATGTTATTTACTTGCATTCCTGAACCGAAAGAAAAAAATATTTTTGTGCCTTAATTATATGGTTGATTCGTCCTCTCAGAGATTGGGTTTTATAAAGGTAAATTCAATTTGAAAATCCTCAATTTTTTTCTGAATGTACAGCCAGAAACAATAACATTTAGATAGATAGATAGATAGATAGATAGATAGATAGATAGATAGATAGATAGATACCAGTCCAGGTTGTACCCTGCTATCTCCCAGTGTCAGCTTGGACAGGCTATATCCCCATGCAACTTCGTAAAAGATCACCTGCAGATCTATCTGTCTGTCTGTCTGTCCGTCCGTCCGTCCGTCCACCTATCTATCTATCTATCTATCTATCTATCTATCTATCTATCTATCTATCTATCTATCTATCTATACATACATACATAACTATAAACACACATTATCTATGCCCCTTATTCCAAGTGTAAGGGTGTGTGTGTGTGTGTGTGTGTGTGTGTGTGTGTATGTGTTTGTGTGAAAAAAGAGAAAGAGAGCGGTTCAGTGCTGAGAGTGCTGTAGTGCTGATTGCTTGTGAAGCCTTTGTGTTTCTCTGTGCCATGTCTTGGTGGGGCAAAGCACCTCGCTGTCAGTGCCATTCAGTCAGATAAAGAGTGTGTGTGTGTGCGTGCATGTGTTGGCATGTGTGCTTTTTGTGTGTTTGTATTAAGTCAGCTAGGTATGAATCAGAGGAAGGGAATGAGGCCAAGGAAAGACTGACTGACTAAATGATTATGACATCATGAAATGATTGGACACCCAAACTGTCTCTTTTTTGTCAGCCAAATAAATGCAACAGCCAGTGTCCGAATACAACTGCATAAAATGGGATAGAAAAGAAGTTTCAGTGGCCAGCTCTAATGGGAAAATTTAACAGGCAAACCTTGGAGCAAAGCACTGGCAGTTCACAAACTTCTAGTCACCACGGGCATTAAGAGTAGAATAGAATAAAAATGCTTTGGTCAACCATACAGTATATCCATGCTAGAGTGAAAATGATGCTTTGTACTGGTCTTGCAGAGGAAAGGTATGAATATTTTATACACCTCTCTTACCACATAAGTCAGTAAAGTCGGTACAAAAAAAAAAAGGAATAACAGGCTTTTCTTTTCATGGGGTTCTGGTCGACGGACTGGCAGAGCAGTGCAGTAATGCGCTCACTTTAAAGGTGGCCAGACCCATTCTTTTTGCCCCATAGTTCTGCTGGGGCTATAAATTTGTCGCCCAACTGTTGACATCGCTTGCAATATGCTGCACTCAAAGTGTGATCACCGCATGCACTGTGAGCAAGAACAAGGCAGTGGTCTCTTTTTTTTGTCTGCTCCTATAGATGCACACATACACATGCACAATGGTGACCAACCAGTCATAAAGTAATAAAGCTCTATGGACCCCCGATGAAAGGCTCTGCGGAGGGGGTCAGGGAAAGGGGGACTCGCATGAATAACAATCATTTCACTGATGGGGGTGTTTGTATGTGTGGGTGCATGTGTGTGTGTGTGGAGGAGGAGGTATAAACTTTTCCCTCCAGCAGCAGTGAAAGCAAACTCCCAGCCTCTCTGTGGTCCAACTCCTCCCCTCCGGAATGGAATCCACCAAATCGCCGCTAATTGAATAAGTGACAATGAGTGGACAGACGAGGCGACAGATGCTCGCGTGCCTTTACAACCAAAAACCTTCCAGCATCAGTGTGTGCGCCCCCCTCACGCGCGCGCACACATTCCTCCTGACTCCAATCTGAACCGGGGTCCGGAGGTGCGTATCTATGACCGCTCCACCTGCTGTGCCTATTGACACAGGGGGAGGGCGGGAGGGACGCGCAGCCAAGATTGTCATGAATGTTGGCAACAGACGTTTAATTCGCACTATTACTTTATGGCTACAAGGCCCAGGACTCAGGGGCAGTAATAAAGAGAAGGGGGGCACGCAGCGGGAGCTGATCGTTTGTTTGTGTTGATGAGATGAGATAAGATGTATTATATCTGGATTTGTAGTTGTTACTACAGCTCTGATAAAACACAAGAAAGCACAAAAAAATCAAGCACAATGGATATGCAAATAGAAAGTTATACTTACGAAATTATGTAACCTTTCACGAGTGGAAAGATAAGACAGCTGAGAACACATAAATACAATGCACATAATGTAACCTTGCACACAATAAACAGGAACTACAAAGAAAGTGCACACAGTGGATACTGAACTAATGGATGGGACTTTTAAAACGCTGCATATTTTTTCATATTTATAACAGTACATTTCTCCATATGCATATAAATCCGTATGTATTGTATGTGAGGTATTCATATATCACGTGGCACTGAGGCTGTTATAATCTTTTTCCTCTTAGACAGAATGACCTGCAGTAGCGCTCCATCTTCCAAAGTGGGTGGAGGTGATTGCATGCGTTTGTGGAGAGAGCCAATCACAGCTTTGGAGCTACCTTTGGATCAATAAAATGATCTTTGGGGAACATCTTGCAAGAGAAATAAAGGAAAACTTTCTAAATCCGACTAACAGACCATTCTTGCACCTGCTGCTGCATGAATATGTTCAAACTTAATTATTGGTGCTCTTAACCACAAGAAAGGCCACATTTGTTTGGCTCCTCTGGTTATGTAGCGTGCCTAAATGTATTAAGTCTCCATCTGCTTTTTACTTAGATTATACCCCCTCTATACATTAATTGTTTTATTCTCCGCAGTTTAAGACCCCAGCTCACCCTACCCCCTCCCCTCTGTCTCTTTCTTTTGCTCTCTTCTTCCATAAACTCCGGAGCTGACTTTGTTCTCTAAATGTGATTAGCTTCTCTGGGACGCAGGGAGTAATTGCATTACTGCATTGTGAACATTTGGAGCTATGGAAATGCTGGGTGCCCGTATCAAACCTGTTTAAATAAGACGCGCACTATGGTGAAAGATGTGCAAAGACGAGTGAATGCAAACATTTTGCAGACATGGCTCAGGAGGTGAATAGAAACTGGGAGCGGGAATAAAGGTTTTCCGCCAATTCAAGGTTTAAAAGGGGGAGCTTCTGGTTGATGTCCATGCACGTTTGGAATATTTAATAAGATATTGTTTTCAGGCAAATGCGCAGAAAGCTTTAAAGCTGTGCAGATGCGACGCGTTAAGCAGATCAGCCCACACTGAATGACCTGGTTCAAATGGAAAACATCCTCAAGTCCTGAGATGGTTTCATTTTACATTTCTCATGCAGACAGTCAGAAGCATCTGGTGGTAAATTATTCATCTGTTCTGTAATATCAGTATGTTTCTATGTCTTAAGGTCAATTGCAGTCTAGAATAAAAGGATTCTAAAGTGATGACTAAGAAGAAACTTCTCAGAAAGCGCAGGGTGGGTGGTTTCTCTTGAGATGAGGTTGATGAATTCTACTGCAGATGGTCACCTAAATCGTCATAATTCATCTTTTTCAGCTTCTGGCAGCCTATAATATTTGATTTGAATATTCATAAGACTTTTAGTAACCTGTTACTGCAATAATGGGCACAGCAGAACCTCATGCATGCGCGCAAGATGTGTAAAAGGATCCAAAGGAGCTGGTTGGTGCTCCACAGTCCCCCATGACAACTCATTTCCTCACAGTTGTATGCGGTTCGGGACTCCGCTGGAGTCTTGTTTGTTCGGCCCTAATCGCCGGTTCCTGGTGCCAAACAAACCGCGCCAGATGGTCTTCAGAACGCACGGTCCCAGTTGTGCGCATTCGTTAAATCTGAGATCTCTCTCTCCCTCTCCCTATCTTTAAACTCATGTGATTCTCTTCTTTCTTTCTTTCTTGTCTAACTGTGCGTTTACATGCGAACTGCCATCAGGAGTTATTTAATTGTTTCTGGGGAACTAAAAGTGCTTGTCCACACTGCACAGTTTGGGATGCTCAGCTCATTATCAAAAAAAAAAAAAAAAAAATCCTGCAGGGAGTTTAAAGTGATGTTGAACAGATTTGTGCACGAGAACAGAGCTGTTCCTCGGCGTGACCAACTCTTTAAAGGCATTCATTAGAGTCCGGCTCTTTTTCTGAGCGATTCGCCACACAGTTTAGCCGGCTTAAATTCTCCCCCAAAGACAGCCGCAGATGAGGCGCATGAGAGAGGGAGAGGGGGGAAATACATATTACGCTCAAAATATTTACCCCATATTCTCTGCGAAAGGGCAGAGAGGTAGTCAGGTGGCAGTTGTAAAGATAAGAAAAAGCATGGAATGCGGGCTTCACCTTCTTTTACGCACTGACACCAAGACACGTTGTGCGTCAGAATGAGTGGTGACAGCTGTTTATGTCTGGGCAATGTTATATACTAAAGTGCGTCTATTGAAGTTCCGAGGCTGTAGGTAATGCTGGTGATTGATTAAACTCTTACTTGGTGCTGTCTAAGGAGAATTTAGATTCTTTGTGTTTCCATCAAGTCTGTGGAGAACAGACCCGAAGCGAGGAACTCGTAAACCTTCCTGCGGTTTTATAGGAATGAAGCACGGCAGGGTAAGCTTGAATGAATGTTTTCTCCCCCAGTTTATTTTCCCTCCTGTCCATTGTATGGGCATGGTCGTTATTCTGAAAAGTGGGGAGAGTGAACCCCACAGGGCGGGGTTTTTTTATCCCCCACTTTCTCGTTTTCTTTCCCTCTTGCGCCTCCTCCTCTTCTCCTCTGGACTTTGAGTGGCCACCAGCCAGCTTTTGATTGAAGAAGCGTTTATCTTCCCCGGGATGAGAAAAGGGGGCCGGAGCTGATGTACTACTAGTTGGTTAGAGGCGGGTTATTTTGGGCAAGTCTGTGTGCAGGCACCTCAAACGAAGAGAGGGAGCGAAAGAGAGCGCACGACGCGCAGAGCAGACAGAGCGAAGAGAGGAGAGAGACGCACAGATTTTAGTTGCATCAAGCTGCTTCTCCCTCACAGTGGATGCGTGCAACAGATCTGCATAAGACGTGTGCTGGAAGGATATTTGGATGCTTTCATGGACATAAGTGCATTTTTTTATATTTAAGCGTTTTTGTTGTTTTTTTCTCTCTTATATTTTGCTCCACTGAGAAAGCGATGCATGCGCTGACTAACGGAGCACAGCTTTTAGTAAGTTAAAGCAAGGATTAACCTGTACTGCCCTCGGAATATTCTATTCTGTTGCTTACATACAAGCTGGAAATATGAAAGGACTACTTGTGACAAGAATGTGGAAACTTTTGGCTGTGTTGGTGCTGGCAACACAGTACGTCTCCGGTAAGACACTGAAATATCAGATTTATGAGGAGCAGAAGGTTGGCACGGTCATCGCCCGTTTGAGAGATGATGTGGCTGATGTTGTCGCTAAACTTCCGAGCACAGTGTCACTCCGTTTCAGAGCGATGCAGAGAGGTGGCTCGTCTTTCCTCACGGTACGCGAGCAGGACGGCGAAATCAGCATCAAGACCAAAATTGACCGAGAAAAACTCTGCGAAAAGAACCTGAACTGCTCCATTCAATTTGATGTGCTGACACTCCCTACTGAGCACCTGCAGCTGTTCCATGTCGAGGTGGAAGTGCTGGACATCAACGATAACGCACCCCAGTTCGCCCGCGCTGTCATCCCCATTGAGATCTCCGAGAGCGCGGCTGTGGGCGCGCGCATTCCCCTGGACAGTGCCACAGATCCCGACGTCGGGGAGAACTCACTCTACACATATGCCTTAGAGCCCAACAACTTCTTTAAGATTGACATTCAATCCAGGACTGATGGTGCCAAATACGCAGAGCTTGTGGTGCTCAAGGAGCTGGACCGAGAGGTGCGCTCCAGTTATGAACTTCAGTACACAGCCTCTGACAGGGGCGTTCCCCCGAGGACGGGTTCAACTCTCCTTAAAATCAATGTTGCCGATTCTAATGACAACAGTCCAATTTTTGAGAAGTCATCATATGTCATTAATCTCCCGGAAAATTCACCTGTTGGGACCCTGCTTATTGATCTTAATGCTACCGACGCGGATGATGGTACAAACGCCAAAATAGTCTACTCTTTTAGCAGTCACGTGTCTCCCAAAATAATGGAGACTTTCAAAATTAACCCAGACAGTGGTCACCTGACTCTCATCAGGCGAGTGGACTATGAGACTGTAAACTCCTATGATATTGATGTGCAAGCCCAAGACATGGGTCCAAACTCCATGCCGGCCCACTGTAAGATCTTGGTGAAAGTGGTAGATGTGAACGACAATAAACCAGACATCAGCATCAACCTCATGTCTTCTCAGGGCAATGGTGATGCAGCATATATATCTGAGGCTTCTCCATTGGACACTTTTGTGGCTTTGGTGAGGGTGGAGGACTTGGACTCTGCACTGAATGGAGAAGTAGAGTGTAAACTTCATGGTCAAGGTTACTTCAAACTGCAGAAGACATACGAGAACAACTACATGATTTTGACTAATGTATCACTGGACCGAGAGAAGAGGTCAGAGTTCAGCCTGACAGTGGTGGCAGAGGACAAGGGGACCCCAAGTCTCTCAACTGTGAAGCATTTTACTGTGCATGTAACCGATGAGAATGACAACCCACCGCGTTTTGAGAAGGGGAGATATGAGATATTTAAATCAGAGAACAATGCCCCAGGAGCATATTTGACCTCCATCTTGGCCACTGATCCTGATATTGATGCCAATGGACAGGTGAGCTACTCTATTCTTGAAAACTTAGTTCATGGGAGCTCCATCTCAACCTATGTCACCATTGACCCTTCTAATGGTGCAATATATGCTCTGAGAACATTTGATCGTGAGGATGTAAGTCGCATCTCCTTTGTTGTTCAAGCCAAAGATGCTGGAAAACCACCACTGCACAGTAACGCCACAGTCACTCTGAATATCCTGGATGAAAATGACAATCCTCCGGTCATTGTTGTCCCCCAGCTGTGGAACTTCACCGCAGACGTGCCTGCGTCAAAGTTCACCGAGGCTGGGCAATTAGTAACCATGATCAGAGCAACTGATCGTGACACTGGGGTCAACGCTGAGCTCATCTGCTCCATCGTTAGCGGCAACGAGGAGGGCTTCTTTCTTATCGACCCACGAACTTGTGAGATCCATGCCAACGCTAGCCTGGAGAACTTTCCCCACGAGCACGCCGAGCTGACAGTAGTGGTACGGGATCAGGGAAGGGAGAGCCTCAGTGCCAAGGCAGTGCTTAAACTTACTCTGTATGAGAACCTGGAGAACCACGTCCAAGTGATGGATCAGGGGGAGTCTCCCGTTGATGTATCGCTCATCATCATCATCTCCCTTGGGGCTATCTGTGCTGTGCTCCTAGTCATCATGGTGGTGTCTGCTGCTCACTGCACCAGAGAGAAGAAAGACACCAGGCACTCTTACAACTGCCGGGTGGCCGAGTCAACCCACCAACACCATCCCAAGAAGCCCTCCCGCCAAATCCACAAGGGTGACATCACCCTGGTTCCTACTGTGAACGGCACCCTGCCAATCAGAGCTCACCACAGGTCACCTTCAGCCACGCCTCCAATGGACCGGGCTCAGATCGGGAGCCGGCAGAATCACCACAGCCGCCAGTCTCTAAACAGCCTAGTGACCATCTCATCCAATCACATCCCAGAGAGCTTTGCACTGGAACTGGCACATGCAACTCCCCCAGTGGAGGTGAGCACACATGCACACACATGCACACACTGGAAAATTATTTTGAGATATTCCAAATAATCCCTGAGCCCCTTTCCAAATCTTCTCTCAGCACATTTTCCCCTCCCTCAGTTTCTTGACTCCCTCTTTCTCTCTGATACGGCACACACACATAAACACAGGAGTTTTTTCATCTCCACACGGCTGTCTCAGTTTGAACAAATTAACTCATCTCCCTGCGTGTCAGTGACTTAATCAACACTGCCCTGTAGTTCAAACTGGCTCTCATTAAAAACTGTTGATGATTATAGATGTGTCTTTGTCTTTACCTTGTTTACACCCTGTCATCATTACCTCCATTAAAAACCACTCACCTCTCAGTCATATGTCTCCATATTCATCTAGAAGTTTTTCTTCATTATTTTTTGTTTTTAACATCATCCATTTTGTCTAATCCATTTTTAGTAGCCTTTCCATCATCCATTTTGTGTTTACTCATCCATCATTTTGTCTTCTGTTTGTCTCTCTTTTTTTTTCCTTTCTCAATTTCCCATCTGTTATTCATCCCCCCTTTTTTGTTTTATTTTTGTTTGTTTTGTTATTTTTGGATGTAGCAAGTCTCACAGCTTCTGTCCATGCTCCATCAGGGCCAGTACCAGCCCAGACCCAGTTTCCGTGGCAACAAATACTCCCGCAGCTACAGGTAATTTACCCCTATCTCTCAGCCCTCCCCTTCACCCCATCAACTTCCCCTCAAAAGATTAACTGTAGCTTATTTTTTTTAAACCACTTTTTTCCATTGTGTATTACGTGTTGCAACAACCTGATGTGAACTGTTGCCTGTCAGTTGGTCAGTTATTTGTAGATCATGGTTTGATGGTGTATAAATGTATTTTTTTAATCATTCCCCAAGTGTTATCATACCAAATCACCCAAGAAAGAATTGTGTGGTTCATTTGTCTAAATGTCAGAAGCCAAAAAAAAAGTTTCTTCTCTTTGACAACAAAGGTTTCACATTGTTAAATGTGCATCCATCATTACTTTCATGCTTTGCTTTAAGATCTCACAGATGATAGATGATCGATGCCTCTGTTGTAGTTGTGAAGGACTACTTGAGTAGCTCTGTCTGCTGTTAGTAGTATGCTTTGTCTTGAGATTTTAAAGATTCAAGGCCAGATTTTATTTTTTTATGGAGTCATTTTCAATTATAAGACTGTGGATATTTATTTTCTCTGTTGGTATGCAATGCTTATTTCAGTATCTATTCCTTTTTGACAAGTATGTCTTTCATAATTGTTCTGTCTAAATCCTCCATCAGGTATGCATTACAAGACATGGACAAGTTCAGCCTGAAGGACAGTGGCCGTGGGGACAGCGAGGCGGGGGACAGTGATTGTGACATGGGCCGGGAATCCCCCGTGGATAGACTGCTGCTGGGGGAGGGCTTTTCTGATCTGATACAACTTGAAATGCACCATCGACTCCACCCAGGTGAGCTCTCATCGATGTCACCTGCACATTCTTCGCTCACAGCTCAGCTCTAGAAAAAGATTCCAAGATAAAAGAATGGCATAGTAACAAAGAATAACATGTTCAAACCTTCATCTGGTCACTACAACTGCAATAAAAAATGAGGCTTTATGAATAAACAAACTAAAAAAGATGAAAAAAAGAATTGTAAACTTTACTTTGAGTAAAACTCTTAAGCAATACAGAGCTACAGACAAAATGTCTTTGGGTTTATTACCATTCACCATGACGTATCTTTGATGTGTTTTTAAAGAAGGCAATTTTTGGAACAATTTGTTGACAAGAGTTGTTAAATCAGTAACTTTCCTCCAACTACAACCTTAAAATTTATTTACATGAATTGATGATATATTCTGTGACACATAAATACCAAAACAGCTGCAAAATAGCTTCAGACAATGAATAATCTGTTATACCAAAATCACTATCTTACATTTCTCATGTCCTGAATTTACTTGAGTCATAAAATTTTGATAAAGTATATGACAGGTTTAGAGTCCCTTCTTCCAGGAATTCAAGGTGGGCCTCAATCAGCAAGACTGACCAACTGCTTGCCACAGCTTACCTTTTAATGGATTGCAGCATTTGTTTGAAATACAAAATAAAAAAAGAGGAAAAAGGGACAAAATGGGAAGCAAAGAAGGGAGGGGGGAAGTGTCAGGTGTCCATACTGGGTGGTTCAAATCGAATGTAGCAAGTTACACGACAAACTGACTTGTGATTGCATGAAGGGAGATGGTGTAATTTATATCTTCGTTACATAAAGACTCGTGACAGTAGGTGTAATATGCAGCTCTACAGAGTGAGTTGACATAGAAGGAATTGAAAACAGCATGACAAAACACTTCAGGCTTTTAGTGGAAGTAAACTGTAATTAAACGAAGACAATTAAAGGTCACTGAAATAACATTATGCATATGTACAGTATATTATCAAAACGATGCATTGCAGGTAGCAAGAGAATAAAGATGACATTTTTCTTAAACAAACCAAAAACATGTTCACATAGAGATAGATGGATAAAATTGCAGTTAAGGTAAAACACATTTGCGTCGTATAGATTTAATGCTACTTTATTGTTTGATTATGCTAGGTTAAATACCCACTCTATGTCCCCACAAAACAGTTAAATCTGCTCCTTTAAGACACAGTTAGCAATCGCTCCAGTTTGGAAACTGTATCCAAACTTAGCATAGGAAAATCTTCCAAATGTTAAGTCATTTTTTTTCTCTCTGTTTCTTTCCGGGTATGACAAGAAAAAAATAAAAGCTACTTGAGACAGTTTCTTTCTGAGGCTTCACTTAAGTGAGTTAGCAATGATTTGACCTACCCTAACCCAGCCTCTAATGCACCTCCAGCCTGACAAATTTCAGCACCATGGAGAGCACCAGACCAAAGCCCATTATTTGACAGCACACCTGCCTATACAGCAACTCCTTTCAGCCTGTTGCAGACACAATCGCCATTGTATTCAGCTCTATTCTTCCACACAGCCCTCATTTCCACGCTCGTTATCACACTGAGAGAGGTTACAGTGTGTCTGACTGTTTGTGTTACTGTGTGTGGCTTCAGTTGTACGTGCGTGAGTGTGAGTGTGATTGTGCGTTATCTGCCCCTAAGTTAGAGTCGTGTCTGTAAAACCCTCCCTGGAGCAGAGATGAGTCGCCTGTCACTCATCGGTATGCGTCTCAGTGTGCTGTTTTTTCCCCTTCCCTCTTTTTCTTTTCTTTCTCTTTTTCCCCCTGTGGTGAGTGACAGTGGTGCACTTTCATGTCTGAACTGAGGAGAATTCATAGTAATTGCTTTTAGAATGATGTTATTCTCTCTCTTACGCACATACTCTGTCCTTCTCTCACTCTCTTCTTCATGCCTGAAAGCTTCTCAGCATCTTTCTGTTTTTTTATCCTTACCTGTTAATGCACTCTCTGTCATTACTGTGATGGACAAAGGGAGAGGCGGCAGTGGACATGGGCAGTCATTTTTCATCCACTTTTTGCTTTTTTAACTCCTTTTGAGAATGACTAGTTCCCCCCACCACCACCAATACCCTCGCCCCCCATCCCCTTCTGTATCTTTTATGCTAATATGAAAACAGGGGAGTGGATGGAGATAATGGGCCGAGAGGGAGGATTATCCCTGTTTTCTTCAAAAGATTTAATTTGTTTAGATTTTTCTATTAAGATGGCCAAATGTGGCTATAGCTGGAGAGGGTAGAATAAGTAAATCCCTGCCTCAACTGTGTATTTGAGGGATTTGGAATCACTGGAAGAGCAGCTTAATATTACATTAACATCTGTTGGTAATGCTACTTGGCTAGGACCTGCAATTAGCAGTTCATTATGAATTTCTTATAAGTGTTTTTTTTTTTTTTCTTACCTGAGCATGGATTCCATAAGCAGCAAAAATGACTGTGAGAGAAAACCAATCTTTTTGATGCTGAGCTGTTAATTCAAAAGTGTTTTAAAAGACTTAAGCATTACTCTGTTGAATATTTACAGGATGTCAGTGGTATTTACATACTGACAAAATGAGACATGGTTTGCCCCAGTCTTCAGAATCCCTGCCCCATTGTCTGAGCTTTTAGAGACCATTCTGACCTCCAGGATTAATGTCTGATGAAAAACAAGCTGCTGCTCAAGTTTATTGTCATTGACAGAAAACTTAAACATAAACACTTAAATTTAAAACTAGAATATTCTTAAACCAAAACTTACAGAAAATAAGCCTCAGTAAAATCAAGAGAACTTCTGAATCTATGTATTTTAAAACTGAATCAAAGGAAAGTAGAATTTTACAGATACTGATCTTAGTTTTAGTTTAATATGTCAGTCTTAATTTTGAGTAACATTGTTGATAAGTGGAGTATTACCTCTTGGTCCCTCACTTTTTTAATCTTTACTTTGAAATAGTTTCTAAAGGGAGCTGCTTTAAATCTACCTCTTAGCTATTCACAGTAGAGCAGTGGTCAGCACTTTTTTTTTTTTTTTTTTACTCTGAGGCACCCCTATAATACTAATCGAGAAACTGCCTGCCCAAATTCATGGAGAACCTTCAACTAAAAAGTTATTTTCAAAGGTCATTATTTAACTTTACCTACATTTTAGCCAGGGGATACAATCTTCAATTTCTCTATGTGGAAGGGAAGCAATAAAAATGCATAGTCGGTGAATATTAAGTCAAATGATCATTTCACAACCTAATGTATGCAGTCTATTATGAAACAAAAGTAAAACGAGATAAATGCTGTGACATTGTAGAAAAAAAACAATGTAATCTGTCTGAATATCTTGCTCATACTGAAAACTAATAGTTCAGTTAAACCCATTTAATATTGGGAATCAGTGGGATTCATTAGATGCATGTATATCACGGATAAGTCCATCCTGTTTGTCAGATAAAGACCAAATCATTTGGTTTAAATGTTTTGCATGTCTTAAAGATTCACCAGTCAATCAAGACCTACAGGCTGGTTTGCTTTAAAATTGAGAGACTAAGATAAATGAAAATGACAAATGAACTATAACTTAATACTATGTAAAATAATAAATTTGCCTAAAACATAGTTATCCAACATAGAACGTCCAAACAAGATCGAAATTATTAATTATGGAAGCTTCACATTTTTTTTCACCTTGGTGCCTTCACTTCCCCCTTACAAAAACCTCTCAATGATTTAAGCTAATATTTAACTTAAACCTACCCCCTGTTACTCTCCCAAGTGCTTAGTAACTGGTGTAAAAATGTGCATAAAACCTGAAAATATGAAAAGCTAGTATTTTTGTTTACGTAAAAGGACAATATGGTATTATTTAATTTGGATTTTAGAGATTCATGTAAAAGTATGTACATTTTCAACAGGGACTTTGACCAGCTTTGCCTCCTCAGAAAAATTTGACATGAAAACAGGCTATCAGTTGTTGCAGATGGGGTCAAGAACTCTCTCAGATTTCTGATTTTAGGGTTAGAAAAGAAGCTACTGAAACATTTTTTGGGATGATAGTTCACCACTTCACTTGTCTGTTTGCAGCCCCTCCTTAATTTTTGGGACTGTTTTACTTCATACAGTGGACCAAGTATAGCGCCAAGATAAAAATCCTACCTAGGTAAATGTGTCCAGTTACCTAGGTAGTTTGCCCTTAACTGAAGTCACTGAATGACACAGAGTTCTTGGACCCATCTGCAGCAATGTTCAGCTTTACTTCAATCAATCAATCAATCTTTATTTGTATAGCGCCAAATCACAACAAGTGTTATCTCAAGACACTTTACAATAGAGCATAAAGCTCTTCATTTTATGGATACACATGTATGCATATATACATATATACAAATATATATATCCAACACCCGATCCATATAGCCAATCATGAATCCCTCCATCATGGCGGCAAGAAAAAACCCTCAGTTAAGCAGCAGGAAATCTTGAATGTGGATCCCAGTCTCATGATGAACAGCAAATCCACACGCTGCTGTGTTGATTGTCAATTCCTCCCTGCAGAGGCAGATGTGGCCGCAATCATTGTGGCTAATGTCTTCAAAAATGTTCATAGTCTTATTCAGCTACAATTAATGAATAACAAACCATCCCTTCAACACAGCAGACTCAAACTTCAGTGTGGAGCGTGAAGCCCATAAGTTCTCAGTAAACTAGGTCATTACTCAAAACTTTATATAAACAACTGAGTGTCATATGGTGATGTGTCCTTGGGCATGACACTTAACCCCAAGTTGCATCCACTGGTGCATCCATGGTGTGTAAATGGGCATGAAATGGTGTGATTGTTTTGGTTGATACTGATGGTGAGTGAATGTGACAGTGAATGGGTGTGAATGAGTAGGTGTGATCTGTGGTGTAAAAGTTGCTTTGAGTAGCCAGACAGACTAAAAAACCTTTTCTCCTCCTAATACTTAATATCTTTTTTCTTCTCTTTAGCTATGAGACTGTGTACAGACGAATGCCGCATCCTGGGACACTCTGACCAATGCTGGATGCCCCCCATCTCCTCACCTGCCTCCTCTTCAGACTATCGCAACAACATGTACATTCCCGGGGAGGAGTCATCACAGCAGCCCCCTGTGACCGACGATGACCAGTCCTCCGTTGACTCGGAGCGCCGCAAGAGCTTCTCCACTTTTGGCAAGGAAGCTGGGAGTGAAGAGGCAGGGGCCGGGGGAGTTGTTATGGGAGGAGGAAGTGATGGTTGTGTGTCTGGAGGAGGAGGAGGGGCTGGATGTCTCCTTACAGAGATGAACTCTGTGTTCCAGCGACTCCTTCCCCCTAATATGGACTCTTATACTGAGTGTACTGAAACAAGCCCGCCCTCTTCATCATCAACCAGTGAGAGAGGGAGTGGACGTAGTGGAAACATTGCTGGTAACCATAGTAACAACGCTGTTCCTCAGGACAACCGTAGAGGGTTGTTGCCAGGTGGGAAAGGTTCAGCTTATCCCCCAGGTGTTGCTGCATGGGCGGCCAATACCCATTATTTAAATCCTGGAAATGGATCTGTGGCAGCCAATCACGTCGCCTCATCTTCATCTACATCCACCTCCACTACTACCTCCACCAGTGGACAGCCACCACACCTTAAATGGCTGCCAGCCATGGAGGAAATCCCTGAAAATTATGAAGAGGATGACTTTGATGGTGTCTTTCACCAGGGTCATCAGGGTGGCAAGCGCAGCGAGAGCCGCCATGAAGCCAACATGGATGCTAGCGAGCTGGTTCATGAGATCAACAAACTGCTGCAGGATGTCAGGCAGAACTAGAGCGACAAAGACAGAGGATGCAAAGCATGGTTTCACATTTCACACCATCCTGGCAACTGCTTGTTCTGTGTGCCAACATATATAAACTCTATAACGACTGTTTTCTTGTTCACTGTTATGCTTGTCTTGTACATTTTACCAAATATCCTCTCCTCTACTCAGTGCTGAGAGACTGAGACAAAGTAAAAATAAGGCACTGAAGTTGTGATTGAGGTGACTTAAAGGCATCAAAGCGAGCACTGGAAGAACAGATTGCTCAGTTGTTATAACAGTCTCTCTGAAAGTTGCTTGAGAGATTTCAAAAGGAAATCCACCAATGAAGACTGTACTCCTTTCTTCATTTGTAATGTTTACAGCAGCGTGAACAGACTCCACAGGGAGAAAACAACAATTGTGAAATCTGAGCTTTGCTTTTACAGTGTACAATATGTACAGTGTATGTGGGAAAAGGCAAATTCACTTGAATATTGTGCTACGTCTCCTGTTTTGTTAAAATGGAATGTAACTGTACAATTTGACCTTTGTATTTTAAAAATACACTCTTTTTTACTTCTATATATTTATATGTGTCCATGTATGTTTGTACAGAAAAGAAAGCAAATGTCTATTTTTTATATTTGTCACTGCATGTCTTAAAACTACTTAATGTGTCCTTTTTTTCCTCTGCCCTGTTAATTTTATAAAACAGTTGTATTTAATTTTGTTAATGGATGTATGTGCGTATCAAAATAATCACATTCCAATGCGGTTCCATGTTGGAAATTGGTTTTGTATGGTGACATTGTGACCATTGGCTGATCAATAAAGTCTGAGGGATTCATAAAAAACATAGTTTTTGTCTAAAAAGTTTCATGATGATGATTTCCTCCATTGATTTGCCCCACTGTCTCTCAGCACCCCCTAATGTCCAGCATGAGAATTGCAGCCTTATTGGTATGCAAAGCTGAAACCTGCTTTGTGCTCTCAGGCATATCCACCCGCCCCACCCTCCCGACCTCATTATTCAACTATTCAAATAAATGACTCTGCTAATAAACACCCCATTAGCTATGAGTTTATTCCTAAATTATCTCTTCAAATTAAAATGTTATTAATTTAGTCCCTGAGTGGGAACTTCCTGTGTAAATGTTCTCTGTCCATAGGAGTACAACACTCATTGTAAGCATTCTGAGCAAATGTGCAGCAGGTGATAATAGCTTTAAATGATGTTAATTAAATGCAGGGTCTCCCACACAAAGTTCATGGACAGGTCCTTTCTTCTTTTTGCTCCAACTGAAGGAAGGTAAGCAAACCCAAAATCATTCAGACAGTGATTGAATGGTTAAAAAGAACGAGAAGACCATTGTGTTTGAAAGAGGTAACGTTCAACAACTAAGGCTAAATGAAGCAATTAACCTCATGAGACAGCTTCAATAAGGTAAAGGTTACAATTTGCATACACACAAGCACTTAGCACGCACAAACACAAGATCACACACATTTACAGACATGCATCCGAACATACAGAAGAACTGGCTAATTCATGTGCACGTGGAAACACAAGAACACATACACACTTATACACAAGCAAACACTTAATAATGAGCTCATTTGTCTTCATCATTAAAGAGGCCAAGCTTCAATAAACAGTGAGGATTGGCTGGGTATGAGTGAGAGAAACCAAAGACTGGTGGGCGCTAAATTGGCTTCTGTGAATCTGTAAACCAAAGTAGCTTGTTAAACTGTAGCAGAGCAGCAGGGACCTTATATAATACATATATGGAGTATGAACAAGCCTTTTACAACCGGATAGGTGGGGGGGCTACAGCTGCATGGACAAATCAAAAAATATATGACAAAAAAAGATAGCTGTGAGAGAAAGTAGTGGGAAATATATCTCTTGTCATGAAATGAGGCCAGGTTGCTTTTAACATCATCCCACACTCAAAAGAACTACCTTAAATGTAAAACACAAAGGATATACATTATCTTCTTTTGCTAATGCTATCTGTTTACCTTGATAGTTGTTATGCCTCAAAGATGCAGCATGAGCACAATCCTAGCAATTCAGAAGACAAGAAAAATCCAAGTGGCACTGCTTAGCAGATGTCAGCAACTAATTTGTAAAAAGCTTGACCAAAGGTATAGCCTCTTGTCTTTTGTTTTTGTCGTTTTTCCATTTTTTTCCCAAATATATCATCATTGTGCTTAAACCTAATATGCATTACACACTTCTTTCAACCAGAGTACATTTCTCTGACATGATAGCCATATTATCTCTTCTTTCATTTACTGTCAAGCTCATAGAACATCTTATTCACTATTTCGATATAGTACACTTCAAAGTTGTTGATATAATGCAGTATTTAGGGTTCAAATTCCACCAAAGCAATGAATTCCTCAACTAAAGGTACTTGTAGGAAGCACCAGGGGCATAGAATTGGGTAGGGACGCTAGGGACACGTCCCTATCAATATTATGCCACCACCACATGGTCCCAACACAAAACACAAGCATAGTATATAAAGTTATAACTAAAAAAATGTTTATATTTAATGCCAAAGAGACACACTTCTTAGTTATTTTATGTATTATCCATGTATAATTTGTGTATTGAAAGGCAGCAACCATTTAAGACCAACAATAAAAGTTTGTTGGGAAAAAACACAATAAAACATCGGATTACAAACATGATGTTATACATTTGAGTTGTTGGGGAATAAATTACACTTATTGGTAATATTTGTAGAACTTTTTCTCCTCAGACTATAACCATCAACATGCTTGATTGTTTTAGAGGTGGAGAAGGCTGAACGTGTAGTATATAGAGGTGCTTCCTATGAATATGATAGTCTGCTTGTTTGATTGATCAGCTGTACATGATGTGAAATAATAGTCATAAATGTAAAACACATCAACTTTCTGGATTGCCGCCTTGAAGCACTTTTATGTCCCCACCAATGTCAAAATCAAACCCAAGCCCTTGGGAAGCACCACTGTAGTTGCTGTCCTACAGCTGCCCAGTTGAGGGCACTGATGAAAAATGTCAGGAGTAGTACCATTAGTTTGCCTAAACTCGTATTTGAGCTTAAATAGTTGTTGGGAAAAGTAAAAATGTGAGTGGGTTAAACTAATATAATATGCTTGGCAGGGAGAAAACCTTGAACATAATTTCAAATACTCCAACCAAAGAATAAGTGTGGACTTGCAGTCCTTTTAACATATTATTACGTAGCTATTCAGTCAAGAACTTTCTACTGCTGCTGTAATTTTGATAATCAGGCGGAACGGAAGGATACAAACTAAAGAAAACTTATCAGGATCAGTCCCAATGTAGGCACTTTTGGGGGATAAATATTGGCAAACTCCTGATCGGAACAGGTGATAATGAGGTTAAGATGGTTGAACATTATATACCCAAATATACTTGTCATCACCCCCAATTAAGTAGATGGTACCTTTAAAAGATGTGCCAGACAAGGTTTCACCTTTCCCTCTATTTTCTTTTAGTTTCACAAGGCCATGCTGGACACTTTCAAACACTGAAAAGACAGAACAGATTAAATAACAGTGACTTCTTTGGTTTTCTTCAAGTACACCATCACCTTAACAATTTAGCAGAGACTTCAACAGTGTTTGAGAATCACCTCCTCAAAGCTGCGTTACTGCTCACAGCGGGGACGAAGGACTTAAATTATTCCAAAGTTATACAGGGGATTTCGGGAGTTTTTGATAGTACTACAAAATAAAACTAAGATAGGAAAGGGAAATAAATAAGCACAGTTCTGATGAAGCCTAGATTTCACAGGAGTATAACAAGTGCAACCTTGTGGTGAACTTTTGGTATGAAGAGTTTTGTCAGATATTTTGTTATAGTTGTTCAGAAATGCCATCACTCAGGCTCCCCTGGCTGTTGAAGGAATTGCGGCTCTAATTGAAGCATATCTCTGTCATTTGTTTTGAGCCTGTACAATAATAGAAAGCTTCTGGAATCAGATTCACAGACAACAAAGTGACATATTTCATTTTATCTTTAACAGGGACCAGCGTTGAGTCCACATCTGGACATTGTGAAGGCTGAAAAGTGTACAGGTTTTGAAGAAGTATAGGCTGCCATCCAAGAAACATCTTTTTCAGGGTGTCCCTGCTTTTTTCAGCAAATCACTGCCAAGTCACATTCTGCACATGTTCCAACAGTGTGGCTTAATGGTTAAAGGGTGTGGGCGCTAGAATGGCCTGCCTGCTGTCTCCCATTAAAAAAGAGTGGTGCATTATGAAGCACAAATTACACCAATTGAGACCCTGGGCTGTTTAGCAACTGAAGTGGTACATCAAGCAAGAATGACAGAGCCACAAAACTTCAACAAATAGCATCTTCAGTTTCCAAAAGTGTATTGATTGTTGTCAAAGTAAAATGCAATTGAACACAGTGGTAGTTTTTATGGAATGTGTTGCAGGAATTAGATTCAAAATGCTTAAATGTTTATTAAAAAATCATCATTTTGAACTTTAAATCTCAAATTTGTATGATGTATATGCTATTTGTATTTTTTTCCAGCCACATTTTAGTCAATGCTGATATTGATCCTGCTATGTACACAGATTTGTACACAACACTGAGTCTGTTTTGCACCAGAATAAAACAGTGTTTCCCTCATTGTGGTTATTTATTTGTGTCATAAACAGATGTGATACAAAATAATTTTCAGCAGAAATTTTGATTTCGAATCCTCTTTTTCAGTCATAATCTGGCAGTACTGATACTGTGTAAATTATGCCTTGCATCTTTACATATTAAACAATCTGTAAAACCAATACAGTCACTTTCATGTCCACAGCAAATGATCTGACCTGACATTTTGAACTAAAAACAGCAGATCTACCTTTTAATATAGCTACAGGTCAATATTAAGATGTCTTCACAAGCTTCTGTTTCATTGTTCAAGACATTAAGCTGTTGTAGGATGGCAGCAGATTAAAATATAGTAGTAAGGCTTAGATTAATTCACAGTTTTTATTTTTGTTTATTACTTTTTTTCCACAAACTTGCTCTGTATTTGTTATTCATGCCACAGCAACGTACCTTGCTAACAGGAGAAAGAAATCAAAGCCACACAAGCAGCCAAAGTGGATGTCAACCAGACTGGCGATAGAAGATGGATGATCTTTAAGAAACGAGAATTTTCTTTGGCATATGGGTAATGATGTGTGTAATAGAAAGAAACACACCGGGTGAAATAACCGGCAGTGCTCATTTATTACAACTCAGATAATTAATTTTACACAAATGCAGCAGTGACACTGATTTGATGTTGAAATATGAACTCCAGCTTATTATTGTCCTAGCGAATCCACCATTAAGCTGTTTGTTAGTCTTACTTTTCTCCCCCTCATGTCATTCTCAAACCTGCTCCACATCATCTTCTCCTCTCTCTTTCTGTATACCTCCATATCTTGCTCTCATCTTCTGGCTATTTCTGGCTGTCCATCTGTCTGTCTCAGGACACACAAGCACACACATGCACACAAATCAGAATCCTTCTTGACACACAAACATGCACACAAGCATTCAAATCCCAGCAGCATTCTCAGCTCATATCACAGCCCAGATCCCCACAGACATTAGAATTTGTAAAGCTCGTCTCTACTTCATCTCAGCCCAGCTCATCTTTTCACGGACAGATTCCTCCCTAATCGCTTTGGTAATCATTTTCTTATTATCCACTGTGGCAAAAGTTTTAGCTATTAAACCAGATTATTTCTGTAGCTTGTTTAAGACAAAGCCTGAAAATCTTAATAAACTCCCACATTATTAGCCTACAAAATGTATTTGTTGATTGTTATTATGGCAGGAAATTAAGAAGGTGAGGTTTGTGTTATGCTGGGTTATTGGGTCTTGTAGAATAAACTAAGCTCTCATCTACTCAGGCACACCACAGTGACCCTCTGTGCACACATGCTGCTCTAGTGTCACAGAAACAGGATATTGGCAAGACTGTAATATAAACAGGACCTGTGTGTTGTTTGCACCACAACAAGTCACTGTGATAAAGCTGCTTTGGTGGAATGCTTTTTGGGACTATAAAGCACATTTTGCCTCCTAAAATTTTATATAAATATTTTTTTTTGCAGAAATAATCCAGGTAATCTCTCATTGTCTGTGCGTATATATACACCCTTAAACTTTATCACGTTTAAACCTCTATGGATGAAGTAGGGTTAATGTTGCCGGTGGTGCAGACAAGCCGTCAGGAATGATAAATAGCAAAGTGCCGACCCAGCATGTGCTCCCAAGACTGACCTGACCTACGGCCACAGAAAAGACTGAGCCCCTGAAAAAAAGCACATAAGCCCCTACAACTAGATTAATAAACCTGAATGTGTAAAATTCAAGCACAGAGACTTCTGCCTTTTTTTCAGTCTCCCATTCATTAATTTTTCTCACCCTGCCCGTCTGCCTGCACTGATGATAGCTGATTAGGAACACTGAACCAGTATGATTCAGCCATGACTTCTTGTTTTCCAATCATGCTGCTGCTCTCATATTTTCAAGTCAGGCCTCTTCTCCACTCTAAGCACTTTGTTGCAGTGTGATCTCGGTAAACCTCCTCCACCCCAGACATCTCCAATCATGTTACCAGTGTCCAAGTCCAGCTTCACAGAAGTCTGATCCTCAGTTCCTGCAGGCCTCATCAGCACCTCCAATCCATCTCATCAGTGTCTTGGGCTAGCTGCTCAGAAGTCTGATCCTCATTTAATGTTGTAGTTTTCACCTACACCACCAGTTCTGGAATCCAATGGGAGTGTAATATCCTGCTGTTGGCCTCACTACCTCTTAAATACATGAACACATCGCAATAGACTCGGAGCACCAAAAGATGTGCTACATACTAAGCACAAAAGACACCGCACATTTATCATTTACCAAACTTGTTTAACTAAACAGCTCGTTTAAGTCTCTCTTGACATAAAAATATTAACAGAACTGTCGAACCTTTCAAACTGCTCTCTTTCATGTCACAAATATGCATTTGATTGTTTGGCCATTTAGGACAAGGTAATCACAGATATCACTGCACTTTTTTCCCCCATAGCTGGTACAGGGTGGGTGCAGATATTAAGGATTTGAGGGAACAAATCATTAAAAAAATATATTTTCAGTAGTTTTGCACATATATTTGAAGTCTGGACTAACTATGGACCCACAAAAAAATGTGATATGGCAACCCAGTCCTTTGTATGTCTAAAAACAGTATATCTGATGGAATGTTAATCATTGATTAATATCTGGTATCCCACTCACAGAACTGAGAAACTGCTACACTCTTATCAGAACACTCCCAGGAAGAGAGGGGTGGGATTAAAATGAGTTCAGCTGGGTTTAGAAAAACACAAACTAGAAAAAAACTTCAAAAAATCTTATTAGAGCTTTTTATACTCAAAAAAACATGTTATTACCTTCAACAAGGAGGTTATGTTGCTGGTGTCTTTGTTTGTTTGTTGGCAGGATTACATTAAAACTACTGGATGGACTTCGTTTAAATTTTCAGGGGATGTATATTTGTTTGGGTACAAAAAAAAACAACCCAGAAATTAAAAAAAAATCCATAAGTTTATGTTGGGGGAATATAAAAACAATCATATCTCTGATATTTTTCAATTGATTTGTTTTAAACTTTGCAGGATAATACAGAGTCCATGTCTCAGTCAATCAAGGTGAGTTTCAGCAGGATCCGATGCAGATTGATGTCACAAAAAACACTGAATTTAAGAAATCCCATGACGACATTCAATTATTCATGTAAAATCACAGTATTAAGTGATGTATTATCATACAGGATAACAGTCGTTATGTACGTGCTGAGTTTGGTCAAGAACCTGTCTCTATTCTGGATCTGGTGATTCAGAATTGTATCTTTTACTGGAGTTGTGGAAAAGCAACTGCCCAAAATGAGCTGCTGAGTGGAGATTGCTTTTCTAGTTTGTTTTCTGTTTTTCTTAATCATGGCACAGACATGTTATTTAGTCCTCAGTCACTGAAAATAAATATATAAACCCACTGAAAAGTCAAACTCTACCATCTTCCACTTATTGATGTGGACTTTGTTAATGGAGTTGATGACTGGCATGTGTCTCAGTAAGATGTTGTTTACCAAGGATATAATTTAAAGTGATATGTTATGAGCCACACGTTAATTATTATTATGTTTTTTTTTCACTGAAATGGACACCACTCATTCATGTTTTACCCTTTTTCATGAACTTTTATCTCATTCATTTTTTTATTCTAATTAAGTGGAGTATTTCCATCTTAACATAGTGCTGCAATGAAACCGTGGAACATTTTAACATTGTTTTCATGCAGCTGAAGGCAGTCCAACCTGAAGATGAACCCGGGGACCAAAACATCCCATTTGGCTGGCTATCAGGTTGACCTCAGTCAATTTGTTTTTCTAATACTGAAAATCGACAAGGAAAAATGTTAAAAGCAAAGATAAGTTACATCAGAAATTGTGTTTGGACACTTGTAGCTAAAGGCATTAGTTGGGCCTTTCATGGATAGTTTATATCTAAACAGACATAAAATTAAACTGACGAAACATGTGAGCTCAAACTAATAGTTCTCTAATAGAAACTAAATAGAAAGTCTAATAGAAACTCTAAGCCAAACTAAATGAGTTAGTGAAAGATGAATAAGTAATGACATACACTGAGGAAAAGCCATTATGTATAATATGTATTTTTGACTGCTCTATGTAGTGTAACTGATTTCTTCTGTCTGAAACAAAAGGACCATAAGTATGGACAACTTTACTTATGTCACCAAATCAAATATTCTAAAGATTTCAATGGGAATATCACAGGTGTATTAACTAGGGCTGTCACTTTAGTTCATTAATTAGATTGATTAATTACACCGCAAATTGATGCGTTATTAAAATTAATCGCAAGATTAATCATAGCACACAAACATTTTGATATGGTCCAGCTGGAGGACCCGCACATGGCAGTGGCACGTCACTTCACACATGTCTCTAGTCAAACCAAACAAAGCCCAGGTGACAACAGGAATGTCATATTTAAGACTTAGTCTTATTCTATTATTGAATTTATCTATATTTGTACTACATTCTTTAATAATGCATCAGGCCTAATTGGTTTGCTGGATGTCCTCGACCTTTTTCTTATTTTGAATTTGATTTATGAAACACACTTAAAGTGTAATTTGAGTTGCCTGATTGAGCTTAGAGTTTTCCTGACTTTGTTGCCCTGACTTTGGTTTTATTTAGTCACCAAAAAAAATGTGGATTTACAAATCTTCACTTCTTAGTGTATTCATTTGGTTAGTCCTGCACTACAATTTTATAATATCCTAGAATTCAAATTCTTTATTTGGGTACTTTAAGCAGATATGAGATTAAAATGCGATTAATTAGATTAATTAATTATAAATCCAGTAATTAATTAAATTTTTTTTTAATCGTCTGACAGCACTAGTATGAACATATTGCTCTATTACACAAATCAATGTAAAGCAAAAACAAGGTCATGTTTCAATCTGTGTTTGGTCAGAGAAAATGTCTGTTCTAAAATGGACATGAAAACAAACTTACAAATTCACTGACTTGATAACCCATTAAAAAAATAAACAAAGACATGCTCTAATTAAAATAATTAATTTGCCTGTTTGTTGAGCCAAGATGATCATGAACTTTTCACCAAAAATGAATGTCTTATTAGAGGAGACTAACCTACCTAATCTACTTGTCAGATTTAAAACTAAACTGCCTTTTTTTTTTTTTTACCCCTGTGTACCAACATCTTATCCTGAAATCAAAGTATCAGTGTATTGCATGCCATGTATCAGAGAAGGTTTAGCCAGCAGATGGCACTGTGGGACCTATTTTCCAACAACCGGGGACGTTCCTCCACAACAGCTCTCAGACCACAAGATGCTGCCACAAGATCAAGGCCTGCAGAGGAGATGGTGAAGGAGAGAGATGTGCTAATGTTGAATCATGTTGTTATCCTAATTGCATCTTGGTGTATGCATCTTCTGGTTTTAGTCCACATCTGATTTTATGCAGACTTAAATTGTGTGTTTTTCAGAGTGTTGCCCTCATCATTGTGGCTGTATGAGGATATGTGTGTAAGAGTGCCTGTTTATGTGCCTCTCTGATGCTAGAGGGAGTGCTAGTCTGAGTCTTTGCATGTGTGTGTGTTGTGTGTTTTCCGTTCACTCACCCTAATAGATATCCCCATTTGGCTTGCCATTTAGAATTGGAGAGAGGCCAGTTGTAGAGCACGCTCCCTCAGAATTCCTCCTTTTCTGTCTCTCCCTCCCTCTTTCTCACTCTCTCCTGTGTCCGTCCATCTCTCTCAGTCTTTCTCTCTTCGGACAATTGGATTAGTGCAGAGTGATAGAGACTAAAGACAGAATTTCAGCCAGAAGCTTGGCCTCATGCCACACCATATAGACACATGCACATGCACATGAATGCCACTTGCAAAAACACACAAACAAGGCCACTGCTGTCATTTTACCTCCGGGCTGAGCTACTCTGATATCCAGATGGCTCAATTACTGCATGCTTATAGTCAGTCACACTAGTGAATATGTGTGTGCCCATTTGTCTGTTGGAATTGGATGGGACTACTTTTCTGTGAGTTGTGACTTAATGTGAGCCTCTGTGTAAATTATGAAAATGAATACATGAATTATAAAGATATAATAATTAGGGTTCAGGCTGTTCCTGTATTTTATCTGGGGTAAATACATAATTAAAGAATAAAGGAATAAGGAATAAGCATTTGTTTGTTTGTTTGTTTGCTTGTTTGTCTGTTTTGTGTATGAAATTGTGAACTGGCACCTGAAGAAAGCAGCGGTTCCAGTTGGTGGGGCAGGACCCAAAAAGTGAGTCAGGGAGCTGTTTTCAGGATGTGTGGCTGAGGAGAAAAAGTTACATATTTTGACTCACTTCATGCCCAACTTGAAATAGCAGATTTAGTAAAGCTTTCTAAAGACTTTGTGGAGACTGGTGTCTGACAGCCTGTTACATCTAAAGACTAAATGTCGGCAGCTCTTAGAGTTTTCACAAATAAAGCGGGTCATTAACTACAGGATTGCAACTACAATGTCATTCAGGCCTATGCAGTCTTGTACCTCATTGTTAGGCCCCAGCTTGTTAATTTTGATAATATTTTTATTTCTTCTCCTAAAACTAAAATCATCGTCAATGCTTTTTTGCAGTCAGATTTCAAATGTAAACTGTGTGGGTGTAGTATGGTAATGGTAATGTGTGGGTGTGTTGGTGGGTAATTATGTCTGTCTCTACTGAATGTGGCTCATAGAGAATTGTGTTTGAATGGATATGCCATTATGTTCTTTCTTTTTTTTTAAGTGTCTTGCCTTACTCCCAAGTCCATGACAAGCAGATAGACACTATTCTTTCAACTGAGCTTGCAGTACTATCAATCAATCTTTATTTGTATAGCGCCAATTCATAATTAGTGTTATCTCAAGACACTTTACAATAGATACACTTATATGCATAGATACATAGATACATATAAGGAAGAGATGGGCAGGACTCACCCACTGTGAATTAGCTTAGCTCAAACAATGGGAGTCCTGAGCAAACCACCACGGATATGCTTGTAAGTGGGTTAACAATGTTCACATTGGTTTATGCATGTGCGCTGTGGTTTAGTTTTGTATGTTTGTCTTTAGAAAAATGCCTAAAATGCTGATCTTAGTCCAAAAAAGATAACATAAAAATGAGTCACAGCAAGCACACAGGACCGTTTAAAGTTGCTGAAGACTTCTGATAACTGTTATGATTAGATCGAGAGAAACATGATATTGATAGAATAGGTCTTTCCACAAAGATGCTAACTGTAACCTCATCAGTCACCAGCCTAGACTAGATGGAGAGAGCCATCCTAAACCACCTGAACGAAAAATTGCAGGAAAAGTGAAGACAGGAAATTGACAGTGTGTGCCTAAAGCTTCTAATAATGCTTTTAATTTTTCTATGTGTGCCATATGTGTTTAATCCAATTTCAGGTTTGTGATGACAAGGAAAGTTTGTGACGTAATTAAAATGAGATCAGAGTTTGAAAATGACGCCGTTAGAAAAGAAGTGCATTTTTTATTATTCTTTGTCTTCAAACAATTGCTATTACACGGTCAAAGCCAATGGGCCCATGAGCACAGTATAGTTAGCTTTTGAGACCACAGCTCTATCACTCCACTAACCAACTCTATGCAGACACTTGAGCAACCACCAGATAACTTCATTTTCGTCAGTTTGAAGACCACCTGATATCAGAGGACCCTCTCTTTTTCTTTTTCGCTCTCTCCAGATCGAAGAGGATATGAACAAAATGATCTGATGGTTAATGCTTCACTCTGTCAGGCTCAAGCAACAGAGGAAATGTTCCTTCTTTTTCAAGAAATAAGAACAATGATAGACCACCTCTGATGGCAGCAACTTGATCTGTTCTGCCACTGATAGCGCATAGCAACCTGATGGAGAAGCTGCTCCTAACTGTGCCTGAAACAACTAGAAACTCGACCATAAACAGCACCCACACTGATAACTGACTAATCACACTGCAGCGCTTGTCCTTGTTATTACACACTCACAAAACGTCCTCTAAATATTCAGTATGTTCAGTACTTTTTATATTAAGTAGTTTATCTTTCACTGAAGAAGATAAGAGACTAACTTTTACTTGGACTTGTGCTAAAGTTTATCAAACTAACTTCACTTTTAGTGAGTAAAAAATGTGTACTATTTCCACTCCTGTGTAATGGTGATAAAGCAACTTTACTAAAAGGTTTGATTTCAGTCATTTGTAATTTTTGTTCAGAATTAGTTTTTTGCTGATTTTTTTTTTTTTTTTATAAACCCTACACTGGACCCCTTAAATGGACTTAAGGCGTTTTCACACTAACCACATTTAGTGCGCAACAAAGAAGTTTTGGCCCGGCCTGTGTGGTGGGTCTCTGGTGCCCTGGTGGCCCAGGGTCGCCGGCGGCCATGATCTCCCGGGAGGGGGGGAAACTTTCTGGGTATTCGGTGACCACTTCACATGCATGCTTGTACAGACACTCAAGCTCCTGTCGAGGCTGACTGTAAAGAAATAGTTCTTCCCATCAGAACTTGCTGAGTTGGACACTTTAACACATCTGCTCACTTTTTGTGATGCATGTTCCTCTGATCCTCGTGTACTCACCTCCCCCCAGCTATCAAGACCCCACTTCTCTGGTGTCCCTGGTTTCGTACTGCTGTCAATTCCTGTAGGAGCTTAGATCAACATAACACTTGGACTGTTCAATCAGTAACACTGCCTGTCTGTCCTCCTTTCTGTTTGTCTTGTCTCATCCTGTCCTTCTGTCACTATTTTTCCCCTTCCTTCACACTGTGGTGTGGCACGGCCCTCCCCTTCAGCTCTCATCAGGGGTTAAATAAAGTTTGATTTGATGGAGTACAGGGAGGGCTGGTGATGGTCACTATAGCAGTGAATCATCCTCACATTTCTCCAACTGCTAGAAAAAAAAAATCATTGGTCTTTCTAATGCTGTCATCAGACACAGTGCCCAGCTGAAAAGACAATGCAAACAAGGGGGAAAAAAAGAAAAAAAAAAAAAGTTTTGGCCCAGGGTTTGGTACGTTAGTGTCAATGTGAATGCAACCACCACACTTTGGTGAGCACCAAATCAGAATAAATTATGTTAGGTGGTTCATCTGTTGGAAGTCACAGACCTGCTTAGTCCACAAGCCTACCGTATTTTCCGCACTATAAGCCACACTTTTTTTCATAGTTTGGCTGGTCCTGCAACTTATAGTCAGGTCCCATTTATTTGTCAAAATATACTGTACATCGTTTAACATACTGACAGACATAAACCAAGGAGTAAACATTACCATCTACAGCAGGGGTAGGCAAGTGGCGGCCCATGGGCCAAGTGCGGCCCTCCACATCACTAAATGTGGCCTGCCATTCATTCCCAACCAGCAGTTGTAAATATGAAGAGAACTCAGATATCCAATAGAAATAATTCTATATAATACAGACTGATATTTTTATTGGCTAATGTAAGTTGTTTATGATCTTACTTTGCTACAATAGTGTCTCTAAATCTCTTTTATGAAGTCTTTGAACATTATATCAAGTATTACTCAATACTATATTTAAAAAATGCAGCAGTAAAATGTTTGATCTTTAAAAATGTGAAAAACGCATCATTTTGATGATTTGAAAAAAAGCTTCATTGGCTTTAATTCCATGTATATTAGCTACATTTTCTTGAATTCTATGTGAAGTTCATTTGATTATGCATAATAATTTGTATTTATGTTGTAATATAAGAATATTTTATGACAAATTTATATCCTCATATACTGTTCATCCAACATTCTTTTTCCTCATCGAGAGTTTCTGAAAATTTTTAACAATGTGGCCCTCAGGCTGGGAAAAATGGTTTTATGTGGCCCTCTTGGCAATTAAAGTTGCCCACCCCTGATCTACAGTCCCGGGAGGGCGCTCTAGGCTAGGCTTGACATAACAAAATGCCCCCGAAATGAAAATCCTATTCTAACGAACTGTAGGTAGTAAAATATGCAGCAGTAATCAAGCAGAAATTAAGTTTGGAGTGAGTGAAAAACTTGCGAGGGACTGACGAAAAACAGAAGTTACTCTTACTCCAAGAAAAAAATGAAGAAAGCTAATCGTGGGCTGAAAGCAAGATGGCCAGAGCTGGAGGAACGAGTTCAGAGATGGGTGCTTGAACAATGTGCTGCTGGGTGAGACTTGTTACAGGCCCATTTATGCTTATCGTTAAAGACGGATCTAGACATGGACAGAGCCTCCTGTCCATGCTCTGCGTTCATTTCATCCATAGTTCACATTTCATATAACCGTGTGGCAGTGTTGCTGTTACTACCCATTACATAGCTCCAGTGAGACACAAAGTAGAAATAATAATGGCGGAACTTTTTAAAAAGAAACTCTGTGAGTTTGTTAGAAGTTAAAAACATCTGTTTGATGTTACTTCCCCTGGACACCGGGACAAACAAATGCAAAACAACAGCTGGGAGGAGATGAACGGCAATTAACTAGAAAAGCACTCGGAGAGCACAGACCTCTGCCAGCGCCACAGTCCTTGGCCATATTGTGATTTTGACCATAAATATTAGTCCTACCTTTATTTCATCTCCATATTTAGATTCCTTGACCATGAAAACATAACATTAGCAACTGGATTCATAATGATATCTATTTTAGTTCAGTAGTTATTCACAGAAATCACATTTTTCGCCATGGCGGCCAGACACTGATCCGGATCAACACCAAAATCGAATCAGTTCTTCCTTTTCCCATGCTGAATATTTCCTTAAAATTTCATCAAAATCCATCCATCACTTTTTGATTTATTTTGTTCACAGACGGACAGACAGACTAACAAACTCTACCGAAAACATAACCTCCTTGGCGGAGGTAAATATATATTATATAAAAAGTGAAGATCCATGAGAGACAGATTTGTTTGAGCCCCCCCTGGTGGATGTATTGGTCAACAACAATGACAACGGGAAGGACGCAGTAGGCCTTCTTGGTGTTACTGCTTCAGACAAGGCAACCACCCCTTCATCAGAGCACTAATTACATGCAACTTACAGTTGATTCAAACTTGCTCTTTGTGAATAATAGCTGTTTTGGTAATGCTTTCAATGAAGGCCACATCTGTAGTGCACTTTAATTTACTGAATTATTACACAAGGTTCAGAGATCATTTTCTTTACTTTCATTCATTCAGAAAACCCATAGCCTCTTGTGTAGATCCCAGAATATGTCAGTGTGTACTACAAGTTTTGAGATGCCACCAAAGGATTTTCAAGCAATGTTGAGGCTGGAATAGTTTAAATGTCTAAATAAATGGTATAAAAACAGCTAAATTAAGTACAACATTACCATCACGAGCTCAACTAATTTGCTGTAAAAGGCTGAGACAATTACATGCTCCATTCACACATCACTCACTCCAATGGAAAATTAGACTTAATTCTGAGTAGCTGGCAGAGTAGATGCTGTTTAAGTGTCAGTTTTATCTTGTTCTGATTCAAACATTGGAGTTCTCCGGTGTGACTCCAGCAGGTAATTTTGAAATGTTTCAGGGTGAAGAACAAAGAGACTAAAGAAAGAAAAGTTGGGAGATGTGTTTACTCCCTGATATCCTGATTGCAATGGGGGTCTTCACCGAGTCAATAGAGCGGGACACTCAGGCGCCTCGTGGTGAGGGAACTGAAGGAGAGCACAGTATGGTGGGGTTATTTTTAACTATGTTGTGGGTTTTGGGTGTAACCGCACAAGCTCCAGCACCAGAAGAAAGTTAGCTTGATAAATGTTTTACAAATAGACCTTCAAGTAAAAAAAGTTTATATCTCTGACTATGAATAAAACCACTAGAGAATCAGAAAGGTCAAATGAACACAAAGTAATAGGTATTTTTGTCTTTTTGGTTTGGTTATGTTCTTTATCCTCAGCTTTAAGGCCACACAGAGGGCGATGTGAATAAATAGCATAATATTACAAATATATCAGAGGTGAGTCTTGAGGAGCCTCTCTATTCACATTAAAAGTGTGGCATATTTTCATATAAATATATATATAGAACTGGTAAATGGTAAAAAGACTTCAGCTTTTCTCTTTCGCTACTCAAATTAGCTCTACACTGCAGGTTACATCTATCCATTCACACCCATCCACAGTTTCTTTGAAATGACTTCTTCAGCATCAGCTCACACTTTCATGCCCTTTCATACCCATTACATGCCACTGATGCAGCAGTGTCAGCAACTTGGGGTCAAGTGTCTTACCTAAGGACACATCGCTATGTGACAGCCAGAGGCCGGCTCAAACCTGCAACCTTCCAATTACCGGCAAAGGGCACTATCAGAATGTGCCACCACCCTATTGTATATATTGCTTTGAAAAAGAAGTGAAAACAGACTTGACAGCAACAGGCCATGACCCAGTCCTCATATTATTTAAACAGAAGCTAAATTGGTATCATTTTGTAAGGAAGAGGAGAGCTTGGTGAGTGCTAAGGTTTGGAAGCCAATATTGCCACAGCTGCTCCAGTAACCCTTGTTCTTATTGGTAGATGCTTGGTTATGCACACACTAAACTGTATTTTTCATTTTTTATCTTCATCTTTCCTCATTTGTTATCTTTGATTCATTATCAATACTTCAATAGAGCACAATCATATATAATTCATATATATATCATATATATATATATATATATATATATATATATATATATATATATATATATATATATATATATATATATATATATATATATATATATATATATATATATATATATATATATATATATATATATATATATATATATATATATATATATATATATATATATATATATATATATACAAATATATATATATAGATGTATATATATATATATATATATATAGATACATATATATATATATATATATATATATATATATATGTATAAAAATATATACATCCAACACCCAACATGAATCCATATAGCCAATCATGAATCCCTCCATCATGTCGGCAAGAAAAAACCTTCTGTTAAGCAGCAGGAAATCTTGAATGTGGATCCCAGTCTCATGATGAACAGCAAATCCACACGATGCTGTGTTGGGTGTGAGGGCAAAGGAAGGGAGGTAGGAGGAGACAAGTGGACTAAAGTAAAAACTAAAGTTAGCGACAGATCCATGAACCATAGACCTGTCGTCTGATTTATTAGAGGTTAGCCTCTTGAGATGCTACATCTCGTTTTCAGGAGGGTCCTCATGTCTGATTGGTTGTGGTGATCATTTCATAGGAGTATAATTGATGGTATTCTTACTGAAAACAAGAATTTATGGTAGTGACGAACTCATGGGTGCCCAGACCACAAGTGCATCCCAACCATATTTGTCTCCGTTAAGTATAAATGTATTAAAGGCCTCTTGAGATGTGACATCCCATTTTCAAGAGGGACCCCACGACTATGTGGTGCTGAATATAGATACTATAGATGTATCAACCATGGATATGGAGATCATGCTAATATCTACATAAACAGCTATAATGATAATGGAAATGAATTGTTCCTAATGAAATGGCCAGATATGTGTCATGTCTGTAATTGTAGAAATTGAGGCTTTGTGGCTCCACAGCAGCAGGAAGTCTCCACCAAGGATCCCACGCCACCTACGAGACAAGAGCCAGAGACGAGTATCATTGTCATTAGTAGGACTTTGTCCAATAACTTGGTGCACAACCTTAGTCCTTTAACTCAGAAATTCTAAAGACCAAAGTTTTAGTTCTGAGCTACAAGCTACCTCAATTTGCAGCTGAGAAAGATTTTTTTTTAATGCTATCAAAAGGGCTTGTAATCAAATTATATTATTTTGACATTATGATTTTCAGTTCATCATCACTGAATGACTATATTAGATGAAACAATACATTTACCCTTATTACTGTAACTATTTTAGTCGATTTCAATAATGAGTGGAATGTCACAAGAGGCTCGGTTTCCTTCATTGATAAATAGAAAATCATTAGAATCAGCTTTAACACAGTTAGAAATATTGTGATGTTGGAAATGAGCTAAACATTCCATCGAACATAATTGAAATTAGTGCTTTTAAGAGCAGCTGAGAGGTAAGGTGATGGAGGATGTGTGCAGAGAAAAAGACAATGCTACTGAGAGTGCAATACAGACAGAGAAAGGTAGTGCAACTGCAGTGTTATTTCCCTGATGACCTGTCTCCCCCCCATGTGACCTACTTCCACTATGGGTTGCGTCAGATCCTATCCACTCAGTAATTCATCTCCCTTTTGGTGCATGTGGGTGTCTGGGATGGTGTGTGTATGTGTATGCGTGTGTGAGTGTGTAAAGGCAGATGGGGGCATGAATCTGTGCTCATGTCTTGTGTTTTTAAAATTATTCCAATGTCTTTGTAACAGAAAACCAGCATGCGCTCAAACCGGTGTGTGTGTGTGTGTGTGTGGTGGTGGGGTGGGGGGGAGTCGTGTGATGTCTTTGTGTGAATTCGTACATTCACTGGAGTAAAGTGATACCAGAGGCCATTTATCCAGAGATCATAGCAACTGTGGGTCTACTTGCACCGCCTCATACTTAACAAGAAATCAGCCCTGTATATGTGTGTGTGTGTGCTTGTTTGTGTGCTTAGTTGTGTGGGTGTGTGTTCCCAATAGCAAAGAATCAAACAACCTCACAACAACGCTACTGTCTTTTCTTGTTGAGGATCCTCCGTGTTCCACTCCAGCTCGAGCATGGTGTCATGTCTGCAGCTCGTAAACAAGTAAAGTGGACGTGTTCTTGAGTTTCACAAAGACGGCTTGTCTGTGTTGTTTTTACTACTCACAGCACTTGTCAGAAATGTTATTTTATGGCTGTTGTACTACTTAAACCCAGAACATGATGCTATGTCCTATCTCAAACATAAATAGTAAAACTCCATACAGAATTATGAATCACACAACAGTTCTTAGCCAAGTTAAAAGCACCTTAAGTGGCTGTTACATATTTATGAACCAGAGGGTGAGACAAAGAATTACAAAAATAAGTTGTAAGGTAGTATTGTTTCACAGAAACCTTTTTTTTTTTTTTCAGAAAAATCTCCTGCACAATCTACAACATTGTCTCAACTTAAAAAATATATATTTTTAATACTCTTAAAACTGGACCTCACTGGACATCAGAATGGATTGCCAGGTAAATGTGTGCATGTTGTTTTCTAATTGTAACTCTTACTCATGATAACATATAGATGACAAATAGTGTAGAAAACAAACAGCAGGGAGGGTTGCAATGTTCCTTTGATTATACTCACCATCCAGCAGACCAGCCAACTCACGTTAGCACAAGGTTGCTGTACATTTACGTCCTCCCTAAAATGTTAAGTAGGCTACATGCTGCCTTTTCTCATCAAAAGCCAACCATATATTGAATTTCCAAATCCTTGGCTGAAGGCCTTACCAGTCAGAAATGGAGCAAGAGCCAGACACTCCTTGTAAGCAGAAAGAAAATTTTAAAAAAAAAGTTCTTTTGTTGGCAAACTGTGCATGGTGCTGTTTCTGGCCAGATTGAGAACATGGTGCAGTTTTTGACATCTTCAACTGTCTGGCCTTTTTGTTTCTGTAATCCTTTCCTCTATATCAAAAAGAAAGTTTGTCAAGTTATGTAGACTGAGAAACAAAAAAAAAAAAACTCACATGGACAGGGTCAAATATTTTCTCCAGACACAATCTTCATTTTGAATATTTGTGTGCATACTAATGTCTTCATCATGGCGGTACGGTGGCACAGGAGGTAATACACATACCTCACAGCAAGAAGGTTACTTGTTGGACCCTGGGTCAGGCAGGGCCTTTCTGTGTGGAGTTTGAATGCCTTTCTCATGCATGCGTGGGCTTTCTCCGGGCACTCTGGCTTCCTCCCACAGACCAAAAACATGCTCATTAGGTAAACTGTTGACTACAAATTGCCCTTAGGAATGAGAGTGAGTTTGTCCATCTCATTATCCAACTCTGGGATTGGCTGGCGACTGGTCCAGGGTGTACCCAGCCTCTCACCCAGTGACAGCTGGGATAGAGCCACGGATTCCTGTAGGAAAATTAGAAAATTAATTTGCAGTGATGGGCAGGGTGCTAGTAAAATGTAGTCAGCTAAGTTATTAGTTACTTAGGAAAAATTGTTAGCTGCAGTACAGTAAAGTTAAAGACTGATGAAAAGTAGAAGGCTGCTGTATGACTTATTATATCCTACTTTTATCTATTATGCAGATATCATCATTGTTAATGTTATTGCATTATTGGTTTTATTTGTTGCACCATTTTTAATACATACAACTATTTCTTTCAGTATATTTGTGGGACTGTCTACTTCTGCATTCATGTTTTGTCTTTGCATCTCATTTATTCAAGTTGTTTATTGGCAGTTCTGCTTCTGTAAGGTTCTGCATTAATACACCTTATTTACTTTTCTAATTGAAAAAATAGTTTTAATCAAATAAAAAATCAATCTTATTCCTGCGCAACAGAGCCAACTGCACCAGGGGCTGCTGGCCCATAGTGGGCGATAGTGCAGCGCCTTCCTTAAAGATGCTATGAGGAGCTTCTAGGTAATTTAAAAAAAAGTCTCACTTTTAGATATACGCCTGATCGAAATACACACTTTAAGATGAGTTTTATAGCATCAAAATAAGTTATCTATTAATGCTAGTCCTTAGCTTCATGGTCAGACAGGACTGGACTGGCCTGGATACTCAACTTTGGGAACAAGACAATTAAAACTACAGCAAATTTATATTATTCAGACATGTCTTAGAGCACCGGGCTGTAAGTAGCGATATGTAGCCGGCTACAAAACTACGATAATAAGTTTTCCAAAAATTGCTTTTTGTCACACATCAAAAACTACCGCTACATAACTCAAAAGAGACACATTACCTCGTCGCTTTGCATCCTGTAAGTTGTTGAAAAAAGAAGTTGTAAAGCAATGAAGAGTTCTGAGGAAGGTCCAAGCTGCATTCATTAGCATCACAACAAACACACGCTTTGGCTTGGGTCACATCTTTACGACAGTCGCCGCGCATGCTCATGGGTAGCAGAGTCTTTATGTTGCCGGAAAAAGATTCTCCCCATAGCACCTTTAAACCACATGACCACAATTTTTTTTTTTTTTATTTGTCTTAGTCCTGACATTATTGTCCAATCGGCAGCCTGAATATCAATAAGACATTCAGCAGCCTGAATGTCACTGTCTAAATAGATACTGTACATCAACATTTTCTTTGTTTTAATGTCTTGCCTCACCCCTGGTGTCCATGACAAACAGATGGACACCATTCTTTTAACTGTGTGTGCAGTAACAAGGAAGAGTCGAGCAAAACTCAACCACCACTGCTTAGCTTAGTTCTAACACTGAGAGTCAACAGGTATAGCTTTGCCTACAGGTGTCAGGCAAACTCTTCCGTAGCTTTAAACAGTCCTGTGTCCCTGTTCTAACTTTTTTTTTTTCACGTTACGTTACGTTAACTTCTAATATTATCATACTTTATCCCATTATCTTTTTCTACTCCTAAGCAGAGGCTTTGTTTTGTTTCTCTACCTACACAGTGGTGTACACCGTTTGTTTGCGAGTCATTCTTGAACGCAAATTGCCGGCAAATTTTCGATTGGCTCACAAATGGCGCACTCACAACTGTGAATCGGTTCTCATTGTTCACTTAAAAGAGCTGTTTGAAAGACTTGCATCACATTTCTAGCGAAAACCACTGCAGAAGTAGGTCATCAACAAAAAGCCTCAGTTTCGTAGAAGAGAGAAGAAGATAACACCACAATTGTTGAAGATAACCTAACAACATGGTAAAAATAGTCACAACAGGCGCAGAAGAATTTATCTCATGCTAGCTCTACCCATTGACTCTTTATGTTTGAGCTAAGCTAATTAGTAGTTGATGAGCTTGGCTGTCTCTCTCTTGTTAATGGATGCACAGTCAAAAGAATGTTGTCCATCTGCTTGTAATGGACTCAGGAGTGAGGCAAGACACAAAAAGAAAAAATAAACTTTGTCTATTGCTTTAAAAGTGCTCTGGGGCTGTGGTAGAGCACTGCTGCTGCTTTCCTCTCAATGATGAAAATGTATAACTTTTTAGACACCACGGTGAGGCTGGATCAATAAGATAACTAAGCTACTGAAAAGCTATTTGACTCTGAAAACACACACAAGTGTCTGACTTGTCCTTTGGATTGTTTATTATGCACTGGGATGTTTTGATGAATAAAAAAATCTGAGCATTATCATGTAATAGTGTCAGAACATTATGATATATGATATTGTGTGTGTTCTTGGAGTATAGTGGCACAAAAACAGGAGAGAATTAAATAATCCGTTCAAAATTCAGACCAAACAACTAAACCATCTGTGTAAACAGCAAAACACCAGCCGCCTGGCGCACACTGATATAAAGGGCATGAGAGCAGACACTCTGATTGGTTTGATCTATGTTATGCCCAAAACACACCCATGCATAGTCAAAGCACTGACTCCATCCCTTCTACCAACCTGCCCCTGGCTTTACAACAAGAAAATGCATCCCTAAAAGAGCAAAACTTAAACCAACGAGCCCCAAATTGCTGTGTGTCATATTTTGAAACATCTGGCCTAAAATAGGACCAAATGAATCTAAAATTCAGGTTCTTTTCTCATACAGAGAAAAGAACCTGAGCGCTCAGCAGTTGTTGATATGTTAAAGAGATTTAACAGAGCAAACTATTATTCCATAAGCATTGGAAACACTATAGGCAGGAGTTCATAATCAACTGTAATATGCAACAGACTGAAATGGAAAAGCATTTTCCTGCTGTTGCTAAAATCAGGCTTTAAAGCAACTCCAATCTGTCTTCATTTGCTTCAAGTTGCAGCTTGAATCAAATAGGCTACAGAGCTCTTTTTCTGCCTTGCAAACAATAACAACAATGGGTCCTGTTGACCTTGAATGCCTCAGCCAGGTCTACATTCTCTCTCTCCCCTGCTACTTTCTCTTTCCCCTGGTGCTCCCATCGCAACAAGGCTGAAAATCTCTATCTTCTACAGTGTTGTTCTTAAGTGGTGGGGGGCAGAACCCAACTCCATTCAATCCACCGAATACCTGTCGCCCTATCTAATAGAAGGTTGAAGATTCAACTGTTTAGGGAACACTTCATGCACTAAGTCTGACTTTTTTTCCTTTGGTTATATAGTTAGAAGACACAGCTCCTTATGGACAACTCAGCACGGAGTACGTTGGTGCTTGATGTCGAAGTCAGTGACATGAGGACTAGAAAATCATGATGATGAAGATGATATTACAGTGACTTGACAAGGTTTTCTGTCGATTGCTTGGTTTTTAAAAAATATATCTATACATATATATCTATATATGTATAGATATGTATAGATATATACATCTATATATATCAATAGATGGATACATGGAAACATAGGTCGACAGGTATTTTGGCCAATTCGTTGTGAGCAAACCAGCTCTCTCAGGTTTGAAGGGTGTCTTGTCCATACTGCATGTATCAGCTCCTTCAACAAATGTTCAAATAAGATTAAGGTCAGGGTTCATAGAAGGCCACTTCAGAATAGTCCAATGTTTTGTTCTTAGCCATTGTTTGGTGATTTTAGCTGTGTATTTTGAGTCATTATCTTGTTGGAGGAACCATGACTTGCAGCTGAGACCAAAGCAGACCCAGAACATAACTGAGCCTCCTCCATGTTTCACAGTAGGTACAGTGCTCTTTTCTTTGTATGCTTCATTTTTGCATCTGAAAATATGGAGCTGGTGTGGCTTGCTAAAAAGCTCTAGTTTTGTCTCACCTGTCCAAAGGACACTCTCCCAGAAGCTTTGTGACATGTCAATATGCATTTTGGCAAATTCCAGTCTTGCTTTTTTTATGATTTGCTTTCAGCAGTGGTGTCCTCCACAGTCATCTTCTACTAAGTCCACTTTGACTGAAACAGTGACAGATTGTGTGATCTGGTTCTGATGTACCTTGACCTTGGAGTTTACCTCTAATCAGTGACTCCCTTACACCCGTTAAATAGGCAAACTGTTACAAGCTTGAATACACTTGTGTGTAATTACGGGACACACCTTAGTTTAACATATCCCTATGGTCAAATAATTTTCTGTCTTTTAATAATTTTCAAATACATAGATAGATAGATAGATAGATAGATAGATAGATAGATAGATAGATAGATAGATAGATAGATAGATAGATAGATAGATAGATAGATAGATAGATAGATAGATAGATAGATAGATAGATAGATGAGGCCATCACCTATTTTCTGTCAACAACATCAAACACATTGCTCACCTGGTATTTTTAAGCCATTGCCAATACAGCATGTTGCTGATATTTCCACTTATGAAGACACCAAACAGCTACAGACACTGCACAGTGGTGTTGGGTCATTCTATAAGTTTAGCTTCTTTTGTTGATTCTCATTCATCAGAGCATGATGACATTGTATAGCACTCCATGAGCATTACAAGATTTCACATATTCAGTATGCTACTTTTTCTCAGGTATTGCTGTTTGGTAAAACTGGCACTGACAAATTTTGATAATGCACAGAGATACAGTGACAGTTTGATTCTTTGCTCATTGGCATTGCTCGTAAACATTAAATGATACAGCAAACATATAATGTGCTGTCCAACTTGGTTCTGTTTTCCTTCATTGACTTCAAACACAAATTAACTAGTAATAACCTATGAATAAAATCAATCTATATCCTTCTCTTATTTTATTAAGATATATCACAAAATCTTTTGTGTAAGGAGAGTAAATGTTTATTGTAAATGTCACATGTTCTCAATTGCTCACCTCATTTGACTTATAAAAGTTACATCTCTGGTGGGAGCAGCTGAAGACAGTGCTGCTGATGACTTACTTTTGCCTGGTCTGGAGAAGAATAAAAAATGCCCTCCTCCTCTCTTCCACTGTCTCTCCATTCCTTTTTCCTTTTCCCTTTTTGTCAGCTCCCTGCTGTCAAAGATCTCTCTTAAAAGTATATGTCAGAAATGGAGGGAGAAGATGAAGAGGTGGTAATGGTGGCAGGTGTTATGTTTGAAGGTGTGTGTGTGCTGGTGTGTGCACCTGAGTGTGTGCGTGAGCCTGTCAGTGAGGTACAGGTGCTCTCGCAGTGTCAGAGAAAACGGCAGGCTCAATCTGGGGTCGGCTGATTGGCCAATTAGGAACTGTTTCCATGTGACACCCGGCAGTCAATTTACTCTCCCTTTTTCACTGTCTGTCCCTCTCTCTCTCTTCACCCTGGTTCTTAAGTGGCTCTGTCTTTACTGCTATCCTATCTGTCTCTTCCAGTATCTCTAGCCCTTTTTCTTCCAACCATTCAATTTGTCCTCCCTATCTCACTTACCAAGAGTATTTTGGTATACCCCCTGAATAAAGGCCTTTCCTGGCATATAATAATGATCACAAACTACTGTTTCCTGTCAGCAATTGTGATCATTGTGTATAGATAAAGATAATTTAAAGGAAAAGTTCGGTTCCTGCAGCTTTTACATTGTTTCTAGAATGAAGAACAACAATATACTCACCCAGAAGGCTTTCCTGATGCAAACGGTGCTTCGGGAGATATTTAGATCCAAAATCGAGCAGCGGACACCGATATAATGTAGCCTGTAGGGCATAGATCGCCGCTCCTAAAAACTGCATTAATCGTCCAAAAACTCATGTTTTTCACCAATATTCCATCATGATTCGCGCCGAATGGACGGCCATTGCAGCCTGTGTCTCTCCACACAGCGCTGTGTGGCTGAACCAACGAGTTTGTTTACATGCCCTTCGCGCATGCGCAGTGCGGCTCATTGTTTCAGGGCAGCTACAAATCGACTTTCTTCTTCCAGTTTTGTGCAAAATGGACGAATATCTATGGGATGAAGATGTTGTGGAGGAGGACTTTGAATATGATGGGCTCCTTACAGTTTGGAGCCACAGTATACAGATATACAGATAAGGAAGCTCGCTTCCAGAGAGTACTGCGCATGCGCAGCGGTACCCGGCCTTCTTCGTCAGTTCACAGGCTTGTTCAGCCACACAGCGCTCTGTGGAGAGTCACAGGCTGCAATGTGCGACCATTCGGTGCGAGTCATGATGGAACATGGATGATAAAGATGAGGTTATGGTCGATTAATCCAGTTTTTAGGAGCGGCGATCTATGCCCTACAGGCTACATTATATCGGTGTCCGCTGCTCGATTTTGGATCTAAATATCTCCCGAAGCACCGTTTGCATCAGGAAAGCCTTCTGGGTGAGTATATTGTTGTTCTTCATTCTAGAAACAATGTAAAAGCTGCAGGAACCGAAGTTATCCTTTAACTGGCATTAAAGAGGAGTTTGTGTATTTACTAACTGGTAAGCTTTTACTTTATGGGATTTGGGAGATAATATCTTAAGACAGAAATCATGACTACCAGTATATCAGATATTCATAATAGCTATTATTTCGTATTGTCTATAAAATCAGCAGAAATAATATGCCATCTTAAAACGTCTAAATATGTTCATTTGGGAAAATAAATACAAGATTATCTGCTAAAAACTGAATCTTGCTGTATTTGACAGAAGTTCCCAACAAAAGCATGGGACTAGAATGACTTGGTGTATTTAAAAAATAATTTGCTCCTGCGTTCTTGATTTTACTATTCAAAAAATTAATCACTCAAAACAACAAAAAAGGCTTTTGAAGATAAGACATGAAACATGATGAGCAAATAAATCTAATTTGAAATTATGACACCAATAGATTAATGGACTTCCAAGAAGTTATATTTTCTGTCTTTCTGTTTTCTAACTCAAATTCATTTTTCAGGATTACCTTTAATCCCCTGAAATAATTATTTTGAAAGCTTAACAGGAAAAAATGGCTCTTTGTTTACTATGTATGAGGACTAATACTGAAACAGGACGCTTCAGACAAAACTCAGAAGCTCAGCAGCTGATGGATTATAAGAGGTCATAGAGATGATGATGCATCGTTGACAGTGTGTCTTACAATTTATAGACGCATAAGAATGAAAAAGTTTGCAGCTAAGAACAAAAACTTGCTTACCAGAGCAAAACTTTGACCTTGACTATAACACCTTTCACAAAGGCTGTGTGAGGGTATGGAACAAATGAGTGTGGACAAGTTGTTCCTTTCAGACAGCCTGACAAAAGTCTAGACTGGGTAAAGGAATTTTAAGGTTGTCCTCTACACTCTTTTCATTTTTGCTTTGGGATTCTTGTCTTCAAAAGCGAAGAAAAAAAAATCTTCCTCGAAACATTTCATATGCTAAGCACCAGCTGGGTACATCCTTTTTAAATATTAAGGAACATCTAAATCTTGAAAGCCGGCATGCTTTTTTCATGTTACTATTTCAGGATTACGAATTTTGAGAACAATGTTAAGTGACTGTTAGTCTTCAATGTTAAATGTCATTGTATTTTGTTATATTTATTTAAGCTAAGCTGCGGATGCACTTCTCTCACCAATTTATTGAGACAACCCAGTTATTGAAAAACATCAGTTAAATATCTATGAACTACTTCTGCCAAAGAGGTTTTTTTTTGTTTGTTTGAACTCAAACAGTTTTTTTTACTGATTATGATTACATTTTCTTGGACTATTGGTTTTGGCACAAGGAATAAGTGAATAGACTATTTTGGTGATCAAAATCAAGATCCAGACCTGGTTATTCTTTCAGTTTGGTTTTGCTTTTAAGGCCATTTCAGTGAATGAGGAGGATTTTGCCAGTAACAAAACTGAGCATGAGGAGTTTGTTGTGGAGTTATCATAGTACACATACGTGTATCAAGCCCACTGTGGAAAAGCACAGTTTGTTGTTTGTTTGTTTATTTTCCTGGTAAATGCTGACGTACTGCAACCATGCCCCATGAACTGGTGTGTGTTGGTGTACCTTGTTAAAATGATTCCATGTCACCCATGAAACTTAAAGCTATACTGATGAGCCCTAGTTGTTTTTCAGGTTTTTCAAATGATTAACTTTCTCCATCTTTACTCACAACACAAATGAGGAAAATGGCGCTTCCTCATATTGCTGCCTCTCCTCACAAAGTGGCCTAATGTAAAGTGGGATATATTGCTTCAGCTGAAACACACTGTGATAAATGAAGCTACTCCCAACAGCAGTTTTCTTCACCCCGGATGTTGGCTTACAGTCTCTAAAAGTGCAGAACCAATTTTGAGAGAAATAGCCTGTTATGCAAGAGGGCTTTAATCTGCAAAAACAAAAATGCTGCAATTCATATTTGTGTGTGTTCTGAGCTGTGAATTCTGTCCTAAACAGTTCATTATTTTATTGAAAATTGTATGGCTTCAGCCTGCTCTATTGTAAAGTGTTTCAAGCTATCCTTCTATGAAGACTGCTCAAAACTCAGTGTAAGCACAACAATGAACAATTTACTGCAAAAATACCATAGCTGTCCCCAATTACAGTATCATTTAGAGTGATACTGGACTTTATGATGAAAAAATATGGAAGGGAAATTAGGGGGGTAAGGTTGAAGTCGGCAAGGTAATTTCCAGATAATTTTAGGGTTTTTTGCAAGTGTGAAGAAGGCTATAGAGACAGAAAGGGGGAAAAGGGCGAGGATGCTCATAGCACTCACTGGCTCTCAAAGGTCCAGAGGCCTCATTTATAAACCATTGCATAGGATCCATATTAAAAGAGTACCTGCACCCAAAAGCTGAAAATGTTGTGCGGCAAAATATAATCTGATTTGTAAAACTTTACACACCTGCACTTTTGCCTTTATAAACCAAAGTCCATCAAACAGATTGCTCAGGTGGATTTACCTCACACTCCGCCCACTACACACCAACATGTTACCATGAATGGTCAATGCAAAGTACCTGCATGGCCTGCCTGCAGTCTGTTCCCCCTACACTGTCTTGTATCAGGATGAATGAGTCACGTGTTGACCCAGGCCACCATGCCACTAAATTTCTCAAAACCATGTTTGAGGTACAAACAATTTGTAAATTGATTGTATGCACATTTCTTTGGTTCACATAGACACAGTTATTTTCACTTGTTGCTTTCATAGTAAGATGTGTACAGTCAACTGTGCCGATTACTTTTAGGAACCTAACAGTTCTGCAAATTGCCTTTAAATGTTAGCCTGTTCAACCACAGTGTAAGAAACCCTCATGTATCGACTGGTCATGTTTATAATGCATTCCAAAACTTTATAGTGCTGAGGGAAGACTGCAATATCCCAGATCTAGGACAGAATTTAACTGTATGGCATTGTACCCAAAAGGGGCTTTAGACAAAAATCTAACATTGTATATTGTTTATCATATCAAACACATGCCTGATGGCTGATTTCTGCAAGAAGGAGCCGGTTGCAAGAAATGACAGAGTGGTCTGCACCTGTATACACACCTGGATGGCATGGTTCTGTCTAACACTGGGCCCAGCTCAGTTCTCCTCTACGGAATCTAAATTGGCTTATTAGCCACTCATCACCATGAACCAGGCAATCTTTATTGTACCTGAAGACTCTCTACATCATGAGCCTGTCATTTGCATGTTCTTCCAGTATGATATACAAACACTGCATACAGTTGTAGGCCTAATTGCTCTCTAAACGAACACATCTATAATGCTGCAGACTTAAGTGCTTTTGATTACGCAGATCTTTCAGTCTAAGACATTAAATGTATGAGATGAATCTGGCTTTAATTTGCCGCCTCAACATCTGCGTTGCCAGTTTCCCCGTCTCCAAAATGTTCATGCTCAAGGATCAAAGTTGACGTAGAGGGCCCGTGTCCACAAAACATTTTATCTTACGACTAGATGGACTCCATGTGGTAAGATAAAATGTTTTGTGAATACAGGCCCTGGTCCATACATTCCCCTGCCAAGTTTATTTTTATACTTAGAATTTCTACCCCTCAGCTAACACTGCCCATGACCCACCCCTCTCCCCCCTCCCCCCCACCTGATATGAGGTTCATGCAGAATCTTCTGATCAACCAGCTCTATTGTGTTGCATTAACCCCTAACTCTTTTTTTTTTCATCTCTGGCAACCTAACAAAGCTTAAACAAATGTTTTAAAGCCTCCTGTTTGGGTCTCATGTTGGTCTACAAATAAATTTGGACTCCTGTTTCAGTGAAGCATGAAGGGCTAAGGTGCATATCATTCGTCTTTTTGCGGGTTCACATAGCACTTTTGCAGTCTGAGCCATATGTCTCAATCAATACCGAGCAGCTGAGCAAAAATGAAACAAAACATTCTCCGGTCGTTGCGAGGAAATCTTGCAGCCAACCAATTTAGCATCCTCATATCTAACTAAACATATTGTTGGTGGGACCTCTTAGACTGGGCTTTGTTGGCAATTTGGCAGCCTGCCACTCGTGCGCTGCAAACCATTTTGTTATCCAGCATCTCCGCTTTTGACCATCTGTGTTGGTAGCCTCGCTTTCTGATGCTCGGACAAGTTGAGTTGCCAAGGGCTCATCTGCACACTGAACAGAGAGGGGAGCAGTGATGTGTTTGCTCTGTCAGCACTCCAGCATTTTGCTCATAAACACAAATGTAGACATGCACACACAGCACATGCACGTACGCAAACACAATGTACACACGGAACTGCACGCCCACAGAGACGAGGGGGAGTCAAAGTTATTAGACATGCATGGACTTAAGAAGCCTATGCATACTTGCTGAAGTACTCACACACCCACACGCATCCACCATACAGATACACATATGTCTGTGTCTTTGTTGCCACTCCAGCTCTTGTCTTCTCCTCTGGTGCCCCTTGTAGAGAGCTTTGATATTGTTTCCAAGCCTCGTTTCCTCTGACCTGCTTTGATGCTGCTGTTTAGTTGTCTTGTCATCTTTTCTCTCGTTTTCTAAGCTCTCTCTCTGTCTCTCTCTATCAAAATCTCTTTCTCGCTCTCTGGTTCTCTCTCTCTCTCTCCTTCTGTCTCTCTTTCTCTCTAAACAGGAGCACTGCTCACCATTCAGCATCCTTAATCTCTTTCCTCCTCTCTTGACATCTTATTTCATCCATCTGTCTCCATACATTTCCTTCTAGCTTCCTACTTTGTCTAGTCCATTTTAATGCATAGCTCTCCATATTGTTTCCCTATTTACTATTTATTTACTGTTTCTGTGTGCAATCTGTTCAATGGCATATTTGACTAACCCCCTCTGTCAATGTGTACATTTTCCTGAGAGATAGTTCCTTGTTTTCAATGAGTTAGAGTGTTGGGTAAGCGTATAGTGAGATAAGTCAACTGTTTTCTTTGCTCTATTAATGGATTCATTGTTTTAGAAATACATGCTTTCCAACTGATTGGAAAATTCATCCATACATAATCAGGACTGTATCATTTTTTTTTTGTAGTCATGAGGAGTCAGGAGCCTTTTCCAACATAAAAAAGACAAACCTATGGGAAATCAGAGCCACCAATAAGGCTAACAAGCAAGTTTTTGGTCCTTAAGAGAAAGTTATAAACCCTCCACCCAATGCAAACCTTATGTGGCTACTTTTTTTAATTTTTTTTTATAAAATGTGGCCTCATATTGTGGAAAAAAACAGCAATTCAACAAGTTAATGAAGTAATCAGTTGAACCATCACTGCAATGTACACTTTACTGTTGATAATTGACAGTGTTTGTCTTTAAATGTTAGGTCCCTTGTAAACTTCATTGTAAATTAAAACCATTAAAAGCTCGAAATGTGAGCCGTGGAGCCAATTAAGGTTTAAGATCATTATATTATTACATCATTATTATTATTTTATATATATTATCATACATTGATCCAAATGTCAAAGTTCTCTGAACAACATTTTGGGCAGCTGGTATGTTGGAGTGGGTTGCAACTGTGCACTTACCTATTACTGTAATATCTCAGTTATAACATACTTTTTTGCTTTTAAATAAGCACTAATTTTTCAGGTGCATATTATACAGGAGTATAAGGGAACACTTCAAATATTTTGTCTTGCCAACATCATGATTGCAACATATCTGATTAAAAAGCCAAAATATTGTCTTTCTCGGTGAAACAGTTCCACCAAACTTGTGCATTTTTTATTAAAATAACTGTTCTACTGTTCTAATCAAATATTTTGTGCCTTAATAAGTTTGACTTTGTGTACTTTATCATTTCATTCTCAAGTGTTACCATTCACTAGCAAATAGAGCGCTTCCATCTTGTGAGCAAGGGAATGCAAAATCGCTGCATCACTGTGATTGGTTGAAGACATCGGGATTTTAATAGCTGCTCTCTGATTTGTCGGTAAACTGCAATTGAGCATGCTTGGGCAGAAATCAAGTAATTGCACATACTTAAAGCAAAAGCTGATTCTGCAGCCATCTGAGAGAGAGAGAATCATGTTCTTTCATTGATTAAACCTTTGAATAAAGTTAATTATTGATTTGGGTTTGTTATATTTGTGTACTGTGTTTTTCAGGTGAAAATCATGAAAATATGGGGTGTGCATTATAATGGAGTTATAATCAAGAAATTACAGTAAATAGTATTTTTCGCTGTGGTGCAGCCAAGATCTGACTACGATATGAGACCAATTTGTCTTCCGCGTCTCTCTCTCCTCCTTCCTGAGCCCTTCCAGTGTTTTGACTCAGTTAGTAAAAGACACTGAAAATGTTTATAGTACAGCTGTGCTCTTAAAATACATAGACCTTTTTTTGTTATTTTTTTGTTATTTTACACACTACTCAAAGCAAATAACTATTTAAACAAACCTAAACTCATCTAGTACTTAAGTACATCTGCCCATAAACCACATTCATGTGTAAGTATGTATATAAATAAGTACAGCAGTAAAGGTCTTGATCAAGAGTTCACAACATTTATGTAGCTCCCAGTGGCGGCTGGCCAATAGAGGGCGCTAGGGCGCCGCCCCCCCAGTGGAGAGTGTGATATTAAATGTATTTACTTTATTTTGAAAAAATGAATGTTACCAAAAATTACTTATCTAAATATGTAATATAACATAAATATAACATAAATATATATCCATTAAGATATAAAGTAATTAATTTTCATTAATGTAGAACAAAAGTAAGCCTTCTCGTCTCTGTCTCCTTGTCTCAGGGGCGCTGAAAATATCGCCCCTGAGACAGTGATGACTAGCCAATAAGGGAATGTTACTAGGGCAAGATAAGCGCCTATCAACGTGAATTTGGCCAATCAGCGTGGTTGAAAATAATCTCCGAAGGGCGATTCTTATATCGCCCCTCGGGTTTATTTGGCTTGTGCCGGCCATGCCCGGAGTGACTAATCGGGAGGACAATTTCCGGTGGGCCGGCCTGACGTTTGGGCCGTGAGGGCCAGTGTTAATATACATTTTTTAATATTATTATAATTTTTTGGTTTGGTGTTCATTCATGATACTGAGTGAGTATTACCTCCATGCTGTTACCGCTGTCTCTGTGGGCCGTCTCCCTCGGCAGCCTTTTTTTTTTCAGAGGCATCCTGACGTAACAACACGTCCGCGCAGGCTAAAAACAATTAGCTCCGCCAGTCGGAGGAGTCTATGAGATGAGCCAGATAGTAGCCGCAGTGCTGGACTGGCTTGACTTCAGTGCCGGCAAGATGGACAAATAGCACAAGGGTGGCGCGGAAAAGTGAAGAATTAAAAAGAGGAAAGCGCTTGAAAATGATGCAGCAAGATGTGCAAAATAGCGACTTTTTTAACAAAAACGAGCTCGCGGTCTGAAACGGTGGAGGATGACGATGAAACTGGTAAGGGAAGGTGTTGAATAAAATGACACTTGCACCGTGTGATGATGACGCCACATAACTGGGGAAACTTTGTCTTGTAGCCCCTCAGAAGAGATGCAGCAGCACCAAGCAGCAGCCATGAGCCCAGCACAGGTGCAGAGTGGGCAGGTAGGATTGTTCACTGAGTGAATGTCAGAATTAATGTCAGAGTAGGGGAGAGTGGGGTAAACTGAGCCAGTGGGTAAGTTGACCCAGCCCCTGTTTCTGGGAAACAGTAAATAATTCTTGTCATGAGGCCCTAAATTCAGAAAGCCCTGATCATTTCACCCTGCCTCTGTTGAAGAGAAGCACCTGGTACAAACAGTTGGTACTTTTAACACAAAAAACTCTTTTGGTGTGTCAGAGTAAATTTACAGCATGTCTTTGAGCTTTTTTTTATCAGTTCCAATTTATCCAGGTCTCAAATGGTGTAATACACATATTTGTTATTTACCAATGTATAAAACTATATGACTCATTTGGCTACGGATGAGCCTGTGGTTTGTGTCGAATTGTAGTGGGATGGTTGTTAAAAACTGAGTGTTGCACAGTACTGCCCCACCAAGAATATTTTTCACCAGCCGCCACTGGTGGCTCCTTAAAAAGGAGATTCCGTTTTAGGGTTTGTATCTCCTTTCGTGTTACTTACAATTTTCTATCGGAGTTTAGCCATGGATGAAGGATAAAGCTTTGGCAGGCTAAAGTTAAACAACGAATACCTCTTTATGCATGTATTAATTCAGAACATTTAAGGTAATTAAATGTGATTTGTTGATCAGAAGAAACCCAAATGGCTTTTCCTTGATTTCCTTTGCTTCAGCTTAGCCTTTCTCTCATGCACACAAAGCAGTTTTTGTCATTTACCTCCATCATTTAAATGCCATGCTGTTTAAATAACCTTTAAAAAAACAAAATTTACTGGGCATGTCAATTGTTCACATAATTATCAGTCAGTATCAGGCACTCATTTACCTTACAAACCCATTTGGATGTTTGGCATTTATCCGACACCTTGCTTCATAATAAATTACAGCAAAGAGCGGAACTGAAAGATCAAAGCAGCTAAACAGATAATAAATATCAAAGAGTGATGCTGACCCACTAACCTCCTGCTGAGGTCTTCTACCCAAACAAATGGTACTGACCATGCTTCATGCTGATAGACAGACTGTGGGCGAGAATAACAGACAAGATGCAATCCACTGTGGCCTGGTACAGAAATTCAATGCTGGATCAAAGGCGGTTTTTCATTCTGTTTCATGATTCCCTCGTGACATATCCCTTTCTCTTTTGTCTTACTGTCTTATGTAGCATATTAATCTGTGTCTCTAAGGTGCAGCACTGTCAGGTTTTCGATGACAATGATGCAATTTTAAGAAAAAAAATTAAAGATTTACATGTGAATCAAAGCTGAGGAAAGGGACGAGGAAATAAGGGATGATGGGTAAAATATGCTTTCCAGAGTAAAACTATCCCTCAAACTATAAAAAAAAAAAAAACATAAAGCCAGGCAGGAGAGAGACCTAATGAGAGAAGGGGGGTTTCTATTCTATCGTGCACTTTGAGGAAAAGAAAAAATTAAAATTTTAAGAAACATACTGAAAAACAATTAAGACAAAAGTTCAAATGTCAAACTTCTCAAGCGTCTGTGGTCCATCCTATAGGACAGACGTAACATCTGAGAGACACACATCTAGTTTGTGGGATAATAACAGAAAAAGTGTATGTTACAATAATAGCTAGAAAAGCACTCAAAGAGAGACAAAATTATGTATCACAGGGGCTCTGATATGACGGAGAAGTCTCCGCTCATGTCTATCCATGTGCATTGCAAAAGGAAGCTGATAATGCCGTGACATGGGCTTGAAAATGTTGACTTGAGTTGCAAATAAACTTCAGTTTCCATAATGAAAGGGGGCAGAACCCTAACAGCATGTATTTTGAAATTAATAGGATTTGCTGTTATAGAATTCAGTGTTTTTTGTGATGCCAATCTGGATAAGATCCAGATGAAATTGACAATGATAGAGTTATATTATATATATATTATGAAATTTTAAGTAAATCCATCATGATGTCAGAGATAATATGTATTTTTTTTAAATGGCCCTGAAAAATGTGGGCAATTTTTTGCTTCCAGACAAATATACAGATCACCACCAAAATGTAAGGGATTTTTCCTTGGACCAAACCACACCCATGGTAAAATTTTCATGCAAATCAATCCTGTAGTTTTTGCGTATTCTTGCTAACAGACAAACACACGAACCAACAAACAATCACACAGACACTGGCGAAAACATAACCTCCTTGGTGGAGGTAATAATGACACATAATAATAATCCCCACATACACACATACACTTGTATTCATACACCTGCTATCTGTGTTTTTATTTCATGTCCTGGCTGTCCTTGGGTATGTTTGTGTTCATTATGTGCATGCTTGCACTCACCGGTTCATCAGACATAGATCATTCAGTCTTTCCCCATTACCCCACAGAGACGAGCTGTGAAAGCAAGCCTCACAGACAGAGGTCACCATGTAATTCAGCAAGATTATTACACTGGTCACTGGATAATTACATTATTATACGAGAGTGGACAGGTAATGCAGCCAAAAGGATGGCGGGCATGGTGTGAGGTGGTGGGAATGGAGGGGGATCTTTGAAAACCTCTATAATTTCATAATAGCGCCTGCTTATTAGGAAATTATACTACTACTTAGCTGTGGTTATGGACTGCAGGGAATAGAACCTTTTGTTGAAATCAATAGTTGTTTTTTTCACTGGGCTTTCATCATTAGTCATTTTTGTATTTTGCAACAGTGTGCCAACAAGTAATTATTGTGGATATCTAGGTTAATGATTTAGATGGGACCAATATGCAGGAGCTGATCCAACGCCAGCATTTCTGTTGATCCAATACCAAGAAGAAGTTGTGAAGAGTTGCTCTGATGGACACATAGAGCCGCTTTTTAGCATAAAGGATGTGCAAATTAAGGCGAATGACAGCGCAGAAGTCACAAATTTACTCTGAAGTCACTTTCGAGTAAATTTGAGCTTCCTACATAATATTTTCATACACCCAGCAAAGGACCCTCAGATTTTACACCATATTCACAAATTTTAGCCTTTGGATCAATTCAAATACATATCATTTCATCTTTAACGCCACTGAATGGGCCTCAGCAGGTGAAAAATCTCACATTAAGCCTGTATTTCTTTGGAAGACTTAGTATCAAACATTGTAAACCAAAGGATTTCATTATAGGACAGTATTGACCTGTTTCTCATTCTTATTTCATTCTCTGAAGGATTTTGCAACAGTTTCACTTCCAACTTCTACTCTCTGTGTTTTCAGTATATATTTTTCTTTTGTAACTATGTCTTCAAAAGTGAACACTTCGTTGTGCAAAAAATGTTGTTACTTTAAGCCTGGTGCTTTTCAAAAGAAGGTATACCTCTCCTGGAGCTTTTTATGAAAACCATGACTCTCTTTTCTATGTGACAGCTAATCTACCTGACGTTATGCAGCAGGTCCTGTCAGTATGATAAACTCGGCTTGATAAGCAGCAGCTACAGAACAAAACTGACACATGAACAGACAAATAAGTCTTGATTTTTGACCTGGGGTGGTTAAAACAGCAACAACCATGGTAGCCATACATGCTGACAGTGTATCTACTGAGACATCTGGAGCTTGCCACTTTGGTTTGCTATTTTAACTGATTTAAGCTTAAAAATAACAGGTCATTATTAGGGCAGGGTAGTGTTTTAAGCATATTTATTTGGACTCATCCAAAAAACACCAACAGATGCTCTGTTATGCCATAATAGACTTAACTACACTCTTTTGTGGTGTTTAGCTTTTCTGTTGCTTATGTGGGTCTGGTAGACTAGCTGCATATGTGTGCTTAAAATTGTATAAATGCATAAAATATATAGATATGAGATAATATGAATATTAATTGCATTCATTTTTGGGGGAGGAATCCATTTCAAAAATCTAGACACAGGTGTAAAAGTATTTTTATGAAATAGATATAACGGAAATTACATTTTTAATCACAGTAAGTGTAAGTGTTCAAAATTAATTAAGTCCAGGAAATGCCCTTCTTTTTGAGTGTACAATTATGTCCAAGGGGGATTTTATATGAAATTCCCTAAAATGTCCGGCATGACGACAGAAAAAGACATGCACTATTCAAACATTAACTCCTCAAGTATCCACACTATCCAAATAATTACAAAGGAGTCTGAAAGCTGAGAAGTGGAGCTTTGGAAGTGGTTTTTAGTAGTAAAAGCCTTAAATATATGATAAAGCATCCTGCATGTCAACAGTGTATTCTTAGTACAGGACTGTTAAACATGGAGAGGATCCACACCCTCTTGTCACACTCTCTCCTGGCAGCAGCTTGTCTCTCTGTTATCAAGCTGGTCTGATGCTTGGTTTATCAAAGTGGAAGAACAACATGGATGCATTCCAGAGGCATAGTTATATTTAAATGTTCTCCATAATTTCTGCTTTTGCAAAGTTCAGGGCCATGGTTGAGCTAAGAAACAGTATGTGATGATAAAACTGAAAATTATGTTTGAGTTATAATGTTCTTCAAAAGTCAGACATTCTGGCACAGCTTCAGCAAATTTGGAGGTAACTGGAGAATAACAGGGTCCTGAAAAAGAATTATGTGTAGGTCAAAGAACAACTTAATTGGACTTAAGTGTCTCAGCTTGTGGCCTTTATCAGGGTCATCTTTTTTTATTGTTATCACTTTTAACATTTTACATGAAAGAGATTGTATCTAAAGTTGGGTGTTCTGAAATAAATGCATTGACAATTTGGCACACTCGCATTATATTTGCAACACATGCATGTTTTATTCTTCATTTATTTAATGGTGGACGACAAATGGTGGAAAAATACAGACGATAGATGCAATCAATTTGTAAACGGTTTTAAAGTGTTTCAACTACTGCTTGCCTGTTGAAGTCACATGTCCTGTTTTTTGATGGAAGCTAGTGTGGACATGATTTGTTCTGTCATCGTCCTGTGAGACACGCTAAGTTTCCCTTCTGTGGGTCAATCAGAAAACTGGCTGATAGACACACACACACCCCTTCACACAGGGGGGTTCAGCCGTTGCTCTTTGAGATAATAATTCAGCTTAGGCCTTGACCCTCTTTATGAAAAGAACCTGCCTGCAGGTTTGGATGTGTCTGCTCCAATCAGAGGGCAACTATTTGAGAATGATAACAGAGCCCCAATAGTCTTAATTGTGGCCTCGAGCGCCACTGTCCTTAGTGACATTTTTATGTAACATGACTGTTGTGTGGTTTAGCGGTTTGTAACGTAAATACATTTGCATAAAGAGGAGACAGTATATTTAAATGGGATATTTAGCACTGCTGCTGTAAAAACGTGTGTATGTGTGATTATCATAATGTCTTACTGTCCTTTGTGTGTATTCATGTGCTTGCATTGTATTCATGCTTATTTTGCATAATGATTGTTTTGGTGCATTTGTTTATGTTCTCTGACAGCAGTGTGGGCATTCTGCAGGGTAGGATTGCCTTTTCATTCTTCAATACATTCACAAGCATACATACAATGAGTATTTTGTACTTTGTACCATAAACATGAGTGCGCTATATAAATTCCCTTCTGAGGTACTAATTTATTTCTTATCATTTACAGCTACTGGTTTTCATGTAGACAAAGACGGTATATCAGAAAGCAAGCAGTGGATCAAAATACATGAACCTTCACACTTCCAATATTGTTGTCAAGCATAAACCTCAAAACTCTATTTTCTGAATGATTTTCTTTTTTTTCAGTTAGCAATGGTGTTGGTCACCTTTCATGTTGATGAGCTTTCAACCACATTGAAGTATGACAAACTAATTTGTTAGTGGGAGAATAGACAATTAAATCATACGACATTCAAGCTTTCTTTTTTCTTTTTTCTTAAAAAGGGAGTTGGCATTTACCACTTCCTGATTCTTGAGGCCTAAAGTAAACAGGATTTAAAAAAAGCCCTAGGACAAATACCTGCAATGGAGTTTGTGATGAAAATATTCATACAACACTGCAGTGATTCTCTGAAAATAAAACACATCAGATTTTCTCCTGCTTTGGTTTTAATTTTATCATGCACAGAAAGTATGTTTCTACAAGGCATGAACTACTAACAAGAACTACCAAAACTACAGGGTAACTTGATGAAAGCATTTCTGATTATTTTCAATGAACAGTCATATACAATATACAACATTCCCACAGCCAAGAGGACCAACTGAATTCACATAAAAAATAACCAGGTTATTGTTTATTGTAATTGCAAAAACAGTAATATTCAGTCACCTTATGCATGGATTAACCCCAATTTAGTAACATTATTACAAAAGAGAGGCCCCCTACGGTAAGCATAAGGGGAAATTGTTAGAATATTTAGGTCCTTAAAAAACAGATTATAGAGCAAGAAAAATGTATCTGCACAAGATTTTTATCTTTCATAGGATGAAAAGACCAATGTTCCATCAGGATGGATGAATAAAATATTGTACATGCTTTAAATTGTCTGACCCACAGAACTGCACAATACAAATTTAGAGTTCGTTGAAATCTTTTGTTCTGGTGAAAAGTGCCTCCTCCTGTGTTTAAAGCTTTTTGCATTTTATATAAAATGTGGCTGTGATAAGTGGTCTATTTCATATGTTCATTAAATATTTGATTATCCTCCCCAATTACTTTTATGCTTGATTGTGAAAAGCAGGTTTCAATATGAAGATGCCATGTGTTTCTCATCAGCCTGCTGGTATAGCACATCTTGACTGTCTCGAGTTTAGTGCTTGGTGGTGCACAATGGGTTAACCAAAGTTTAATCTGCCTGCTGCTGCCAGACAACGGCTTAAACAGAGTTGGAAATGCAGGTTTAAAATAGAAAACAATGTGGGAAAAGATGAATGCTGAAAGGTTATATGAGCAGAAAAATTGCAGAATATACCTCCTTTGATGGATACTGAAGAGTTTCATTTCCCAGCATAAAACAATCTGAATTCTTTCACATCAAAACTGTAGGCTATCACCAGGGATCTTTTAAAATCTGTTTTGTGACAAAATGTCAAAGGTCAGATGTTGATGATCTCTCTCTCTCTCTCTCTCTCTCTCTCTCTCTCTCTCTCTCTCCATACACAAACACACACACACACACACACACGTGGACAAAATTGTTGGTACCCTTCAGTTAAACAAAGAAACATTCACAATGGTCACTAGAAACTTCAAACTGACAAAGGTAGCAATGAATAAAAAAAATACTGAACATTAACTAATGAAAATCAGACACTGCTTTTGAATTGTGGTTCAACAGAGTCATTTTACAAATAAAATAATGAAACTGGCCTCGACCAATAATGGTACCCTTAACTTCATGTTTCATTGCACGACCTTTGAGGCAGTCACTGCAATCAGGCAATTTCTGTAACTCTTTATGAATCTTCTGCACTTGTCGACAGGTATTTTGGCCCATCCGTTGTGAGCAAACTGCTCCAGCTGTCTCAGGTTTGTAGGGTGTCTTGTCCAGACTGCATGTATCAGCTCCTTCAGCAAATGTTCAAATAAGATTAAGGTCAGGATTCATAGAAGGCCACTTCAGAATAGTGCAATGTTTTGTTCTTAGCCAATGTTTGGTGATTTTAGTTGTGTGTTTTGAGTCTATGGGCTCTAATTCGTAGACCAGGTGCAAGCGCAGGCGCACCTGCCTGCGTCGGCCTTCGCCGTGCGGACTGGGTGTGACCTGCGCACTTTGCAAGTTTCCTGCAGTCCCAAGAGAGGCGCACTCATGGCGCAGAGGGGGCGCAGAGGTTCGCGTCCATGCCCACGTCTCTGCCTCTACGCGCAAATGTCAGAGTAGGAGGAGAATAGACGTGAGTGGGATTATCACAGCCGATCACTGTCTTCACCAATCAAATGAGCGCCTCTCCTCGCCTTTAAATGCGCTGCGGCCGAGGCGCAGCGTCTGATTGGTCTGAATGATCCCCGCTGCTGGAGACGGTCAGAGCTGCTGTCATTCAGCAGGAGAATGGACAGCGGAGCGCGTCACCGTGTGGGCCAGCTCCCAGGACAGATGTAATCTGTTCCTTTGTCATTAATAGGAGTAATAAAAATAAGAGACAGTTTCACACCCGCTGGCTTATCCATTCATAATACTTGTGATCCACCTGCACTCCTGGTTTGTCATCGTCAAATAGCAGAGCCTTTAGTGATATACTGTATACTCTCCCGGTGTCTTCCCCTCATCCTCCTTGCAATAATGTTCTCCATCTTTTTAGATCACGTTAAAAATAAAGACTAAAATAGAGGGATAGGGGAAATCACAGGTAAATCCTGAGTGACACACTTTTATTTTCTCTCCTTTTTCTTTGTCTTTTTTCTCCTTCTTTTCTTTGAATTTAATGAAATGAGAGAAGCCAGATATATACTCAGTTTCAGATGTTAAGGCTGTTTATTGTTGACTTGTAAGATGTGCATCAAACTTTCAGCTGCCGTCAGGTTAAATTTCCATGATGACAAACGGCTTTAATCCAACATCAGATGTGATGAGACAGTTAATATAGATACAAATGTATCTGCTGGTTCAGACGGGGACATTAAATAGTGATTGCTGTGTTTTTTTATTGCATTAAAATGTGCCTGACACTCTGGAAACCTGCCTCTGAGGCGTGCGCACATGTGCGCTTGTCACCAAATTACAGCTGCGGAGGGTGCGCTCCGCCCTGCGCCGAAAATGGACCAGGTTGGAGCTGGCGTGCTTTCAGCGCACTTTCTGCACTGTTTTTGGCACGAAATTGTCACTGCACCAACATGAATCTGTCGACACCTCCTCCAGGTGCGCCTTCAACTCCCCCTGGTGCGCCGTCACACCCATCTCTGCACAGACGGTCTACCAAATTGTCAAATTGGCGGCCAAGACGAAGTAACACTGCGTGGGGTGCGCCAGGCTTGCGCCCCCTGCGCTGCGCCACAAAATTAGAGCCCATTATTTTATTGGAGGAACCATGACTTGTGGCTGAGACCAAGCTTTCTGACACTGGGCTGCATATTTTGCTCCAGAATGCCTTGATAAGTCTTGATTGAAATTTCATTGTGCTAGCACAGATTCAAGACACTCTGAGCCAGATGCAGCAAAGCAGCCCGAGAACATAACTGAGCCTCCTCCATGTTTCACAGTAGGTACATTGCTCTTTTCTTTGTATGCTTCATTTTTGCATCTGAAAATATGGAGCTGGTGTGGCTTGCCAAAAAGCTCCAGTTTTGTCTGACCTGTCTAAAGGACATTCTCCCAGAAGCTTTTATGGTTTGTCAATATGCATTTTGGCAAATTCCAGTCTCGCTTTTCTATGATTTGCTTTCAGCAGTGGTGTCCTCCACAGTCATCTTCCACTAAGTCCACTTTGACTGAAACAGCGACAGATTGTGTGATCTGTTTCTGATGTACCTTGACCTTGGAGTTTACCTCTAATCAGTGACTCCCTTACACCCTTAAAATAGGCAAACTGTTACAATCCTGATGACACCTGTGATGCTAATTACAGGACCCACCTTAGTTTAACATATCCCTTTGGTCAAATAATTTTCTGTCTTTTAGTAATTTTCAGATAGATAGATAGATAGATAGATAGATTACTTAAAATATGTTTAAGATCTTAAATATGCACTTGAAAAATAACCATCTCCCCTCTCTCCTGAGATGTTCGCCGTCACTTCTTTAGGTTCAGCAGACCGTCTTCAAACTTCAAAGTACTGGTGCTTAATGATTTTTTCTGCATATTGCTCGAATATCATTTGCGCAACACATTTATCAGACCCTAAGAGCAAGCAGTAATAACAAATGAGTGTGATTATGTTATTTGCTGTCATAATCTTTTTTCTGTTTATTCATTAGTCAGGCACAATCAGCTTTCTTTCTGGGCAATATTTTTCTTTACATTATAATTTACTGTGAGCTCATTTCAATTGGACGGTAGTAGTTTTGAAACCCATCTACTCATATAGGCATCATGACCTGCATTGCTTAATGCTGTACTTGATATTTTGTTGTCAAAGCTTGTCAGTTGCATGTGTAGGCTTGTATTTGATGAGGTAATGTTACCATCCTTACACAGGGTGATTTTGGAGCTGTTTTTTCTGTTGCCAATAGAAAAGGAGATTCTCTGTCTAAATTCTGTCATTTTCAAGGACACTCTAGCAGGAGTACCTTGTTGTTTGCAAGCGGACATGAACTCATATCCTATTTCTGAACCATCACATGGAGAAGCAGTTTTGACTTCTTTTTCATGCATCTGTCAATTCATCAACAGGCATTCAGGTAAGGGCTGCACTGGGAAATAAGCCAAAAGTCATTTTTTCTGGCCACTCCATTTGCAGCTCCAGAAATGTCATAGATCACTTTAGGCCAACTAGGAGATTCATTCCTTCCGGTGTTCCCTGAATCTTTTCTCTGGTGTCATTCATGCAACCTTACCTGATTTATTTATTTTGCCCATGGGGAGAGTAGCAGTTTGCCAGATGCACTTGCTCCAGTCAACGAGGAGGAGCAGCTAAACTGAGACATCATGTTGAATTTAAAAACGGCCTGCCCTCTCTTTCAGATTGTGCCAGTATGTAGATAAGATATTGCCATGATTGTGTGGGTATTTGTTTGAAGTCTTCCAGGAATTTGTAAGTGCAAGTCAAGTTTACCAGGAAATCCACCACAAAGTGGAAATAAACTGAGAGCTCAGGCCCAGATCAGCTCTTTATTTACCAGGTGAAGCTGGTATATGGTTGACTTACTGCAGACTTTGCACCCAGCAGTTGATCCCTTTACACTCATGTCACTCTCATAAATAGGCTGTTCATTCCCCACCTGCAGGGACTGGATAGTGGAAGGAAATCATTCTGCTTTGTGGGCACCCTGCCAGCCGCCAGCAATAAATCCAAATCAAAGAAAAAAATGTCATAAAAACAGAATCCTCTTTAAATGATTGACAGGGTTTAGGTCACATACACCACCATGCCTGTATCTTTGTACACTTGTATGCTTTTATAAATTAATTAATACATGGAAAAGAAATAAGAACTAGAAATAGAAAACACATTATTATAGTAGGTGCCACTATTTGCACTTTGTTCAGTGTCTCCTTTATTTATTTATACTTAGCTTAGTAATGTATTTGACTTGTTTGTTTGTTTATGTGGAGATAGTGTAATGGTCAGGATTATTTTCAGAGGACAAGACACAGCAGTGGTATGAGCAGTCACATAAAGTGGCCTGGGAAGGGCCAGACATTAATAATGATGGTATAACCTATTTTATTTTATTTTTTATTAGATGCATAAGGTTAGAAACATACTGATGGCTCCACTGTATGTAGATCATAGCATCTCATCAATTCCGTAAACACAGTCTGTTTGATAACATAAGTGATGAAAATTAGGAAAAGGTTAACTGGATAAAATGTGTTGTCAAAAGATACACAAATAAGAGCAGCCTAACTTTCAGCACATTACTATTCTCTCACTCTACTTCTGAGCCTGTTAACCCAAAAGTCTAGAAATCCAGTATGAGAAATGAGGGCCTGCATTACAAGGTTCACGTCAGCCTCACCATGCAGGAGCAGCCTGATCTGGTCTAAAAAGGAACACTGTATACGGTGTTCAAAAAAATCTATGAGATACAGCTCAAAGAGTGTTACGCACATACTAAAACCATGCAGAGATGTTTTATACTAGATCTCAAGCACCTCTTGCTTTTTTTTTTTTTTTTTCATTTTTTAAATTTGTGCAGCTAGGATAAAAAGGCACATCACAGGCGAAGGAGGGCTCTAAACGGCTCCGTCTTTAGAGAGAAGAGTGAGCAGGAGACCAAGAGAAACAGGCAGAAAGATGAGGCAGACATTTGCAAGTCTAATAGCATCTTGGCTGTAATGAACAGTGTTTCTGGTCATCCTGGGAACTGGCTGGAAATAATAGCCTATAACAGATTACAAATAGGCAATGGTCTGAAAGTGAGGCAGTTGGGTTAGTAAAGGTGCCAATAATGAATACGAAGTAGGATGGGATCAATAAACAGCTGTGGATTTGTTAAGGGGACCATGTGCCCCTGTGTGTGTGTTTATGGTGGTCTGTGTTTCCTGTAATGATGCATGTGATTGTTCATGTACATGCATCTTCAACAGAGAGACACCAATGATTCTGCAGTGTACACTCCAGAAAAGTGGCTTTATTGCCTTGTACAAAATTAAAAATTGATTTTTGCATGTGGTAGTTAGGCAGTAGTTTGTGTGTAGTTTGTAATTGAGAAAAAGGTGGTGTACAGCATTCATAGATTCCAGAAAATAGATTCACATTTTATCTCTTCTCCTCATAAAGATGTTATTTTTAATCTCAAAAGGACACGCAAAGAGATCAAACCCCTTCTGAGGAAGGAAACCATTTTGTTTCACACGTCACCCATGGAGTCTGCAGTATGTGTTAGTGTGTCTGTCAGCCTTTAAGTGGAGACATGTGTGGTCATGCTTTCCAATAGGTCAATACATATCCCATTTGTATTTGATTATCTGAGAGTAATGTGTTGCATCCTTAATAACTTATTTATTTTTCCACCACAAGATGGCAGTCAAGTCTTTCCTCACAGAGAGTGTGTGGCTGTGGATCGTCTTACACAGAGGATTGAGTCTTTTATACAGAGACCTCTTTTGTAGCATCTACACAGAAGCACAAAGTGCGCTCTTAAAATTGTACCTTTTTTCCCATTTCTCTTGTGTCACCCTTCTCTTATTTTCTTCTTTTATATTTCCATGGAGACAAGAACTAAGTCATTGCAGATGGCCATGGGGGGAAATTTTTCAACATTAAAACTATTATATTATCCATTAGCCGCACTGTGTATCCATACGAAAGTATCCATGTTTTGTTTATTTATTGTTTGTCAAGTTCTTTAATACACAAAAAGACCGTTGGTAAATAAAACAGGTCAGGTTAAAAAAACACACTTTGTGACCCTGCACATATAAAGTCTTGCTCACTTTTCATTGGAAACTAGAAAACAAGACATTAGAGCCATGCAAAATGTAATTCTGGGGGTAGACAAACAGCACGTGTTTAATACTGTCACCATAGCAACAGCTCACAGTAGGGGAGAGCAGTCACACACACACACACACACACCAAAAACACTCCCACACACACTCACACACACACACACACACCCTCCTGGATCCACCTAGGCTTTTGAAAAAGGTTTTTGATGCAAAAATAACCCTTAACTGCAAAATTATATTCACATTGATTTATGTGCCTTCATATTAAATGTAATTTATGTATGTGTTTGTGTGTGATTCAGTGGGCTTACATGTTTGGCACAGAGCAGTATGTTAATGTAAGACATTCTAGATCATGTGGCTTATTTTTGCTTGTGTGTTTGTGATTCATTAGCACTGAGCATGGAAGCTGTGTTAACTGACACTGTGAACACATACAGTCCCTGATTTAGCTATAAACGTTCATGTGTTGACAGCAACACTGTTGATTAGAAACTGCATGATCATTTCGTTTAGAGGTGGAGGTATGTGTCACTTGGTAATTTCCAGAACAACCTGAAAGGAGGGGGACATTTCAATTGAACTGTGCAACAAGATCACTTGTTTACTTTGGGTCTAAAGTGATTTTTATCAGGAGCTTCTTGAAAGGAAAATAATAACATGAACTCAGTAAAATCCCGTTAGATACACTTCTAAAACTAACTCTGTTGAAAGAATCATAACTTGACTTCTGTGCATTTTTTCTCAGATTTTGGATAAGTAGACTCCGTTGACAGTATAGGTGATCCCTGAAAAACATTCAATCTTTGTCACTTGAAGAGCTTTTCAGTCTTTTAAAATGATTAGAAATGCTGATGTGAGCCATGATCACTTGCGACATTCCTCTAAAGCTGCTTTATAAATAGAACCTGTGCAGTGCCGTAAAAGCCAAAGAAGAGCTATTGAACAGTTAATCTCATAAAACCAACAGATTACTGCATATTCTTTGTCAGTCAAGGCAGGGGGCCATTAGCCTTAAGTGCCTTCTGAGTCTACTCATTTCTATAATACTTTTTCCTTTAATCTACTTTCACTTTTCGTCTGTTTACTTTATTGGTTTACTGAGAAAAACATGCTCTTATATGCTCTTTTCCTTTTATCAGTAGAAATAAAGATTTGCATGATCATTTCCATCTATTCAAAAGTTAACACTTCTCAATAACCTTCTCCAATGCAAGCTTAACAAGTCAAATCACCAACAATCAGCTGTGCCAGCCATCGCCTTTCTCCCCTACCTCCCATAAACAGCATCCACCATTAAGCAGTACTTTGGAAAATAGTAAATTTTAGACGCCTCTGTTGGAGGGAGCTGAGAGGAGAAACATGGCTCCCGGTCGACTACATCCTCATTAGCTAGAGAAGAGAAATGGACGCAGGGAGAGAACTGGGGAGGGAGAAGGAAAAGCATCTTAAAGGGAGTTAAATACAGATGGACCAACTCTTTGTCATTGAGTTAAATGGCTCATGGAGAGCAGAGAAAATGAGTATTCGTCACTTTAAGACTTGCACGGCCCCTAGTGCTTCAGATGGCTGTATGCTTAAGTGCGTTGTTTGCTAGACTTTTTAAACTAAGCAGGTTCTGTGCACACAAACATACAAAATCCAACAAAATGAGATTGCGGCAATATGATTTAAGTATAAAACTCATCTTTACACAGACAAGTTTCTCAAAATCACATGGCTGCCTTAAAGGGACAGAAGATCATTCACACTCCCACGTATAAGGGCCTTTTAGAGTTACCCATCAGCCTTACAAGCATGATGTAGGACTATGGGAGGAAACCACAGGTGCAGTAGGCGTCGGTGGCGCAGTTGGATAGTGCGCTTGGTCAGTGATTGGGAGGTTGCAGGTTCAAGCCCAGCTCTGGGCCACACATGGCGATGTGTCTTTGGGCAAGACACTTAACCCCAAGTTGCTCTCACTGCTGCGTCAGTGGTGTGTAAATGGGCATGAAAGGGCATGAATGGGTTACAGATACTGATGGTTAACTGACATAGAAACTTTGATAGGGTAGGTGTGACCTGCGGTGTAAAGCAGCTTTGAGTAGTCCAAGACTAGAAAAGCGCTTTATAAGCTGAAGTCCATTTACCATTTACCACAGGGATAACATGCAAACTCCAAAGACCATGCCAACTGAGCTGTCTGACCAGCTACCCTTTTGCTATGGTAGTATCAGCTAGTTTGTATTTACCGTATTCTTTAGTATAAATGCAAATAATAAATGAAAAGGTTTGGGGGACAGAACTAATCAAAATGTCTCCTCATATCCCCAAGACAACAGATACATATAAGCAGCTGCTCAAAACTCCCTTACCACTGGGGCCGGACAAGAGGGCACTACTTTCATAAGCAGTGATCTAAAATTAGGTTTAGTTTTGTACCAGGGTATTGATAGAAAGCTGTATTCTGCTGTTTCTCAAGTACAATCATTAAAACACCATAAAACAAGCTCCAGTCTTCACAGCCAAGAAAGCAATATTTTCACCTCAAAGTAAGTTGACATTCAAATCAACAGATCAGAAAGTTCTATCCAGGGTATGTTTCACTTGTCTATCCAGGCAACAGTATATGAGTGTTTGAGATGGATTGTACCTTTCAAAATCATATCCAGAAGGTGACAGACCAATCATTTTGTCTATCACATTCATTATGAGCCAATCAGATAATGTACTACCGCAGCATAGCGAAGTGCTATAAACATGAGCCAATTTGAACTGTAGTCTCTTGCCAAAACCTATCAAGAGAGGAGTCAAAATGTCTTTCACATCGAGGAATGCTTTTGGTATTCTTTCTTTAGTCCTCATTTAATGGAAATGTAATCTTCTTTTGATGAAAAATGCAGCTGGATCAAGCAGCATTTATGATAATCTTTGTACAAGAACCAGTGTTTACAGACATGCAGCTGCTTCTCACTGCTGCCACTATCTTAACCCCCACCTCTATGCCCTCATAGGATGCTGATTAGGAAGTGGCGCTGCAGACCAACCTCAGTCATTCTGGCTTGGAGCTTTTCAAAATGGACCTTTTTTTTTTACAGACATGGAAACAAGCAAATCCAGCTGCACTGCTAGGTTAGTAATGCAGCTCAGTTTTTACCTGTCATAACTGCAAATATGATAAAAGCCATCCAGAATCCTGTCCTTTAAAGTGTCCATGCAGCTTTGTTACTTTTTGTGTGAGACTTTAGACTCTTAATTTAATATCATGCTTTATTACATAGTTTTGGATAAAACAGTCAAAAAATCTGAATTCTACCTAAAACAATTGTTCCCACTGCTGTAACAATCAATCAATCAACCAATCAACCAATCAATCAATCAATCAATCAATCAATCAATCAATCTTTATTTGTATAGCGCCAATTCATAACAAGTGTTATCTCAAGACACTTTACAATAGAGCATAAAGCTCTTCATTTTATGGATACACATATATGCATATATAGATATATATAGATATATATATATATATATGTATATATATATATATATATATATATATATATAATACACATATACATATGTATATACAAATATATACATCCAAAACCCAACATGAATCCATTTAGCCAATCATGAATCCCTCCATCATGGCGGCAAGAAAAAAACATCTGTTAAGTAGCAGGAAATCTTGAATGTGGATCCCAGTCTCATGATGAACAGCAAATCCACACGATGCTGTGTTGGGTGTGAGAGGGAAGGAAGGGAGGTAAGAGGAGACAAGTGGACTAAAGTAAGAACTAAAGTTAGTGACAGATCCATGAACCATAGACCTGTCGTCTGATTTATTGGAGGTTAGCCTCTTGAGATGCTACATCTCGTTTTCAGGAGGGTCCTTATGTCTGAATGGTTGTGGTGATCATTTTATAGAAATATAATCAATAATATTCTTACTGAAAATAAGAATTTATGGTAGTGACGAACTCATGGGTGCCCAGACCACAAGTGCATCCCTACCATATTTGTCTCTGTTAAGTATAAATGTATTAAAGGCCTCTTGAGATGTGACATCCCATTTTCGAGAGGGACCTCATGACTATGTGGTGCTAAACATAGATACTATAGTTGTATCAACCATGGATTTGGAGATCATGCTAATATCTACATTAACAGCTATAATGATAATGGGAATGAAATGTTCCTAATGAAATGGCCAAATATGTGTCATGTTTGTAATTGTAGTTATTGAGGCTTCATGACTCCACAGCAGCAGGAAGTCTCCACCAAGGATCCCAGGCCACCTACAAGACAAGAGCCAGAGACGAGTACAGGAGCAAACAAAAGGGGCAAAGGCAGATGTGGAGAGAGAGTGTGAGAGAGATAGAGCCCAATGTGCCAGATCCCCCCCGGCAGTCTAAGCCTATTGCATCTTAACTATGAGTCTAATTTATGGACTATAAGCTGGTCCCTAACTGAAAGCTTTATCAAAGAGGAATGTTTTAAGTCTAGCCTTAAAGGTAGAGAGGGAGTCTGCCTCCCGAACTGTGGTCGGTGAATGGTTCCAAAGACAAGGAGCCTGGTAACTGAAGGCTCTACCTCCCATACTACGTCTGGAGATTGATGGTACTACGAGCAGGCCAGCATTTTGGGAACACATGGTATACAAATGATCAACCATTATTCTACTGTTGTGATTGTTATTTAGGGCACTGAGGTGGCAGGGGGGAACATCTGGAATTTTTGCGGTGTCCAGAATAGGCTTGGACTGACCATGAGTAGGGACCCTCTTTTAAAGGTGAGGGGGGGCTGAGGATGGAGTGATGCATTAAACCTGGGCAACAGAATGTGCTGCCGAAAGCAAGGACTGATTGTGATCTATAACAAAGGGCAGATAAAATGAACAAGACAGAAGAAGAATGAGCTCCCCGGTGAAGTTACCGTTGTTTTACGAAGCAGACTTTGCCGTTCAAATGTTTCTATGACATTGATAAACATTTCATAGGGGCTGTCATGACTACTTGGACCACAACAAGCACTGAAATTAAAGGCTTATACACTTTGAAAAGTGTTTAAATTATTTTAGGGGATGTAAATGAAAGGATAAGTCATTTCTTTTACATCGATTTGCACATTTCAGTGTAAAATTCGCCATATTTTACCATTTAATGGCAGTCATCTATGCAGCCTATTGGAAAATGTGTACAAGTGGATGCTCATGCTGTGTGTCTGTGAGTGTTTGGCTGTGTGTGTCTGTCTGCGTTTGCTTGTTTTTCTGCTGTGGAGCTGTATGACAGCCAGAGTCAAAGATAAACAGAGAGAGCAGTATTTCATTATCAAATTTCTCTTCTCAGCCTGCTCTGTTTATGGTAAAATCACACTTTATGAACTCTGCTTTTCCAATTTAACTCGTATCCCTTTGCTTACTGTTTGACAAAGATTAAGGGAAGAATCTGGAGATGAAAAACACAGAAGAAAAGAGGACAGAAGTGTGGATGAATTGCACAGCGGAAGAAAATACCTGTATTAAATCCTGTCTTTCACCACTGATGGTGAAGGCAGATAAGTCTGGTTATCTGCCATCCCTGCCTCTAGTACAGTCCACATTCACAGTAACACACATTCACATGCATGAGCATACAAACACGAGGCAGGACTTGGTGGTAGCAACTGGTGCCTGGCTCTGTGGATTAGAGAAGTAACACAGTTATTCCTGCAGGTCTGTCTCCCAGCTGTCCCCTCCTGGCCAATGGTGTGAACAGGGGAGGGAGGGTAATGTGGGGAGAGGCAGAAGATATGGTGAAGACAACAGAGGAGAAACAGCACAAAGAGGAAGGGAGATAGGAATAAAAGTGCACTGGCGAGTATGTACAGGCAGAGCAGACAGGAGATAGTATAGAAGCAAGAAAATAAAAGAGTTAAGGAAAGGAAGAGACGCATGATCGAGAGAAGCAGGATGGATGCTGATGGTACAGTGAGGAAAGGAGAGGGGAGAGTTGCAAGAAGAGAGGGAAAGAAAAAGCAAAGGTGGTGAGAAGGAGAGTCGGGGGTAGATTAAAGAATATGAGCCAACAAAGAGAAAAAACAGTGAAACAGAGATGCAAGAGAGAGGGCTAGATTGTAGGAGACAGTGGAGAAAATACACAAGAGGGAACGGAAGCAAAGAAACGACCCAGGTTTTTTTTTCCTTTCTTTTTTTTTCCATCAGCATGTCTAAATCTGTGGATTTGATATGACTTTGTATGAGATGCTTCTGATCAGTGCTGCCGAGGAGATTAAACACTAACTCACCCTGCCTGTGTGCATATTTGTGTGCCTGTGGGTGTGTGAGTACCCACATTTTCAGAGCTAATAGTTAACTGCCATAGTGGAGTGCCACTGACAGAAATACATTGATGTGGGACAAAATTTACAACTGCCCTCCCCCACCTCCTCCCTTCTCACTCCCCCTTCCTCATTTCAGCTGCCCTGATAGGCCAAGGTCAGCCAATTACCCTTCACTGACCAGCACGCACACACACTCCCAAAGTCTAGTGTGCGTGTTTGACTATAGTGTGTTGGACAGCGGCCTGGCATGCTAGATTCATGGGAAATATGTCAGCCATCAGCCTGGGCATTTCAAACAATGCCTCACAATGTGCTTGACAGCCCTGAAAAACAGCCTGGTGCTTGGAAACTGCCAGCCCATCATCTCAACTCCCTCATCTGGGCTCTCTCTGGCTCGCCATTGCTCTCTCTCACTCTGTTTGTGGGCTCATCTCTCGGCATTGCTCTCTATATCTCATTTTCTCATCTAATACGCCCTCCAAGCCCTCATTCTCTGTCACACTCACTCGTCCTCAAATCCATCCCCCCATGTATATTCCTTTTACCAATCCCCTTTCCTTGGACACAACCTCAGTGCTGCACTTTCTGTCCCTTCTCCACTTAAAACCGTGTCATACAGAGGAGGGTCTTTTTGCACAGCTTCTCTCTCATTTTGTTCCCCCCAGCTCCTTCTTATAGTAAAACAGCACCAGATGCCCCTTATTAAGAGCTGAGCGTCAGGTCAGCCGGTAGTTAAGTACATAACACACGCCAGCACGTGCACACACGCACACACACATGCAGGGTAGTTATGTACATGATGGTATTATCTGGCCTGATGGTGATATATCATAGAGAGACACCAGCCCATAAAACTGCAGGGACATGCAGTCCCCTCTTTCCTTTCTCCTCTTCGCTCCCCTCCAGTCACATGCAGTAACAGCCGGCCCTGATTCACAGCATTCAATTTACACCGGCTCGTAACAGGAGGTGATGGGCTCTTGGAGGTTGGAAGAGGGCTAGCAGTGGGTTGTGGTGGTGTTCAGAGGTAAAGAGAGAAAGTGTGGGAGAGGAGAGACGAGGGAAAGTGAAAAAGTGAGTTTTCATGGGAGAAGGGATTAGAAAAAAGCCACTCTCTGTAGATGGTTTGTAGTTGGCCGAAGCAATGTAAAGACATTGTACATCATCTACACAACAGATGGGATAGACAATTGTGTAACTTTTATGATGTAGAAATGCCACCCCTTTGTCATTGCACTCCAATTCAAAGCACGCTGAGAAGTGTGTGTATGTGCCGCTCCTTTTGTGTTTGGTGTGCATGGTTGGTTAGAAGTCTGCACACAAGTGTCAACACAGGCACCGAAAACAATCCAAAGAACAAGCCGACCCCAATCCCATCCCCCATATGAATATGTATCCAAAAACCCTGATCCATATCTGCTCACTGCTATTCTAAACTCAGCTTTCCAATCCCTCCCTTTCCACTCCATGCACCATGCTATGCATATATAAAGTTATAAATCTCTTTCGGTTCAAATGCAAATCTACATCTAAGAATTCATTAAAAGACACATTTTTGTGCTTGAATCCTTTTTTCTTTTTTATTCTTTTGCCTGGCAGAGCATCATGCATTAAAGAATAAGCCAGATTGCTTTTGTTGTGTGCTCTTCCTAACACATTTGTTCTTATTTAACTTTAGAGTATTTGTCTTGTAAAAACATGATCGTGGATGGAGTTTTTACTTATGTCACAGTGACCAAAACATTTTACCTGTGGTTCATATCTGTGACTGAGAGAGACACTTTGTGGTTGCTGTATTCCTGTATTAAAACTAAATAGCCAGCCAGTATTGAGAATCGAGCAAATAAGAATTGTAAATAAAATTAAACCATGATGCACCGCCATCAACAGCTGGTTCGAGAAAAGCTCTTTCACACTGTGTGCTGCTGCTATGGGTCAGCAATCAAAGCAGCAGTGGCAAGAGACTGTAAACTTTGTTTTGAGTATATCAGAAAAAATGTTTATCTGATTTTAAAATTAATTCTTAAACCAGTGTTCCAATCGGAAAGATAAAATCCAGTCCAATGATAAAGCAATGTGAGAGAATGTCATGTTATAATGTGATTTTTAAATCTGATCCATCCAGCAGAAGAATAGAGTTAAACACCACCATGGTGATTTTTAAATGTAAATGTATAGAAGATGGAAAAAATATCTCTTACTTTTGGTCATAACTTAAAATGAAATAAGAAAAAAAAGCCATTTTGATTTTACATTGCTCATTTTGAGGTTTTGCACCCCTATCTTTTCTTACAAAAAAAAACATGCTTCTGACTGAGTTTATATGACTTTTGTTGCCCTCTTTGTTACGTTGTCATTTTCACATGGTCCTGGTTCACTTTCAAGGCTAGGTAAACTGAACAGACACTAAACCGGGGCTAAGGAAGTTTAACACTGCAATTTTGTGTGCCTACACAACACTCTCACCACAATGTGTGCCATGTCAGTCACATGATTCGTCCCTGATGATGCTGCCATTTGTTTGTTGTTTAATAATTACCAAAACCATCAGCTCTTATTTCCCTGATTATCTGCAACAACAGTCCTCTGATTTCACCATCAAAGGGCTGCCTCAGAAAACAGACCACAGTGCATGCAGTATTAGTGTTCCCTGCACATGAATGTACTGCTTTTAAAGGATGCTTGTCACGGTTGTGTTACAGTTTAAAGTGACAACATCAAATGAAGACAGTGAGATTTTTTTTTTCTATCTTATATTTTTCTGATATCTTATATTTATTCTATTATATGTTGACAATTATCATCAAACTGTACATGTCTTGAACCTCTGATTATCTGATACCCCTTTTCCACCAAGCTGGTTCCAGGGCTGGTTCGGAGCTAGAGTCAGACTTAGCACCAGTTCTTTGGTTTTCCACAGACTAAGCACCGGTTGCTGGCTCTCAAAACCGGTGCTTGGTAAGCACCAACTCTTTGCTGGGCCAGTAGAAAGAACCACGTTACGTAGGGGGCTATGGCTTACATCAGGGGGTGGGGGCGGGATTATTGACCAACCAAAGCAGAGTAAAAACGCGGAAGCACTCTTACCCGTCTTCTCAAGCGTGATCGTTGTTCGTTGCATAATCGTCAAGCAGCATTAACATGCTTGATTGCCAACTTTTGCTCTCCAAGGAAGGCTCGAAAAGCCAACGGCAACACTTGAACCGCAACATAGTCCTCCATCTTTGTTGTGGCAATTGAATTTGGCGCTAGTTGTTATGGGAAACTGGCGTGACGTATACAGACGTATACATCGGCGTGATGACGTAGCCCTCTGGTCGGCACCTGTTTGTGGAAAAGCAAACGGTTCTTAACCGGTTCACACTTGAACCAACTGCGAACCGGCTTTAGCACCAGCACTAGCACCAGCCCTGGAACCAGCTTGGTGGAAAAGGGGTATATGAGACATCTGTTTAGGACACTTTCTGTTCTCCAAATGGTCTTAACTGTAACAACCTCTGACACTTAGCACCACAACCAAGACCTTGGAAGTTAAACATACATGGCTGCTCAGGGTATTTATCTTAAAATGCAGACAGAAATAGTTGATAAGATTGGCTGCAAGTCATGCAATGGCAGACCACATGTTTACATTGTTTACATTTATAAAGCTGTATTCACACTGAACACGACTTAGGCGACAGTGGCAACCGCCTTCCATCCAAAGTCATTGTACAGTTGGGGTCACTTTGTACGAGTGATCAGATCGAAGCAACTGGTTGCCAGAGTTGAAAAATTTGAACGTTTCAGGCAACGTCATGTGTGGCTTTACTACAGCAGCCAGTCATTGTTGTTTGACGACACCAATGTCAGACTGTTTTTTTTCTGGTTCACAGCTTGACAATCAATGTTCATGTGGGAATATGAGTTAGTGAGTACATTAGTTCCTGTTGGAGGTGCAGCAGACAGACGATGCTGTGGCAGGGACATCAGCTGCAGTGTTTTGGTGGTTGGTGGATGAGTGAAAAGGATACAGTTGGAATAATGACAGCTAATTCATCCTATTATACGATATCATGATCTCAGTTGCCCAAATCGCATTTGGTGTGAAAGCACCTTGAAGGTTTGTGTTGCTACCCAATACGCTGGTATACATACATACTAGTGTGTGCACGTGTGCATGTGTGCATTACAGTTGCAATCACAGGCTGCAGTGCACAACTGTGCATCAAATGGATTTAAAGAAAAAAATAACTTTGAGATCCAAATTTAATTGTCAAGTTGTTGCATTAAAAGACAGCGATGGTGTCTTGGCATAAAGATATTTAATTGTAGTGATCCTTCTTTAACATGTGTATACATACTGTACATTATAATGGATAACCTCTGACAAATGACGGAGACTTTTAGACTATTTAGTTTCATTTGTTGTCTTTTTCACTATAAAGTTTGATTTGTAGTTTTGTTTTGTGTCCTGTTTTTCAAACATGTTTATAATGTTGAAATCTCAATAGCATGAGTAAACATAAACCTGGGGACTGCCTTGATCCAGTTAAACACATCAAGCTGGCTGTCAGTGGTGTTTGCTTCATTACTGTGCACCAGCTGGACTTCCCTAGTCTTGTGTTTGTTCATTTTAATATGGCATTGTTATGGCATTTTCTCAGTAGGTGAATAAGATTGGCTCCTGCAGCCTTTTCAAAATGAGACAAAATCAGGATGATGTGCTGCAGCCTCAGCTCTTTGGAAAATACTGACATCCTTTCCCGAACAAGACTCTGTCTTTATGACAAACTGGGCAAGCAAAACTGTCGCTGAACACTGACATTGATTGATAAATGTAAAAGCAAATCAGCGGTGATCTTTAACATGTAGTAAGATTCAATTTTTAAACTGGTTTAATTGGTAGCAGTCCTGCAAACAACACGGACAGAGAGAAATACAAATCCATAAAGTAAGATAGTGAAATGTTTGATTTCATTTTTAAGTTGGTTTAAACAAGGGTGCCATTGGGACATGTTTCCATTTTAAAATTTTTTGGCTGGACAAGGGAACATTGGCCATGAAGTGTGAAACTGGATGTCCTGTCTTCTTTGAGATGTCTGGTCATCCTATGAAGGCATTTCAAAAATAATTGTCAAAACAATCACACATGCAATTTCATAATGAACACAGGTAGAAGAAGCCTTATACAGGCTTCTTAGCATTGAAGACTTTGCTCCTTTAGAGTCTCTAGACATGTATTATGTGATATTGCTCCCCTGTCTATGGGCATAACAGTGATATGCATGGTGGGAGGTTGTAAACAAATACCAAAGCCACTAAAATACAGGCCCACAGGACTGTGGAAGGATATAAGAGGATAACCACAGAACAATGTATGATGCTGCCTGTGTTTTTTTTTTTTTTTTTAAAGAAAACCCTGACATTTAAACTAGATTTATAGGTTTGTATGTAGCCAATCAAACATTACTCGCCAAGGGTGATGAAATTATGAGCTTACCTTTGGCATGCAAGATAGATATACAGTTCATCCTATTCAATATGCCACTCTCCTATGGGATTCTGCTGTGTCTACAGGTATTTCATGTTTTTATGGTATTTGGATAATTGATTGCATGTGTAAATGACAGGAGCTGTGCACACATATCACTCATACACACATAGGCCTGCAAGTCAGGCCTGATCTCTGACATATCAGCTTATGAGAATGATGAATACACATGTGTGCCCGATAGTTGACATTCATGCTCAGCTGATAATTCATGAGCTTCATTGTGCATGGATCTCCCTGTTCTATCCAAGACTGACAGGGGAGTGGAGCACAAGGCTGCGGCAAGGAGATATTTAGCATTCCCACTCCTAATGCGTGTGTTTCTCAGATGGCCAGTGACACTCACAGCGGATGATTCATATTCACAGTGTACATTTGTGCCATGCAGGTAATGGTCTCTGATACACGCTGGATCATTGAGATTCATTGTGTGTTTGGCGCTGTAGCCGCAGACCTGTCAATAGACAAATGGGGGGAGGGAAGAAGTGAGGGACGCAGGACGGAAAGAGGGTGAGACAGAGCAGAGATTTGCCTGTCGTCTCTGTCATTTCTTACTTGGAGAGGCAGACCCTTGGGGCCCCCCTTCAGTATTAAATGGACAGACACATACACTCACACACACAAACACTTACAGAAAATAGTTTGGACAGTGTCTGTGTAATCTAGAGAGAAAATGGGTTTGTTTACATGCTTGCATTACTCCAATAAGTGAGAATAAGCAAACAGTATAGGGACCTGATTTGATGCATTTGCATACATTACAATAATCAAAATTATCTCTGAGAGGATTCTCTCTGTAACTGGACATCATCTCACCAGGTCATGATTCACAAACATAAAACCAAAGATCTCGTTTCTTCTGTGCCCTCTCCTCCATCAGCATTGCAATGTGGCAGAGATTGTGTTGGATCAGTTTTATAAATTGCACTGCTATTGTAAGCAGCTCAAGCTCAAAGTGTCAGTGATGTGTAGGGTACTTGCACTCCTTTGTGGTACATTAGTTTACTGCTGCAAAAAAGGTCAAAGGGACCTAAAGCTGCTTCTGTTTTTATTTTTTTTATTGTATCTATACATTTTTAAAAAATTATTTGTATGTTCTAATTAAAGAGGCTATGGGGAGTTTCTAAGTAATTACAAAAAAGTCTCACTTTTAGATATATGCCTGATCAAAATACACACTTTAAGATGAGTTTTATAGCATCAAAATAGGTTATCTATAAATGCTATTCTTTAGCTAAGTGGTTGGGTCGGACAGCCAGCGACAAAACTACGATAGGCTAATAAGTTTTCCAAAAATTGCTTGTTGTCACACATCAAAAACTACCGCTACGTACCTAGAAAGAGATACATTACCTCGTCGCTTTGCATCCTGTAAGTTGTTGAAAAAAGAAGTTGTAAAGCAATGCAGAGTTCTGAGGAAGGTCCAAGCTGCATTTAGCATCACAACACACGCACGCTTAAGCTTGGGTCACGTCTTTTGGTGCGTTCCAGTTGTAGTCAGAAGTAGGAATTTCTGGGTTCCGAGTTGGAAACTGCAACTGGATCGCCCCCCGAAGTCTGAATTTTCCACTGGGAACTCGATGAAATCTCGCAACCCCCGAGTTGACAATTGAAGATGGATGCCCCCAGTGTGAACAGTTATTTAGCTCCTGTAATAATCCATTTATTTGCACTTCTGACTGGGGTGTGTTGCTCTAGATCAGCTGTATACATAGTATTGTTAGACTTATATTTACAAAAATGCTGCCATAGTGATAATCACATTCTTCATGTGACATTTGGGAACAACAATGCAGAGCGTGCTAACAACAGCTAACAATAGCCTGGTAGATGGGCATGTTTTTTCCGACTTCAACTGGAACGCCAATAAGTCCGAGATGATGTCACTCCCAGTTCCGAGGTTACTGGAACGCAGCATTATGACAGTCGCCGCGCGTGCTCATGGGTAGCAGAGTCTTAATGTCTTAGGAAATAGATTCTCCTCATAGCACCTTTAAACCAGATCAGATTTCTTAAGCCAATGTAAACATCAATGGGACACTGATCTCTTCAAAAGACTACCAGTTCTAATTCTATACACATTGTGCAAACATTTTTCAATGACGCACTCTCACATTTTACAATAATACTGCATCATTTCAAACTCCTTGCTGATATGTGTACCGATGCATATTGTACTGAACTTATTCAGCCCCCAAATGCTGTTACAGCAGTTGTCTGTAAAATACACTCTTAGTGATAACATCCAAAAGGCTGTACACAAAAAAATGAAAAGGTTGTAGTGGAAGACAAACTACAATATGAAATACACCTTTTTTAGATTTTAATCCTCAATATAATAACTTCTAGAGTCCATTGATCATTGCCTTTTAATTTAAACAAGAACAAAACTTGTCAGACATTCTGTAAATGCAATTCAAACATATTGGGATATGTCTCAAATGATCACCACCATACGAGCACATGCACCATATCCTGATTTTGCTGAAACTTTAGATTTGGGCAGGTGTGAAAAGTTGTCAAATATTTAGAATGAATTAGTCTTAAAAAATATGACAAGAAAAGAAATATCAACCAATTTGATATATTGTGTGACTTCACTTTGCATCCAAAGCAGTGTCAAATCCTCTGGGAACATTTGCATAGGGTGTGTGATGGAACTCTGATGGTAAGTTGCTCCAATTGATCTTCCAGGGCTCTGTGTTTTCCTTTACATTGTAGATAGTCCTTAATAAATTAGCCTTGTGTTTTGGGTCAATGACCAGCATCAGAATACATTTTGTGTCTGTTCTGTTTCTTGCACTTCTGAACAAACTGCCCTCTACAACAGCCAAAACTGTTCAATTTTGACCCATCATTCCAGAGAACATGCTGATATTTTGCTTCTTTGATGCAAGCCACTTTACCTTGTTTTCTGGTCAGAGGTATAGCTTTTGGCCAGAATTGCTCCACAATGACCACTTCTGACCAGATTTCTCTGGACAGTGGGTGGGTTTACCTGGGTTCTTGCTGCTGCCAGTTCTGATCTGATGGCACTGCTGGACATCTAATGAGTTTGAAGGGCATGATGTGTCTTTCATCTGATGCACTATCTCTCCACTGTGTCTGTCGTTCTCAACATTGCTTATGTCTAAGAGAGGCATTAAGGAAGCAGCTGCTGGGTCATGTTCACCAAATTATTTTTTTTTTTCTGTCTTAATAGAGACACGAATACAGGTGAGTAGGGGGCTCTGTTTTAAAAGTTAGTTACTATCATTATGCCCTAATCACTGCAGCCCTATTAAAAAGTTATGTCCGTGCTCAATGATTGGTGCTCATTATGTGCCCATCCCACATCCCTGACTTGATTGCTGGCTGAAAACTGTTTATGAAAACTTATCATGAACCACTTTAAGTTTGCCTTTTTATCATTCAAAGTCACATTAGCCGTGCGTTGACAGAAGAATGAATGACAGCACCGGGAAGATTGTGACAATAAACACGTGAGGGACCTTTATAAGGAGAGGATAACGGTTTGTAAGTGATAGCAACTACAATGTAAGGAGACAGGATGCATTTGGCTGTCTGGTGAAACACAACAAACCTTTCTGTCTTCCTCTCGTCCACACACAAACACAAACACACACACACAGAACATTTTTCAATCTTTTTTGTTTGTTTTCACCCCAATGTCTGCAGTCTCTGGTAATACTTGTGATGCCTCAGAGATTTGACGCCCAAAGCGCTCTTATACACATATTCACCAATACCCACACACAGAAACACACCAACGTACATGACAGATATACAGAACATCAACTTTCTTATGAGGCTATTGTTTCAGAGCTGCTCATCCTAGAAAGCCATTCAGGCAGCAACAATGTTTATGTTCTGTTAGAAGGGATTTTACAGTGCATCATATTTCCAAACCTCGCAGTGGCCTCCCTGTGTTGGGGGATGCCTCAGGTTTCAGATGAGTGAACTGAAATAGAATGGAACCGAACAAGACAAGGTCAACAGGTGTGAATGTGCATGTTTTATAGCCCTCTTTCTGCATAATACTGCAGGGAGCTCTGTGAAAGAAAATAACAGCATTAAGTTTAGAAAAAAAAGGTAGTTTTATCCAAGGTTTAGCTCTACAAAGTTAACTGTAAGTTTACAGTTAAGTACTGTAAGTTTAAACAAACTTCAAATTATTTGCTATTTCTTTTGTTTCTATTAAATGTATTCTTACCCAGTATATTCATGTGCATGAACTCAGAAGGATCCATTTATAGATAACCTATTTTGATGCTGTAAAACTGATCTTAAAGTGTGTATTTCGATCAGGCATATATGTAAAAGTGAGACTTTTTTGTAATTACTTAGAAACTCCTCACAGTCTCTTTAATTGATAAGTATTAATAGTGGAAAAAAGCAAGCAAAAACATAAAATCATTCATCAAGCTTGACATTGATTTTGAAACGCTTCATTTCCACTGTGCAATTGGGGTTTTTTTCCAGAAGAAACATACTTTTCAGAATAACATGGTTCTAAATTGCCAATGGATGTGTATCTTGCCAGCCCTGTGACTGGCTATCAATCACCCAAGGGTGTGGTCAGTCTCTAGCCCAGTTTCATACAGGATATCAAGCCCACCATAAAGATATGAAGAATGTGATTTCTTTCTTTTTGTAAATATTCTAAACACTTCAAATTCTGTGACATTTACAGAGGGCAGTGTTTGTGCCACAGCAGCTCATTGATGGAGGGTACAGATGGAGGTCATCTACTCCCGTTGTCCTATGGTTACATTCTGTGTCGATGTATATCCATTTTTGAAAGTGGTCACACTCTTGAGTGATGTTAACAGTTGTGGTGGGTCAAGTATACTCTGCTGTGCTGAAATCTGAGAGACATAGACATGACTGTAAATCATTGTTCTCCAAGCCAGAAAAGAAGCCATTAAAGTTTTGCAAGCAACTTTAAAATAAAGTTTCACTGTTTGATTTTATGGATATTGATTGGATATTGATACAAACCTGAATTCATATCTTAGAATTATACAAGAGACTAAAGGCAATGCAGTAGAAGATGCGTAGGAACCAGACAGCTTCTGATTCATTTATTGTTGTTTTTTTTCTTCAGTCATCCTCATTTACAGACATGGATGAGCCACCTGTTCAGCTCTTCAATATCGTTCTTTTTATTTTACACAACACCAGATAAGCTTGTCTCTCCACCCTCTTCAATCACATCTTTTTTCACTCAAGAATCACACAAATCAACAACTGCATCATTCCATGCATAACAACTTATGTTCTCTAGAAGAAAAAAAATAAAAATAAAAAAAACAGAGGATACCGTCTTAGTGGGTGTATTTGTGGCCTTTTGCAGATGAGAAAAAACAACCCATTTTTAATTAACTGATCAAATTTTTTGATGGATTATTTTCTCAAGACACTTCACAAAAAGCTAAAATTCTTTTCAATTTCATTGACAAACATCCAGCAAAATGCACCCTACATTTACAAAAAGCAATCTTTGGCAACATTACAATGGCACTTGTCAGTGTCTTTTCTTTTAGTTCATTTTACAATGATTGTTTTTGTTTTCATTTTGTATTGTGATTTTAATGCATTTTTCTTGTTCTGACCGCACTTTGAATTCCCTTGTAATGAATTGTAGCCCGACAAGCCAGATGGACAGCTCAATATATCTGCCACAGAAATATTCCACTAGTCCATCTGAGCAGGAGCCCTTTGAATTTGTTTTCATGGGCAGAATGTCCTACAGAATCAAAGAAATGACATTGTACTAACTTAACTGACATTACGAGATTTTTTCCAAAACTACAAATTAAAGACTTTATAAAAGGCCCAAACATTTGTCTTCATTGATTACTGAAACCAGACCAGTTATAATAAAGGATTTAAGGATAATATATCCAGACTGCATCATTCCATGCATAACAACTTATGTTCTCTAGAAGAAAAAAAATAAAAATAAAAAAAACAGAGGATACCGTCTTAGTGGGTGTATTTGTGGCCTTTTGCAGATGAGAAAAAACAACCCATTTTTAATTAACTGATCAAATTTTTTTGATGGATTATTTTCTCAAGATAGCTTCACACAAAAGCTAAAATTCTTTTCAATTTCATTGACAAACATCCAGCAAAATGCACCCTACATTTACAAAAAGCAATCTTTGGCAACATTACAATGGCACTTGTCAGTGTCTTTTCTTTTAGTTCATTTTACAATGATTGTTTTTGTTTTCATTTTGTATTGTGATTTTAATGCATTTTTCTTGTTCTGACTTTTGAATTCCTTGCTTAATGAATTGTTAGCAGCCCGACAAGCCGGATGAGACAGCTGCAGGATTTCAGAATCAGGCAGGTCTGTCTGCTCTGAGCAGGAAGCTTCCTAAATAAGCTTGCCAGTTTTTACAAAACCTTGAGCTTGCAGATGCCTTTAACAGAACCACACACATGCCGAAAAGCCATCTGGTAGGACTGCTGTTAGTTTAAAAATGGATAGAGTAAGATGGATGAAAAAGTGAAGTTTTTGTGGTATCTAAAGATATCATCACAGATCAATCCACATCAAGCAAAGGATTTCTTATTTTATCAGGTGATTAGAGCAGTACAGAACTAAAAAAAAACACAGATACAGGATGATGTAGAAAGAAGACAGGAAAATAATTCAGTAAATCAAACCATTTTATTTGTCCCCAGGGCGATTTAAAAAGCACGAGTAGCTCACATCAAAACATAAGAACAAAAACAAAACATAGGCAGGAAACAAACAGGCAAACAAACAAAAAGGGAAATTGTATGTTACTGTCTCATAAAGGTTGCAGACCCAATAAAGTGTTAGTCAGTTAAAGTGACCATAAAAGTGTTGCAGATAAAGTGCATCATGCATTAAGACTGATTAATATGACCGGGTTGGGTGGTGGGGGTTTAAAGATTGGAGCTAAGGGGTTGGGATGGGCCAGGGAGGGGTTTGGGTTTAAAAGCCGGACAGATGACAAATGTGGCCTCCTCTGCTCAGTCCTGCAGTTGGGACAGCACAATCTACTATCATCTACATCCTGATGGGAGCCATTCAAAAACAAGATACAGAGCATGATGAGGATCCTGAAGAATACTGTGAGCTATTTTAGTGGTTTGTAGATCGCATAGGGTTGATAGAGCTCTAACAGGATGCCCAATGATTTTAGTCATGCTGATCAGACAGGTCAGACTCTGCAGGCTTATGGGATAAAATCAGCAGGTAGAGGAGAATTTGAGAATGCTCTTCATAAAAGAGTGATAAAAAGTCATAAGAATGGCTTTGTTGACATTAAATGATCACAGTTTGCACAGACAATACAAACACTGCACATTTCCTGAGGGTCTCCTCCATGTTAACAGAAAACCTCAGCAGACTGTCAAATAGTACCTGGACCAGATACCTGTGTTCCTCCACAACCACCACTGGCCTTCCCTGCTGATGGAGGCAGCCTGTTCAGCTGACTGTTAGAAAAGGACACTACCAGCTCCTATATTTTACTAACATCAACATCAAGATTTGAAAAACTCCTGCAAAGCAGAGCCATGATATAATGTTGGAGCCAAAGCATGGACAGCTGTACTGTGTCATCAGTGAATTTCACCAAATGGCTGGGTAGACCTGCAGTCCAGATGTTTGTTTGCAGAATCCAAGTTGAATATGCATCATCAACCCTGTTGCCAGTCCTGTATGCAAGTCGGAGTGGGTCCATCAGTGGGTCAGCAATCCTGGTGAGGTAGTCCTTTATTAGCCTCTCCAGGGCCTTCATCACCAGGGATGTGAGAGCCATTCAGAAACTTTAATAAACACATTAATGACATTAACACAAGACAGACTGAGTCAAATAAACATGCCATGACTACTTAGAGACTTGAAAGATAAGGATATTTATTTAATAGATAACAACTCTGTCTCCAGTGAAACAAAAAAAAAATGCAGAATTTAAGTATGAGTTAATAAAAAAAAAAAAAATAAGTCAAACATGGTAATATTTCTTACTTGACATCAGTGAAGTCATTTTTAGTATATCAACCAGGATTTTTTTTGTTTGGTTTGTTTGTTTTTCTGAAGGTAGTTTTTATGTTGTGTTGGATTATGAACAGGAATTTGAGGAAGTTTTCAGGATAGGTCAGATTGATTATTTAGCACCAATGACTTAGATTCAAAGGGTGATTCATACGTCCACCTGGATCCAGGATATTGTAACATGTGAGAATGGGCAGTTTTCATATGTTTGCTTAAAATGCAAAAAGATCTAAACTAAATTGGATGGCAGTACTTCATGTGGCCTGAGCTAGAACTGATTATGGTTTGAGTCAGGACATGAACCAGTATGTTATCAAAGGTTTGTTAACAGTGCTAAATAGAACAGGTTTTCCACATTTTCAACAATAACCTAATTTTGGAAGAGCATTGGTGGAGGTTTGCACTCTGAACTCTTGTACTTCACGTGTTAATTAATAATTTAATATTAACATGACTAAGTTTATGTTTTTGAGAAATCAAAAGTACATTGTTGCATAGGTTCAACAGCTGAGGTACTGAAGAAGTTTTTTGACAAACATTTTGGCAAATAGTTGCAGAGCAATACCATTAACATAGAAACAAAATACTGATGAAAACAGAGGCCATTTTCTTATTTTGAGTTAATAATGTTTTAATGTTTACTTTAAAAATGATTTGATCATGAGCATTCCATAGTGATGCTCACTTTTTGCTCCTTTCACATCTAACTTTGTCATGTTGGCCATTTGTTGGTCCTTTGATTGGTCCTCTTTCTGTCTGAGCAGTCTTTTCAGCAATGTGCTCAGGTTATTGTTACTTTGATAATCAAGATATAACAGACATTTAAACAAAGAGAAAATATTTTACCGTAGATATGTGGTGTTTGAGTGTTATTTAGAGGCATGTTTTATAGTAGTTTGTTGATATAGTCAAGAGAGAGCTTCAATAAAGTTACTCATATTCAGTTACTGTATATTAAACATGTTTTTATGGTTTTGAGTTGTGTTATATACTCCAAAGTAGTTTTATCTTTAGACTTTACTCTAAGTTGAACAGTAAAATTATTTGTAAAACCAAGTAATATATGAAAAAACTGAAAATATGGTTGGGACAGAGTCAGGCAACAACAGATTTTGTCTAATGCAGAAACAGTTACCAAGGAGGGTGATGCCTCTTGGCTCATTTGCTGTAAAGAGAGAGGCTTGACAAAGGGTCAGTTGCTGGATTTAGGTCTTCAAAATGATACCAGATCTGCCATGTGCATAATTGCTGAAGCTAATTTATGCTTACAGATGTTGATTTCATCATCTCTTATTGTATGGAATTTAACGGGGCATTCATATCTTTTTTGAGTCCTTTGATTATAAAAAATAACTGTTGTTCTTAACTCTCTTGGAGCTGGTAGGTAGTTTCATTTCATAAGACTGTAGGATTGGCTTTGCTTTAGCCAATGCCTGTGCGCACATGATTATTCACTTTGTTTCAGTTGTATAAATTGTCCACATTTAACTTAAATTCAGAGATTGAATAAAAATAATACTTCTAGCACTTAGATTATGAGACCATGAAGTCAGCTTTTTATCAGAAAGGTTGGATAATTACATATCAAATAAACCCCTCTCCTTCTCTGTATTACATTAAATTGCATCACAAAATCCCTCTGCAGTGCTATGCAGAATTATGATTCCAAGTCTTGTGCTGCAGGTAATGCAAATTTATGAGCAGCAAATTTAGGGTTGTGGGACTGATTTCATTTGTAAGGTAGAAGTCAGGGTTACAAAGCTGTTTAAGAAAGGGGTTAAAAGAGGACTTCTAATGATTATCTATCCTGCATGGTCACTACCGAAACTATAAGGTGAAACTTTGTGTTCAGAGATAGTGTGATTCTCAGGCTGATGTTGACGCTGCCTCTTCCAGCTGCTACGAAGGAACGAGCCAATTAACTCACATGTGCCAGCAGCTAGTTCAATTAATGCACCCTAGTGATCATGTATTTCCTGGTTGGGACAGAAGGATGAGCTAAATTAAAAGTGCCAGGCCATGGCGAGGACTTGCACATTTTCATTAAAAAATGAATACTGTTAAGAGTTTGTTGCACAAACATGGATAATATTGTGTTTGGATTTGCTAATTGGATACAGAATGTTGTCATTGGTGGGCATAGTTCAAGCATGTGCAGATTCCTGTTGTTAAGAGGTGGCAGAGTGCAAACTGATTAATACTATGTTAGAACATTTTGAGCAAATAGAAGACCACTGACAGATGTTTGTTTGTGAGCTAGTGGTGTTTAAAAACAAGTTGCTGTCTCCTTGGATGCAGTTGATTTAATTCTTTTGATTAAAATGCTCTCTTGAGACTCACAGTTTGAGTGAATATTGCTTATTCTGTGAAAACTTTTTTTTGTCCCTGAGTGATATGCTTTGCTCTGATTTACTGTTAATTTAGTGTGAGAGTATATATAATTGAATTGGTCTAAAGATAAATACATCAGTGTTTTCTGGCTGGTGATCGTTTCGTCTCACTCCTCTCCCAACTATGGTCTTCTGTTGTGTAGAATAAGTCTATAAAATAAATAGTTCTGTTGTACTTTACCAGCATTTCTGGTCCTGCTTGAATTTACTGTCTGCTAATAGTGGTGACACTGTTTTCCTTGAGCAGCGGTGATGTTTGTACTTGACTTGCTATAGGTAGTGTCTTTCTCTCTACCTGCCTACAACTATAATATTCAGTATTTATGGATCCTTTTTCTCCTGTCACAGTAGTGGTTTCTCTTAGCGCAATCTGTTTTTAAGTTAGGCTAGTAATGGTTTCTCCCTCTTGCTACCTACTATCCACAGCAAAGGTTCATGACTACTAGGGCTAGGTTGTAGCTTATTTGTTTCTAGGCTTCAGATAAATATATTAGGGGTGCAACGATACACATAATTTATGTTTCAGTTCGATTCGATACGCTTCTGTCACGGTTCGATACTTTTTCAATACAAAATATGAGAAATTTCAATGCCTTTTTTAAGTATGATTTATTAGAATAACCAAAACGTTTCAACTCAGAGTACATTTTCATTAAATTGAATTAAATGTAACTCTTGCAACTAAACCAGGCACATTCTTCAGTGCGTACTTTGAATTATAAAAAAAACAAAAACATCACCCTGTAAAAATAAAAATAAGCAAAAAAAATAAATGTATCTAATAGATAACTCACCAATCTTATGTGGTGCATTCTTAGCAGCAGAATAAATATTACAAAGAACTAGCAATAAGTGTATCAAGTGTCCGTACCATGTCCTGAAACCTGGCGTTATCCACAACTGAAAAGGGTCTCATGATGACAGCAATAAAAGTAGCTATCGCCCGGTCGATTTCCTTTGCCCTCTTTGAATCATGTGCTAATGGCTGTCTAAATGACCCAGGTAAAGTCCGTAGCATGTGTGCTGTTTGTTGTTTCTTTCTGGTTCCACTTGTTTTAACACCAGGATGATGTCGGCGTTTGTTGTATTTCCCCCGACGTAGTATAGCATTGTGTTGCACTTCTGACACACTGTTGTGTTTTTGTCCACGACACGCTTACCATCAGGGTCATACTTAACACGAAAGCCGAAGTAGTTCCAAACGGCAGATCTAAATGATAGTGGAGGGTCTTCAATTTCAACTGAAGGTGAAGCACTCACCATGTTGCAGCACACTAGTGTATGTAGCCTCAATTGTGCAGCAAGCAGCATGAGAAATGTAAACCTAAATCAGAAGTTAAACCTGTGCCATGACTGTGGTTGTAAATTATCATTGACTCTTAATATTCTGTTTAAAAGAAGAACAATCGAGGCACAATGAAGAGTTCAACTTCTTTTACATTTTTTTTTTTTTTTTTTTACATTTTTAGGAAGAATATTCAGAGGTCATAACTAATAAAGTCATTAAAATGCAGATCATCTTGGACTGACGGCAAATGGATAAAACACTCATCAGCACCAATTGCACTGCAAATTTATTACATTTACCCCCTTGCATAGAGGGTGGTTATTGTAATCATGTCTGCTGGTGACTTTCAGCCCTGTTACTCTCCCAAGTCTCAATTACTCTACCAAGTGTCAGTGGAAGTTCTTGTGAAAGTCTTTTAGTTTTTGGTTTAGAAACAAGGCAATGGCTCCCTCTGATTCTGCATTCTGAGTTATTATGCACATCTTGTGTGTGTACGGTTAAAGGTTATTACTGAAGATTATTTTTTACTTTAAAGTATAAAATCACACACTGAAGTCCAGTTAACTTGGGATCCAAACACCCAGCATGGGTATGAAAACAAAGAGCTGCAAATGCAAATAAAGTTAACCCTTTAAGGCCCAAGACCATAGATCATAGCCAGAAAATTCTAATTTTTTGGAGCTGAAATGTTTGTTTCACTTTCTGCTAAAATCCATAAAAATCAAAATGTCCATAAAATTCAACATATAGATTTTTCGTATCTCATTTGATACATAAGGTGTTTTGCCAACTGCTAATCCATTCGAGGACATTTTTATCATTTATTTGATTGTATTCAGGTGTTTTTTTTGTAATTTGTTGATCATATTGAGTAGAAAGAGGTATCATAAAAGCATGTATCAAATATGATACAATTGGCTTTTATAGGGTTAAGTAGTTCAGTAACATTATGATAAGGCGTTACAGTTGAATTCTACTGATATGTGGGCATTTGTCCACAGATATCCAAGCCTCCCCACAGCCAATCCATCCCTCTGTGAATGGAGATAACTGAAGACAGGGCCATCGATGTTTACTTAAAGAGACAGATATCAGTAATTCAAGTGTAAGAGGGAGTGTGTGATCTCTGGCTGAAGGTCGCCTGTCTCTCATTACTCTGAGAACCCATGGGCCTCCCATTTACCTCGCAGCAACAGTACATTCATTGCTGGCCATCTCCTCCCTGTCTGCTGTCTTTTCACATTTGGATCTTCAATCCCTTTTTTATTTTCTTTTTCTTCACCTTTTCTCCTTTATGTTAATCAGACCCAGCCGTGCTCTGCCTATCCGCTAATCTCTTCCTCACTCTAACACACCCTGACCATTTCACCTGATCCCATAAGCACTATTTTCACTTGATCTTTTCCCCCAGGCTACACATTACTGATCATCCTCTTTGTGCCCTCATTTCTCTGTCCTTTTCCTTTTTCTCATGCTCTTTCCGACCATCTATTTTCATGCCTTTTCTTTTTTTTTTTTTTTTTTTGCTGAAAGAAATACAGTTCCATTTTCTTACAAACCAGTCCAGGCTACAGACTCCAATTCTCGTCCCTTGTCCACCTCTTTGTTTCGCTCAGTGCTTGTGGCCCCCGCGGTGACATAATTTAATATTCCTGGTGTCATAGTGAAGAGAGAAGAGACTGTGGTTGTCAGCATGGCACGAGGGCCCACATTGATTTAGCACTAGCATCACAGAGGGAGCATCTCTCTTTATTTTATTAGTAGGCCACGGTCAATCTGATGAAGTGACAGGGAGGTGGGACAGTATTGCTCACATAAACAGCCTCGAAGCAGGAGTGGAAACAGTGGCATTTTCAGTACATCCACTGCACAACCATGCATGCAGCTTTCATGTTAGAGACCTTAAAGCTGCTGTTTCTGTATTAACAACTTTTCCCTTGTCTGTACTAATATTGTGTCTATTGTCACTATATTAATATCAAGGTGAGGATGGGGAAGGATGGTTATCAAGTGCTTAAAGTAGGCACAGTTAATCAAAAATGTAACTATAACATTTAATCCACCAGTAACAAAATTGAATTCAATCTCTATAATGAGGTAATCTTGTTTAAGATTTACTGTTCATGAATACTAAATCATGTTGATAGTCTGACAGTCCACTTCCAGGGGTTTGCCTTGTGATCACTAAAAAGACATGCATCCTTTATTACAACATAAACTATTTTAAGATACAACCAACGCAGCTGCTATGATCTATCCGACAACCGATCAGTAAAATGTGCTGAAACACTATTTAAAGCTCTACTTTCTCCTCCTGATCAGATGGTTTTAATTTTCCTGTTGCATCAATAAGCATCCCATAAATCCAAAATCTGGTAAGGAAGGGGATTTGTTACTGTTAACCATTAACCATAATAGAATTTAGGTACAAAATGAATGTATCCTTTGTGCTGTAATGACGTGTGCTTTTGAAAATAAGGTGGCTACTGCACCTTTTTAATGTTTCATGTCAGTTAAATAAAACTCCCCTTGGCAGCATAACAGACTAAAGCTATCTGCACCTTATGATATCAAGCATTTCATGTTTCCATTGTTCTCTTGTGCTGTTTTCATTTACTTTTTGATCCATGAGACCAGCTTTTGATTTGAAAGAAAGTGCTCTGGAGTAAAGTGCTCAGAGCTTAAGGCAATACAAATTCAAAATCAAAAGCCTCATCTTCATAATTGGCTTATCAGACTTACATAGAGAAAGTGACTTAACTGTAAGACTTGGAAAGTGTCATCTTGTACATAAATGCTTAAATATTTCTCAATTTAAATTGCAGTGTTCAACTCTGCAGTACAGGAGCTATAAATATCAAATAACTCCTGAAACTGTCCATCCATCTATTATCAATACCAGTTGTCCCTTTTGAGGTCCTCAGGTGCTGGAGCCTGTCCCAGCTGACATTGGGCGGGGTACATCATGAACCAGTGGGCTGCTGATTGCAGGGCCACAGAGAGAAGGACAAACATTCACTCTCACACTCATACCTAAGGGCTACTTGGAGTCTCCAGTCAACCTAATGAGCATGTTTTTGGTCTGTTGGAGGAAGCTGGAGTGCCTGGACAGAATTTATGCATCCGCGGGAAGAACATGCAAACGTCTTGTTCCTCACACCACCTTCTTGCTGTGAGACAGGCAGGCACTAACAGATACACCACAGTGCTGCCCATCCTGGAATAGATAGATAGATAGATAGATAGATAGATAGATAGATAGATAGATAGATAGATAGATAGATAGATAGATAGATAGATAGATAGATAGATAGATAGAGAGATAGAGAGAGAGAGGGGGGCTTTTGGTTTATACATTTGCAGCTAAAAGCAGTGCAAAACAAAACAACATGTAGGAAGGCCGACAGGGAATTAAGTCAGCAAATGTATCTAAAATTATATAAAAAAAATAATGTTCACATATCTAAGCACAGTGTGACTAAAGTGCCTTCAGCAATTAAGTCTTCAATGAAGCTTTTTATTTTCTGAAATACCACCCCAAACTCCTCTGTCAGCTTGAAGAAAATTTAAGATTCCGACAAACAGGGTGAGTCAACGTGTGCATCAAAAACTGTTTGAGTGTGTTTCTTTGGGAGAAGTATTTTGTCTAAAATATTCCTTTTTATTTTCAGTTCTATCATTTTGTCCCAGTTGATTCATGTAATAATAGAGCATTAATAACAATGCTCACAGCACATTTCAATCAATCAATCAATCAATCTTTATTAGTATAACACCAATTTGTAACAGGTGTTATCTCAAGACACTTTACAATAGAACAGGCTGAGCAATGTCCACTCTAACCACGTCTTTGTACATCATGCAACTGCTGTGCATGTGAATCCTCTGTGATATGATTTGACTTCAATCAGTATTTGCATTTGCTGTATGATATTTAAGGCTGGTGGTGTTCTCAGACTAGTGTTAGGTGTGAAGGTTAGGTGCTGTATGCGATGTGAATGTCCACAAATCTGCCAGTGGGAGACTATATGAGCACCAAAGTCTGTACTCGTACTACAGAGTAATCAGAACAAGATGGATGAGCTTGCCATGTAAACTCTTTGAATGTTAAGAATCTTTTCTTACCAAAAGGTAAAACTGACGAAATGTCTTTTTTCAAAGCTCAGTATCTCAGAAAAATATTTGCGCCTTTTTAAACAGAATAGTACTTTAAAAAAAAACGTCCTTCTGGCATATGCTCTGTATGCAAATTCAGGACTGTTACCTGGGATGTTGGCGGCTCAGGCTAGTAGTGTGCTCTACCAGTGATCAGAAGGCCGCAAGGTCAACTGTCAAAAGTCAGTGTGTCCTTAGGCAAGGCACTTCCTCACATGTTGCTCCCACTGTTACATCAGTGGCCTGTAAGTGGATATGAAAGGGTGCAGATCATGTTGGTCAGTAGTGATAGTGACTTATGCTATTACACTAAAAACTGGTGTGTTAACTATTACCCAATTTGGGTTGTTTTACTCATCTGTTGGTTCATTAAAGGGATAATTCACTATTTTTGAAGTGGGGTTGTATGAGCTCCATGTGGCCACTAAGTACATCAGATGCAGTAGTTCTCTCCTCTTCCTCAGTAAGCCACAGTCTGTAAGAGTCTGTTACACAGAACCAGCCGCAAAAAGGGAAGTAACGTACCAAGAACAAGTACAAGAACTCCTACTAAAAAATAGTAGCACAGTTTAAGTGGATGTTACCTAGAAATGTTTTTAAGTGCGATAACCTTTCGAAAATATAAAGTTTATATGGACCTAACCAACTCAAGTATTTTTCCTTGCAGCACTGCCGGGAGCTGCTGAATCAATCTGCCTCTCTCTCAGCTGATGTAAGACACTGGTTGTAGACTGATTGAAAGCAGATAATATGACAAATATTTCTGAGATTGGTTTTTTTTTATGCTTCCCTTGATGCAGAACCAGATGTGCATCATGGAGCACTCAGCTTTCACCGTAAGCCCTGCGTAACAAGGGCATGCGTTAACACCTTATACAGCAAATACCTGCATCTGTTGTTGCCTGTTACCTGACAGATTGTGTTCATATGTATACATCTATACAGTAGATGCTAATATATAGTAATCATACATCTATACATTAGATGCTAATATACAATAATCAATAGGTGTGCATGTGTGTGAGAGACACACACACACATATGTATGTTTTGGGTTGTTACAAATTCATATATTTGTTATAAATTCCACCAAAAAGCTGGGTCAAATCAATTTCTGTTCTGGGTTGTTTCAACCAAAAATAATATATATATATATATATATATATATATATATATATATATATATATATATATATATATATATATATATATATATATATATATATATATATATATATATATATAGAAAGTTGGGTTATTTAAATAAACCCAAGTTTGTGTTAAATTTACAACCCATTTTAAGAGTCAAATTAAACCAACCTTCAAGTTGAATTCACTCATAATACTGGGTTACATCAAACCAAATTCAACCTGGAAAATATTTTCTAACACGTTTATGCTTATGCATACTATTGACATGGCACTAATATTACAGTGGGAACTACTTGAGGTTGCGTGTCCTTCTTAAGGACCTATCTGTCAGCCGGAGCTGGGCCCAAACCAAAGATCTCCTGATTACTGAGCCACCAATGGTGTATTTAATCTTTTTTAAAGGAGACATATCATGCTGATGCATGATTTAGTACTTACATATAATATAGTAAATTTGAAAACAAGACCTTACACACCCTTAATTTTCAAAAAATGAGATATTGTATTTTTTCTGATATCCTAGAACGAGATTTGATGCCTCTGAAAATAGGTCATTGCGAGATGTCCGTGAGATTTCAAACGTCGTGACGACACGAGGTACCTTTCTTTTTATTGGAGTAATCTGATAAAACACTTCCTCCTCTGTGCTGTCTGTCAGCCCCAAACCCTCACCAAGGAACACATCCACCAGCAGCCGTATAAAGCTCCCTAGCTCACACTCCCTCATCTCCAGCTCTGGCCTGTAGGGGGACTCAATACGCGGTCGCTGCTTTGAGCCTGCCGGAAAATACAGTAGAAGAAGAAGTACAGGCTGGCTCAACCCCCGATAGAACTGACCAATCAGAGCACAAAGGGCTGTGACGTCGCGAGGTTACTTTAGGTCAGCCTTGAGACCGAGTGTTTCAACGTGGGCTTGATAATGGCCTAAAATGAGGATTTTGAGAACGCTATTGTGGGGCAATGAAGGAACTAAATGACTTGTGCTGAGGGCAGAAATGCTTTACAGGCATCCTAGTCTGGCATAGTGAAAAGGAGAAACAAGCATGATATGTCCTCTTTAACATATACAGTATCTCTTATATACTCTACTCAAATGCTGGGTTACATAAATCAAAGCTGGCTGTGTCAAAGGCGGATGTGAAATCCTACAAAAATCGTGGCTTAATCCCCGATCTAGTTTTTGTAAAATACCCCTCCGGTGGTCATATGTTTGGGCACTCCATGCATAGAAACTGACTGGAAACTGTTGTAAACTGGCGTAGTGTGTGAATTCATGGTGGACCACGTCTCCTGATGTGCTGACATTTGAGGCATTAACAACTCGGTGCAGAGTCAACCAGGTATGTTGAGTTGATTGATTTTTTTCTCAGTTTATCAGTTGCACAAAAATAATCTAAATCAAATATAAATAACCCATAATGGGTAAAACATTTCATAGGCCTGCAGTTGAGTAAATGAAATAACTCAGCTGTTTTTAGTGTGATATAAGCCCAAGTCTATTTACATATGTATGACTTTAATATCCCTCTAAAGAAATTGGTAGACACCACGTAACCAGTGCAAGCATGCCATATTTACAACTGAACTGATTTTGAAAGATATTAAGTTGAAATGTGGTACTCAATCCAGCTGTTATATCAAATCTTGTAACTATGTTTTTTAGTCAGTTTTTCCAAAAGATTTATTCACTTTACTTGTAGCAAAAATGCTGCAATTTCTCTTTTACATATGCTGTTGATAAATAATATTAAGAACGTCTCTAAATTGCACTGTTGCCAAAACCAGAGATGAGACAATTTATTAACTTGGTTGACTTGCTTCGCTGTCCCCTCATCAGAGTTTTAATTAGTTGTGTTTTTGTTATTGTAACATAATTATTTTTCTTCTATTTTCTTACTTGTAGTTGTGCTCGTACCCAGCTGGTGTTTGCACAGATACTTACTATCTCCTTTGGTCAGTTTGGAGAGGCAGAGAAATGTTTTTTATTATAATTATATCATAATTAATATATTATAATTTACAGGAGAATACTAATACGGGAGGACAGCCTGAGAGAGGGGTAAAATGCGGTGGTTTCCTAGCCAAAACGGGAGACTTGACAGGTATGCTTTAATAATCTCTATGACTCCTCAGAGCAACTTTACACTGCAGGTCACATCAATCAGTTCAGACCTATTCACTTTCATTCACTCACTGATGGTTCAGAGTTTCCTATTACTTACTGACATTACTCTGCTTCAAAATTTGATGTGATTTCATTCAGAAATTATCTCATGCCTACCTTTGTTGTTATGACTGGTTGTTTGAGTTACTGTTCTGATCTGACCTCTGGCATTAACAAGGCGTTTTACCAGCATGTCACCAGCTATTTTCTTTTTTTTTCCTTTGGGCTATTCTCGTAAAACCATGGAAATGTATGTTTGTCAGAATCCCAGTAGGTAAGCAGTTTTTACATATTCAGACCAGCTGATCTTGCACCAACAACCATATTTGTCTGTGTATTAAGACTCACCTTAGAAATGTCTTTTCAGAAGCAAAAGAATGTCTTCATGGCTGGTGATGTTTAAAAAAATGACTCCTGCACTCAAACTAATTTGTCGGCCTTTTATATGGAAGACCCAACGAGCACCTCCCCTTGAGTGGTAAATATGCAACATTCTTTTTGCATGGAAATGCTTTTGATAGTTTGACATTAAAAAAGACGCTAAAATATTCAAAGCTAAGATAACATACTCTACAGCAATTGGCTGCATGTATCTAAAAAGACTGACAAGCACTCAGGGCTTCATACAAAAGAACAGATTGAGGCTGCTAATTGCTCCAAAAATTCTGAATCATTTGCTCTCAGTATCTGCTGTGTTATCAAGGTCCAAAAACACTCATAAAAATTCCACTTTCCATGTATTTAGAACTTGTTGTATGTATAAATGTGAAGACAAGTATCTACATCCCGACCTTGTGCAGAGTTGTGCACTGATGCTGACAGGGTATTGTCCACATAAAAATGATGAACTTTGAGGAGTGGGGAACTTTCTTGATTTTATTTTGAGATCAGAATCCAAAAGTTGTACTGCCTTCTCCCTTTAAGAGCAAGCAAGGTCAACTCACAAGAATACCCAACATGTTTAAGTGATATTCATCTTACACTGCAAGAAACGTTCTCAACCTGGGGTCCTAGCCCCCCCAGGGGGAGCTCCAGGCAGTCTTGGGTGGCGGGTGGGCATGAGACTCTGTCAAAGTTTAGCTTTAGTTTCATGTGAAACAACGATAAAGCACTAAAGACAGTGTTTCTTTAAAGGTCTTTGCAGAAAATATGTGTGTTAACCTATTTGATCTTAAACTTTGATTAAACTGGTGTGCATTTTCACATCATTTTTTTTTAGGTCTTTCTGGGGCTCATCTGTTCTTGGGTGAAATTAGGTGGGGATCTGAGAAGTAAAGGTCAAGACCACTGCATTAGAAAACCTCACAAAAATTTTTACAAATTTTAATGGACTACAGTGTGACACCATCACTATTTAAGACAATATCTCTACAATTTCCAGAGTTTTTGATCCCAGAATAAGGGCAAAGACAGACTGGATATCTTAGAGGGTCACTAGACTACAACTGGATTTAATGCATTCATGCTGGTATATTGTTGGCAGCTCAGTCTGATGGTGAACTATGCCACCCCAGCTCTGACTGTCACATGGCAATGTGTAATTGGGCAAGAAACTTAACTCTAAGTTGCTCCCACTGCTGAGTGCCCTGACGCCATTAAGACTTTCAAGACTTTATGACATTTACTAAGAAATTTATCTGGTCAGGTTGTGTTAGGCCAGTGTACTGAGACACTAACACTCAGTAAAATTGTAATGTCAATACTAAAGACAGTTAATTGCTGCAGCATGATTTATGCTTTTATGTCAAATGTGTACTCAAACTGTAGGATTTGCAAATTCCTGAACCTGCAAGAAAGCCTTGCTCACAAGTCTGCGGTACAACCCCTGAAATATAACATGTCTAATTGACACAGACTGCAGGCCCCTCTGATTGGTCTTCTGAGTTGCATAGTCACTCTCTGAGTTATGTCTTTGGACATTACCAGGTGTTCGCTGGCATGAGCTAAATGAATTCAGACAATCACCTTGATGGTTCCTTGCAATATAATCAACTGATGCTCCATATTTATCAGCTCAATCTCCACTGTAATGTGCTTAGTTTCAGTTGCCGTGGTCTCATGTGCACAAACAAACAGAGAATTGTTTGAAGCAGAAACTGGTCATTTAATTATACCATAGACATCAACAGGCAGTACTGCATAGCTCTGGTGTAGAGTTGAAAGAAATGAAATTTGGGCCAGCCTGAGTCATACAAAGGATTTATTGTTATCACCACAACTCCCATGAATAACTACCTGCAGATTTTTTCTGTTTTGATTTACTAAGCATATGGGTATCAGTATTGGTATTTGAGATTTGGTTATTGTATCCATTTAGGTTAATTTACACCAAAAAGGTTTAAATGTCCCCAAATGAATGTCCGAATACCCAAAATACATATGGAGAGCCTGTTCTTGTTTTCTCTATCAAGATTTCGGCATGCAGTCAGTGCAAGTTCAGATCTGCAAACTTTCACACTTTGATTCAGAAGGATTTGTAAATAACAGCACTGAGCTGTTTGCTCTCGTCCTTGATCACTTCTCATAAGTTTAAATGCTAAACTAGACACATCTTTCACTACTAGATGTATCATTACACTTCATCCATTCATGGCCCTTTAACTCTATGAAACCACATGTATGGGCCCTCTGTTGTGTACTAACTGTTTGAAGCTAATGCAATTTATGTCTTCCTTCCCTTAATTCAGTATTTTCTGACCTTGCTAGACTTCTAAGTATGGCTTTTGTTTTAATTCCCCTGCATTAAGGGAAGGTTGGAACTGATTGCAGCCTCTCTTATTTATTTTCTTCTAAATACAGTATGTGAAATGTAACTTAATCACAGAGTTTCCAGTCCATTTCAGTTCTTTGTTTATAGTTTTTGTCATAATTTCTTATCTGTTCACTGTACAGTGCAGCCCTCTGAACTAGTTGCTCTTGTGATGAACAGACGTGTAGAGATACACTGTTTATTCTGGGACTGGTCAATTTCAACAACTGATCTAAAATCTTAAAAAAATATAATTTAAAACAGAAAAAACATGATAAAAGCTAAATGATTTAGGTTTCTCATTAATGTTAATTCAGTCTGAAAGCCAAGCTGGAAAAACAAGCAATGAGCTTTTGCATGCAAGTGTCTGTATTTTAGCATTTTAATTTTGTAATGATGATGTTGTGTATAATTACTGTGCTGCGCTACACTCTCTTAATTAAGAAACTTGCAGGTCAGTTTTTATTTGAAAGCTCTGTTAAATCTCTGACAGCCTTTGAGTTTAGGTGTGGAAGCAGTGTTTTTAGAGGTAAGTGCTGTTGCCGAGTGCCTCTCACTCTGTGACAAATGTGTTTATGATATACAGGAGCTGAAAGCAAATATCAAGTCATTTTACCTACTCTGTTTTGATGTAAAAACAAGTATGTGTTTTGTTTGTTTTCTCAGATCCCTTCTCATTTATATTGTAATCATGTCCTTAAAGCAAATCAGGTTTTTTACATAAAAATTGTGTAGTTTCTTAAGATGTCTGAAAAAAATAATCTGTCACCTACGATACATTAATCTTTGTCCTTCAAGGGCTCCTGTTATCATGCACTGTTTGCATATTTGCTTCGTGCCATCTTTTTGCTCAAGTATGCATTGTTAATTAGGCTGAGGGTAGAACATTTTAGGTAATTTTGACAAAAAAAATAGGTTTTTGATGAAGAATATTTATACTATTACTGTGCCCTTATGAATGACAGGTTCATGCATTAAATGCTAATAATGTCATAGCATCTTAAGATGTATTTGGTTTTACACTTAAACAAAATGTACAGATCTCAAAAAATGGGCAGTACAAGCTTCGAGCTGATTCAAATCGTGTGTTTGTGTGTTGGGATGCTAATAAAAATGCCGCTAGGACCTTACTCAGAACTCTGCATTGCTTTACAACTTCTTATTCAACAACTTACAGGATGCAAAGCGACGAGGTAATGTATCTCTTTCTAGTTACGTAGCGGTATTTTTTCATGTGTGACAGCAAGCAGTTTTTGGAAAACTAAGTATTGTAGTTTTGTAGCCGGCTATGTATCGCTAATTACAGCCCGGTGCTCTGAGATGTGTAATATAAATAATATATAAATTTGCTCTAGTTTTAATTTTCTTGTTCCTGAAGTTGAGTATCCAGGCCAGTCCAGCCCTGTACGACCCGACCGGAAGGCAAAGGAATAGCATTTATAGATAACCTATGTTGAAGCTATAAAACTCATCTTAAAGTGTGTATTTCGATCAGGCATATATCTAAAAGTGAGACTTTTTTGTAATTATTAAGAAACTCCTCACAGTCCCTTTAAATGCACCTTTAAAATCACGAGGTGGCACAAATTTAGATAAAATGTTTCCTATGGTGTGGACAATGGATTAGTAGAAAATGAAGGAGAGGTGTACACACAGGGGTGGAAAGAAAACAACAAAAACTTCTATTGATTATATGTAGTACTGGTATTTAGATTATTAAACAACACTGCAGACTTTTCATAAAGACTGTTATCAGACCTCCTCTTTTAAACTGGTTCGGTAAGAGGCTCTGCTAGTAATTCATCATTTTACTCGGCTTTCACGTCTTTGTCCTACCCTAAAACAAAGACTGCATCTTATTGTAGCTTTGAAGCTTTGCCTGGAACTGAGTATACAGTGATCACACAGTGTTTCGATGAGATACAAGCCCATACTGCAACAAGGAAGTTGACCCGGTGTGGTGACAAATGCCGGCTTTGCACCGGTTGCTGCCAAACGTCCCGGCTTGTGGATTTTAAAACCCTTTGAGGAGGATCTACCGTCTATTTTTACTCCGAAAGTCTACTCAAGCACTTGGACACCTTTTCTCTCTCTTTCGATACACCCTGGACTAATACTACGATGGCTGACGACAAAGCTGAGTATGTGTCTTGCCTTCTTACTGTGTCAAATCTGAAGAAAAGCCTCGAGTCCTTAAAAGCCGAGCTCAGAGAAAAAAACGAACTCATCCTGGAGTTTACATCCATAGCCACAATCCAAGCCAAACATTTGTCTGCCTTGACTGCCTCCGGGTACGGTTACCGCAACACGGCAAGCCTCCCTCACTGCTCAGGCCAGGTAGCTCCAGAGCTGATCCTGGATCCGACCATCCCGTGGTCCAGCTCTACCATCGCTGGTGTCCTGGAGGCTGTCCTGCCTGAGGAGCCGTGGCTTCGCATGGGTGCGAAACCAAAAACATCGTCGGGATCCAAAGTTTGCCTCGAACCTGCAGAAACACAGGTGATCTCCGGCAAGGCTGCAGTGGAGGCGCCCGTGAGTTCCACCCTGCATCAGCCGGAGCTCTGGTCTTTGGCATCGAGGAGTAAACACCGGGCAAAGCCTCCGTCTCCCCTTTCTCCACCTCCAGCCATCAAACTCACCAACAAGTTTGATGTCCTGAGCCTGCAGGATTTCCCCCCTCTGGCTGAACGCGCTCCTGTCAAATCCTCCTCTGCTCATCGCAGGCTGCTCAAAGAGGCTGTCTTCTCTTCATCCAGAGCCTTGCACGCGTAAAGGAACCTCCCGCTGCCCCTTCCCTGAGCGCCATTCACCCTTCCTTTGTCTCCATGTCTGGCTGAAAGGTTACTGCAGGTCAAGGGGCATCCCCTTTGAGGACAACTTCACCACCTTCTTGAACCGCGCTGACATCTTCAAACGTGATGGCCTGCACCCCAACCACAGAGGCACTCTCCTCCTATCCAGAAACATTGAGCTGACTCTCCTGTCCTGTAAAAGCTCATCATCATCACCCTGACGTCCAGCAAGATCAACTCCTTTTTCACCTGTTGCCTCCAACTGCTGCACTCCTTTAATAACAGTTACAATGTGTACCACTATCCCAGTTATTATTAGCAACAGGTTTAGATCAAAACCTAGTATTAGAACCCTGTCCCATAACCAGAGAAAGGTAAACATCAATAACCTCCGCTGCTTACCCTCTGCCTCCCCACAACCAAATATTGTCAAATTTGGGCTGTTAAATGTCAGATCCTTATCAAATAAAACCTTCATTATTCAAGACTTTATCATTTACAATAATGTAGACATGTTCTTTGCCACAGAAACATAGCTAAACCACAATGACTTTGCACCAATAATAGAAACAGCCCCTCCAAATTTCCACTTCTTAAACCAACCCCAACCCTCTGGACCGGGTGGTGGCTTGGCTGTTTTCTACAAAAACATGTCATCCTCTGTTGTTAACATTGGATACTTTTCTTCATTTGAATCATTGTGCTACAGAATTAATGTAAAAATTCCAATGCTCTGTATATTGATTTATAGACCCCCGAAACAACCAACTAACTTCATTTCTGAATTCTCAGAGCTACTCACCCTTACTCTGCCAAACTATGACAGGGTTCTAATTCTGGGCGACTTTAATATTCTTATTGCTGTCCTACTCATCCCCTTGTCAAAGAATTTTCAACTGTTATTGAACAATTTAATCTTACACAATCCATAACCAGCCCAACACATCTAAAAAACTACACTCTAGATTTAGTACTGTCCTCTGGTCTCTCCCCCTCAAATATTGAGCTCATTAATGTCTGTGTCTCAGATCATAAAGCAATCATGTTTGACTCACCGTTAACTCCTTCTGCCCCAACACAATTACTCTCTTCTTACTCCCGCATCCTCACCAGCTCCACCTCCACCCAGTTCTCTGCTGCATTTAGAGCAGCATCAACCACCTGCCATTTAGAATCCCCCTTTCTTTCACTAAACACAGAAGAATTACTGTCTCTCTTTAACCAGTCCTGTAATCAGATTCTTAATTCTGTTGCTCCTCTGAAAAATCGAACAAAGAAACACAAAACCTCACCATGGCTAAATGACCATACCAGATCTATAAGACAGGAATGCAGAAAAGCTGAGCGTAAATGGCACAAAGACCATCTGCAGATCTCTTACAACATTTTCAAAGACCTCCTATCAGAATACCAACACGCTGTTAATAATGCAAGAACAATATACTTCTCAAAAATCATAGAAAGAAGCTCTCATGACCCAAGAACCCTTTTCAGCACCATTAACTCCATTATTCACCCCTCACCCACATCCAACTTAGAACCTCCATCCGTTAGCTGTGAGACCTTCAAAACATTTTTTATTGATAAAATTGAAAATATCAGACACAACTTAACCCCTACTGGTAGTGCTTTAATACACCCACCCAAGACCCCACCAATACTTCACACTTTTTTGCCTATCTCTCTCGGAGTTAGACAGAATAATTTCTGGCTCCAAACCCACCACCAGCTCTCTGGACATAATCCCTTCTAAATTGTTAAAGGAGGTCTTTAAAGAAATTGGTCCCAGTCTTTTAAATATATTTAACAGCTCCCTGCTCACAGGTAATGTGCCAAAATCATTCAAACATGCCTTAGTTCACCCACTACTGAAAAAAAACAGATATTGACCCACAACTTCCTAACAACTTTAGACCCATATCAAAACTTCCTTTCCTCAGTAAAATCTTAGAAAAAATAGTTCTAAATCAATTGACCCCTCACCTTAACAACAATAACATTTTTGAAAAATTTCAGTCTGGTTTTCGCACAAACCACAGCACAGAATCTGCTCTGTTGAGGGTAACTAATGACCTTCTCATGTCAGCTGATGGTGGCTTCTCCTCAGTCCTCGTCCTCCTTGATCTCAGTGCCGCCTTCGACACTGTCGATCACTCTATCCTCCTACACCGTCTGCAGCATTGGGCAGGTGTCTCTGGTTTGGCACTGGACTGGATTAAATCTTACATTACTGACAGATCATTTACAGTTACAGTTAGCAATTCCTCTTCCTCCCCTGCTGATCTCTCTTGTGGAGTTCCCCAAGGCTCTGTCCTTGGCCCCCTGTTGTTCTCCATATACATGCTTCCTTTAGGAAAAATTATCCAGAACTACAACATCTCATTTCATTGTTATGCAGACGACACACAACTTTATCTGCCCATTCACCCCCATAACCACTCTGGTCCCTCAGACCTCGATAAATGTCTGGAGGATATTAGGGTATGGATGGCAAACAACTTCCTGCAACTAAATGATAGCAAAACTAAGATCATAGTTTTCCATCCCACAAACTCCCCTAACACCATCCTGCACTCTCTCAGTCACCTATCAGAATACATAACACCTCATGCAAAGAACCTCTGAGTAATATTTGACAGGAATTTAAAGTTTGAAAAACAAATTAGCTCTGTTATCAAATCCAGTTTCTTCCAGCTCAGGATCATATAAAAAAATCAGACCATTTCTCATAAAGACTTGGAGAAAGTCATCCATGCCCTGATATCCTCCAGACTTGACTACTGTAATTCCCCGTATTTTGGAATAAACCAGGCTTCAGTACAGTGACTACAGCTAGTTCAAAATGCCGCAGCACGACTGCTTTGCAGGCGTAAAAAAAGAGATCATATTACACCCATACTCACATCACTTCATTGGCTCCCTGTTCAATTTAGAATACCCTACAAAATTCTTTTGTTTGTATATAAAGCTTATCACAACACTGCTCCCAGCTACATTACTGAACTAATATCACCATACAGCACTGCACGGCCCCTCAGATCATCACATCAAGGACTCCTTACTGTACCAAGGTCCCACAGAAAAACTCTTGGAGACAGGGCCTTTGCAGTCGCTGCACCAAGGCTGTGGAACGACCTCCCATTACATGTTAGATCTGCCAATTCCCTGGACTGTTTCAAAAAACACCTTAAAACTCACTTCTATTCTCTTGCCTTCTCATGAGTTCATTGTTATCTGAATGAGGTTTTCATATTTCTTTTTTGCTCACGTGTCATTTGTGGAAGAACTTGTGTGTGTGCATGTATGCATCAGTGTCTGTCTGTCTGAGTGATGATGGCTGTTACAGCGGCTTCATGCTGCTATCTGTGGTTGTTTGGGTTTCCAGCCTTGACTCCATCTAATAATGGCTGTAGAAGTCTTTGTGTAATGTGCTTGTGCTGCCCTAACACAATTGTGTTCTACTTTGTTCATCTGTCTCCTTTTTTTCCATGATGTTTTTATCTTATCATTTGGTGTACTCTATATGTTCTTGACTCTCGGGTTTCCCCCGCTGTACAGCACTTTGGCTCAAACTCTGTATTTTAAAGTGCTCTATAAATAAAGTTGATTGATTGATTGATTGATTTTTGTCTTTGTGCAACCACACCTACTCTGGTGATCATAAACTATAAACCACTGAAATAAACTGTCATCAGTATGAGGTTTTGTTTTCTGTTAAACTGTGAACTGTCACTAAATACGCTGTTCACTGTATCATATCATATAATATCATACTGTAAAACCTAAGGATTAATATCCCTGGATAGCCAAACTGAAAGTATGTGCTTCTCATTTGAAAATATGTCTCCCCAAACTAAAATATCCAGCATCCCTCTGCACACATGATGGCTCTGACTGCCACCATCACTGACAAATGTTCCCTTTTCCCCTTCTAGGGATTGTTTTAGTCTCCAGCTCAAGAGGTTTGCTCACTTTTTTATAGTATTACATTCCTCTGTGGAAATTCTGAGCTTTTACAGTGAATAATTGTTAAGAGTAATTATTTGTTTTGCTTATTTGGCAAACAAACATGTTCATGAATGTCATGACTTGTGTGGTTTCATTTCATCTCCTTCTGGATATTAAATAAAACTGTTAGAATTGCTTTTGGCTAGCATTGTTGTTTACGATGTTTAGGATACTTTAGGAAAAACCTGATTTCATCCATTTGATCTTTAGACACTCAACACAATAAGCTGTTCTTGACTTTACCCTTAATATTATTGACAAAGACATTCTCAGTCCATCTTAACTTTCTGAAGTCATTATTTTTTTAAGGTTTTGGGAGGATAGCAGTTTCATGACAACAGCAATGTTCTTAACTTTTGTATCAGGCCTTTTAGATATTCCTATAACATTTCATTATTTCCTAACCTGTTGCCTTTTTCAATTAGTTGAACAAAAATACTGTCCATAATTCAAAGTTTTGTCTTGGCTCTCCTTGGATCAAGCTCCCCATGGGCCGATTGGTGGAAAGACTTAAACATGTTATAAATACACCATTACCACAAAGGCAATAAATCATTCACAGATTCTCAATTTACAGTCAAATAGGGTAAATATCCATAGTTGTCAAATGTTAATTACCAGTTATGTTAAAAACACTGTAACAACAATACATTTAGATTTTCTGTAGCAACACTAAGACTGTCTAGCTAAAATCTTAGAATCATTCAACAATCAAATCAAATCATTCCTCTCCAGTAATCATATATTAAGCCCACATCAATCAGGTTTCAGAACAAACCAGAGTACAATCACTGCTGTAACATCTGTCACAAATGATATCATTTCTCAGACTGACAAGAAAAAAATCTGTGCAGCTTTATTTGTTGACTAAACAAAAGCCTTTGACACTGTTGACCATTCCCTGCTCATTGAAAGGCCAAGAGAAACTGGTGAAGGTTACTCCACCCACCATTGCACTTTATATGAAAAAGTGGGCTGGGCACCCCTGAATGTAAGACGTGACAGACACTGGTTCTTATTCGTTTATAAAGCTTACTTGGTAAAATGCCATCATACATAACATCTCTGTTAAATCAATCTCATAATCAAGATCCAGTGACCTCCTGATGCTTGAAGTTACATGGGTAAACACTTTATTCGGAAGAACTGCTTTCAGCTTTTCTGCTGCTTTCATCTGGAACATCTTACAACAAACATTAAAACTGCAAGCACTTGTTTCTTTTGGTCAGTTTAGAACATTGATAATGAATTACGCTGCTTTTGAATGTAACTGTTTTTAACTGTGTTGTTCTATTGTTGTTCTCTGTACTCTCGACATCATTGAAAATGAGGGAACACCCTCAATGATTTTTCGAGATTAAATAAAGGTTGAATGAATAAATGAATGAATGAAAAGATTATTGTTTTATATCCCGTTCTCAGACTGCTATTTGAATTTACTAGTTATTTGATTACTGCTAAACAGAACAGCCAAAAACCTTTAGAAGACAACACAGGCCTTCACCGTTTGCTTAGAAAGCGTCAATATATTGATGTTCATTGTGTGAATGATTCTCTGGAGGATGTTGGTCAGGATTCAAGGGTACAGCAGGTGATGGAAAATGTCATGTAGCATTCGATTCCATGTGTATTTGTGTCAAATGGCCTTAGAGGGATCGATCCCGGCAACAAAATGATGTATGCGAGTATCATGTGATGAGGTACGATGCCAAGGTTTTAGGCTGAGAGCCTGTAATTCATTACAACGACGTGAGCTCTTGAGTATGTGTGTGTGCGTCTGTGTGTAAGACTGTCTGGTTGATTCATAAGAAGGAACCCATGCTGCTATGAGGGAACTCATTAGACTCCTGTCGTCTCACCTCCCTGTTGGAAAAATACCTGGCATCTGGGAGTTTATATTCCCTCTTCTTTACAACTCCCTCTCTCTTGCCTTATATTGCTTCCACACACACTGTGCCACAAAATCTAAGAGCAATCACCAATCAATCTCACACACTCACCTTCCCTGCTGTCGGCAGCTAACCACCACCTACCTTCTTCTGTTGTGCTTCACTGCACACTCAACCTCCTCTTCAGTCACATTCAAACACATCCTCTCCTCCCGCTATTGTATTATATCTCATTAAGGCTCATCAGGCCTATGGGCTCATCCTTGTGTAATCATGTCATTCATGCATCCCTCTCTTCCTCCTTACTTCAGCCATGTCATCTATCACACTCTGCTTCTGTCTCCTCCACAATCAGGGTCTACTTTTAAGTCCAGAGTGATTGCTTGTTAACACTGATTGTAAAACTCTGACATCTGCTCATTTCTACATTCTTTCTTTACTCATATTTCTTCCCTACAATTTCACTTTGACCATGAGTGTCCTATCTTACTGTGCAAGTCATGTTGCAGGTGAAAAGCTGGTGAAAGAGATATAAAAAGGAATGTATTTTATGATAATTTGTCACAGGAGAGTGTGATCATGAGAAAAGTACATCGGGGAAAAAGAAGTAGGCATTGTATACAGTTCCGTTGCAGCACTGAAGTGCATTTCACACACATGGCTCAATTATTCCATAACACATCCCTACTCACACATCCCCTGCTGGCCTGCTTTTATGCCAGTAATATTGCTCTGGACCTGGGTACACTTGCATATGTGCACACTCTTAAACAATACATGCTATGCAGCTCAGAAGAGGAAATAGACCAGTGTTTCACAGAAACAACAGTATGTACAAAGCTTCCAAATCGTAGACCATAGCTTTAAGTGCCCAAACTCCAGCAAGACTGTGTTTGCATCTTGTGCACTGATTGCTTATATAGATGGATAAGTCATCCATAAACTGCCTTCAGCTCATTCAGAACGCTGCTGCTCGACTCCTCTCTGGCAAAAAAAATTGTGACCACATCACACCAGTTTTAGCGTCCCTCTACTGGCTCCCAATCTGCTTTCTCATAGATTTTAAACTTCTTCGAATCGCTTTGAAAGCCCTCAATGGTCTTGCCCCCTCTTCACCTGTCTGAAATCCTGCATCGCCACTCCCCAACCAGAGCCCTAAGGACTTCTGACCAGCTGCTACAGGAGGTTATTTTTATTTGTTTTTTCTATTTTTATTGTTTTTAATGTTATATTTATTTATTTCTACGTATTTGTGCACAGCACTTTGATTGACTGCTGTCTTCTAGAAGGTGCTCTATGAATAAACTTGACTTGACTTGACTTAATGTATTGAATCCTGGCAGAGACTACAGATGTGTCCAAAACACTAAGCATGGCATGAACAAGACTTCTCTTGTGTGGAACCTCCCTAAAAAATGTCTCTTCCTTAGTTCCTCCTCATGATCTTGGTATTCAAGCTTTTCTTCAAAGAAAAAACATATGAGATCAGCTTTCTGTGACTGCACCATTTGGATCAAATTTATCATGCAGTCATCATACTAATGAAAAAAAAAATTCCATAATTTCTCAATGACACACATTTTTTGCTTTATGATAAGCTCTAATATTTGCAAATGCGTATTATACAGGTTTGCAAGCAGAATACTTACCATGTTTTGTCTCACCAACATCGCGACTACAACACAGCTGATACAAAAAGTTGAAATATTCAACATATTTGGTTGAAGATGCAATGAGGAGTTTCTAAGTAATTACAAAAAAGTCTCTCTTTTAGATATATGCCTGATTGAAATACACACTTTAAGATGAGTTTTATAGCATCAAAATAGGTTATCTATAAATGCTATTCCTTAGCTAAGTGGTCAAGTTGGATGCTTTGGCTTGGGTCACGTCTTTTGGTGCGTTCCAGTTGTAGTCAGAAGTAGGAATTTCTGGGTTCCGAGTAGGAAACTGCAACTGGAATGTTCCCCGAAGTTGGAATTTCCTACTGGGAAATCGGTGAAACCTTGCCACCTCCGAGTTGACAATCAAAGATGGATGCCCCCAGTGTGAACAGTTATTCAGCTCCTGTAATAGTCAATTTATTTGCACTTGTGACTGGGGTGTGTCGCTCTAGATCAGCTGTAGACATCGTATTGTTTGACTTATATTTACAAAAATGCTGCCATAGTGATAATCACATTCTTCATGTGATATTTGTGAACAACAACGCAGGGGCGTGCTAATAACTGCTAACAATAGCCTGGTAGACCGGCATGTTTTTTTCTGACTTCAACTGGAACGCAGACAAGTCGGAGATGATGTCACTCCCAGTTCCGAGGTTACTGGAACACAGCAATACGACAGTCGCTGCGAGTGCTCATGGGTAGCAGAGTCTTTATGTCTGCGGAAAGAGATTCTCCTCATAGCACCTTTAGTGTGACTCCTGTTTCTTGCCACAATGACCACAGCCCTCTGTGCTTAAAGCGAAGTCTTGTTTCCATCTGCCTTTCAAACGTGTCAAATATTGACGCAAAAACACAGAATGCAAGTTGCTGGTTTGATAAATGACTTTGAGGATTCCTAAATGATTGCATGCATCTCTTCCTCCCAGTAATTTGCATGTTCTGATAATCTGCATGGATTGCACATGCTACTTTTCTCATTTGATTGAGGAAGTCCTCAGTGCACCAGGCTACGTGTTTTTTTAATTTATTTTTTTTATGTATTTTTGGGGCATTTTGTGCCTTCATTGATAGGAGAAAGACAGTGGATAGGCTTGTGAAAGTGGGTGAGAGAGAAGGGGAAGACACTCTGCAAACTGGTCACAGGCGGGATTCGAACCTGCACCGGCAGAAGCAAGTACCTGGGGTGCCTGGTTGCTAACCACTCTGCCAAACCAGCACCCCAAGGCTACGTGTTTTTATACTTTCAAACCTTCAGTAGATCAGGCCCTTATTTGCTCAACCATGGAATTAAAAAAAAAAAGACAAAAATGTAAATGAAAAAATGTCAAAGAAATGTTACAAGAATTGACACATGAAAAATCAGAGGATGTCTGTTGATTTTCAGTGTTATCCTGAACTATGAGGTGAGTTTAAATGATATACAGTAGGACATTCAAAACAGTTTTGTTCTAATGTTCCATCACTATTAAAGCTAGAAGCCACTGCTGTGGATTATGGAGCTGACAAAATGAACTGAAATGAATGCTGTAAAAATGTCTGATGTGAACATTTCAGCTTTAACATCATCGTCTTTATATGTTTACTATGATTCTTATAATGGGTCACTGTCTTTTAAATGACATTTTTAATGGTTTTCATGGTTTGAGTTGTGTGGTAATTTTGATCTTTGGTTTGTAATATAAAAGCCAGGGTGAAAGACTATTGTACAATTGAACAACAATCTGGAGACCGTTATCATTTTGAAGCCAGGATTTAGATACTCTTGTCACCTTGGTTCATGTAGTATATGATATGAACCTTTGGTATCAGTCGCTGTGAGCTGCAAAGTTGTGCTGGAGCTTTTCGAGGTAATGATTCATCAGTTAGGATTAAGAAAGATGTTTAAGGTTTGTACAGCTAATACAGGTTAAATACATAAGCCTCTCTTTTTTGAAATACCTCTAGTTCTGTCTTATAAAGCAGAATAAAACCCTGAACCCCCGCACACACACACACACACTCACACTCTCTCTCTTTCTCTCTGTTGGATCTAATTTCTCCACATTTTGCTTCCCCATGCCTCTGACCCTCCTCTAACCCCTCTGCTCCCGTGCGTCCCCTCTTAAGCTCCTGTGATCCACAGGGTAATGGTGCTTGTCGTGTGGAGTATGTACCATCAATATTTGGTCCCTCTGGACCCGATTGGTCAGCCTTGGTTTACGCTCCCAGTTTACCCAAATTCTGACTTCTTCCTCTAACTCTGTCATCAGAAGTTCTTATTTATTTAAAACTCAGTTTGTTGCTCCCAGATATTAATGTATTTATTTTTTAAGGCATTTTTAACATGGTTTCTTTGTTTTTTAATTAAAATCAGACATTTTTTTTTTTTTGCTCATTGGCCACTGTGGCTAATTATTTTTCCAAACTTCCAAACCACTCAGCATGTTACTGACCAGGATTCTTTCATGTATGCATCCTAAAATGATTAAAGATCACTATGCCTGGTTTGCTTTTAAGTAGAAATAAGTCCAGAAGATAAATGAAAACAGCACTTAAACTCTGAGAGTTTTTGTTTTTCCTTTTATCCACACACTGAAAATGTTAGCTGTTAAGTGTCAAACCTTTCATTTTCTGTAGTCTCTTTTTGATGTAATTAATGGTAAAGTATTTATCTGTTAATGATGTTAGAAACACATTTTGAAAAGTTCATATTTCTGAATCAAGTTTTAAAAAAAAAGAAAGTCATTACTATCATTCCCTTGCATTTAGGCTCTGGTTGTGCAATTTATTTGCAATCATATGAAAGAAAATTAGCAGTTTAGTGAAGTATGCTCAATACTTTATCATTGAAAAACTCTTGTTTCATCTTATCTTTTGCTCTGCATCTCAGTTGAAATTTTCAAAGCTGTTTCTCATCATGTTTTTAATCCTTTATGATTAAATAAGAGCAATAAGAAAATGTTCTGCAACATGATACATATCTGACTTATCAGTGTTAATTATGTGCTTCAATACATAGGACTGCTTTAGGTGTGTCTTCATAAACAAAACCAAGGACTGTGGGTAACAGCCAAGCTCTGGCTGCCGCATGCAATGTGTCTTTGAGCAACACACTGTACCCTATGATGCTCCCTGTGCTGTGTCAGTGGTTATTAAATGGGTATGAAAGGTTGAGGGTGTGTTCACCAACGCTAGACAACTTACATAGGAACTTTGACTATCAGTGAGTGTATGGGGGTGAATGGGTGGATGTGATCTGCTGTGTAAAAATGCCTGGAGATGTCAGAAAAGCTAAAAAGTGTTACATAAGCTCATGTCCATTTGAATTCACCATTTTTGTCATTGTGCATGGGTCATGAGCTGTGCGTCTGGGCATGAAAATGAGGGCAACTATTAAAACAGTTTGGGGCAATCATAAACATATGGGCTGCTATCCCAGAATGTCACTGTTAAATGTAGAAATGTTGGTGTCATCATTGATAAGAACCTCAATCTGAACCAGCATGTCAGCCTAGCTGTGCAGTCTTGTTTTATGCAGCTGAGGAGACCCTCCATAGTTAGGTCATTTTGGCAAGAAAAAACCTAGAGACGGTTATCCATGCTTTTATCTCCTCACACTTGGACTACTGTAACTCTTTCTGCTGCGTTCATACCGCAAGCGACTCTGCGGTCAAAATCGCATCGCCCACTGACGTATCGTCGTGCATCCATAAACACTTCATTTTGGTCACGTTGCCGTTGGCCGTTGCTCGGTGACGGCAGGTCCGCACGAGTTTTACCATGATCATATCATATATCATATAATAGGATTTATAAGCTGACATTATTCCAGCTTTATCCTTTTCACTCACTTATCAAACACAAAGCACTGCAGCTGATGCCCTGCAGCAGCATCATCTGTGAGTTTTCTGCGGTCCCTCTAGGCGGAACTAATGTCCTCACTGACTAATGTTTCCTACAAGGACATAAATTGTTACTCTGTAGTCCTCTGTAGAAAAACTGTCTGTCACGGGTACCGTCAAACATGCACACACCGCTGATTGATTGTTGCTGCACAGCCACATACAACATCGCCAGAAAAGATCAATTTTTTTTCAAATTTGACATCGTGCAACGAGTGAAGTGATCGTCTTGTATGCAGAAAACGCATCGTGGGAGGGTTAGACCTGCTCCATTGCGGTAGTACAGTTACTTTGCATGGAGAGTGATTGCCGAGGTAGTACAAGTAGCATCCGGTGTGTAAGCACCTTTATACATACAGTATGTCTTACTCTATGCACAAGTTACAGCTAGTCCAAAATGTAACCTGTCCAAAACGATTTTGGACAAGTTACAGCTAGTCCAAAATGGTTACAGCTAGTCCAAAATGGATCTAGTGAGGAGCCCCACTCTTTACTAGATCCAAAAGAGAGACCACATCACTCCTGTTTTAGCTCCCCTCCACTGGCTCCCGGTACACTTTAGAATTGATTTTAAAATATTATTGTTTACTTTTAAGGCATGTTCTAGTCTCGCTCCCAAGTACATCTCCGATCTCCTTACACCATATGTGCCTGGTCCAAACCTGAGGTCCTTAACCAAGGCTCTTCTGACCAGCCCACAGTTGAGACTGAGGATCAAAGGTGACCAGGCCTTTTCTGTCCATGCCCTCACCCTTTAAAACAGCCTCCCCAGGAGATCAGATTGGCGACCTTGTTGTCCTCCTTTAAATCTCTTTTTAAAACACATTTATATGAATACACTTTTATTTACATGTATCATGATATGGTATCATATCATGTTGTAAAACCCAAGGATTAATACTCCTGGATGGCCAAAATAGTATGCTTTTAATCCCACAATGCTGCTTTTATTTCCAGTTTCAGACAGTTTTACAGGCAATATCTTTTATTCTTTCATTTTTTACCTTTCATCTTTTTTACCTTTTTATCCTCTATTGGTTTTGTTTAATTTCATTTTATCTCCTATTTCCTTTTATTTTTTGGTAGTTTTGGCCTGTTTGATTTCTTTCTTCCTTTTTATCTTATGTATTATTAATCCTTTACTTATTTTGCTCTTTCGATCAAATGTGGCTCTTCCATGCTTTTGCCCAGGGAGAAAGCAAACCTCTCATTTGGGTCCAAAGCTGAAAAACCTTTGGCACCCCTTCTCTGGACCATGTCCTGTTGGTATTGAACTTTGTTAACTGGAGGAGGTTGTTTTGTTTTGTTTTGTTAGTCCATCTGTTTTTCCAGAAGCAAATATCTCAGAAATACCTCAACAGATTTCGAGGAAATTCTCAGGAAATGATTTGGCCATGTAACATGTAAGAAGTTCAAGACGTCACAGCACAAACCAAAAGAACCTCTGTTCGGAACTTCTGTATGTAAAGAAAATCTATTCAGTGTAATTGTCAGTTTTCATTGTCTGTCTCTCTTTCCTTCTGTTCAGAATTCTGTCTCATAGTTGGAGTGAGTGGATTTGCCTTCACTACTTGGTGAAGTATCTTTGAGATGTCACTGTTGCTAATCAAAGGCTGGGAAAAAAGTCATCTTTTCAAGCGTGATGGAACTATTTTTCTTCCTTTATTAAAATTTCTTATAGTTGTAAATCTTTAATATCTAATGCAGACAAGCATGAACTGACTGGACAATACTGTGGTTTGTTTATTTATTTGTAGCTATCATGCAAAGGCTATTCATGCAGTTTTGTCCATGTAATTATTTATTTATTTTATACCATAATTCAAAGAGAATAATTATTGGACAATAATTTTGGCTTTATACTCCTTTCCAAAAATAACAGATTTGTTGACTTTGTCACAACTATAAATAGTTTTCCTTCAGCACAAGTAAATAATAATTAAAAAATACAAGATGTTATGTTTCAGTCGCTGCCTCTGAGACACTAACACTGTTGCTGTCTGTCAGAGTTGTTCAAGTTCATGGCTCCCCTCAACATATAAAGCTGTTCTGAGCTCCAAATAAATATTAAAAACATTTTTTGAATTTCAAGATTTCCAATTGGGGTAAACAAAATATTTGGCATACAAATTTGGACTCACTGACCTTTAGCTTTCAGTTTGTTTGCCGCCTGCCATCTGGTAGGCTGCTTGCCAATCATAAGCATAACAGCCCACTCTGCTGTTATCCTCTCTTTCTATTGGTCTACCAAGAGCAGACCAGTTTGTTCTTCTAATTGGGGCATGGTAAGACCTAGAAAAGGGACAGGGTTGTCATGGCCCCTAATCTCATTGCCGAGAGTGATTTTTGAAATGCATTAAAGAAGCAATTAAACAGCAACCACCAATATTTCTGCTCACATTATATTGGTATTCTTCGTTCTGCTTGAATATCTCAGTATGCCCGTCGCCTTCCATGCAGCAGTCCCAGGTTTCTGAACAGTAACAGTCCCATTCATGTGAAATGCCAGTCCCAATTTCCTTGGTTAATGTAGTTTCTCATTTCTAAGCCGCAGCAGTGGTCCTTTCATAAGCAGCTGTAGCAGTCCCCAGTTCCTCAGCTGGGGATTAAATTCCCCTTCCCAGCCAAACTTGCCTATTGCTTGCCTATAGCTGCAGCAGCCGTCCATTTCCAAGCTGGAGTAGCCATTCTTACTGAGCTGTTGTGGTTTCCCATTCCTGAGCTGCAGAGGTTGCCATGCCTGAGCTTTAGTGGTCCCTCGTCTGTGAGCAGCAGTAGTCCCCTGCCTGTGAGCAGCAGCAGTCTCCTTTGTTTCTGAGCCTCAGTCGTCCTCAGAGTCTGTTACTGAGCATCAGCAGTCTGCAGCAGTCTCTGTCACTTATCTTCAACATTCTCTGTCTCCAAGCTACACCATTGTCCAGTAGCTGAGCTGCAGCAGACATAGAGCCATTAACCCACTTGGCAAAAATGTGCTTTCCAAATACTTGAACACCAAATCCCTTCTGTAGGAAAAGACAATATGCCTCTTTAGGACATCATTTGCATTCTAGTTAAAAGCGTAAATGCAAGGTTCACTCTTAAAAAAACTGTTTTTTTCAAAGGCAAAATATAGACTTAGACATAATTTATTCTAGTCAAAATTCAAGTCATTAACATACATACAAGGACCGGCAATTCCCTTGGCATTGAATCCAGACTGCTTTTATGCATTGGAAAAACAAAATCTGCAATCATATGTAAACTAACTTTTTTGAAATACAAGGTTAGAGCGCCCATGTTAATTCAGCTTAATCAATGTAAGATCTTCCTCTAGCCCTCTTGTTCTCTATGCATACAGTTGTTTTTGTGTCCTTGTGATAGTTAAGTATACACAAGAGGGCTAGTTCAGGTGGAAAGCTCAAGTCGCGTTGATTACACGCTGTCCTGTTTTAAAGGAATACAAATGTGAGTTCTCTTACTGAAATGTGTGTACAGGTTTACTTTTCCCAAAAACTTCTCAAAACCGGACAGAAACAAAAAACACCTGTGTGCTGTATTGAGACACAGCCTGTTAAATGAAAATGTGTCTAGTCACATTGTTTGGCACATGGCTTTACCTTTAGAAATGCACTTAAAAAGGACACTTAACAACCCCAAAAAAAGGTTTTGAAGACTTAAATTGTGTATGTTTTGCATGAACCAGCTCATCATAATCTGTGGGAGCTACATATTGAGCTTGGAAATTTGAAATGTGAACTTGTGCATAATTACCAGTCAGTGGTAAATGAACTTGAGCTTACATTTCACCCTTCTAGTCTCTTTGACTACTTAAAGCAATTGACACCACAGGTCACATCTACCCATTTAAACGCATTCACTCGCACATTCACTCTGGTAGTTTCCATGGCAGTAGTCCGTCAGTATCAACGAACACACACTCTTTAAAACCCATTTACACACCACAAATGCAGCAGTAGGAGAAACTTGGGGATAATGATTTTTGCCCAAGGACACATCAACATGTGACAGTCTGTGCTGGGATCGAACCTGCAACCTTCTGATAAATGACCAGGTACAATATAAGAGTGCGATCAACATTTTTGTGAGGTTAAAGGTAGTCTTTCAAGGTACTGGTTTGCCAACATGCCCCATGACAGAACTTTGCATCTGATTCTGTTTAATTTCTGGGCCCTTTGCCTCATGTTGCTGCCGTGAAGTTAAGGAACAAATATACAAGTGGAGGACCATCAGGCCCAGCAAGGCCTTTTAATAGGGTACACACAATCAAATTCACTCAGACCATACGTATTTGTACTGGTTTTTGTTAGTACTGTATGCATTAGACAGTGCCGTGACTTGTAGTTTTAGATTTCAGCTTCATACAGTACCTCCCTTCCTCTTATTTGAGCTGTTTCCAGCACTGCTAAATTAATTTACAATTTTCAGCATATCACTTGTTGCCTCTGCGCTGTCCGTCAGAAAATCTGCTTGAGGCCTTGAGTAGCTTACCAATCAATCAATCAATTTATAATTAATTATTTATTGTACAGCACAAAATCGAAACAAATTTAATCTCAGGCTACCCAACAAAAGAAGTAGGTCGAGCGAGTTCATAGTATTCATTGTATGTATTTGTTTAATTGATGATTTGTATTTTTAATGCATTAAAATTTGAATTAAATTGAGATGAAGTTTTTGACCATCATGAACTTTAACCAATCACAGTATGAGTTTAACATAATAGGTGTATTCTTTGATGCAACGGGGCAGCTGCCTGGCATTGGTGTATATCAGAAAAATGCAGTTTATTGTGTTGTTGGTGGGCTAAGCTAATGTTAGCAAAGGAAAGGTAGACATTTAAGACAAAAGTTAATGAGAAGGAGGTTTTTTTCGAATTTGTTTTTTTCATAAAAATTGTGTTTGTAGTGCTGGGTGTTTTAGCTAAGTTTTTTTTTGCAAAGAAAAACTTTTGGCACTTGATGGCTGACAAGGAAGAAGAAAAATGATTTTTTTATAATAAATTTTCAAGCACCTTCTTTGCAAAGGCTGTTGAAAGAAAGATAAAGCTTAAATGCTGGATGTGTCATGAAGAGCATGGCCTCGTTTGGTTTCAGTGCCACAGGTGGTAATATAATTAGCAGTATTTTTCTGTATTTTTTCCTGTGGTTTATATGTACACAATGGCTGTGGGAGATGTGCATTTTTAATGCTGTATCCTTTTCAAAAATGAATATGCTCATATTATTTATGATTCAAATATGTGCATTTGTAGCAAGCGTGTTTGTAGCCTAGGTTTTGAGTGACAAGGCTTGAAGGTTGTTATAAAAGTGAACCATGAAATTATAACCTATCGCTGTGATGTCATGGTAATGTTGTCGGGGCCTTGTTATATATAATGGCACTCTAAGCTCAGGCGTAAAATACACTTGCTGTGATTTTTCTTATTTGATGATATTCTGTAGATCTCAATATAAATTGCAATCATGACCAAGGCGGAAAAGCAATCAATGATACAGTATTATTCTATCTCTATGGGGGTACAGAGCAGTCAAAATATGTAGAAAAATGTGCATTTTATTGAGAGTTCACATCTGTATTTTGAAGAGGGCATACAAAGGCTGTGTGCCATGCACAGCATAAAATTGGTGGAAAATGTAGTGCAGAAAGCTGACACATGTTCTGCTCTTTATAATTGAAATACTAAAATCCCCCAAGTTCTCATCAAACAAAGAATCCTGCTGTAGCCTTTGCTTTCTAAGTGCAACCCCCCACCACCACCACCACCAAACCTTTACTGCCTTGAAGTAATCACCTGCAAGCCACTTGGGGAGAGGAATAAAGCATGCCAGGCACAAAAGAGAACTCATAACCATTAAAGTCAGTACAGTAATTGAATGAAAGGTGGGCTGCTGTTTTAGTGGCTTGGAGAGCAGGTATGAGTCCTAAAAGATGGCAGGATGCAGGGCTTTTTTAGGTTGTTACAGTTAGTGTTGCGTCATTAGATTTTAAGGGCTGATTCTGTGTCTGGATTGGGCTTAGTCAGATGTGAAATGGCAAAAAAGGGAATGCTGTCGTTACAATGGGTAATTTCACACAATGATGGATTGACAGTTTGTTTTCCCCATCAAATCCTCTCGAGTGTGTGTGGGTACCTTGCTGTTTGTGTTTCCTGTATTTGAATTTGGGTATATGTGCACTGATGTGTCTCAGTGTGTAGGTGAGACACTCCGTCAGGTTTTTCTATCAGCTGGTAAATTCTTATCTTCAGAGCCAACATAAACACATGTCACATCAGTATGCAAGAAAGGGTCTTTGCAGAGGGAAAGTGGAACAGTTATAAAATCAGTAGATGTGTGTGTGCACAGGCATACGTGTTTGTGTGCGTTTCTCAGGATGGGTCTGGAGAACAGGTTGTCTACCTCAGTGGCATATGGTGTGCACCCAGGTGATGAGCCAGTCTCAAGTACAGGTCTTTTTTGTGTGCATATGTGAGGGTGCACGGGTAAAGGTGTATGTATCTTTCTTTCCTCTGATGGCCATCTGTGCCCCACTCTTCAAAGCAGCCTTTCCTACCCGGCCCCATGGACAAATGAATTATTAAACTGCTTTTGCAGGTGACACCCAAACCATTTGTTTCCTCCTCTCTTGCGGGGCAGACACAGATTTGAGGAAACAATCACTCATGGTCTACGCCCAAACCCTCCCACCTGATCCCCTACCATTTATTCCTCTTCTCTGGTTCACTTTCAGCTTCCCAAATACTCATCTTTGACAACCTCTTTCAACTATGGCACTCTTTACCCATCTTTGCCCACTTGTTTGATGTCTCTTTGTTCTCATTACCAGATTACTTTGCCTCTTAAATGAGTCAACGCTCAATTTGGTCTCTCCTTTTCTCCCTTTCCTCTCTCCATCTATCTGTTTCTCACTCTCACTCTTTCTCTTGCTGTCCAAAAAAGTCAATCTTTCTTCTTGCTCCGGCCTCAGGGACTGCGACCGCTTGAGGAATCCAATAAGGTTGATTAAGTGATGACAGTATAATTACAGCGATGGCACAAGCACAATCAATCTCTTACTTCCTGAATAGGATAAATGAACCGACCTGGGTCATCAGTGAAGGGAAGATAAGTTCACTCTGCATACACTCAAATGACGGCTTGGAGAGTAAGTTAGTGGATCAGGACTAATAAAATACACAGGGCCTTCTTTCAATGAACGTTCTTGACACTTGTTATGTAAAATTAAAGAGTGCAAACTTAACGAATTAGCTGGTGTATACACTTGTGGCAAATATTAACATCCTTGACATCTGAATACATGAGCTTTTAATAAAAACCAATGGAAAAAGTCAATATTAACTGCCTAACCGAGGTTTCTCAATCAGTTTAATGTCAAATCCATAGAGGATGGATTGCCCCTGCTCTTAGCGCCATCACTTTTGTGCAATTATCACTTAGACATTGCCTCATGTTAGCTACTAATCTTCAGAACTATTTGCTCTAATCATATGCAGCGCAAAGACATCCACAAAGTTCATCATCTGAGTACTATCTGCTCCTGTTTAACTACTTTTCATGTGGTAAGTCTGTAGTACTGCACAGAGATCACAGGGCACACAACAAGGCAGACAGATTCGCGCAGTAAACAAGAGAGAGAGAGAGAGAAAGAGAAAGAGGGGGAGAGAAAACTGTGCAAAGACATGCATCCACACTCCAGGAAAGAAGAATAATTATTTAAATGACAGATGTCATTGGTCTGCAGTGGTGTAAAAAGTCCTTGAAACCCATACTTGAGTAAAAGTAAAGATATCTTATATAAAATATACTCAACTAAAAGTGAAAGTCACTCATTAAAAAATCACTTAAGTAAAAGTCTTAAAGTAGCTACTATTAAATGTACTTAAGTATTAAAAGTAAAAGTACAAACAAAGAGAGCAGGTACAAATAGTTGTTGCTCTCCCAAGCTTTATAAAGTTTAACCCTTCCTCCCTCCCTCAGCTCCCCTCACCTCTTACTCCCTCTCTCCATTCCTCCCTTACGTAAAGTCCACAAACTTGCGGTTCATCTTTAGCAGAAGTTGATTTTCAAAATTGCATGAGTTCAGTCGTGCTCTTCGAGGGCTGAATACAAGCCCTGCAATGCTAAACAGTCGTTCACAGGCTGTAGAGGCAGACAGAGGTGTGTTCAGCTTCGCTCAAGAGCACAAACAGTCTGTACGATCCTCTTCAAAATAAAATGTGAAAATAAGTGTAATTTATATTCGCATTTTATTATGTAGCGAGTAACTAAGTTGACAATTTAAATGTAATGAAGTAAAAGTATCATTTTTTAATTTTTAATGTAGTGAAGTAAAAGTAAAAGTTGCAAAAAACATATAAACTCAAGTAAAGTATAGATACTCCCAAAACATACTTAAGTACTGTAACTAAGTACTATTACTTCGTTCCTTTACACCACTGTTGGTCTGTGCTCAAATCATACATTAACATAACCTTACCCTATTTTGTTTAAGCAGGGGAACACACATTTTCAATACCACTGACAATGTGAACACACACACGAAACAATAAGTACAAATAGCAAAAGTGACAGACAGAAAATACAAAATTCACCTGATAACAGAGATTAAATAAAAGCCAAGCTGGGGGATACAGCAAATTAAACAGCATAAGAAGCTGTCAGTGTACTAACTCGCTGGATTTTTACACAATTGGCAACAGTTACAATTACCAAAAGAAAAAAATGTCTCAGGAAATCTTAAGAAAAAAACATACTTATGTTGAACAGCTATCTAGTGAAGCCATGTTCAGGGTGTGAGTGGCAGGAAAGTTAAGTATTAATAAGGAGTCGGGCAAAGAGAGACTAAAATGAAAAATAATGATTAGGATAAAATTATGCATGCCCAGACCATGAATTTGTCCTGTTATCTCATTATGTTTTAAAGATATCTCCCCTTAAGATACAACATCTAATTTTCAAGAGAGTCCCTTCTATTTATGGCTGAAAAAGTATTTATCATGGTGGTATCAATGTTAATCAGTACACATGGTGGTTCATGTGGACCCCAACATAATTCATTCTGTAATATTCTTTTGTATAAGTGATGATTTCTGTGGCATGGTTCAGTTAGTTCTGTTCAGTATGTTTTCCCTGGTGTTCATTGTTTTGACCTCTTGTACCTTTTTCCTGTGTTTCTTGTTTTAATTTGAAATCCCTCTGTTTCCTGCCCTCCCCTCTGGGCCTCTGATTGTGATTCCTTCCACCTGTGTGATTGTCTCACCTGTGTTTCATGACTCCCCAGTGTACGAAGGCCCTCCTTACACGAGGACAGCCCTGTATTGTCTTGGCGTTGGCATACAAACATGTATCGCTGTTTACACGTCATATTGTACTTAGGCTTGTGCATTTACATGATAACGCAAAATCCTGTAGTACATACGCCCCACTTGTTGCTGTTGTTGCGGTAGCTGGTGTTGATGGTGTTCTGTGAGCAAATGTTGGCATAAAAGTCGTAGCAATATTTGTAGCTGCTGGAACTACTACTTTACAACCATAATTGCGTCGCCCACTGAAGTCGCATCATGGGTCCATAAATACCTCATTTTGGTCACCATCAACTGTCGCTGTGGGTCTGTGACATCATGTCCGCTGGAGTTCTACAGTGATTATAACATATATCACATAATAGGATGGATTAGCTGTCATTTTTCTGACTGTGTCCTTTCCACTCATCTACCAACCACAAAACACTGCAGCTGATGGCCCTGCAATATCATCTGTGAGTTCTCTGCGGTCCATCTAGGCAAGACTAATGTAATGTACACACTGACTAATGTTTCCCACACGGACATAGATTGTTACTCTGTAAGCCAGAATAAAAACTGTCTGTCATGGGTACCGTCACACACTCACACACCGCTGATTGGCTGTTGCCACACAGCCACACAGGACAGTGCCTGAGAAGATTAAGTTTTTCAACTTTGGAAACAAGCAGCGAGCAACATGATTGCCTTGAACGCGGCGAACTCATTGCCAGAGGGATAACCCTGCCCCAATGTGGCTGTACATTGACTTTGCAGGGAGAGTGATCGCAGAGGACACTCAAGTCACATTCGGTGTGTAGGCACCTTTACCCCTTGGTTTTATGCGTTCACGTCTAGTGAAGGGGTGTCCCAATCCTCTGTGAATTAAGGGAAGGGCTAAGACAAAAGGCTGCTCGTTTCTCAGGGGTGTGTTTTCACTCCTTCCCGTTGGCCGTGAAAACAGAGGGCTAAGGGGTAGAACTGGGTTTCACCTTTAGTCTCTGTTTCCCCCTTGCCTTTGTCGGTCCATTTGTCTTCCATGTCACACTACCTATGTATGTCTCCTGTGTCTCCAACGTTACTAAAGTTTCCAGTCTTTGTAGTTTTTCTCCGTTGAAACTATTGTAGTGAAAAACCAGAGTCAGAGGGTGAAACGCTGACGTCACCACATGTGCTGTACTCTTTCACATGAAGGTTGCGTGCACATACCAGGAACAACAACAGCATCTGCCATCTACCGAACAATATGTGTGCTGCTTACTGTGCTCGGGCTTGTTGTCCAGACAAAACTATTACTACTACCAGTGGCGGCTGGTGAAAAATATTCTTGGTGGGGCAGTACTGTGCAGCACTAAGTTTTTAACAACCATCCCACTACAATTCGACACAAACTACAGGATACCAGTGCTTCATAAAATTGTTATTATTGATTCCAAATAAAAATAACAGATTAAAGAATGGTGCACACACATATCAGACACACACACATAATTACATACAAATGGTCAACCATATACTGCCGAAAAGCTGACATAACCTACATAGAAAGAAATAAGTAAGGGGAACATGTGTGCATGTATAAAATTAAAAATAACTTTATAAACAGTAATTAGTAAGGGAAACGTGTGCATGTGTAAATTAAAAATAACTTTATACACAATAATTAGTAAGGGGAACATGTGTGCAAGTGTAAATTAAAAATAACTTTATACACAGTAATTAGTAAGGGGAACATGTGTCTAATTGTCCACATTTATTTTCCTCCACATAAAAAACCTACTTCTCTTTACCTGTTTTCAAGTCCTCCAGACTCCGTTATACGCTGAACATGAACGAATTGTTTGTTGATACACCGAAGTGACGGTAAAATGTGGGTTTCGGGGCTATCACAAGTGGACTCACTGTCAAAAGTTTGACATTTTCATCAGGCATCTAAGATAGTTACCTATGTATTATCTTCCATATATTTACGCAGTCAAATAAGTCTGTAAGTCTTCACAATCTTTCATTGTCACGCAAATGTTGTGAAGTCACTTTCACCATAAGTAAATAAATAGGTGTAAAGAGATCATTTTTGAGTATAATGTAATAACGGGAGGCGTTTGGATAGTAAACAAAAGGGTCCTTCAAAGGCCCGCCCCCTTGACATCTGCCTGGACGGTCACCAGTTAATTCAGCACACCGGCACGCCGACACGAGCCGAATAAACCCGAATAAACCCGAGGGGCGATTCAAAAAGCGCCCTTCGGAGATTATTTTCAACGACGCTGATTGGCCAAATTCACGTTGATATGCGCTTATCTTGCTCTAGCAACAGTCGCTTATTGGCTAGTCGTCACTGTCTCAGGGGCGCTTTTTCTATCGCCCCTGAGACACGGAGGCAGAGACGAGAAGGCTTACTTTTGTTTTACATTAATGAAATTAATTACTTTATATATTAATGGATATATATTATGTTATATTTATATTTATATCACACATTTGAATAAGTAAGTTTTGGTAATATTCATTTTTTCAAAATAAAGTAAATACATTTAACATCACACTCTCCACTGGGGGGGCGGCGCCCTAGCACCCTCTATTGGCCAGCCGCCACTGACTACTACTAACTCCTGCATCTTTGTGTGTCCATTCTGCATTGTTGTTTGTGAAAAGTTTTTCTTCTTCATACGTGTGTTGTAGCAGCGCCATCTACTGCACTGGCATGCATGCTACAGTGTTTCATTTGTTTAGCATCTTCCCCTGAACACGGATTGAGTTTGAATATGCAAAGGAAAAACCTTTGTGTTTTAAAGCACAGTATCTCCGTGCAAACATAGCCTGAGACTTTACAGTGATAAACCGCAAAGGTGTTTCAAAAAAGAATATAAAATATAAGTTAATAAATAAGTTTATGAGAGGAAAAGGGGGGCACCAAAACCAATCAAATTAGTTGATTTTGTGAATGAATATGCACTCCAAATTTGGATGATAGATTTTCAGGATACACTAACTCTAAAACTGAGATGTTGACCTGATAGTAGTGCTACAGGAAAGGTCATATCATCACCAAAATTAAAAGGGCTCATACTATTGTGGTCATTAACGTTGTTAGTAAATTTGAGAAGATACAGTCATTCTTATTTTGATTTTAGTTTGACCTAATGCTGGTGCTAGAGGTCATGTCAAATCACTGATTTCATTATCAGGGGGTTATTTATGTATGCTACAAATACACAAATTGCCTGACAAAATTAAAAAAAAAAAAAAAAAAGTCATCAGTTTTATGTAAACCATTTTTGATGGCAAATATACCCGGGATCAAATTGACCCCAATGGTAAAATGTGTACATAAAATTTAAGGATAATAGGTGGGTTAAAGGCTCATATTTGCAGTACAAGATATGTTGGTGCCTGACTATTGACAGCTTAATAGGTGAGGAGATGAAGGGTGAAATATTCTAGATTTTATAGAAAGCCAGTTCGAGAAGTATTGTGATCTCTTCTCTCAGTTCTAGTCAGTGTATTTTGAATGGGCTGTAGGGTGGAGTCAACCTGATAAAGCAGAATTACAATAATCCAATCTAGAGGTAACAATAGTTTTTAGACTCGTCTTTCTGCATCACCCTGAGGAAGGATATGATTTTCACAATGTTATAAAGATGAAATATGACTGTCATTGAAATTTGTTTGAAGTGGAAATCGAAGGACATTTCCTGTTCAAATAGACCCCAGTCTATTTTATTATAGCACAAACTGTTTTGGCGTGAAGCACAGGTGTCATCTCTAATTTACTCCTGACAGATGTTGTTAGGATAACAAATCAACATGTGCTCCAGGTTGTGTTCAGGGGTGTGTTTGCCTGAAAAAGAGGAGTGATCTGACATGTTCATGTGAATGTGTTTTAATCCTCCTTATACCTGGACTGAAGTCTTCAGTCTGTAGTGGAGTGTTTCTGCTATTTTGAGGATGCATTATAGACTGAAACACATCAGCAAGATTTGAACACATACTCTGATGACCTTGTTTCACTCACACAGGACACAAACCGGCATACCATCCTTTGAAATACTGGAGCATTTGTTGGAAAATTATGTTCCATGTCCATAACGGGAGTGAGAGCTGAGAGACAGGGTGACCATTTTCCAGTGTACCTCAGTGTGAGTCGTAATGCATTAGAGAAAAGAATCAATGATTCCTGCTGCGACATAAAAAAAATAAACTGCTGAAAGTCCACAGTTGTTTGATGTAAATAAACAGGTGTATTTTAGCATGTAGAAGTCTGATCCTGTCAATTTTAACTGGAGATTTTAAAAATGAATGAGGTTTCTTCATACAGGAGTTTTCACTGTTTTTAGATATATAGATAGATAGGTATGTCCAAGTGGTAGTATCCAGTCTTTACTCTATAAAACCTTGTGTTAAGTGCTGCAATGAAGAGCAAGCAGTAAAATAAAAAATGATAACCTTCTTAACTGCTCTTTCTAATCTTTCCAAAGTCTTCAATTGTCTTGTGTTTATCTTAACGAGACAAGACTAGGAAATCTTTGTTTTTTCCGTTTTGTTTCAGTGCTCTGTGTTGTTTTCTATCAGAAGTCTTGTAGCAGGTGGCTTGGCATCTGGTCAGCATGCCTGTAACCCCCAACAAAGCTCATCTCATCACTTCATCTTTCCGGTCCTCTGCTCATCATTAGCAAGTGTTTGCAGATATGGTCATTTTGGCTGTGAATTGTATTGGTGGTCCTTAATGAAATTTCTTAGTGACTTCCGCAGAAGATGAACCAAGAGCTCCAAGGGAATTGATTTATATCAGAGCTGTGAGCGAGGAGTGAGCTCTAAATTTCTTCGGGGCAGTTTTAATTAATCAACATTTCTGTGATTTTTAATTATATATGGTTCGACCTTTAAAGTTATCAGTGTCAAATAATTCTAATTAATATCGAAAACCTCTTTCTGCCTCTTAAAAGGATCAGGTGTGCTGGGTGTTTGACACGATTGTGGAGGGTATCTTTCATCACAAAAGAGTAAAGAAAAGAGACACATTCATGCTCATAACTCATTGAGATGCTCTCACTCCTTTGAAGGCAAATTAACCAGAGTTAAAAGGCCTTTGTCAGGCCAGACAATCAAAGAATTAATGGCAGTGTGGTGAATATTTTAATATCTACAAAGAAGCTGAATCTGCCATCTGTTTCCATTTACAAGATAAGAACTAATTGCCATTAAATTCATATTTCAGCAAAATTATTATACTGTTACCAAGAGAAAGAGCAAATTATATGGCAGGGTGCTTTAATACATTTACAGAAGTTACTTAAAAAAACAACTACATGAAACAAAATGACTGTTGATTTGGCTGATATCAAAGAAGTGCCAATAACTAACCCCAGACTGCACAATAATCAACTCATGGTGCCAGTAGTCAAGATATTTGCATAGCAGACTAAATGAATAGAAATTTACATCACATGAAAATTACTTGTCACAAACTAAGTGTAATATGTGTCTTTTTGTATAAATGTAAATTTATACAAAAAGACACATTCACTGGTTTTGAGTTACAACAAACTCAAAACCAGTGAAGTTGGCACGTTGTTTAAATCGTAAATAAAAACAGAATACAATGATTTGCAAATCCCTTTCAGCCTGTATTAAATTGAATACACTGCGAAGATAAGATGCTTAATGTTCAAACTGGTAAACTTTGTGATTTTTTGCAAATATCAGCTCATTTGGAATTTGATGCCTGCAACATGTTTCAAAAAAGCTGGCACAAGTGTCAAAAAAGACTGAGAAAGTTGAGGAATGCTCATCAAACACTTATTTGGAACATCCCACAGGTGAACAGGCTCATTGGGAACAGGTGGGTGCCATGATTGGGTATAAAAGCAGCTTCCCTGAAATGCTCAGTCATTCACAAACAGGAGTGGGGCGAGGGTCACCACTTTGTGAACAAATGCGTGAGCAAATTGTCAAACAGTTTAAGAACAACATTTCTCAACCAGCTATTGCAAAGAATTTAGGGATTTCATCATCTACGGTCCATAATATCATCAAAAGGTTCAGAGAATCTGGAGAAATTACTGCACGTAAGCGGCAAGGCCGAAAACCAACATTGAATGCTCGTGACCTTTGATCCCTGAGGTGGTACTGCATCAAAACACCGGCATCACTGTGTAAAGGATATCACCACATGGTCTCAGGAACACTTCAGAAAACCACTGTCAGTAACTACAGTTCATCACTACATCTGTAAGTGCAAGTTAAAACTCTACTATGCAAAGCCAAAGCCATTTATCAACAACACCCAGAAACGCCGCCGGCTTCGCTGGGCCCGAGCTCATCTAAGATGGACTGATGCAAAGTGGAACAGTGTTCTGTGGTCTGACGAGTCCACATTTCAAATTGTTTTTGGAAACTGTGGTCGTCGTGTCCTCTGGACCAAAGAGGAAAAGAACCATCCGGACTGTTATAGGTGCAAAGTTCAAAAGCCAGCATCTGTGATGGTATGGGGGTGTATTTGTTCCCAAGGCATGGGTAACTTACACATCTGTGAAGGCACCATTAATGCTGAAAGGTACATACAGATTTTGGAGCAACATATGTTGCCATCCAAGCAACGTCTTTTTCATAGACACCCCTGCTTATTTCAGCAAGACAATGCCAAGCCACATTCTGCACGTGTTACAACAGCATGGCTTCGTAGTAAGAGAGTGCGGGTACTAGACTGGCCTGTTACAGTCCAGACCTGTCCTCCATTGAAAATGTGTGGTGCATTATGAAGCGTAAAATACAACAACGGAGACCCCGGACTGTTGAACAACTTAAGCTGTACATCAAGCAAGAATGGAAAAGAATTCCACCTGAAAAGTTTCAAAAATTGGTCTCCTCAGTTCTCAAGCGTTTACTGAGTGTTGTTAAAAGGAAAGGCGATGTAACACAGTGGTAAAAATGCCCCTGGGCCAACTTTTTTTGCAATGTGTTGCTGCCATTAAATTCTAAATTGATTATTTGCAAAATAAAATACAGTTTCTCAGTTCGAACATTAAATATCTTGTCATTGCAGTGTTTTTAATTGAATATAAGTTGAAAAGGATTTGCAAATCATTTTATTCTGTTTTTATTTACAATTTACACAACGTGCCAACTTCTCTGGTTTCGGGTTTGTATATATGAAATACACATAAACATATATATACAAATATATATATATATATATATATATATATATATATATATATATATATATATATATATATATATATATATATATATATATATATATATATATATATATATATATATATATATATATATATATATATATATATATATATATATATAGAGATATATATAAATATATATAAAGATATATATATCATATATATATATATACAGCTAAACAGCAGGAAATCTTGAATGTGGATCCCAGTCTCATGATGAACAGCAAATATATATATATATATATATATATATATATATATATATATATATATATATATATATATATATATATATCAATAACTATTTTCTTTCAGGCACATGTAGTCAATTCCTCAACAAACTTTAAGGTTATGATGGATAATGAAGAAAATAAATAAATAAATAAAATATATATATGTATATTTATATATGTATATATATATATATATATATATATATATATATATATATATATATATATATATATATATATATATATATATATATATATATATATATATATATATATATATATATATATATATATATATATATAACATCATAAATTTGTTTATTTATTTAAATGTAAATTCTACCCTCCGTTCCTGGCCGAGCGTCCAGGCCAGCCCACTGCCTCATAGACCCCCAGAGACGCTGAGCGTCTGATGGGTGGGACAAAGTCCAGCGTTTATCCAATAACCGTCCAGTTTCCACAGTGGAACAACCCACTCTACACTTCCCCATCAAAGTCAGAAGACTGTGTTAAAGCGCTGAGACGCTGTGAGGATGAATAAGAAGGAAGTCGCACCAGTTACCCGTGAACAAAAGATGAAGGTATTCTCGCGCTTATTTAGTCAATGAAATCTACACACAGCAGTACATATCACCACTTTTTTGGGGAACATTTTAGGGGAAGCTGAGCTTCCCTTGCAGTCTTAGAGCAATCGCCACTGATTTATATATATATACTGTATATATATATATATATGTGTGTATATATATATATATACACACTGTATATATATATATGTATAGTGATATGATATAAGTAACAGGCTGATCACACATGGCCTTTTGGCAAATTAAACTGTGGAGTGAAACAAAATTCAGATGTTTTGCTTCTGTGCAGACCAGTCTGCTTTGAAGGCGTGTTCTCACTGCGATGCCTTACAGAATGCATTGCGAGTGGCTTGCTGCAGTGAGGAGATGTTGCCACTTTCAAACAGTTGGTCTCCTTGAAAATGAAATGAGCATGTCATTTTGTTTGAATTTATGAAAGACCTGTTGATGTTACCTAAGGTCAGTGTTAGTTTTGTAGACTAATTATTTTTGTCATAGTTTTCGTCAACAACTTTCTTTTTCTCTGACAAAAACTAGACTGTAACTAATAAAAACAATTGCACATGGACAATAGCTAAAACTAAATTAACATATATTTTTGTCAACAAATAAAATCTAGACAAAAATGTTTGACAGAGATTTCTGAATATATCCAATCACAGCTACTTCGGTTGTGTGGAAGGTTGGATGAGTTAAGAGGGACATCTAATCATAACTGCCTTAGCTTCGTGATCAGTTGAGCGGGGAAAGTTAGGGAGCGATCCAATCAGAGCTACTTTCTGTAATGAATTGATTTATTCATGTAGAGCAAGTTCACTATTTGTGGTCAATTCTGGTATTGTAAAGATGTTCCGCCAGGTAGCTTAAATAAAGCTGACTGCATTTCACACAAAAGTTGAATATGTTGATTTTAATTTATATATTAAAACTTTACCAGCATTCAGTAAAGGGTCATTAGATATTGCACTTTATCCAAGTGTAAAACATTACTTCAGAAATTCAAGAAAATGTAAAAATGACATAACACTTTATCTTTCAGTTGACGAAAATGTTGTGAAATTTCATCAACTAAAACTAGACAAAAATTTAAACTATTTAGATGACTAAATTAAGACAGAAACTAAAATATATTTTAGACAAAAGACTAAAACTAAATTTTAAAAAGTGCTGTCAAAATCAACACTGCCATAGACTGCAGAATATTCTATTCTTACACCCTAAACACCAGGTTTAAAGGGTTCCTCTCTGAAAACGCTACCATCTGCCACGAGATATTGGAGATGCCTTCAGTTTGCACCAGGGGGGACATGTCACTCCATGGCAGTATTTAAAAACCAGAAGGGGGACATCAAAGCCAGAAATCCCCCATACCCCAGACAAACTGCACCCTGGTCTGTAGACTCATTTGGAACCTTAATATTTGTGCCTTTTGAATGTTTTTTCTTCACTACACAGGTGGGGGGACAACCTCTTCCTATCTCTGTGTCAGCCTTGGAGGTAGTAACGAAGGCTTAAACAGGGCTCAGCACACAGAGTTAGCAGGGGAGCACAGCGGTCTACGTGTGCCGATTGACTATTTTCACACTGTGCTGCTTTCTCTCATAACACCCACAATTCCAGTACAAACTGTAAATAGCCACCAATATGATACTACATCAGAATCATTTTAAATGTCCAGCAGCATAACAACAGAAGACATTTGTAAAGGTGTGTCTGTGGTAATGCAAAAGGGGTAATGTTAACTTGTGATCAACCTGTTCTTGTTAAGGTTTAAAGATGCTATGAGGAGTTTCTAAGTACTTACAAAAAAGTCTCACTTTTAGATAAATGCCTGATCGAAATAGTTTAGTTTAGTTTATTTGTTTAGCTCAAGTTTAGTACAAGTACAAAACTGAGCAAGGTGGGAACGAAGCCTCTACAGGCTTGTACAGAGTTCCACACCTGCCCATAACAATCACATGACATGCAAGCTAAACACTTAACAAAAAACACAAGACAACACAAGAGAAAAATAAGCGAAAAGCACTACAAAACCAAAAAAGCTATAACTCAGTACATATAAAATTCAAGAAAGATTCAGCAAAAGCAAAAAACACACAATTAGAAGGACAAGGACAGGGATCAGGCTGGCAACAGAAGTTTCTTCAAGTGCTTTTTGAAAGCAGAATAGGAGGACACTGACCGCAGTGGTGCGCTTAATTCAGTCCAGAGCTTAGGACCTCTAAATGTGATGTTGAACTGGTGTCTTGAAGCCCATGTGTGGGATAAGACTAGACTCTTGTTGCTGTGTCTAGTTTGATATGTGTGTACCTGTGTGGTGGGGATGAACAAATCCTGAAAGGTGTCTGGAAGATCTTGTTTCTTATATATAAACTTATGCATGAGTAAACATGTTTGATAAACATTTACCTTGTCAATGGGGAGTACTTTATCTTTTTTAAAAAGGGGTGCAGAGGGAGAATATCTATTTGAGTGTGATATAAATCTGAGATATTTCTTCTGTATGACACTTAATTTGTTCAGGTGTGTAGGGCAGGTTGCTTCCCAGACAAAGTTGCAATAATTAATGAATGGGAACAAAAAACTGTAATATAAGGTTAAATAGGCTGAGGAGTGAATTAAGGGACAAACCTTTCTTAATATGCCAATCATTTTAGCAGATCTCTTGGAGACAAGGTCGATATGATCAGACCATTTAAGACAGCTATCTAAAATAACTCCAAGGAACTTAGTTTGCAATACACACTTTAAGATGAGTTTTATAGCATCAAAATAGGTTATCTATTAATGCTATTCCTTAGCCTTCCGGTCGGGTCGGACAAGGCTGGACTGGCCTGGATACTCAACTTCGGGAACAAGACAATTAAAACTAGAGCAAATTTATATTATTCGGATACGTCTTAGAACACCGGGCTGTAAGTAGCGATATATAGCCGGCTAGAAAACTACGATAAAGTTTCCAAATAAAGAGATACATTACCTTGTCGCTTTGCATCCTGTAAGTTGTTGAAAAAAGAAGCTGTAAAGCAATGCAGAGTTCTGAGGAAGGTCTGAGCTGCATTTATTAACATCACAACAAACACACGCTTTGGCTTGGGTCACGTCTTTTGGTGTGTTCCAGTTGTAGTCAGAGGTAGGAATTTGCGAGTTCCGAGTAGGAAACTGCAACTGGAACGCCGCCCGAAGTCAGAATTTCCTTCTGGGAACTCGGTGAAACCTCGCCACCCCTGAGTTGACAATCGAAGATGGATGTCCGAAGTGTGAACAATTATTTAGCTCCTGTAATAATCAATTTATTTGCTCTTCTGACTGGGGTGTGTCGCTCTAGATCAGCTGTATACATAGTATTGTTAGACTTACATTTACAAAAATGCTGCCGTAGTGATAATCACATTCTTCATGTGATATTTGTGAACAACAACGCAGGGCGTGCTAACAACAGCTAACAATAGCCTGGTAGATCGGCATGTTTTTTTTCTGACTTCAACTGGAACGAATAAGTCGGAGATGATGTCACTCCCAGTTCCGAGGTTACTGGAACGCAGCATTACAACAGTCGCCGCACGTGCTCATGGGTAGCAGAGTCTTTATGACGCTGGAAATAGATTCTCCTCATAGCACCTTTAAATAAACACAATGATCAGTAATATCCTTTAGTCCACATGGCATCAGTTTGTTGAAACCTGATAAGTTTTGGCAGCATGGAAACAATATTAGCCTGGAGCATATCTTGTCATGGCATCAACATGGCTGGACACATCACATTACAACTACAAAAGTGAATTGTTTTTTATGGCTTTAGAATTTTGAGTATAGTGCGCATAATCATACACAACTTATAATATTTTCACTTTACTGTATAAATGCAATTGGACTTTTAAATACATATATACCTATCCCACTTTTCAGGGTTCTTGTTCCCTCCATTTTTCATTGCCTTCCCACCTTTTTCTATGGCGCCTTTCTCTGTTTCTGACTGCTCCACCACGCCTTTGAAACTTCTGTCAATATTGACTTTATTTATTTAATTGACATTGCTTGTGCTGACATTGGGACCTTGCATAAACAATGACGCAACGCTTTGGAAACTCCTCATGATGAGGGGAGAAGGGGAGGAGAATAAAAGAGGGGAGCACTCATTCCTTGCTCCTACCCTCATCCCTTGTCAGTCCATTGGGAGGAGAAGCTTAAGTACTTTGGAGCTGGAGTGTCTGTCTTTCACACATCAAACGATTTGTTTTATCCGGTTCATATTCTCCCCTTCAGACCCTGCGCAGCCTGATAAGGCTTTGATGATGAAACGTAGAGGACATCCGTGCATTATATCTGAATTGGCATGCAAGAAGGTGTGTGTGTGTGTGCGTGTGTGTGTGCGTGAGTGTGTGTGTGCACGACACATGCACACATTTTTTGGTGCTCTTTAACAATGTAATTTCAGATGAGCTTCTGCTCAGACAGTGATGCCAACAGCACACCTTGTTTTCACCACCTGTGCTGCCTCGGGTACGGTGACATCCTTCACTCATCTATTTTTTCCTCTTCTTTATTTATTTCCTGCACACAGTCCCTCTCGTCTTCCCTCAGCATTGAAAGAAAACATGCAATGAAATGAAAAAGGTAATTAAGAGCAAAAAGGATTTCCTAAACACCCATAACAAGCTGTCCCAGAACACAAAGGATCAAAAGGAAGCCAGGAATGATTGCTTAGGAGGATAAGAGGTCTTTGTCTGAGAGGTTTTGTCAGGCTGAATACCTTCAGTGCCCCGGATCTGGCACACATGGCAGTGGGTATTGTATGAAAGACTTAACTACAGCCCCTTTTAGGTATTGGTTCATAAAATACTGACAAGCTCATCAAATTAACTTGAGATGGTAAACAACTAAGGACATGACTCGGTTGGAAAAGTGATTGGATTTATTTTTTGGAAAAAGGGATTTACTGTTTTTTGGGGTCTAACTGGAAAATGTAATATTCACATTTCTTTTAATCATAACTTCATATCCAACAGTAATAGCTGAGATTAGCTGAGACTATGACGGTGGGCTTTGTTTGGCCAAGGCTCTGAGCCATTGCAGTAATGAACTAGGGATGTAAATCACCAGTTCATGATGATATGATATGATATCGATTCTTTGGACAATGATATAATATTTGCAGATACCACATAGTTTGTCAGGATTCGATTCATTTGATTTGATTCTATTCAGGGGCCTTCGATCGATTTAAGACGTTATTATGTACTCACTAAACACAATCAGCTACATTTCACCTAAAACAGGAAAGAAATACAAAGCAATTTGGATGTTTTTTTAATTTTATTACTGAAATGTGAAACGATGTGCTGACATTTGGATATGATAGTTTATAGAGGATTTTAACCATCTTTATGACCTATTCAGGTTTTTTTTTTTTTTTTTTAATTGGGTTAATTAGTAGTCAGGTGCATTTTTGCCCTCATTATCTTCTGACGGGTCTGATTACCTCCGCCAAGGAGGTTATGTTTTCGGGAGAGTTTGTCCGTCCGTCTGTCCGTGAACAATATAACTCAAAAAGTTATGGATGGATTTGGATGAAATTTTCAGGAAATGTTCAGCATGGGAAAAGGAAGAAGTGATTCGATTTTGGTGTTGATTGGGATCAGCGTCTGGCCGCCATGGTGAAAAATGTGATTTCTGTGAATAACTACTGAACTAAAATAGATACCATTGTGAATCCAGTTGCTAATGGTATGTTGTCATGGTCAAGGAATCTAAATATTTACATGAAATAAAGGTAGGAGTAATATTTATGGTGAAAATGACAATATGGCTGAGGACTGTGGCGCTGGTGGAGGTCTGCGCTCTCCAAGTGCTTTCTAGTTGTTACATTGTGATGTAAGTATGTTATTTCAAATAACGATGCAAAACAATAATAGAAAGTATTGAATATTTTTTATTTCTATTATTAATGACCCCAAACATTTGACCATGCTCTATCAACTAAAAATGTGTAATTTTGATTTTAAGTAAATTGAAACATTTCTCATGTTCTAGGTAGAACTATTAACTAACTCAACATTGATATTTACCTCCGCCAAGGAGGTTGTGTTTTCAGGAGAGTTTGTCTGTCTGTGAACAAAATAACTCAAAAAGTGATGGATGGATTTTTATCCAATTTTCAGGAAATGTTCAGCATAGGAAAAGGAAGAAGTGATATAATTTTGGTGTTGATCCAGATCAGCGTCTGGATCCATGACAAAAAAATTTATTCTGGTGAATAACTACTGAACTTAAATAGATATTGTGAATCCAATTGTAAGTTTATGTTTTCATGGTCAAGGAATCTAAATATTTAGATGAACTAAAGGTAGTATTAATATTTATGGGGAAAATCACAATATGTGTGAGGACTGTGGTGCTGGCGGAGGTCTGCGCTCTCTGAGTGCTTTTCTAGTTTTTTTGCTGTGATGCCTGGTAACCACAGTTTGTATGTCAGTGTGATTAGACTTTGCTTCACTGTTTAATTGTTGGTGTAGAGGAAGAATAATAAAAAAAATGTTGCTGCTTTCATTCTTTCTATAAGCAATTTCATTCATCAGTGCAAAATCACATGATGAGATAACTTGCTGTACTCATGTGAGTAGGTACAGTGTGCATTCAGTATGCATCCTTTGCTCTTAGATCGACATATCTTACCCGGATACAGCAGCACAGTTTTCTGTTGGTTGATATGTCACGTTTCTGTTTAGCTCTTTGATGCTCAGAGCGTCTTGCTACACGTTCCAAAGCACATATAGCGGTGTAACACGGTAGGTGCTACAAAATACATTTTTAAGTGGGAGAAATACCAGGTGTGGCATGTGAGAGAGAGAAGGTTTAACTGCTCATCTTATATGCTGAATGCATGAGACTTTACAGCCCTGGGAACTTCAGACAATTGGGAGGAACTCTGAAATGGATATCGGGTTGGAATTTCAAAATAAAGGCGGATATGAAAGATAACAAAGCTGGTTGTTTTGAGTCCATAAATTTGATTGGATCGTTGCTTAACCAACCGATGTATCGATCAAGATTGATGGATAATTGCACCCCTGTAATAAACTAGAAAAGCACTCAGAAAGCTCAGACCTCCACCAAGCAGCTCAGTTATGGCAGTGGCTTTTCCATTCCAACTGGACATCAGAGTGTCCTCATGGTGTCCATGTGAAGGATGCTGGGTTCCATTTATGTTGAAACTGAGAAGAGGGGAGTGTGAACAACATGCTGTCCAAGTTAACACCATTCCAGTTAAAGTCGAAAGCTGGTTAAAGCTGGGAAATGTAGTGACATTTGCTTGAAAAATGTTTACATCAGTTAGAAAATAAACTACAATTCCCATAATTCCATATATGAATGGGATTCACCATTATAAACTTAAAGGTTTTTTTGTGAAATCAATCTGGATTGGATCAGCACCAAAAGGTATTGGCTTCTTCCTTGGACCAAACCACATCTGTGGCAAAATTTGCATGTAAATTCCTCGAGTACATTTTGCATAATCTTGCTAACAGACAAACAAACAGACGGACAAAAACATAACCTCATTGGCGGAGGTTAATATATAAAAATGAATTCATTAAATGTGCACATGTTCTTGGTGAATGATGAACTGAACAGTTAAAATTTGAACCATCAGAAATATGTGTAAAATAATGTTTCTGAGAAAGTAACCAAACAAATCAAGAACAAGCAAAAAGCAAAGACTGACTGGCAGTTTATGTGTTCTGTTAGCTGAAACATTAATATTATATTCTCTACCTTACCACATAATGTCACATGGCTTTGATTTGAAAGGGCAACCACAAAGTCTGATGAAATTCCATGATGTTAAAAAGCATGCTGAATTGTGTTTGTGTGTTTCTTTATTTGTAATACACAACCAAACATTCCTATTGTGAATTTTTTATAATGATGATTTTTTTTTCCTTTTTAAGCTCCTCATAACACATACAACTGTTTTACTACACAAACTGATGCTTATAGGTGAAGGTATTCATAGGCCCAGTTCATTGTATTTTTTAGGCCTGCAGTATGACAAAATATGTCACAGGTTCAAAATTGAAGAAGATATCCTTTGATCACTATTAGCATTTAAGACTGTTCTTGAACCTGTCTCTCATACTAATGATATTGGCCTCTAACAGATAGTGAAATTAGCCCTCAGTCTATAATTCTGCTTGTCTTTGACAGTTCACAGCTGTTGATAGCTCAGTCTCCACATTAAGTGACCAGAATTACAAAGTGAGCTCTCTCTTTTCAGCTTTTTTCACAATAGCAGTGGTTGTAGATGTTTGTTAGCTCTAGCTGTTACATCTGCTGTTTCCACAACGTGTAATATGGAAGACCTGTAATGTCTCTATTGTTCATAAGTTAATTACTTTCTAAGGCTTTAGGGTGTGCTTCTGTCTATGCAGTTTTTTTCTCCTATTGACAGATATGTGTCATTAGAATCCTTTAAACCTGGTCAGAGTAAACAGAAATGAATGGTCTTCTCATCTTCTTACTTGAAAAAACAGATGCTTGTTTACGGGAGCTTCATGTTCTAAGAGGAGACTACATTAACGCTGGTTTAACTTCCACTGAGCATCCAGTCTGACTCACAGTATGTTTTCAGCTCTTTGTTGCAACACTGGGCCAGACCCTCCGTCATAAATCCAGTAAGAGGAAGTCATTCCTTATGTTCTCCTGTCCGACTCTTTATCAAAGAACATGTTAGAAATTCATGTGGCAGCATTGGTTAAGAGCAGCTTCTAAATCTAAAAACACAATCAATCCTGACTTCTCCTTTGGGAATGGTTTTAATCCAGCTGGGGGAAAAGCAGTCGTGTCTGGCACTGGAAATACCAGCTCATACGTCTCAAAGCTATCACAGTATGAGACACTACATCATGACCATGAGTCAGATTCTAACTAAACCTGCATGGCCCGAAGCCTATACATGTGTCACAGCAGCGGGCTGGAAATATCACAGCCCTCTACACTTGCCACTGCTGTACTTTGGCATGACAAAGTGGCAGTGTTCTGGACGTGCACAAAATCACAAAACGTCTGAAGCAAGTTGCATCATGGTATTACACTTCCTCTCCTCCGCATCTCCTCCCTCAGCAACATTCTTCCATCCCCGTTTCTGTCAAACCCTATGATCAAATGCACTCACTTAGATTTATATAGTTCCATTGTGCCTTGGCGACGTTTCCATTTCACCCCTCCTCCTCTTTTCCCACCTTCCTTGTTTTGCTCTCTATGCCTTCTTCCATCTCTCTGCCAGCTATGCATCTCTTTTCCTCCTCAGGTTATCAGGTGAACATGCATTTTTGTTCGCCTTTCTAAACTGTTTGAAATTTGGCAGTTGAGTAAATCAGCACACTGGGTCTCTCCAGGTTATTGTTTTGATTGATGTATCCTCCGTGTCAAAGACTGTGTGATGGATGGTCAAGCTGAACAGCCCCAGCATCTCCCTGTCACTGTAAGAGCATAAAAAATATTTTCATCCATCAGGCTCAGCGCAAAAAATGTATGCTGTCAATGGCCTGCATAAGAGCAAAACATCGGGCATTACATTTCTTTGCATTTAAAGAATTACAATGAAGCTTAATGTTTGTCAGTATTTTTGTGCTACTGACAAGATGAGTATGTAGAATGAAAATGTAACAAATGCATGTTGAATTCCATCAAGGATATTCTCCAAATGCACTTGAGTCCAAGTGCAAGGCTGTTTTGAGCAACAGAGATTCTCTGATCATTGATATTAAGGACACAACCTTTCCTTGAAATTCATTTGAAAGGTCTAAAAGAAGTGTTTCTTTTTTGTATTTATTTTTCATACTTCTAATTACTCACTTCAAGATCCCCAAGTGTACTTAACTACGAACAACCTGCATTTCTCAAAATGCTTCATTTAGTTTCATATTGACTCATCAACAACATCAAAAACATCCTTGATCATTTGATCCTGATTAAAAGGTGTGCAGTTATTTCACATTGCTCACATCTATCATCTGAGACCTACTAATCTCATGTTCAGAGATCATTTTTGGTATGAAGTTCTAGCTGAAATTTTAAGGGGCACATTCTTTATTTTCAGCATTTCAACTGAACCTCATAGTGATACCCACTGTTCACGGTGAGTAATCACTTCCTGGAAACAAAAAGGCAGTGGATTGGTGTGTGATTCAACTGCATTTTACGTTTTGGCATTTGCTAAGAACTGAAGCAACATTTGTGGTACATTGTGTGGCCTGATATTGTTGTGGTTCAGTATGATCTCACACTGATCAAACATTGTGGCATACACATCCAAAGATTGCAATTTATGATCTTAATGTCAGGTCTGATTTGAGAGCTCGCACTGTAGGTTTTAAATTATTGTTGAACACTGATAATAGGCAGTTGAGTTTTCCACAAAAAACAAACTAAAGTCAGATCCACACACTCAGCATCACAGACAAACACAAGTTAACTAGTAAAGTGATAAATCAAATATTTTGTCATATCTGAGAGCGTTTCCTGCCAATATCTATTTGGTTTAGATCACGTTTACCCACTTAGTTTTTAATTTTGGTCCTGAATCTATCTTACCACCTGCACAGGTACAATCTGGGGAAAAATGAATCCATTAACAAATGGATTCTGCCTTGGAAATGTAAGAATTGTATAATCAAAGTCAGTGTTGGTAATACCGGCGTTACAAATGGCGTTATTTTTTTCAGTAACGGGTAATCTAATTAATTACTTTTTCATGCGTTACAACGCCGTTACCATTACTAACAGGAAATGTGGTGCGTTACTTTGCACCGGTGTCAAGCAGCTGTTATCTGACCTGCCTCACCCCCAAATTCCACAGCACACGGGAGCGCCGCACCACGGTCTGCTCTGACAGACAAACCCCAATGAGAGGGCGCACCGAGCAGCGCCCCGGCGCTCAGCCCCGTATGATCCCCAGATCCCCTCATGATGAGCACAGCGATGTCACATGCTCATAAAGGATGTTATACACTGAGAAAAGAAATAAACAACACCTCACTTCGCTTCTCTAAGGTTCCTTTGCTGGTCTCAACCACACAGCTTCGTGATTTATTTAACTTCTATCCGCCTATATTCTTGTAGAAAATATGTTTTTGTCATGTATACAATGTTATGTATTTCTGTACCTCTATGATCCACTTCTTCGTCTATGGTGTCATGTTGCCTCTGGGACCCTCTGACCGACTGCTGACCTGATGCTCGTGCCTCCGGTTTTTACATAATGACAAACAAATGAGGAAATTTACGTTCGAGAGTCCGTGCATTCTGTTTTATTTTGAAACTTCTGGATACTCCACACATTGACTTCCTGTCTGGTGCTTTCTTAACGACAGTGAATTTACGAGGTTTGGACGCGGCTGCACAAAAAATAGATCTGAAGTGAATCTCCAGCGCCTTGGCGCGCGCTGGCTCTCACCAATGCAGCGCTGCGCGTTGGTGAAGCTTACTGCGGAGCACTTCGCTCCCATTCTAGTCTATCAGGCAAATTCCCCTGCACGTGCTGTTGGAGAACTGTTGATGTCAGAGCTGCTGCAGCAGGTAACAACAAGGAAGGACACAGAGACAGAGACACAGTTCAAGCAGCAAAAGCTTTTTTAAAAAAGTAACGCATCAATTACTTTACCTGGTAACTAATTACATTTATGAAGGAGTAATTCCGTTAGTAATTCAGTTACTTTTTTGGGAAAGTAACTAGTAACTATAACTAATTACTTTTTTGAAGTAATGTGCCCAACACTGATCACAGTATCAGACATGCCAAAACTTAAATCAAACTGGTTGGAATCAGTTGATCAGGTAATGTCTGATTCCTGTGCTGTGTGTCAACTGCATTGCTAATAATCAATAAAGCTGATCAGGCAGGAATTTTGCTAAAAACAATGTCATGACTGGAATTTGGGTCTGACATCAGCTTAAAATCTAAAGACTGAGATGAGACTCTTAAGAGTTTATTACATTCAAGGATGAAGGACTTGTCACTATGTTAGGCTCAATAACGGATGATTCCACATGAGTTCATTCTTCGGAAGTTGAATCCAATTAACCTAAGTGACTCTGAAAAGGTGGAGTTAAAAAGTCTGATGGTCATAGGCAAGAATGACCTCCTGTGGGGCTCCCTGGTACATCTTAAGCTGCTTTCCACCAAGCAGTATGATTCAGTTCACTTCAGCATGGCACATTCACTTGTGTTTGCATTGTTGGATAAGGAGAAACAGTACCCAAATAACCTACCTTGCTTTCCTACTTTTTGGCATCTGAAGGGGTGCTGAGCATGCCAAACTGTCCCTTAAAGGTGGAGCTAAAACCACTGCAGTCTGTTGATTAGTTGCAAAAGTGCAACAGCAGCTGAAATGAAAATACAACCTCACCATGTTCAAATAAACCTTGGATTTAGAGTTATTGTTCACTGTTGTTCCTGGAGAGAATGTCCTCATGAAACAATGCTCCCTGGGGTTCTGGAGGTGATGTCAACCCCAGCGCAACTCTCACTTCTCAACCCACATCCTGGGTGAATGGAGATGCTGGCAGTAGAAACACAAACAAGATCAAGGTTTGCCATGATCTTTGGGAGAAGAGTCTTGCAATGAGTGGGCTCCTGTGTCCTGCCAGTGCATAGTAGAGGGAGTGAAAGGCATTTTCAAAGATGACCCATAGCTCAGACAACCTCTAGTTCTGACTACTGTGTCACTGGCCTTGCTTATCTGTTTCTTTGGTTTAATAGCGTTTGTTACCCTAAACCAGCTGCCCCAGCATACATCACTATACAGACATCAGCTACCACAGACTCATAAAACATCCCCAGCATCATCTGGTAGATGTTAAAGGACCTAAGCCCTTTAGAGAAGCAGTAATAGTTCAGGCACCTCTTGTCGAAGGCATCAGTATTTTTAGACCCATTGACTTTTCAAGTACAGGACTGTCTCTTGGGGGACCCTGCAAATGTGACCACCATACTTAACATACAGTGCTGCAGGCAAACATACTGAGGTCTGCTAAATGCACAGCAAAGAAACGTATGCCTTTTTGTTTCAACATCAAGTGCCATCATTTTGATGTTCCCAGTAAGAAGAAATGGAGTTTTAAATGGTGAACGGACTTTAGCTTATAAAACACTGTTCTAGTCTTTTGACTACTCAGCAGCTTTACACGGCAGATCACATCTACCCATTTCCTGTGACATTCACTAAATGATGGTTGGAGTCTCTATGTCTGTTTTCCATTAATTTTTACACCCTTTCATACCCATTTACATGCAACCTATGCAGCAGTGGGGGCGGGTTAAGTGTCTTTCCCAAGAACACATCAACATGTGACAGCTGGAGTTGGGCTCAAATCTGTAACCTTACGACCAAGAACACTATCAGACTAAGCCACAGTCTGATAGCCAGCAACTTTAGTAACTTACGTGAAACCACAAATGTAACACTTTTAATAATGATCTAAAACAGGTCTGGGGACATGGCTTATACATGCTAAGAAGATGAGAGCATTTTTCAATTTATATTGTTCATATTCAAGAATTTATTCTGAAAAAGAGCTTTTAAATTCATGCTGTTTGGATGAGCATGCAGGAATCTATCTCTGCATGAAACTACACTTAATGTCTCAGTTCAGCACAACCACCACTTCAGACATACTATTAAAAGCCACCTGAACAGCTGCTAATAAATCGTGCCCGGATGCATTAATCAACCTCTGATTCTCAGGGGCATGCCACAGCAGCCCTAGTGAAAGCAGATGCAAATTTCTTCCATTATCAAATGACGGTAAGAGCTAGCTTTGTGCTCCCTGAAAATGATTTCATCTCAGTAATTATCCACACAATTGTCACATGAACATAGAGCAGTATAAAGATTTAGGCTTGAATTCTGTATAAAGACATGGATGTGTGTGTGTAAGTGTGTGTGTCGGGGAGGATCTTATCGTACTTTCTGTATGATGGACAAGTGAGCCATCATCAAAGAAGTGCTGTGATGGAAGGCAAAACGACAACACAATCAGTGGCTTAAAGTGTAATAGCATTTAATTGATTACACTTGATCTGAAAGGCCTTATGCTTCAAATGAGTACATTTTTGTTTTAGTGTTTTTTTGCACACTGCTGGAAGCAACTGAATACTGTCTAAAAAAGAACAAAATTGAAATAACATTTAAGTGACTTCTTGCCAAATGATAGATTGCAGAAGTTGGTCGCATGGATTTTAAACACTTGTGATTTTTCGTCTGCAGTTTTTAAAAAAGCTGCGTGACACCAATCACTGATTCATGCCTAATGCGCGAGGAAGGAAGAAGCTGTTTGAATGTTGATCAAACATAGCTCTACTGTATGACTTGCGAAGCTGAAAAGAAATATATTTCCACCAGCCTCAATCTTTGCCAAGAAAGGGGCTCCTCTCATTACTGTGCCCTGTGATAGCTGTGAGCTTCCCCTCCTTGGCAGTGAGCTGCCATCTTAAGCTGTCATAGCCCAAAAGATATGGGACCAAACTTACCCTTTAATCAGGAACCATCACATTCCCTTTAATCAACTCAACTGTCCACACCATGTCACTCTTTCTCTGCTGTCTACAGCCTATGCCATGTACACATGAGGATTACCTCTTCTTCTGTATCAAGCTCATCCTCATTAAAAATAACACTGTGGACTCTGAACAAAGTCAGGCCTCTTGAATTCAGAGGGAATTTGGAGGAGGTCTGATGAGTTTATTTTCATTTGGATAAGGGCTACGAGGCCATTGCCAAAATTGTTGAAAGAAAATAAAAAAAAACCACGACCCTTTTTATGTTGTGCTAAGCCACAGAACTGAGCTGTATTTTGCCACCATTTTGGTTCCAAATGTATCAAATTTGAAAGGACAAGCTTCAGGAAAAAAGGGAAATGACTCATAGAGGTACATGTCCCTTCAAAATGTCATAGAGAATCTTTTTCACCATGGTTTCACCCCACAGTGCATTTTAATGTGATTGTATACATGCGTGTGTTTTTGTGTGACTGGAGGGAGGGATTTTGTTCTCGAAAGCCTCTGCTGTAGAGAAGGCATATAATAATTTGGAGGAGAAGCTGTGATATTTCATTGGCCTCATTGTGTTTGAAGAGGTCATATTTTGCCTTTTATCATGTTCCTATTTTCATTTTTGATGACTACCAGGGCATAATCACAGTCACCAATGTCATGGATCAGAGTTCTGTTTAATTTAGAGAGTTTTCTCTTGTGTTCCTTGTTTAGATCTTTTGTTCCTCTATCTGTTTTCCTGTTTTATTTTGAAGTTTGTCTGTTTCATGAGGTGTTTCCTGCCCTCCTCTCTGTGTGATTCAATCGTCATTCCCTTCACCTGTGTGATTGTTTCACCTGTGTCTGATTATTCCCCGGTGTAAATAGCCCTCTGTGTTCCCTTTTGTCTTTGTTGGTTCATTTGCACATTCCTGAAGCACCAGGGTTTTCCGTGTTTCCCCTTGTTGGTAGTTTTTTTTTGTTGAATTTTATAGTTTCTTTGAACTGTGCTTTTAGTTTTCTTCTACTGTTTTCTTTCTTTGTGGATAGCCTGTTAGATTTGAGAGATTGTTTGGGGTATTTTGACATTAAAGATGCTATGAGGAGTATCTAAGTAATTACAAAAAAGTCTCACTTTTAGACATATGCCTGATCAAAATACACACTTTAAGAGGAGTTTTATAGCATCAAAATAGGTTATCTATAAATGCTATTTCTTACAGGAATAGCATTCCTGGACAGGGCAGGACTGGCCTGGATACTCAACTTCAGAAACAAGACAATTAAAGCCAGAGCAAATTTATATTATTCGGACACGTCTTAGAGCACCGGGCTGTAAGTAGTGATATATAGCCGGCTACAAGACTATGATACTAAGTTTTCCAAAAATTACTTGTTGTCACACATCAAAAACTACCGCTATGTACCTTGGGTCACGTCTTTTGGTGCATTCCAGCAGTAGTCAGAAGTTGGAATTTCCAGGTTCCGAGTAGGAAACTGCAACTGGAACATCCCCCGAAGTCGGAATTTCCTACTGGGAACTCGGTGAAACCTCACCACCTCCGAGTTGACAATCGAAGATGGATGCCCCCAGTGTGAACAGTTGATTAGCTCCTGTAATAATCAATTTATTTGCACTTCTGACTGGGGTGTGTCGCTCTAGATCAGCTGTATTGTTAGACATATGTTTACAAAAATACTGCCATAGTAATAATCACATTCTTCATGTGATATTTGTGAACAACAACGCAGGGCGTGCTAACAACAGCTAACACTAGCCTGGTAGATCAGCATGTTTTTTTTCTGACTTCGAGAACGCCGATAAGTCGGAGATGATGTCACTCCCATTTCCGAGGTTTCTGAAACGCAGCATTACGACAGTCGCCACACGTGCTCATGGGTAGCAGAGTCTTTATGTTGACGGAAATACATTCTCCTCATAGCACCTTTTATCTGTAAAGGATTTATCTGTTTTTTAGCCTTTTAGTTTATTTTAAAGGGCTTTATGGTTTATCTGCGATTCAATCGGTCTTATGTTCCTTAATCTTTAACTAACCCTGGTACACCAGTGTTAAAATAATCTTGTAGCTTTCATGTACAGAACCCCTAACAGTGCTGTAAGGTAGAACTCTGTGATTTTAGGCTTTTGTTGCTCCTGTATGTGGGTGCAGTCTACTCTGACTGGTGTACAGGTCAACTTTGTGCTAAATGGTCACTTTAGTGCTGCTTAGTGCCCTAAGTTCTAAATGGGTTTGCAACCTTGGGCTAATTGGCTCACACAATTCTTTAAAGTTTTGTTAAATGAGGGTAGAGCATGCTGAAGGCCATTGATAACCTTTTTATATGTTCATTATGAGTTGTTTTAGAAATTATTTTGGCTTGTCTTAGCCCTTCATGATTGAGTTTGTGATCTGTTTTAAATGTTTACCTACAGAAACTACCGTCTTATAAGTCAACCTAAAAAGTCATTGTCTTTTGCTCATTTTATGTGAAGACAGAAAATGGCCTACCCTGAGTTCCCTCAGTAAAGCCCCCATTCACATTTATTTTACAAACATAGATCTACTCTCTTTGCCTCCTGTCTGGGTCTAAAGTGTGTGCACTGTGAGAGACATTTGCATTTGTGAGAGTACATTTTCACATATGCCTGTGTGACTATATGACTCTGTTGTTTTTGATAGTTTAATGCACAAGATAGTATTGCTTATTAAACATTCATAGAAACAATCACAGATATTAACATTACCCAGGAAGGTATGGGGTAAAACTGATCCTACCTAGAAATAGACAAAAACTAAAATTTTCATTAAAATAAGTCTCAAAGTAAAGATGTACATTTTTAAAATTTGATACTTAAAAAGCTCACAACCAGCTTTTACAATGAAGATGCACATATCTCAAAACTTACCTTCAAATGATAAAATAATTTAACAAAACAATTTCTATTACAATCAATTGTACTTCCAAGACTAAACTATAAGCGAGCAAATAAAGCAGTGTATGTGTGTGAGCCTGAGAAAGAGGAAACAAAGAAGACAAGATGGTGGCTCTTACATGTGCTAAGATGGTGGTCAACAGAACAAACGCAGTTACCAGTCTTTAACACCAGGAATCCAGTGGCCTTTTAACTGGGCATAGAAAATAAAACACACTGATTTGCGGACATAGCAGTCTGGCAATAATTTAACTTACTAAAAAAAGCAAATAGCATCATAGAAGAGAATGCAGCAGTCCTACAAACTGAACATAACAAACACCTTTGTCCGGGAGCAGTGTCAAAAAATGAGCTCTGCCCAGACGTTTGCCCTTCCTGGGAGTCACTTCATTTGTGTCAGATGAGCAGGACAGGAGCCCAGTTACCAGAGATCCTCCGTTTGAGTACAGCTTAGTAAGGGCAGCAGCAAAAGTCACCAATAACAACAGCTGAGCAGAGGGTTCTTCTTCCAAGAACAAGGTATCCTTGGTGGCCAAGTCCAATGCTGAGCAAATGAAGCACTTTCTTGTTTTGTTTGGATGCCCTGAGAATGAACAGGCTGTGCATTAACACTGTTCTTTGTGCCAATTTACTTGCTTGGCACCAAAACTTGCACAGGAGAGTTGGAGTGACTTCCAAAGTGGAGAGCAATCTATTCACAACTGAACTTAGGCAGAAAATGTTGCATGCTGCAATGCTGCCACAGGCATATCCCAAAAACCAGAGAACACATGACGCATGCACATACGTCATGTGGAATAAATACTGGCGTAACGTGACATCTTGTTGTTCATGGTTGTCTTCGAGAAAGAGCCATAACAATCGCAGTGGCTTCTGCAGCCACATTTGCTTTTGTTGTCAAGGTTCAAGGTTTTATGTATTCTTTCTACACACAGACATGCAAAGCTTGCATTTTTAGATTTGACCCCATGGGACCAGTTTTAAAACATGTGAGTTTACGGGCACCCAAAACCAATTAAGCATGTGGATGAAATGCCACACGGATTAAAAACATTTGCGGATATGCCAACCCCTTTTTTTTCTCTCACTATTTATGTACAACACAGAAATATTGTCACATTTTAATCATACAAATGCAGTCTGTTTTCACCCTTCTATAAACCAGAAAAATCTCATTCAGCATGTTGAGTCTGAGACTGATGCAACAGACGAAAGAGGCTACCTTCAAGCAGGAAAAAGAGCTTGTGAGCAGCCATTGTCCAAATGACTTTCTTTCCACAGGAAATAGCCCCCCTGTAAAGTTGCCTGTGATGGAGATTTGACCAAGGTTTAGACAAACAGAATTACTTGTGCTTAAAACAGCAATCTCTCAATTCATTTTTTTAACTTATTGTCCTGTTTGTTATTTGTAAATTGATCATCTTCAAGAATTCTGATGGGAAAGATCTTTCAGTGAAAGGGGCTCAGAGAAGACCACCAGACAGCCCAGCTGCATGCCTATTGTGCGTTCTTATTCTCACTTTAATTGTCAGATGCAAATATGCATCCACACTGCTGATGAAACTGATATAGAGCATTCCCACAGGACAGTCTCTCTGACAAATATCCTTAAAAAAGGTTTGGTAAGACAAACAGCAGACCAGCTTGATGACAATGAGATGAGCTGCTGACTGAGGAGTGTGAGAAAAGTTGCCACTGTCTTCAAACACCTATTAGCAGCTAAATATATTTTTTCTAGGAAGCGCTTATGTTGTGGAAATGGACTTAAATGTTTTATTTTATTTGTTGCAGACATATTAACACAGATCATTATTGAAAGTTTGTTTTCATCCATATCTGGTAAAGATTAACAATTATTAAACCTGGATCTAAACTCCAATGTGTGTGGTTTCTTTTTTAATTTTGATTATATTTTCCCCAAAAACAAAAGACTTTTTTTTTTTTTGTAAATGGCAATCTTTCAACACATACATAATTTTCAGCCTGAGCAGTATGTCGCAAATCTTGATTATGCAGAAGCCAAAGATTTCCTTGTTTACATAACTTAGATCAATTTTGTCCTTTGGCAATCGCACATTGTTGATTCCAAATTATTCCAAAAGAAGGCAGGCTCTGTGAATTGTGTTATCTAAATGAGGTGGAAAAGAAGTGCCATTTCTTTCGTATTGAAAAAATATTATAATATAGAAGAGTTATTGTTTAATTAAATAACTTGTCTACAACCTAATATACTGTGGAGACTAGACACACAACAACTGAAATGGCTGTTTTATAATTGATGAGATCTGTCCTGACTTAGCTCTCTAACTTTGTCTCAAAGGCCTGGAAAAGGAGAAAGATATTCTGCTTAACTACTGTTTGTTTTTGTTTGATGTCTCTTCTGATCCCTTGGTGTAATTGGTCCTTCTAAAGTTCCCTGAACTGTCGTCAAACATGTCGTCATATAAGCCCATACGGTCTCGGCATATAAATGTATGTATAAAATAATTCTAAAATTAATTTTAAAAACCCTTCAAACCATATTTCACTTTTATATTTTGATATTATGCATAGAGTACACACCTGTTTATATGAAAACATATTGTCCTGACTATCGTGTTAAGATCAATTATATAGTGAGTTCATCCAACGAAAATATTAGAAACTGTAATTTAAACTGTGTAAACTGTTTGTTTGCTTTAATTTGCGTGGATTTGTAGAACAGTAAGTTTTACTTTGTATATTTCAGTCGAGTGACTTGCCTTGTTACTTTAGCATAACACTTTTGCACTTTTTTGATAATGACAAAAAAATATCGTGTAACCTTTTCAACAGGTAGATGTGGAGGCACTTCGATTGTCACATCCTAAATTCAGTTAGTTGTTGAGACCCTGCAGCTGCTTCAGAAGATTAAATCTCACCACTTGCTGAACTCTCCAGAGATCAAGCTAAATCTCCATAACCTCAGCAAGACCCTAATCCGCACTCCCACCTTCAAAAAGACCCTCTTCATTCGTACAAGCATTTAAATGATAATTAATACTTAAGCCGCCAATTGAAACGGTACCCTCACAAAGAGCAAACCCTGCACTGTCTGACTATTTCGCTCCTTGTACGAAATAACCGTCTACCCTAAGGCTGACAGACAGGCTACTTTCAGGCCCCATGAATAACAACTAGCCTTGGAAAACGCTGTGGCCCCACTCAAGTAGGTGTCAGGAAGTCAAGTGGGTTTTGTGTTATCTCTTCGTACTTTCAGCTGCCTATTAGCATAGCTATTCAGACGGCACGGCCCATGGACCACAATGGGAATAGAAAGGGGGAGCCAATCTCTCTCTCCCTCTCTTACTTCCCTCTTTATGTCTTTCACTCTTGAGTCTTTCTCTCTCCTCGCTCCCTCACTCCTGACTAATCCGCTAAGTCCCATGGGGGGCTAGAAGTCGTTGAGTTCTGAAGTGGCTTTTTGTCTTTTAGTTTTGTGTTGGGAAGTGGAAAGTCCACCTGCTCAGAAGAATTTCAAAAAGGTGGTGTTAGTGGACTTTGTGTGTAATGGTGATTGAGTATGTGTGTGTGTGGGTGTGTGTAGCCAGTGTCACAGCACTTAGCAGAAAAGAGTAAAGCAGATAAAATATTTTGAGATCTGAGCAGACTTACTTTCAAGGGCAAGTTGTTGTTTCTTTAAGAGCAGAGAGAATCACCTTTGAGACTGTTAATTTAATATGTCTAATGTATTAGAGGGGCGGCGAAGTGGTGCAGCAGGTGCACACACCACACAGCAAGAAGGCTGCTGAATCAATCCCTGTGTCAGACAGGGGCTTTTCCATTTTCTCTGTGTGCATGCGTGGGTTATATATAAGTTTTGTATTTTTGCAAGTGTGGGTCCCATGAAGACAGCACCCCTTCATCTTAGTCCAAAGTTTTGTCAATTTAGCAGTACATAGTTGAGATATTCTAACAGCTCTACATTTTGTACACGTCATCATTAACATTCAAACAGTTCTGTTACTGAGCGCATTGTGTAAGTCAGGGGTGTCCAAACTTTTTACATCGAGGGCCACATAAAGAGGAATACATGGACAACTGAGCCACTTTCCCCGCCTCTCTTTCATTGTATTGAAGTTAAAGTTTCAAGGTTTATGGGTGGGTTATCACCTGTCAAGGGGCCCTTGTAATCCCGGGCTATTATTAGATTCACACCTAATACAGAAGAGACCTTTTAAGCAGCAGAGATGGAGACACTGACATCTTATCTTCACTTTCAGACACAAAACAAGAGTAAACTGCAACAATGTTGGTGCTTGAAGATGAATATTGCAGTATACTTTGTAAATGAGACCTTGTGGCAAAGTAAATACAGCAGAAAATGTGCATGATTTGTGGTATTTGCTGCTGTAATCAAAATGTCTTGATTCCTCAACTGTTTTAGGGGCCAATTCAAAATGGGCAGCTGGCTGCATTTGGCCCCCGGGCCACAGTTTGGACACCCCTGGTGTAAGTTGAATGATATTTCTTCAAACTGAACAATGCAAATAATGACAGCACTGCCTTTTATTTGTACACACTGTAAAAAAAATAGTAATATAACAGTATTTTACAGTTTTTTTCTGTATTTTTAAAATGCCAATTAATTCACAAAAATAAACTGTGATACATGTCGAATGTAATATAACAGGAAATTACTGTAACTGTGAAAAAACACAATATTTCTGATCTTTTACAAAGAAACTCCGATTAGAAATACAAATATTTATAGTTAAAATACGTTAACAAGTGTATTGTAATTTTACAAATATTTTTCTGTAATTTAAGGGAATAAACTGTAATATTCAACTTTACAACTCTAAAAAACACCGTTTTTCTATAAAATAATGTCTTTAAGGGGTGCTAGTTCGGCAGAGTGTTTAGCAACCAGGCACCCCATGTACTTGCCGGTCTAGGATCGAATCCCACCTGTGACCAGTTTGCAGAGTGTCTTCCCCTACTCTCTCACCACCTGTCACAAACCTGTGCGCTGTCTCTCTCCTATCAATAAAGGCACAAAATGCCCTAAACATACATAAAGAAATAATAATAATGTCATTAAAACCAACTATTAGCAGCACATTCCTGTAAATTTAAGCATAATTCTTCGTATTACAATGTCGATTTACCACCTTTATGGGTAATTTAATTGTTTTTTTACATTAAATGTTTGTAATTAAACGTTAAAGAACCTTAAATTAAGGCAAAATCTTGTTAAAATTACAACTACAAACTGTATTTTAATTAGGGAAAGAAACTATTTTTATGAGAAAGCTATTTTCTGTTATTTTACAGTATTTTTTTGGCACTCCAGCTGCTGGAAAATTACCATTTTTTCACACTTTTTTTTTTTTTTAACAGTGCAAGATGAAGAAATCAGAACACCACAAGGCAGACAGATACAGGGCCATGATGCCACTGACTTTTAAAATGTTTTCTTCTCAGGGGGTGATAAGCTTGGTTGAATAAATAATGTCTGTGTTGCAGGATGCAGAGGCACTGACCCACTGTCCCCACAATCTGCCACATCACCAAAAACCCAACCAGTTATCTCTGCAGCTAAAAAATGAAGTGCCATAACCTGTAGCTCCTCAAGCATCCTCTTGAGGCTTGCTGCAGAAAACACCCCTCACACATGACTGTGTGTGAGGAATGGACAATTTTTCAATCTGGAAAAGCACCTTTATAGCCGAGCTCAACAGTTGGCTTGGGTCTAAATATTTAATGTGTTTAGTCAGAGTGTGATTTGTAAGAATAGCAGAGGTGGGGACAGCCAGTTCCTCTGACTTTTGCTGTGCCTGTGTTGCTGATCGATTGTTATCATCACCCCTTGGATGTTTCTTGCTCTCTTGTGCAGGCTTCTCCCGGTCATGTCATGCTCCATATTATCATGTCGTGCTCTGTAGGCTCATTTTGCTCAAGAATCAAAGAATCAAACTTGAATTATTTATTAGGATAGCTCTAAAGACAAAAACTGTCAATAATTTAACAATTGTATTCATGTTTTAATCATAGGTTGTTTGATGATATATCAAGTGTAAGAGTTATTAAAAACAGAAAAATGTATCATATCTCATCAAAAGTGAATTCAAAAAAGACATAAACCATATGGCCATTTAAACACTTGAATTGTACATATTAATCAACAATAAAATCAACATTAAAAGCACACATATCTGAATAATCAAGTAATTAAACTGTTGAAAAAAATGGAAGCCTAGACTGATTTAACTAGTATTGTCTCTGTTAAGGAAAAAAACAAGATTTTTTTAAAGTTAGTCAAAAAATGCTGGGATGCTGACTAAAGCATTTTGGGGATGTAAACAAAACCTTTTACCAGTGTCTCATAATAATCATTAAATTTGTAGCAGGCTTTGCAATGACTGGTTGATCCCCAAAAGTGTAAAGGGAGGATAAGGAAGCTGGTCTATGTGCGCACATCGTCAGATGGGTATGGAAAGGGGGGCAAATGTGAAGGTTTGCACGCCCTTATAGGTCATGATTATTTTGATTGTATGCCAATATCAGGATTTTTGTTCATGCCCTGTTTCAGTATGAATTCTCCACAGTTTTATGCTAATGAGACCTTAGGTCTGCCTCCTAAAGTAGTTACCATGGTGATCTTACCAGGTTAAAAGGAAACAGAAAAAAGAAAACATCTGTTCTTCCATAGTAATTTTCTGTTTGAACCACCAGAACATATTCCACCTAATTAACCCAAGACAAGGAATCTTGTAAGATCTCTCCACTGTGGCTCATTTCATCTGCAGGCTAACTAGTGTAAGCTAAGCTAAGAACCAAGAATCTGCTTTAAATTTCATTAACTTCAACATGGTGAGAAAAAGCGCTATGTTGTGTATATATTGAGAGACAAACCATTTTTAGCAGACAAATGATTGAAAACTGCATTTAAAATCGAATATGCTTTCGTCAGCTGATAAAAATTTTAAGACTTCTTGTTGATCACCTCAAAAATTCTTTAGGCATGTTTGATGTAAGTGTTTCCAGGCGGCTAGTGGAAACAATGCTTTAAGGGATGAAGATGGCTTCACAAGGGCATCCACAATCTGGAACTGATGTCCATTTTTGTAAACTTCCCTTGCCCTCCATTCCCAAAAGGTCTCAGTTGGATTTAGATCATTGGGACATGGAGGATGGTCCAAAAGGGTGAAGTTATTCTGCTGAAAGAAGTCCTTTGTCAGGCGAGCATTGTGAACTGCAGCGGTGTCCTGTTGAAAAACCCAGTCATTATCACACACACGAGGGCCCTCAGTCATGCAACATCTCAACATAGCCAGCTGCCGTTTGATACCGCTGCACAACCCGATAGTCCATTGTTCCATTGAAGGAAAAAGCACCCTGGATTATGAGGGCACCCCCTCCACCGTGCTGCATAGAAAACATGTCAGGTGGGGTCTTCTTGTCATGCCAGTAACGATGGAAGCCATGAGGACCGCCAGAGGTTATATTGTTCTTGTCAGACAATAAAACTTTCTTCCACTGTTTGGTGCTCCCTTGCAAAGTGAAATGAGGAATTTTGTGGCGTTGAATGAGATGTGGACTTTGAAGTGTCCTTTTCTGTTCTTTAAGCCCTTCAATAGCAGACGCCATCTGACTGTTATTTTTGCTGCGGTCAGCAACAGTAATGGCCTCAACTTGGGCCGAGGATCGCCCCCTGTACGGTGTACATTTTAGGACATCCTCAGTCTCAGGAAAACCTCTGTCATTTCTCAGACCTAACGGCCTCTGAAAAACCTCCGTCATACCAAACGGCCTCAGGAAACCTCCCTCAGACCAAACGGCCTCAGAAAAACCTGCATCATTTCAAACGGCCTCAGAAAAACCTCTGTCATACCAAACAGCCTCAGAAAAAACTCCCTCAGACCAAAGGCCTCAGAAAAAACTCCCTCAGATAATACAGCCTCAGGCTTCAAAATAAAAGTCATCAGACAAAACGGCGTCAAATTAAACTGCCTCAACCAAAACGACATCAGATAAAACGGCCTCAGAATGAAAGCCATCAGACAAAACACTGGAAAAAAGGACTCAAATAAAAAACAGCGTCAGGTCGTAACAATACCATAATCACCATAATATCAAAAATATTAAATCGTCTTGAGACAGCATTCAGCTAAAAATCAGCCACTAGCAAACTTCCTGTTTTCAAAATAAAACCATCTTTTATTATCTTCTTTAGTTCTTTAACGCTTTTGTAAATTGGGCTCTTGTTTTGGAGCCGACCAGAATTTTCTTCGATGGCATAATGGCGCGCATAACGGAATGTCCGAAATGTCCAAATAAAAATTTGTATCCGTGCATTTTATGGCTCAAATGACCACATTTTGGTATTCTACGCGGTGACTTTCTCACCTGAAATGCTCTTTGAACTTTCAATTGTGGCGAATCAACAGAGACATTTGATAGCCTGGTTTGCTTCTGATTTTTGTTGTCGGGGATTTGAAATGCATCATGGGAAACTTAGTAGTATACTACAGTGTGAACAGTTGGCATTCTAATCATACTTATAGTATGTAGTATACATTATATACACATGAGTATGTAGTATGTAGTACGTTAGTATGCCATTTCGGACATATATAATATAATATTGTCTATGGTACCGACTTTTGATGTCACGTGCACTTCCGGTCTCTTAAAAATAATGTTCAGTTGTATGTTACGACCTGATGCTGTTTTTTATTTGTTTTTTATTGTTTTTCCAGTATTTGGTCTAATGGCTTTCATTTTGAGGCCGTTTTGTCTGATGAATTTTATTTTGAAGCCTGAGGCCGTATTATCTGAGGGAGTTCTTTCTGAGGCCGTTTGGTCTGAGAAATGACAGAGGTTTTTCTGAGACTGAGGATGTCCTAAAATGTACACCGTAACCCTGTCTTGACTGACAGCAAATCATGTCCTTTGGCTCAGCACTTGTAAGTTTTTTGGGGGGTCTACGCTTGACATTTTGTTCCATAACCCTGAAGATTTTTAAGAAATTTCAAATGACTGTCTTATTGCATCCAAACTCAGCAGCGATGGTGCATTGTGAGAGGCATTGTTAATGCAGCTCAACAATCTGACCACGTTCAAAGACAAAAGCCTTTTTAACCTCTGCCATTAGGAGGTCATGACAGTGTGACAACATGACAGAAAATTACATGGAATCAAAAATTTTGCTTTTGGCTTTTAAAGGCTGTGGTCTTGAATTTTTGCTCAGCTGAAAAAAAAAAAAAAAAACATTTGAGTTTTAAAGCCTAAGCATTTTAAAGCTCTACATGGAACCTTGTGGAGATCTTACAGTATGTATATATGTTTACATACACACACACACACACACACACAGACATATGCACACTTAGGTAAATGTGAAAAGACTGCAGGGCTAAATAAGATGAGCACAAGCTTAAGGACCCAAAAGACTCTCATGCCAGTTAATGACTGTTGAACCATTTTTCCTTAAATACCTTACCCTAACTTTTGTTTTTTAAGCATTTATCTTATCTTTTATCAGTGTAATATTTTTGCTTAGCTTAGAGTTGTTCACTGAAGTGGGTAATAACACAATGCTTAACTTTGTGAACTCTTACATCAGTGCTGATGGATCAGTGTCATTTATGCAGGTAAGAACTCCAAGAACACACAATATGATTTGTTTTTTTTTTTTTTTTTTAGAGGGTATTAATTACTCCTGTTGCCAGTAAATGTCCATTCCCTCATTGGCTGCTCAGCTGTTCTTCTCAAGCTTGGGCCATTTACTGTACTTGACCCTGTCAGCAGCCCCTCAGACCTACCCTGCAATGTGTTTCATTGTTGCTGTACCATATTGATCCCCTGCCTTCACTTTCCTCTCTACCTCTGATAGCTTCTCAATAAGTGCATAGATCTATGATTGATTTTACCATTGGATGTCTCTGTACAGTCATTATGAGAGAATTTGCAGCGGCCATAATAAGATCTGATGGCTGTGAGTGTTCACAAATCACTTTCCCATTGAACCAAATGCTGGAAGAAGACTTTGGTTTGGATCTTGTGCTCGACAGTGTGTTTCTGAAAATATATTGTTATCTTTTGTACAAAATAGGATTTTTTTATTGTGAAGAGGCAAAGCCTTTGTGCCCATAACTTTTTACTTCATATATATTCTTCATTTGTACTACAACAAATATTCTTCAAACCACACTCCTGTGGCCCCATATCCTTGCCCATAAGTCCTATTCCTCATCAGCCTTAAACCCCCCTCTGTCCCTCTCTAGCCATTACCATAACCTTTTTGCAGTTGCTTAAACAGATTAGCTGTTATTAGCCATGCACTGCTGATGACTCTTTCATGAGGTTGGGCCCTGGTCCTGCAGTAAAGGAGATTTGATAGGAAAGGAAGAGGCAGGTTGAATGTCAAGAAATAGAGGGAGAAAATGGAAAAGGTTCTCTTATGGGTAAAGGGAGAATGAGTTAATGGGGAAGGAGCAGAAGATAAAGGCCAAGAAAGGGAAATGGGTAGGGCATGTGATGGAGATACTGGGAAACTAATTTATTGTTGGAATGCAAAAACAAAAAATAAGTGATGGGCACGCAATTGGTAATGAAGAGAAAGAAATAGAGGTCAAACATACAACATAGATACAAACCATGGTCAATTTTCATTATAAACATGCTGATAATGAGTGTAAACTAGAACCTTGTGAGAGACATTCAACAGATTTGAGTATCAAGTAAGTAAAAAATATACATCCACAGTCAGAATAATTACATTACCATGTTCAAAAATAAAGCCTTGTTGATTGTCTCTAAATATCAGCCCTGGGTTTGTCTACCAACTTGTTCAGATTGCTTGATGAAAGCTATGCTCCAGCCCCCAAAGCAAAATGGTAAAATCAGTATTGATCATGGCTGGATGTTAAAAAAACATCTGTTTACAAAAACAAATAAAAATAGAATAAATAGATACAAGTTAAATATATTTCTCGAACAAAGGACTAAAGTTAAAGGATAAGTTAGGTTTCTACAGCTTTCACATTGTTTATAGAATGAAGTAGAACGATATACTCACCCAGAAGGCTTTCCTGATCCAAACAGTGCTTCAGGAGATATTTAGATCCAAAATCGAGCGGCGGACATCCGTATAATGGTAGCACACAGGGCATGCATAACGCTGCTCCTAAAACTGCATTAATCGTCCAAAAACTCATTTGTTTCACCAATATTTCATCATGGTCCGCTCGTGCTACTCCTCCAAGACAGTACGGGGTCGCTCCACCCATGTTTCTGTGACTGTGCTGACCTCTGAACTGGAAACTTTCTTCACGGCTGTCGCGCATGCACAGTATGGCTCATTGTTTCAGGGGCGACCGCCGGCTAATCAACAACTTTCTTCTTCCAGTTTTGTGCAAAATGGACGAATATCTATCGGATGAAGATGTTGTGGACGAAAACTTTGAATATGATGGGTGTCCTTACAGTTTCGAGCCAAAGTTTACAGATGAGGAGCTCATCGAAAGGAGGAACTTATCCTTTAAGACAAGATTTAATAATAAGTGTCATGCAAACAAATAAAAACAATTAATATGCTTTAATTGTTTGACTGGGCAAAATCTGGCAATGTGATTTTCTAACAAAGCATTAGAACAGTGTTTTAGTGAATAAAAATGGATCATGCACAATTTATGTGTGGATTGACAGTCAGGAGTTCCGGGTGATCCTTAATTGCAAAGGGCTAAATATTGTAACCTAAATTTTATATGATGGTTTTAAAACTGGTTATGCTGGGAGATGTTCAAACTCTTACTTCGATAACATAAAAATTGCATTACACACACACACACACACACACACACACACACACATTTCAACTATTCTTTGCAACTGAATGTACATGAAATAAACTGAATACAATTTGGGGATGCCACGCAGTTGATCTGAAAATTGTCATAAATTCTTACTACTTGCTTTGAAAAAAAGTTAATTGGTTGGTTGATTGATTGATCAGTCAGTTACCTACATGGCTGCTATAAGCATACAGAGCATGGGAGTTACATACATTATAAAGTACTGATTATGATGCACCAAAGTGCATCTCTGGCAAAAAAAAAAAAAAAAGTAAACCTAAGAAAGTACTAATCAGGTTAACATGTACTTAAAAAAGTGCCAAGGGTACTAAAAAAATATAAGTGAAGACCAAGTGAAGTAGACCTGTATCATTTATCTCAAACCTCAGTGTTGTGGGCTCTTACTTGGGAAGTAGAGAGCATTTACACTAAAGTAAAACAGCGTGTTTATGGTAAGTGCAGGCACATTAATGCTATTCATAGGAGAAAAACAGTTTTCTGCTTGAAGATATGAAAATAAACGAGAAGGCAAACTGCTTCACAAGGGAAAAAAGCAACTAAGATGTGAGTGTGAGTAGTATGAAACAGTCTAACAACATGATAGCAAACAGTCTGAAAAAGTCCTTTCATTGAAAAACAACGGTAGTCAATTATTCCTCAAGTTAATAAAGCAAGCCTGTCAGATTTACAAAATCAAAGTTAAGTAATAATTAATGCCTTAGATATTTCATTAACATATTTTTGTTTGTTTCTTGAGTTTGCTGAGAATTATTTTGTGAGAGCTTTCATATCAGAAATGCAAACTGAGAAGAACAGTTTATGCCTCACAACCCTGTCTTCAATTAGGAATTAAAAAAGATGACATGACATGCAGCCAAGTGCTACCCCTCCCCTTCAAAAAAAAAAACAAAAAATGCCAAGAAATTCCTTACACCGACGGTCTCCAAACAACTTTTCTATTTTTTCAATGCACTAGCAAAGAGGAAACATGGTCAAATTCACTGCATTTGGTCAGTACACTTGCTTCAAACCTCCTAAACTCTGTTGGGGTGCTGTGAATTCATGAAAGGCCTATAAGTATAATACAATTTGTGGCTACATCTTTTTTAACCAAATGGTCCCAGAAAATCATCTTAACTGTGTATGTAAACCTCTCTCTACATAGAAATGTAATTTGTATATTTACCATTATCTTTGAAGGCTAATATACAGCACTTTTGACCTCATAAAGAGCCATGACAAAAGTCATCTGTTACTGTATGCTGAATGTGACTGCCTTATTTTTCAGGTCCTTGCCAGAACCACTGCTCAGAAACTAAATGGTAAGTTGTGTTTGATTTTAGCAGATTGTTACGCAGACATATACGTATGCACAGAAGTCAGAAATTTAAGATAATAAATGTTAATGCATCTGCAAAGTACATATTCGATGAGTTGGTCTGTAGGTTAGTGCATCCTCACTGCTCATTTAAATAAAAAGGGTTTCTGAAGGTAAAATGCCCCCCAGAGGATCAGAGTGTAATTAACTTGATTTTTCCCCTTTACTTTCTCTCGGTGAAACTTCCAACGATAGGTCAGTTACATAGTGGGTGGACCAAATTATCAAACACATTCTCATTTTTCAACTCAATTGAACTCCTTTAACACGCACAACTCCCCGCACCCCCTCCTCCCCACACACACACACACACATATTTCTCCCTATAAATTGCGCTAAGAGAACAGTTCCATTCAATTTGCAGGTTTTATCGATCCTAAAAAAGTAATTAGTAAGAGTTATTATAAACAAAGAATGATCTGTGTTGGCTGTTTAGATGCTTCTCAGTGTTATCCAGCATCCCATGCATACGCTGTCACGTTCTAAACTCATTTTTTATACCCATCTTCTGACAGCTGATTCTAATAACCATAAAAATGTTTCTTTGTGCGTTCTCCATTTGCTGTTCCCGCCTTCTTCTTTTTTCCTGACCCAGCGCTATTCATGATTCGAGAAAAAAGAAAGAAAGAAACTCAAGGTCACATCCCATCAATTGCTGTTGTGTGAAGTGTATTTCATTCTTAAAACACCTTGACATTTTTGTTATAGAGCAGTTTTCCTTCCACCTGGTGAAATATGCGAGGCGGTCATGTCAGTGTGTCCATGTGTGTGTATATGGGAGAACTATAGTGTGAGTGCGTGAGCCTTTGTACCTGCCCGATGCTGTGTGTATGTGGGTTTGATCTTCAGTGCGGTGAGTTGGGGCTGTGCGTGGAGCGGGCCATCAATGGATCAATGAACTGATATACTGTGTTGGTTATGAACCCTGTCAGGAGGTGTATGTCATTGTTTTATGAACTGCATTTATAGTATTTTCATCTCGATGTAATATATCCCCTCCCAGTGGATGCAATTAACATTTACTGACATTCTAATGAACACTTTTCTATAATCCACTGTGATTTCAAAATCAGTGAGGCTTACAGCAAATAATGATAAGATTTCCCCACTGTTACAGTCCCTAAACTGGCTGAAGCGCTGAAATGTCAGGTGTGTAATTTGACAGTTTACCAGTAAACATTGTGATTATCTCCAAAGATTTGAGTTTTTAAAAAAAGATCCTGTCACTGCTCTCTGCATTTTGTCCTGCTGTGTACATCATCCCAAAGTGGATTCACGAGAAAAAACTATTATCTGTCAAACAAAAAGGCTGACATGTATACTGAACTATATGCATATATGTATATTTTTATTCTTTTCCATGCTCCAGCTTGAAAAATGATGTTTTTAATTATCTCACTGCAGAGGGCTCTGGCAAAGATTAGAATCAGTCTGTTACCACCGGCGACAGCAAATCAGAAAGAAGCTCTGGTCATTGATGTGACAGGCCTCCTGCCAGAGGGGGCAGTGCGGCCAGATTTACCCCCTCACTGACAACTGTAAAAGGTATCACACATATTGTTATAATGAGGACCAGACTGGCAGTCCTCTGTGTCCTTCACTCTGTGCTGGGAGAGCAGGGCTGACTGACTGTGCTCAGGGGAAGAGGGGTAAAATAGAAGGTACTGGCGTAAATCTAGAGGATGAAAAAATGAGAAAAGGGACAATTTGGTTCTTTAAAAAATAAGCTAATATATGCAAATGTTGTCAGACCACAACAAAAAAGTTTAGTGGTTTTGCAGATGTCAACATTTCAAAACAGAGTTTTTTTTTGTTCTCTGAAGCTGTAGATGTTTGTTCATTTCCAACAAAAATATTTGTCTCATTATATATCTACAGCGTAACAACCTTTTCAACTTTCTCACCAAATGTGTTGTTTACTGTCTCATCCATAAGTTGGTCAAATTGCCCTTGTTTTTTTCGATTCCCAGTTCCAGCAAATTCTGGACATCAAATGATTCCGTTCTTTTCTTTTGGTTTTGTTTTTTTTTATTACAGTGGAACAAATCATTATATGAGTGTGACAGTCCAACAACATGAGGGCAAACAAACTGTGACTGAAAAAGGCCCTAATATTAAGAAACAAAGGAAGTTGCCTATTCCTCAAGTTGATAAAGCCTGTCAGATTTATAAAGTCAAATTGAATAATTAAATGCCTGCCATAGTAAACACTTGTTTTTGTTTGTTTTGTTTCTTGATTTTATCTCGCAATAAAAAAAAGTTTCTTTATTTTGCTGAGGGGGAGGGATAGAACGGGAGATTGACAGGGAGACCTGTACAGTTTATGCCTTACAAACCCTTCCTTCAGGTAAGAATTTTAAAAGTTAACCCTGTAAAGCCCAAACCATTAAATAATTGACAGAAGATTCCAATTCTTTGAACTTGGAGTCTTTATTGGTCCCTCGGAACAACCAAAAAAAATAATTAAAATATCATTTTCCATATTTGAGTTTCAATTTGTATCATATTTGATACATCAGGTCTCAATGCTGAATGATTGCTTTTTCCTGAACAAACAAAAACATAATAAATCACAAACAAATCAACAAATTTGTATTTCCAAACATAAAGAGTGCTACCATCATGCAGTAGTGAGAAAGCCACCAATGGAACTGGCTGGGTGGAAGCCTGGAAAATATAACATTTCAGTTATTTTTACTCATTTTGCGGTTCACATCCTTTTCATTTTGCATGTGGGAAACAGTTTCTCTCCATGTTCAAGCAAAGATGACCTCAGTGGTTTTCGTCTTTCGGGGAGGGGTTGGCATTGCTTCTGTTTCCTCATCATCACTGCTATCTGGGTTTCCCCCAATCTTTGCAGTAGGAGTCCATTCCTTGTCCTCCACATCCTCATCGTCCTCATCATCTTCCCCTAGCTGTTTCATGTCACTTGAATTCCTGTCCATAATCATTTTCAGAGCATCTTCAACAGTATTTTTTTGCCATCTAAAAACACACATGCACACAAAAACAGATTGTGATTTTAATTAAATTGGCCAGTTTTTGGTGAAAAGCAGTAAGCAAGGGGAAGTTACAAGCATTCATATCATGGCAACACCAAACTAGTCATCAGACATGATAATACAGCAAGTTACATACCTATTTTTTTTCCTCTAAATGTACCAAATTATGTAATTTAAAAATAAAAAGACTGTATGCTGCTTGATGTTAGGTATAATGCATGAAAAACAATTAAATGATGATTGACTTTTTTAGAGTTACATTACCTCATATACCCGCTGTATCAAATTTGATACGCCATTTCAAAGTTCTTCTTAAAAAAATACCTGTGTCCAATTCCTCAGTCATGGCAGTCTTAAGGTGCTTACACACCGCATGCTACTAGGCGATCTCTCTCCATGCAAAGTCAGTGTACAGCCGCGATGGGGCGGGGCTAACCCTCCGGCGATGCAACAGCCGCTTTTCACACTACCACATAGCTTGTTGCGCGATGTCAAGTAAAAAACAGTTGATCTTTTCAAACGATGTCTTGTGCGTCAACAGCCAATCAGCGGTGTGTGCGTGTGTGACGGTGCCCGTGATAGACAGTTTCTCATCCGGACAACAGAGGAACAATTTATGTCTGTGTTGAAACATTAGTCAGTGAGGACATTTGTTCCGCCTAGATGGACCATAGAGATCTCACAGATAATGCTGCTGCAGGGCATCAGCTGCAGTCTTTTGTGTTTGATAAGTGAGTGAAAAGGATACAGTTGGAATAATGTCCGCATATACATCCTTTTATATGATGTATCATATGATCACAGCGTAGTGCCTGTGACGCGCCGCACGTAACACCCAAGGCTGGACGCTGGACCATATTGACAAGCTGAAGGGCGACGCGCATCACTGCACAGGCAGAGTAGAGAGCCGGAGCCAGCCAGACTCAGTGATGACCCGTGCAGGCAAATCCAGCTGGAAACAAATATCTACAGAACTTATCTTCAAAACCTGTCTCCTCAGCAAATTTCACCCAAGCCTGCTCCTTTTTGTTCCGGTCTCTGTAGAGTAGACATGTCGAATCGTATAGCTCAGGATGATGGCAAACAGCGCAGATCAACCTCTCCTCCATCTTTCAGCAGGGTTTGAGCCGGAGCACGTGGCCAGAGTGTCACACGTCATCAAATCAATGACGTCAGGGGGTAATGTCATCACTTATTGGCTGCCATGGCACAGCATCACGCGAATTTGCGTCGAAAGTTCAATATTTTCAACTCGAGTGTATAAGAGTTTGACACCCCAAATGCGCTGGATGCTCCATATGTGCCGTGCCAAACGTGTACAACATGCCACCCGGGGCGATTCTGCGTCCAAACGCATCTTTGCATTGATTTTGTATGTAATCTCAACACGCGTCTTTGCGAATTCACGTCTGGTGTGGTCGTAGCATTAGAGTGTCACTGGAAGGACCGCTAATGAGAGACTTACTGCCCCTGTTGGTTTATCTGTGCACTGCATGTATTTGATTGTATACATCAGGTTTTTCAGGATAAAAATACCACACTGCTTATGTGGAGGGCTGAAAAAGTCATGTATCAAATATGCTACGTTTGGGGTTATATTAACATTTCATGCAGCCAAGTGGTAAAAACAACCCCCAAAAATGCCTTGAAATTCCTTATATCAACAGTTGCCAACCATCAGTTTTTCTATCCACTAGCCAAGAGGATAATGGTCAAATTCAGTGCATTTGGCCAGTACACTTGTTCCTCCCTCCCAAATTTTTCAAGGTTGTTCTGAATTCATGAAAACCCTCCAAATAATGCAGATTGTGGTATCAACTCTTTGAATCAAAAGGCCCCATAAATTATAATTTTAACCAAACAAATATCGAGCTGAGCCTCATACATCTTAGCCTCACACCATACACCACAAATTGCTAAACTACAAGGTGATAGGATCTATTCATCACAGCTCTTCCAAATGAGACATTATGTCTTTTTCCACTGTCTTCTTATGTAATTTGTTCTGCATAGGGACTTTAAAAAATACTTCAGATTTGCTGATGAAGAATCAAAGTGACAAGGCAGAACCTCACACAAAACAAACCAAAAGAGAATAACACAGATTCATATTCATGTGACTATCGGCAAGAAAGCAAACAAATGTATTCATTTAAATATGTGAAACCTGGGTCTTTTTAACAGTACAACATTAGCATAATGCTAAGGTTTTGGTGTTACACAAAAACAAGAAGGCAAGTGTTTACAAGTTCCACTGTTATGTGCTAATGTAAAACATTGCTCTGAATATCAATGAGCAGTTTAGTATGCATTTGTGTCTCCACAGCCTAAATTGGCACAAGAACAGAATCAGTAAGAACAAAAAACTAAAACAAAACATCAACAAATAACCCCACCAGCGAAAACCCTGAACAATTAATGAGTGCATCTGATAATGCATGTCCGGCGCAGACTGTTTAGAGGTGAGTCCTTGAAAACAGTTTAATCAAGCTGAAATCCTAAAGGGACACATTGCAGACCCAATTTTGACAAAATACTGCTAAAAATACTGCAGGGTTTTTAGATATCATGAATGTCAATATCAGCTCGAGTGGCATGATAATGAGCCTTATACACACCAGGATGGTGTCACCGAAGTAATGTTGGAGGACATCATTGCAAGCAATTTGGCCAAAGACGGAATGCATGCGACGTCACAGTAGGTGCAAGTCACAGCATTTCTAGTCAGTTAGGAGCAGAAATCACATATTGGTGATGCAAATCAGTAAGAAAGAAAAGTGTCAGTATTTTAGTGCATTTCAATGACATCCTCCAGTTCATTCAGACTGGCCTCAATGCACCACTGGTTCCCTAACAAACACAAAGAGAGTGTGTTTCCTGTGTGTCTGTTTACCTGAAGGTGAAACTTTTCACATAAAGAAGTGGTAATTATGATTAAGAACCATCTGCTATCTAGGTCTTTGCATTTTTTTTTTGACTTGGCATGCACCGTGAGGCTAAGTTCACAGTAGAAGGCAGTGTTTGCATGCACCATCTAAAAGTAATCTGTACACACACTTTGTCTAACATTATTTTATCTATTTCAGTTCTGTCAGTTTTAATTATGTATAAACAACATGCTTATTTTATTTTCAAATGACATCCATTTCTTATTGATTTGGAATTATCAGCCTCCTCTGACCTTATCTGTGGGGACAGAAACACCCAAAGGCCCTGTTTGAAACTTGTGCTCCATGCAAACATGACCGTGTGACCACTTTTGACTCCAAAGGGATCATTCAGTTTAATAACCTAACCACAGTCTTCAAGAAAGTAACTTTCTCATGAGAAAAGAAGGAACCTAAATTCTTGATGTCAAATACAATTATTTCTGAAGAACACAAACCAGGGAATGAACAAGATGGAAAGTGATTATCAGTGTGTCCTCTCAATGGGTGGGGAAATGTGTTTTTTGAATTCCATTTATTTGTACCATTAACAAATGCTATTCTGTTGCAGTCTGTCTGTAAGGACTTTAGCCAGAGACCAGAGGTGTCAGGTTTGAGCCCTGGTTAAAATATTTGGAGGTTGGTTTGGTGGCTGGACAGCAGCCAGCTGACATCCTGGGGCTAACATATCAGAGGCTCAGGATGTAGGGTTTGCACTCTTGCCTGCTTAAACTTCATTATATATCAGCACCTGCAAATGAAGAAGGGTTAATGTTGCTGGTGGTGCAGAGACTATTGTCAGAATGATGAATGGCGAAGGGCCTACCTGGCACGTGTTCCCATACCTGCGCTGCAAAAAACAAAATCTAAGGAAGTTTATTCATTCAATTTTAAGACTGAAAATCTCACTAGACTTATCATTGGATAAAATTGCCATACATATCCAGCATGCGCGGCAACTATCGTTATGCTGCGTTCCAGTAACCTCAAAACTAGGAGTGACATCATCTCTGACTTATCGACATTCCAGTTGAAGTTGGAAAAAAACATACTGATCTACCAAGCTACTGTAAGCTGATGTTAGCACGCCCTGCGTTGTGGTTCACAAATATCACATAAAGAATTTGTTAATCACTATGGCAGCATTTTTGTAAATATAAGTCTAACAATACTATGTATACAGCTGATCTAGAGCGACACACCCCAGTCAGAAGTGCAAATGAATTGATTATTACAGGAGCTAAATAACTGTTCACACTGGGGACATCCATCTTCGATTGTCAACTAGGGGGTTGCAAGGTTTCACCGAGTTCCCAGTAGGAAATTCCAGCTTCGGGGGGCGCTCCAGTTGCAGTTTCCTTCTCGAAACTCGGAAATTCCTACTTCTGACTACAACTGAAAAGCACCAAAAGACGTGATCCAAGCCAAAGCGTGTGTTTGTTGTTTTGTTGCTAATGAATGCAGACCTTCCTCAGAACTCTGCATTGCTTTACAGCTTCTTTTTTCAACAACTTACAGGATGCAAAGCGACGAGGTAATGTATCTCTTTCTAGTTAGTTTGTTGTCACACATCAAAAACTACTATAGCGGTAGTTTTTGATGTGTGACAACAAGCAGTTTTTGGAAAACTTAGTGGTGAAGTTTTGTAGCCGGCTATATATCGCTACTTACAGCCCAGTGCTCTAAGACGTGTCCGAATATTCTAAATTTGCTCCAGTTTTAATTGTCTTGTTCCTGAAGTTGAGTATCCAGGCCAGTCCAGCCCTGTCCGACCCGACCGCGAAGCAAAGGAATAGCATTTATAGATAACCTGTTTTGATGCTATATAACTTATCTTGAAGTGTGTATTTCAATCAGGCATCTAAAAGTGAGACTTTTTTGTAATTACTTAGAAACTCCTCACAGTCCCTTTAAGTAGCAATTACCATTGAATTAAAAACCCTAATTACCCAGATTACTGTTGTGTTGGTTTTACTGGCAGATATTTTCTGATAAATACAAGCAACTCAATGCCTTATTTAAGCATTATGTTACCTGTTCTAAGATATTCTTCTGGACTGGGCAATCAAAAATGAAATTTAAAAAATTGTCATGGATATTTTTTTAATTGAAATGAGACAAACACACTAAGTTCAGCAGTGTGACCTGTGAGTTAGGAATGACATTCAATTAAGAAAAATATATCTCTGAAAAGGAGATCTGATTACAGTTGGGGTGACAGCAAAAGGTTAAATAAATAACCTAGTATGTAATTACCTCCACTAAGGAGGTTGTTTTTTTTATTGTTTGTTTCTCAGTCATTGTGAAAGACAGCTAAAAGTTATATTCTGATTAAATTTGCCCAGACATTGTACAAAGAGGGAGTGTTTACATATGAGGTGATCTAAATGGTGCAGATCCAGATTTTTTTTTTCTTTTGAGGATTTGTTACCATTGAAAGCAAGGGAAGGTCACCATGTTTTCACAGATAACTAAAAAAGACATATTTGCTAAAATGTTAAGGGGATTTTGATCATGGCACAAGGACGGCATGATTAGATCTTGGTGGTAATATAATGAATTTTCAAACCCTTTATTAACATTGTGAGATGGATCAGTTTTTCATGTTTTACTAAAAAGTCATCCAGCAACGACAGAATTGCCTTGCAGGAGGTTTTTGCTCTCTATGAACTTCTATTTGTCAAATGTTTGGGCCTCTTCTGTTCACATCAAACTGTTTTAGGTCATAATTAAATACCCAGGAAAACATGTAGTTTTGTTTATTTTCCTTTTTAAAAATGTCAGCAGATACAAGCACTTCTAAAAGTGTGTCAACCTGACCTAAATGGTACTTGATCAAATGCTCTAACATGAATATATGCAGTTGGAGGTGTATACATTGTGTGCTTTTATCCACTGATTTTACTGAAATCAAACGGAGTGAAAAATTATCAAAGCAAAAGCTGCATGATCATCTGCCTTCAAATGTCCCCATGAGCGACAAAAATAATGTGTGCCAAAAGGTCTAGGACTAAGGAATGTACTGAGCTGCAGTGTTGTCCACATTTTTACCATTTGGTAACCAGTTGTTAGCTCTCAGACTTGTTTGCAAAGGTCACCAGGAAGAAAATCCATAGCAACACGTAAAAAGAGGCCACGTTTCCACCCACTGTGTTGGAGGCTGCCATGCTTGTGTGAATTAACCAGTGCTACAAATGTATGCATGCACAAAAGTCCAGGTAAATAAATCAATCAAACTTAAGTTGTGTAGCACAATTCAAACAAAATCTCTTAGCATAAAGGAAAGTACATAAAAAAAGGAAAAAGAAAATGAATGAATACAATGAAAACACATACCCTTATCACCCTTGCTGTCCAAATAAAGCACACACAGTCGTTCACACACACACACACACAAAGATTTTAAGCAGACATTCTCACAGGTACCAGAATCAGAGGACTGGGGAAGTGCTATATTCAATTAAAAGTGAGGAAACACAGCAGCCAAAATTAAAATGACATTTAAAAAAGAAATCATGGTAAGAAATGTGATATGATGTGTGATGTGAACACTCCAGGGTAAAATCAATCAATATATACATAAACTATAATGAAATATTATATGGTCAAATGAGACAGACAAAGGCCAAACACGTAATAAAATCTGCTCAAGTAGGATAATGAAGAGAAAACCAATTAACAGCATAAAGAAATAGAAATCATAAATCTGAACTTATGAAGAAATAAAACACATTAAGAGGATTAAAGTAAATACATCAATAAGATGAAATAATGATAATAAATATAATCAGCCAAAACCCATAAAACAAAGGTAGGTATTGAGTTTGCTTTTACTAATCAACCTGTCAAAGCAACTTGACTTTCATGAGAAGTATGTAAACCTTAAAGTCCACTGTTGTTAGACACAATATTTTACACTTCATAGTTGTAATGAAGTGTAAAATAATGTGTCTTACAATAACATAGCGCAGTTCTATTATTCAAGCTATCTGCAGAGGTCTTTTCACAGGTACGATAACAAAAACCAACAACAAGTCGAACAATCTGGAATAATCATCGACCCTCTCTCGAATCTGCAGTTCTACAAGATGAGCGTCAACAAGAACAACATCAAGTTCTACTTTTTTATTCTTTTTAGTCTTTAAAGTTCTTTCATTCAGTGCCTTTCATCTGAGCTACTGTTAATGAACCATGCTGATGAGTCCTTGCAGAGGCTCAAAAATGTCTCTCATAATTGAAAAAGGTGAACATTTGTAGGCTGAAAGGTTTTGGATGCATCGTACCAAACTAAAAAATATTTGATTAAGAGTTAAGCTGTTGCACTTATAAAAACATTAAAATTAACTGAAAATAATCAGTAAAACTCCCAACACTTTTTTTTTGAAATCCTGTGTTGCCTTTACTGTTTTTATACAGGTTGTCCTCGGAGCAGAAAAAGAAAGAGATAAGTTCAACCAAATACAGCTCTTAAAACATGATCATCTGCACAAAGGAGGCTGTTTTTACCAGCATTTGTTACGTTGTTGTTGTTTTTATTCTTTAACAATAAAAGACATACAACACAAATCTCCAGAAAAAAGCCAAAGTCTTCCTCTTTTATTGTTGTAAGTGTTTGAAAACCATGGAAACCATGGTGGTCCAACAGGATAGGGCACACCATGTTATGTCTAGTCAAGTGAAGGTCAGAGATATTGGTAAGATAGTTTAAACTTTATGGGTGATGGAGGAGAAAAGCTGTTAAAGATGGACTCTGGTTTGCATTCTAATAAAACATCAATTAGAAAGTACACTTTAAAGAGTTTTTTTTACAAAGTTCATCTGAGATGCCCAAGCTTTGGTTTACTGTATTGTAAATACACCTCACTGTGTGAAATTGTTCGAAACATTGTGCAGACTTCAAAACAAGTATCCTCAGCAGAAAAGGCAGGGAAGCTGTCTCTACACATCATTTACTAGTAACATATGGATTAGGAGGTTCCTTGAGGGAGGATTTACGAAATGTGTGGTTTAAAGGTAACTATTATGCTTTTCCTCTTTTCTGACCTATGACTGTTGGATGCTTGTGTTAAATGATGCCAAAGTGTTAAATAATGAAGCTTATGCATTTGGAAGCGAGCCTTGCAAGCTGTTGTGGATGATTTTGTATGTTCAATGCTGTGCTTTAGTTATTTTTTTACTTTAGTCCCATTGCCATCAATGCATGCCAGACTCCCCTGTATCCCAGGCAGATGCTCTCGGCCAGGGGTATCAAATTAAAAGTCACCAAGGTCCAGTTAATAAAAAATTTCCTCCAATAAAAGGTCCCAACCAAAGTCTAGTTGTGTCTTATTGCCTTCTTCTATGCCCATTATATGATATACTTGTTGATTTGTTAATGCAGAATATGTTTTTTTGAGTGCACAGCTAGCTCTTTTACCATAAATAAGAATAGTCTTCGGCAAATTAATTTAAGGCCTTTATTTTAGGTTTTAAAAAGAAAAAACTAAAATAAATGTTTAAAAAAGTGCAAACAGAGCTAAATAACCCTTTTTTAATCTCAAATTAAAGAGAACCCTGCCAAGAATTTTAAAAAAAAGTAAAAATCTTCAGAAAATAACAAATAATAGATGGCTTTTTTTTTTGGAAAAAATAAATGCATACAGAGCACTGACTTAATATTTTTCCTCTTCTTTTTTCTTAAATAAGAGTGGTCACAGCATTAAAAAAAAACAAAGTCCTACACTTCCAGTAAAAAAGAAATGAACTCTCAAAAGTAAAATCCTTTTTCATCTGTAACTGCTTCTCTGTGTTGTTGCAATATAGCGTAACAAAAAAGTGAAAGGATGACAAATGTTTTCGGTCTCTCTCTCTTTCTCACACACTAACAGCACTACATGCACTGTAGGCTGAACCCACACTCCCATAGGCTGATAAATAAATAAACAGGACAGTGTTGCTAGAACTTGTAAAAATTGAAACATTCAGGAGCAAACGAGTGCTAAAAACTGTAGAACTGAAACAATGAAAATAGCAGGAACTTGATTAGTAAACAATTAGAGAACAGGATCAGCCCCCATTTATTGCACAGGCAGCTTATTTGGCTCTGCCTCCTGTTTGTTGGTGCCTGTGGCTGCTGCAGCTTGTGCTGCAAACACGATAGCAGCGGGAAAATCACCTCCGCTGTATGAGTCATTGTGTCTTGTTCCTCTTTAGTACTTCATTAAACAAATTTTTAGGCTTTAGAACATAAAGCGCATTACAGATAAAATGCATTATTGTTATTATTATTATATTTAGGAACACTCATAGCATGATGGGCTTGTGATCAGACCACAATACGGCTCTGGTGTTAACTGGAGTAGCAGTGCCCGCTGTATATCCGCAACTGTCAGAGAAATGCTCAAAAAATATCTTTTTCTATGAATTTATCAGATAATGGTTACAGGTCCGGACAGAACCATCACTTGATCCTGACGAGAGCTCGCCATTTGGTGAAGCCTGCTCTAGGCCTCCCCCTCCCCTACTCTGCTTCAGAGGTTGCATCACAGTGCGCTGCTCTGCTGTCCAACTGCGGTCTGCTGTACAGCAAGATCACAGTGTTAGCAGGTTGAGCAATGGCTTCCTGAAAATGTTTGTTCAGATGTGAGGGGATGATAGTTTTTTTTTAGCTTCCTAAAGGAGCAAGCACTGGGTTTAAGTGGACAGACTTGCTTTTTCCCAGCCAGAAATAGAAAAAGACCTTCGTGTTTGTCTACGGTACTTCACACGGGTCGGTTTGTCAGCATGGGCCTGTACAGAGATGGATTAGCCAGTTAACTGCTGCTCAAGGATGATACCTTTCCGATGTTAGTTGGTCGTGTTGAAGAGTCAGTATAGCAAACTGTAAGTAACAATTTATCAGTGTAAGGCTGTAATTCAAAGTGGGATATTTTTAACTGAGGAATTATTGTAGTCTCTTTGAGTTTGCTGTTTTCTCTTAAAGGTGTAGTCGGCAATGTGGGAGAAAACGAGTGGAGAGGTTGTTGATAAACAAATTTAGACCTGCCTCCCGAAAGCTGATGGACATGCATCATCATGGAAACGGCTGTAGAAACTGCGTAGCTGACCAACGTAGCTAAGGTAACCCTGACTCGTCAGACAACTCGACTGCCATTATTGAAAACATCACAACCACAGTACATTTTGGCAGATTAGACAATAAGATGAATGCCCGACGGCTGTTACTGTTATGTGAAACACCACAAAGCTAATGTTGCTTACCTGTCCAGCAGACAGACGGCGACATCCGCCTCCCTTTTTTTAGGCCTTTCAATTAGCGGAGTTTCCTCCACCGTCAGAAAGCAACACCAATGTTGACCCGGGTCTTCGCTCTTTCATGGTCATAGCCCTTCTTTTTCACTTTTCACTCCTCTGACCTTTTTCTTTTGGGCTGTTTTTCAGCCATTGCTACTGCACCTATTGTATCTCTCTCTTACGCTAACTGCGCACGCTACACAACCTACGACTCCCCCTCCCCCCTCTGTCTGATCTGCGCATGAGTATGATGGCCCCCTGGATGTGGGGGGGTGTACCCTGTTCTGGTGACTCGGCCCGAGCCACAGTGTTTACCTGCTGAAATTCAGAGCCAAGGCTGTGTATTGAGACCGGACTTTTTTTCAACATGCTGTCAGTGGTGACATCTTGTGGATGGAGAGGAGAAATACGGTGAATTTGACAAACTGTGCATTAGATTAGAGGATTAGAAGATCGCTGACTACACCTTTAACTCCTGCATCAGAAAAATAAGGAGGTGGGGCTTGGCAGCTCTTTGAACACCCTTTGGAGTTTGGCCAGTCAAAGCAGAGACAGACTTTGTGAGAGGCGGACATGTAGGAGGGCCAGGGGTGGAGTAATTTGCACAGACTGTTTTCGTGGGATGCATGAATTACAAGGAAGTGCTGCACAATCCAAAGATCTACAAAGCTTTCTATGTGGACAATTGTGTGTAGCTGCTCTATAGGACTCCAACAGTCAAATCCAAAGGCCCAAAAATGAGTATAATAGCTCTCCTTCAAGGAGAGGTTGAAAGTGTTATACAGTGTTCTCACTTAGATATAGGGTTGTACATTATTGAACGAGTATAACATATGCAAAAGGAGAATCACACACACATATTACATAATTTAAAAATATCCTCAATGATCTCAAACAAAGCACAGCTCATTCCTCTTTGCAAATTCCGGTTCAATCAGTGTGCCTTAGTTCCTCACAATTCAACAGTCGTCTCCTATACTCTGAAGGGAATTTAATATTCAGTGTATTATCTGAAGAGTGTGCTTACAAACTCTCAGTCTCAAGGCACATAATCAGACCACAAGGTCAGTGAGCTGGTTTCATACTTGACACTGTAAGTGTTTGTCAATGACCCTTCATTTGAACACAGATGAAAACAGACGTGAATTTGCCATTAACTGCTACTTTTCAGGTCATGCAGTTCACATGATGGGTTAAGCTAACACTTCTTCTCCCCCTCTTGCCTCATTATTGCCTCATCGTTCCTCACCATTCTGTTTCTGTTTTATGTTTTAAACATCACTCTTTTCCTCGTCTGCTCATCTTTCTCTCATCTCTCTCTCTCTCTATCCTTCTCTCTTTTTCTGCTCTTCTCGCTCCCCCTCGGTTTTCACAGAGGTCTCGATTCGCTCTTGCAGTAGCGGGTAGACTTTGATGTGGGCTTACAATGTGACTTGTGCCTCTGCTAAATTTAATCATATTAGCTAGTTAACCATGCCACCGCCGTGTGACCCACTGACAAAAACCAAGCTCCTTCTGCTCTCCCCCTTGCTCACTCTCTCGTTATGTCTATAATAATGTAGCCTTGGGACTGAGGGGGAGCAGAGAGAGGAGTGCTATTGAGAGATAGAGTCAGTATGTATTTGTGTGTCTTCAGGAGTCTGTTTGCATGAGAGAAAAGAAAAATATATATATATCAATGCAGGATTTATTCAAGTGGTTTTTGTATGATTTCTTAAAGTGCAGTTTTGGTAAATGGTGTTCTTTAAACCTAGAAATCAAATGCTTCATGTGTGTTTCACTATTTATTTTGAGACAATTCCTTAGAGCATATATAAGAGAGATGAACAAGATGGCATAGTGGAGCTTTCACAGTTAACCCTGTCTTTCAATCATCTGTGAGGAAAGACTTGAGGTCTGGGATGTATATGTCAAACATTTACATAAATGTCTGACAACATCACCCAGATGTATCAATCAGTAGGGTGAGGCAAAAAAATCACACAACCAGTGACCTATCTACTGTACACTCAAAAGCCTCTCAGAGACACTACCAAAGCTAACACATTTTGAAGGTCTACATAGTGTATGCAGGGCAAGAAGACCTTGGTCTCATAACTGTAGTCAAGGTGCACAAACGTTATAACAATACCACATTCCCAAGTCACACAGGCCAGTCATAATCCTTTACTCGAATATATACACAAACAATTTTTCACATATAAGCACTGAACCTGTTGATTATAGAATGTGACCAGAAACATTGAGTTTTATATACTTTCACAGTCTGAATATTTTAACAACCAGCCTTTATTCTGGCAAAAAAACAGACAAACATCTTGCCTTGGGGGCCTAATATGGTCAAATCCGCTAGCGTTTAGATGGGAACAGAATAAGGAATGCCTGAATCCGCAAACTTTTGAAACCAGGGTCCAAGGTGAAGAATTTGCAAAACTGTGATGTCGCTGGACGCACAGTACTCTTTAACATAAAGGCTACACGCGCATACCGGGAACAACAACAGCTTTAGCCGTCTACCAAGTAACATTTGTGCTGCTTACTGTGCTCGGTTTGTTATCCAGAGAAAACTATCCAGTCATATTAATTGTCCAAACAGATTTATTGTCCAGACGAGAAATTCCGTTGTCTTTGTGCGTCCACTCAACATTGTTGTTTGTGTTGTAGCAGCGCTGTTTCTCTGCAAACCCTCATCGCCATCTACTGGACTGGCATGCACACTGCAGTGGTTTCATTCATTTTCAGTGTCTCTGTCTGGATGCAGGTCGACTTTGAATACGCAAAGTAAAAACCTTAGCATTTTAGGTCAGAGTGTCTCCGTGTAAACAGGGCCTTTGTTACTCAATGCCACTGTCTTCTCTCATGGGATGAAGCTTTATCAGTGTGTCGTCTTGTATTAAGCACACCATCCTTCCTTACTATACTGTAGTTAGCAGCTGATTTATGCTTAGTAATGACAGTAGACTAAAAATGTGTTTATGTCATATTACTCTGGTAATGTCTGTGCCTGTATTCCCAGTTTTAACCCCCACTGTAATAAGTTTGCAAGCTTTGCAGCGGCATGGATGACCGTCATGGATAGACAGTCACTGTTCACTTAAGATCATTGTGAGTGTCCACAATGACTTGTACTTTTCCTGAAAGTATGTCTCGGACTGTGACAGAGTCAGGTCTAAATAGACATGGTTTATTTCACCCGGGTATGTAAATTAAAATGTTCTAGTTTTCATATACCCATTCTAACATTTACGCCCTGCAATGGGCTTGTTACCATGAACCAGAGGGTTTTTACTGATGTCAAAACAACAGTAGGACATCACACTGTTACGTCAATTTCTTAGGGGGGAACACGATATTGTTTGTTGTGAACAGGGAAGAGGGAGAGGTCTTAGTGTCACAGGCTTTTTGTCTTGTTTATAGAGGTGCTCTGTTTTGCAAGAAGGGATTTGAAACCTACTTGTAGGCATAGAAAACTCCAAAACATACAATATGGGCTATCTAATAAACAGTATAAATTTTAACAAGATACAATGATTCTAAAACAGCACAGCATATAGTAACCTGTAATTTGTCTTACTATCATGAGAAGAAAAAAAACAATCAACTAGAAATTGTACAGAAGAAAATAAGGGCCACTGAAATTGAGGTGGAAAGAAAACTTCTGTGAACAAAGCCAGAATTCTGAATTGAATCTCAGAACTCCAACTTCTTTCTTGGCTACTGAAAAAAATGGTTTTTTTTCCAGACATAAAAAAAAATGTGAACCTGTAAAAAAAAAAAAAAAAAAAATTAGAGGCCACCAGTTCTGAAATTAAAGGCAGAATTCTGACTCTTCTCACTATTTCAACTTTTTAATAGTCATAAATAGAGTTTTACAACAATTTTCTATTTCAGTGGCTGTAATCTTCTGTAACATTGTTTTGCATTTTTTCTGTTGAACCAAATTCACACTCGACCATAGCCTCAACTGAACAATGACCTATTTCCATCAGCACAGGGATGGACCCATGGGCTATGAGATACATGTCATGACAAAAGATGCTAATAAACATTCTGGCACAGTTTTCATCCACATTAAACACACACAAGGTGGAAGAAACAACCGTCATGAAAAGTTCACAGTGGCGTGTGCATGTGAATGTGTGTGGGTGTCTGCAAGCTTGTGTGAATATGTCAAGTTGGATGTATGAGGCAGGATGAGATAGCTCTTGATTACAGATGATACGTTTATTTGAGGAAGGCCAGAAAGATTTAGAAAAAAAGAGTTAAAGACATGCACCTGATGGGATGGAGGGGAAGGGGATTTTACAGTTAGCAAAACAGTCAGATCGACACGCAAAAGAATTGGGGCAAAGACATAGTAAAAAAAATAACTTTATAAGAGTGAGCACTTCAGCACCTTCGTACTCCATACTTGTGTTGTCCTTTCATGATTCTTCAAGACTGGACATGCCCAGTGGTGCTGTGTTGTCAGAAAGAGTCTGTTTGACAGAAGTGAATGCCCCCCCACGGCTCACCACAAGTGTCAATCAGGAGAAACTGCATGTCAGAGGAAGAAAAAGATGGATTCGAAGGTCAAAAAATAGGCAAAAGGATGATTTTTTTGAGCTGATGCAACAGTTAACAAGGTTGTTACTGTGTCTGAGTAACAAGTTGGATTTTTTTATGCAGTTGGCAGATGTCGAATTATTTGGCTATGTCCTTGTTTAATAGGAAAATATATCTTGTTTTGACTTCTGATTCCACTCCACAATCAGGTAAACCAGGAGCAACCCTCAAGGCATGATTGACTCGTGTCCGCTTTGCTTTGCAGCCTTCCTGAACGGAGAAAATGCTTCATCCTCATCATATCATTATCCCACCAGCCTGACAGTGAACAAGCTTGAATGATAGTCCGCATTTGATTATTGCTATTCTTCCCCCCAGGCACTGTGTGTTTGATTACTCCTGCTTTGGAGGTTGATCTTTGTCTGATTATTCTCGCTGTTTGTTTATTCATGTAATCACTGCCATGCACAAAGTCCTGTTTTTGTTTATGTCAGGGGTTTCATGGGGTCTTATCTATGTGTAAACATCTCTGTTTTGAGCTTTTTTTCCTCAGTGTGTGTGTGTGTGTGTTTGGGTATTGATAGCTCAAAGACTTGTCTGGGTGTGATTTCTTTTGCCTGGCAGGCTAGCGTTTAGAATAATTGGTGCCCCCCAGAACCGGTGTTTATTTTTGTCAACATTCCAATTACATCAGACCAATCAGTGTGGTCACAGCCCAGTCGTCTCATCAACACATATCAGCTGTGTCAACATCCGCTATCATCTCTGGCTGTCACACTGATTGTAACTCTATCACTCAATATTTTAATTACATTTGGATCTTGGAGGAAAAAGTAATAAGCTGAAGTCTTGTCCGCACATTTTTTCCATTACAGTATCCTCCCAGCACATTGTTTAAATCTTATAATCTATGTGACAAATTGAGAAATTAGTCTATCATCCATGTTGTTCAAGTGAGTCTGTTACGACTGCTGGCGACTTGTCACAAATCTAGAGTGGCCCTCCCTTCTTTTAATTATTAGATGTATAATCATTTGTTAGCATGATAAAAATTGTTTCATTTTTGTTTTTTGTCAGGTTTAGAGGTAATCGTTTTTACTGACTTGATAAGTTGAAGTGTATCTGGAAAATTCAGTGGAAATTATTACCTTGCCACACACGCCTGCCCCACCCTTTAGGCAAACAAGCATAGGGCAATGTAAGCCATTTGAGTACTCAGATTACTTTACAGTTATAAGTAACATGCTATTTTTTCAAGTCAAGCAGTATTAGTTTCTTTTGTCACAAAGGCTACTTGTTTCTGAGAAAAAAATTCCTTGTATTACGGTCTTTCTTGTTTGTTAAAAAATTAAAGAACACATTTTTTGTTTCATTTCTACCTGTTAGCATGTAAGTGCTGACCTGTGGGCAGGCAGACATTAAAAAATGAATATAGTCAGGTAGTGCTGAGGTAAATTTACGAGATTCAACAAATGACATGTAGAAAGAAGGTGGTATGGAGATGTAAAATTCCTATTTTGTTGGATTTTAGGACAAAGGATCAAGAGCAATATCAACATGAAATGTACGATTCAAATCGTGTTTTGATTGCTCTCACTGAAATGGCTGTTGTTTCAGTGAAATACACCTTTAAGCATGATGTCACTGCTCTGTTCAGTTTTAGCCTGTGCACCTGATTAAATATAAAGATTATCTTGCCTTTTATTCTGTTGTTTGACTGCAAAGTTACAGATTGTGGGCCATCAACTTAGCTGTAGACGATGACTCCACAAACTCAAAGACAGGTGCAATTTTGACTTTGTGCCATATTTATAACCAAATTTTGAAATGAGAGGGGGTAATGCAAAAGTACACTAAGTGTTATTTCTCTCACTTTGTGATGCAGTAAGGTAATACATTACATTAAGCTTTAATTTGGAATCACGTCTTTGCATATTTATGGTTAGTACATTCATAAATTTCCCCAGAAATAACATGTCAGTTTTCTCTAATTAACACACACTGTCTGTCCCATATGCATTCGGCTCATTGACACACTTTAATGCTGGTCTTACACATCACGATTCCTGTGATTTTAACGTCACGAACGAATTTTCCAAAGTTGTTTGCAGTCATTACATATAACAGGAGGGCTTATGAGACAGTTTTTGCAGGTTTGCTGTCACCAGTCCTGGCCTTAGGAGAAAATCCAACATGCTAAATTATATTGTTATGTGTGAAGCTGATTTCTGTTTTCCTTCTATTTGAGGCACCTTCTGGCTTTCATACATGCTCAAGCTCCTGATTTCCGGCAGCTGTGGGCTACCTTACAAAAGCCTGTGTGTGGCTCCGCCCACTCTCTCTCACACTGCAGCCAGGATCCAAGATCCAGCCAGGCCTGACTGAACTACCCCTCTGTTTGCTCATTATTTTATCAACTTTGTTTATTAATAAAACTTTTCTTAGTTGATTACCTCCGCCAAGGAGGTTATGTTTTCGGGAGAGTTTGTCTGTCTGTCTGTGAACAAAATAACTCAAAAGTAATGGATGGATTTGGATGAAATGTTCAGGAAATGTTCAACATGAGAAAAGGAAGAACTGATTCGATTTTGGTGTTGATCCAGATCAGCGTCTGGCCGCCATGGCGAAAAATGTGATTTCAGTGAATAGCTACTGAACTAAAATAGATATCATTATGACTTCAGTTGCTAATGTTTTCATGGTCAGTGAATCTAAATATTTTCATGAAATAAAGGTAGGAGTAATATTTATGGTCAAAATGACAATATGGCTGAGGAGCGCTGGCGGAGGTCTGCGCTCTCCGAGTGCTTTTCTATTTGTTTCTTTGACTCCTTATGTTGCTTCCCCTGAGCCAGGGTTGCAACAATATGGTAAGTCTTTGGTCTGGTCTTATGCAAATTTTACAGTTTAATGATTTGACTGTGGTCAATATAGCAGCACGCTCATGGGCATGATCATTCGAGTCTTTCCCTCTCATACATACACAGATACATATGTAATCTTATACAGCATCATTCAACAGAAATCTGAAGTTGAGGAATTTATCTGGCTTGTTGGCTGAAAAGTTTTCACAGATTTATTATGGACACTGGTGAGGTCCTTGTCCAGCAAAGAGCTGCAGCTATATCTGTCCTCATATTTTGCTCCTCACAAAGTTAATGATTTGAAACATCACTATCAAACATACCTTTGGTTTCTTGTTGTTCCACTGTCATATGAGCGGATTTTTGAGTCTGGAAGTGTCTGTCCAACCGTCAAGCAGAGTTTCATCCCTGCGCACCTACCCTCATAGAACATCACACTGTATAACCTCTCTGTTTCATCCAAAGGGCCTTGGCAAAGCTAGTGACCTTTTTGTGTCAGGACCCAAACTTTGGCAAAGGCTGGATTACAGGATAGTTTACAAAAATGTTTTGTGCACATTGACTGAATAACAAAAGGGTACAACTGACAGAAAACTACAGTGATAACCACACAGCTTACAAAAAATAATCAAATATATTAAAGAAATAATGAAGTCTGCATCAAGTAGCAAGTGGTAACAGCATTAAAAAAAACAATATTGACCGTGAAAAAAACACCTGTATAACTTAAATAAAAACCTGGTATATGTGTGCGAAAAGAAATATGACTTATTATTAATTATTTCAGGAGTTAAAACAGACAGCAGCTTTAAACTTCACTTATATACTAAGACGTTATGTAAGACTTAATTAAAATACCTCATCTTTAATTATTTTTGTATCCACTTTGGATGAAAGATTTACTTAAATCAGTTATTTCAATGTTTCATTCATAATGTGTTTGGCTGTTTGACTGAAGGTAGTGTTTATTTTGTTGACATTTTTGCATTATTGATCAGACTGTCAAGCAGGAATGGATTATACATACAAGGAGCAGGCGCTTATGGTTAAAAGCCCATCCTCATGGATTGAATACACACATTTAAATGTCAAGTATATTTTTCAAGCCATGAAGAACAAGTCCTAGTAAAGTCAAGATTCACTCATGCTCAAGTCTAAGTCAAGTCAAATTTAATATTGGTCAAGTCAAGTCAAAAATTATCAAAATTGTGACTCAAAGTTATTAGACTCAAGTTCACACCTCTCGTCTACAGAGATGTTTGTACAAAGGTGTGAGCATAAAAGCACAACACTTCCTCCTCAACAACTATCAAGAAAACACTGTGGAAAATAGAGAGTTTATTCAATACAAAAAGTGCAACTTGTTTTTCGAGGAAAACAGAATAAATAGATCATAGAGTTGGATTAAGATGATGATTGAAGAAAAACTCAAATACAATACAACACGTGGCAATGCTCTGCAGCTGCAACAAGCAACTTAACTCAGGAGGGCCTCCCATAAAAAAATATGAATAATTCTTTCCAGGGGATGTTTCTGTCTTCCATATACGTCTGAGTCATCCTTGAGGATGAACCAACTAAAGATTGCTTTGAAGAATTTTCTTCAAACTTTGCTCCAAAGTCGACCCTGATGCAAGTGTAAATTGCTGTCATGTTAAAGGTCACATATCAAAGTGTAGCAATTTGCTTGCATGATGATGCTGTGCCTGTGAACACAGTATCTAAGGTGCTTTGAAGGATATGTTCAATCTTTGCATAAATGCCCCCTCTAACTGAAGAATAGAAAAAAGTTTATTTTGTGGCCAAAGGTGAAGTGTAATATTTCACAAATGCTACAAGGGGCTTTGCAAAACTTTTTCTGATTGTGCTCCATGGTCCAAATGTGTGTCTCCTGCTTATGAACAGTTTTAGATATTCCATCAGACATTACACAGATGTGCTTACACTCAGTGAGCTCTGATTCTGCTATATACGCCTTCCTCATTAAAAACATTAAAACGGTTTTACTAATCACACAACCAGCCTAGCAAGTGTATATCCTGAGATGGTAGTTCTAGGTTAAAGCCAAAATGATAAACAGTATTTTTAATCAGTTGTTTTTTTCCTTATCAAACCTGATCTTCCTCGTTTCCTGTCTTTGCAATAAAAGTTAAAGGTTTTCTGGCCCCAAAATGACCGCTGAACTAAAGGAATACAGATCTGCTATATTGCTTTCACTGTTTTCATGTATTTCTTCAGAAATAAAAGAACCAGTAAGACATGGTATTAAGGTAGAAAACCAGGATTAGGTGGGATTGAAATAATCCTACCAAAGAAGGGAAGAGACCCAAACACAGTTTAACCATTAGAAAGTAGGAGTGGGATAAAGGGAGAAGAGAAAAGCTCCAAACAGAGGGAAGAGCAAGGAAACATTATCTCTTAATATAATAACCGAGGATGGGATGAAATGGGCTAGTGTAGAAAGACAGAGAAAACACTAGGTATTGTTTTAATCCGTCAGTGGGAACCTTCTAATCCCTTGTTGGGAACATCACAGAGACACGTTGGTGTTTTTGTCTTTTGTTCCTGGGGCTAATCCCTGGCTTTCAGGCCCTCAGGTCTGGTCAGCTATATTGATGCCACTGTTATCCGGCCATATATATTACACACACCATGGGAGAAACACACAAATACCTGGTCTGACATGTAAGGGGTCATTCGTGGCAATGATAATAAAAAAATATCAAAATGTAAAAATATTTCAGCCAGAATGTACTTTATCCCAAAGAGTAGGACAGACACACTTGAGTTTGATGCACAGTTAAACTTTTTAGCTCAAAGCAGATTTGAGGTTTAAGATAAGAGGATAGAGTGCATAGTATTATTAGAAATTATCAGAGGAAGTAAAAAGGGAGTTGGCCGTCTTATTACTTTGGCTCATTTTTGATGTCTGATTAAAGGGACAGAGGTCATAAGCGCTGAAACTACTCATTTCTGATTGTCTCAGGTCGAAATTTGATTCATCACAATTTTACCACAATCAGCCTTATTTTTGTTAAAGCTTCCATTATCTGGCTAAAAGCATTTCAGAGGGGATTTGCATTAAATATCATGTATTCTTCTTTTCACTTTCATGCTGATACTTGTGTTTTCTACCAGACTTGCACAAGCTTCAGCATGCATTTCATAAAGTTCAACATCAAGTCTTTCAGCTAGATATGCCTCTAAATAGAAAAAAAAACCCTTAATTTGTTCTTTGTTTGTTTTTGTTCCATTTTTTTAGATAATCAAGAGCAGCAAAAATACATAAAAACTGTTTTTTTAGCTGGCCATGTTTCAGCAAGCTGATGCAGTTTGTCTGCTGGTGATTAGACCCAGATCTGCTGGCAATGAAAAAGGAGTCCCTTGTCAACTGTTAGCGGGTTTACCTGTGTTTAAAAAAAACCTGCCTTTACATGCTAAGATTAGTGGGAAAGTGGTATAAGTAGGCTATGACTTATCTCTCTGCCTCTTCCTCCTTTCGAGCTCTCCTCTGCCTGGGGTGCCCCATTTTCAGTAACATCTCATCTTCCTTAAAGGGACTGTGAGGAGCATCTATTACCGCCAACGTAAAAGACTCTGCTATCCATGAGCACGCTCAGCGACTGTCGTAATGCTGCGTTCCAGTAACCGCGGAACTGGGAGTGACATCATCTCAGAGTTATCAGCGCTCCAGTCGAAGTAGGAAAAAAACATGCCGATCTCCCAGGCTATTGTTAGCTGTTGTTAGCATGCCTGTTCACAGATATCACATGAAGAATGTGATTATCACTATGGCAGCATTTTTATAAATATAAGTCTAACAATACTATGTATACAGCTGATCTGGAGTGACACACCCCAGTCAGAAGTGCAAATAAATTGATTATTACAGGAGCTAAATAACTGTTCACACTGGGGGCATCCATCTTTGATTGTCAACTCGGGGGTGGCGAGGTTTCACCGAGTTCCCAGGAGGAAATTCCGACTTTGGGGGACGTTCCAGTTGCAGTTTCCTACTCAGAACTCAAAATTCCTACTTCTGACTACAACTGGAACGCACCACAAGACGTGTGCAATCCAAAGCATTTGTTTGTTGTGATGCTAATGAATGCAGCCCGGACCTTGCTCAGAATTCTGCATTGCTTTACAACTTATTTTTTCGACAACTTACAGGATGCAAAGCGATGAGGTAATGTATCTCTTTCTAGTTACGTAGTGGTAGTTTTTGATGTGTGACAACAAGCAAATTTTGGAAAACTCAGTATCGTAGTTTTGTAGCCGGCTATATATCGCTACTTACAGCCTGGTGCTCTAAGACGTGTCTGAATAATATAAATTTGCTCTAGTTTTAATTGTCTTGTTCCTGAAGTTGAGTATCCAGACCAGTCCAGCCCTGTCCGACCCAACCGGAAGGCTAAGGAATAGCATCTATAGATAACCTATTTTGATGCTATAAAACTCATCTTAAAGTGTGTATTTCCATCAGGCATACATCTAAAAGTGAGACTTTTTTGTAATTACCTAGAAACTCCTCACAGTCCCTTTAAATGATAATGGGAATTGTATAAAGTGAAGAGTGAAGTAGTGTTTTTTAGTTTTAGAGAAAAGGCTATGCCCCTCTAAGACTTAACCCTCATTTGCAGCCATTGTTAGCCAGCTAGCTGTAGCCAGTGGGGGCTAAGGTAGCTTAACTTTCCCCCGTGCAGCCGTGAGGCAATGAGTCACTGTCTGAGGCAAGCACAGCTGTAAGTCAAGAACCACTTGGTACCCCACCAGTCACATTTCAAATAGATTTTCTCCACTTGGCAACTCACCTGTTGGGCATCAAACTCTGATTGGTGACTCAATCGAGGAACATGAAGGTAGCAAAGTCAACAGGCACAGGTAGGTGTATCCCTGGGGCCAGAACAGGAAACACTGAATCAAATCTAAAGATGAAGTAAGAAATACGCATAAGATTGACAAGGTTACCTTACATGTCGACACTAATGACTCCTGGCTTTGTCAGTCAGATGTCATTTTAACCAGGCTATTCAGGTTGTGTTCAGTAGACGATGTGGGCTATATAGATAACTGGGCATCTTTTAGGGGAAAACCTGGTCTGATGGGAAAAGATTAGATTTATTCCACTTTATCTAAAAGCATGGCAGAGTATATTCACCCTAAATCATGACTTATCAGTTTGCAGAGCTGTAGTTTCAGTGCTTTTTATACCGTTTTAGGGCAGTTTTCGAGCCATTACTGGAAAATAGAAAATATTCGGTTACTGCAACCTGTTTGCCACCATGATCGCAGCCCTCTGTCAGAAACACTGTGCCTTTTTTGCACCTGTTTTTCAAATGTACTAAATTTATGGGCAAAAACACAGCACACAATCAATTGCAGATACTACAAGTCACAGTGCGGGTGCTAAATGATTACATTTGCATCTACTCCTCCCATTATTTTGCGCATTCTGATGATCTGCATCTATTTTGCATATTTATGAGGACAAACACACCAAAGGCCTGATCTACTAAGATCCAAAATAAGGGGTGCTAAATTGCATGTGCAAACTAAAAAATTGCACATGCTATTAGTGGGCATTTTGCGGGTGATCTACTATCACTGCATGTGAAGTTGATAATAGGAGCAAAAGTGGTGGGGACCACCCTCTTTGAAGGAGGATTTTGCGTGTGCTATCGGCTGTCACCATGGAGAATTTAGGAGAGCAGGGAGGCCATAAATGAAAGATGAAGTTTGAAGGGATGAAGTTGGAGGCAAACACACTTACGGTAATTTTTTCTCTTCATGTCATTTTGACGGACAAGATGGTCACTTGTCCCTCATGCCATGTTTTATCCGTCATTTTTAATTTTCTTTTTCTGTCTGCAATGAAACATAATCTAAGTGTCAGCGTTATCGTTACACAGCTTCACCATCAATAACCTCTCATGCGAAGCAGTCTCACAGTTACGCACTCAGACCGCACAGGTAACTGTTGCCTTTTATGCACTGACTGCGTCACACTCTCCATGCACTGACAGTCTCTAAACTCGCAGTCAGCGTGTGGAGAGTGTGATACAGTCAGCTCTCAGTGACTAACGGAATGATTAGGGCTATGAAGGGCTTTTTTTTTTAAATACATGAAATGACCGAGGAGATGTAGAGCGCAAAACAGAGAGGGTTTACTTTACGCATACATCTTAATGGCACTCTGGATCGTCCCTCTTTTTACAGTCCTTCATGATGATAGACAGCCTGCAAGTCTGCAAGTTATTTATGAAAAATATTCAGTTCATGTGACCCCTGTTTGCCTCCATAATCACAGCTCTCCGTTCGTAACACTGTGCCCATTTTTGCATCTGCTTTTCAAACATACCAAATTCAGACGCAAAAACACTGGACACAATCATTTGCTGGTTTGATAAATCTAATTGTGGGCACTAACTGATGAGATTTTTATCTCCTCTTCCCAGTATTTTGTGCGTTCTGATCATCTGCATGTATTCTGCATATTTATGAGGGCAAACACGCTCAATGGACTGCGCGTGCTAATTTGTTCATCTGACAGATGCAATCCTTAGCGCACCCTGTTAGTAGGTCAGCTTTGAAGTTTGCACATGTTTTATACCTGCAAACCTTTAGTAGATCAGGCTCTTAGTCCTCTGTGTAGACTGAAATCAGTTATGGAGTTCCTCAAGGTCCTGTGCTAGGTCCAATTATTTTCTCCTTATATATGCATCTCTTGGGGATGTCATGAGGAAACACTCATTGTCAATTTTCATTGTCATGCTGATGATATTTTGCCATATATATCAGTAAGGCCAGGTGAAACAAATCAGTGATCAATTACTAGAAGCATGCCTGAAGGACATACAGATTTGGATGCAATCCTGTGTTTAACTATATTTGATTATTTGAATGATTCATCTTAAATTCAGGATCATTGAATGGAATTTTTTGTATCCCCTGTAGGAAACAAAAATGGTTTTACATGCAGCACAACAAGATTCTAAACATTTCATTGAATCTGATTTAATGCAACTAACAAAAATTCAGGGATGAATCACATGTTGAGATAACACAGCTACTTTTTGTTATTGACACAGTAAAATTTACTGGTACCTACAATAATTTAAGAGGTAGGTTTAAAAGCCTTTGGAGGGCTGCATTTAATCTTGGTCTGGTTTTAACTGCCTGTAAGAGACACTTGATAAGTTCTTATCACACCTAAGTATTAAGTGATGAAGGCTTAGCACAACTGAAATGAGCACACACATAAGTTCAAAGGGGTTTGCATTGGCTTGTCTACCTCTAGAGGGTGGTTTGACATCACTTTGACTGGCAGCTTAAAGTTATGATGTTAGTGGGTCAGTGGTTTATGGGATTAGCCCCCTGCAAAAGTCAGATGCTATTTAAAGCAGGACAAAGTGGTTCCTAAATCTAATTGAGGTTGCTTGTGGGCAGAATAACAATAATTTCTGTCTTTGTATCAGCCATAAGGACATAGCACCTCTGTGTTGTTAATACTGACAATACTGTTGAGAATGGCTTTGTGGGAATAATTAATTTGTTCGGAAGAAAACAATGCTTCAAGAACAAACTAGTGATGCACACACATTGAGGAACATTCTTCCTGAGAACAACAGACTGAATTAATTTGGAAGTATGTTTTGAAAAACATAGCATTGAATTTCATATGTAAGTGGCCTCTTCTTAAAGCTATGGTCTACGATTTGGAAGCTCGGTACATCTTAATAACACAGTTTATAAGGCCGTTATTGTCATATGGTCCAATCTACCCAATATAAAGACCAAAAAGAACACAAAAAATCCATTCAGTGTATCCGCTGCAAAGTGGCATAACAGTTGACCAATCCGAACTGCAGGGAACAGCGGTTCGGATTGGTCCGTGAGTCCATCCAATCCCCTGTCTCCCTGCTCCGCACCGTCCCACCTTCTCCCCACTACCTCCCTTATGTACCAGTGCGCAGCTAGCTGCACAGCTACTAACGGAGATGGAAAAGACCAGCACTGAAACCCGAGGTCGCTTGCTACCTCCCCCTCATCAAGGGAAGGAAACATAAAATGAGAAAAGGCTGAAGTAAGGAAGAAATATATATATATATATATATATATATATATATATATATATATATATATATATATATATATATATATATATATATATATATATATATATATATATATATATATATATATATATATATATATATATATATATATATATATATATATATATATATATATATATATATATATATATATATATATATATATATATATATATATATAGATATATATATATATATATATATATATATATATATATTTGTTAGGAGGTGACACAAGCTGGGTGGCGGGATCTTGGAACACGGAGGGGAGGGGTGAGTGAAGGGGGGGCAGGCTGTGTTTTTCAAATCTGACTCAACAGCCAAACTGGTTTTCAGATCGTAGACCCTGGCTTTAACTCTTCAGCACAAGACAAGAGCAGAAATAGTAAAAGGCAATATGGCATCATTTCACTTTGAGACACTGATACTGTTGTAGTTAAAAAGATGTTTCCTCAAAGTGCTAATGAAGTTTAATTAATCATTTGTCTGTAAGTACACCTTGCATAAATATTAAAGTTTCTGTTTACATGTAAAAGATTAAGATATATGCTAGACTGAATTATAGCACACAGTTAAAAAAAATCAGATTTTCTGCTTGCTTTTGAGTCACTCCAAGTTTCATTATGGTCTGTTGTTTTGAAGTACTGTTAAAAGCCAAATGCTTATGCATATTTTAGGACTTTGATTAATTACCCCCACAAAGGAGGTCATGTTTTCATCAGGGTGTTTTTGTTTGTGTGTTAGTTTGTTTGTCGGTTAGCAAGATAACACAAAAAATACTACTGAATGGATTTACATGAACATTTTACCAGAGGTGTGGTTTGGTCCAAGGAATAAGCCATTACACTTTGGTGGCAATCGGTAGATTTCTAATTTGTAAATATAAAATAACTTAACATTGGGTAGTATTTTAGCAAATCATATCTCTGACATCCCTTGATGGATTTGCTTCAAAATTCACATGATAATATATATTATATAATGTAACATCACAGTCAGTTTCATCTGGATCTGATCCAGGCTGACGTCACAAAAAACACTGACGTTTGTTATGGCAAATCCCATTAATTTCCCCTCAGCTGCTGTGAGAGTTCTGCCCCCTTCATGTAATTATGGGAATTGTAGTTTATATGCAAACTCGCATCAGTGTTCATGAAATTTCTCAGCTTCACTTGCAATGCCAGTAGAGGACTTCTCGATGTGGACCGACATGAGCGGAGACTCGGACGTCTTTTCGGAGAATGTGGTGATCCAGAAATGTATCTTGGTGGAGGTCGATGCTCTCTCAGTGCTTTTTTTTACTTTTCTTAATGTACCAGCTATTGTAGTGGGTGGGGTAATGAGCAAGGATGATTTGTAACTAGGGGTGTGCGATTTGACGATATTAAATTGTTAAGGATTATAACGATTTAATATCGTCATAAAGCAGAAAGATTGTCAGATCGTCTGAGTGGGCAGAGAGACTTTGACGCGCACCCAACTAGCCAATCGTAGCACATTACAGTGCATGGCGGGATCTCCTGTTTGGTTATGTAGCGTGAAGCCATGGCGGAAAGAAAAAAGGAGATAAAAGCTTGAAGATGTCTGAACAAAAATCAGTTCTAAAGCAGCTGTATTATTCACTCAGATTATAGACATTGCAGTTAGATAACATTTGTTTTAAATTGTTGCACTTAAAGAGATAATGTTGATATTGTTGTTCATTACCTTTTATGTTTACATTTATTGCACATTTTTATAAAAACTGCACTATTTAAATTAAAACCTGTTCAGAAAGTTTCTTTGGCTTTAATTGTCCTTTTTTTCTTTTAGACTTTTACATGTTTTATATGTTAAACATAGGGAAAAAATGGTCAAACATGCAAATTAGTCTAGAAAAATCAACGTAAAAAAGAATCGTGATAAAATCGTGATCGTAATTTTATTTTTAAAAAATCGTGATATGATATTTTTGCCATATCGCCCACCCCTATTTGTAACCAAATATATCATTACTTTTGCTTTTCAATCTTTGACCCAGTGCTCTCGCCTTCAAGCCGCAAAACTCATTAAAGGTTAACAATGAAAGTATGAATGTGCTTAAGCTGTATTTAAAAACTACTTAAAAACCAAATTGGACTTTCTGACTTGATGGAATAAGACATCATCCAAATCCAAGTGCTGAACACTTAGTTCACCCACGTGTTTTGTAAAATGATTCCAGTTTTGGTAAGATACACCTCCGATGTGAATTTGACTCATATTTCACCCCCCTTTATAAATAAATGCACTTTTGGGATCAAGCCCCTCTTCTGTCTCAGCCAGAGATTAACATAATTTTACAGCAGGATTTTCACTGGCTAAGACTTCAAATCTTTCCCGAAATCCCAACTTAAGTAGAGTCATTCTCTTCTTATCGTTTTGCTTTTTCCTTGAACAGTTTCACAGAAATGAAAAATGAGAGTAATAAAACAGTAATATCAGTAAACAAAGGGCTTAATTATGAGGGCCATGCAGTGTGTGGAAAAACAAAAAAGGAGGCGATGTCTTGCTACTTTATTTTACAAGTAGTTTTCTTTCCTGCTTGTGTGCAGCATATTAGCCTCGTTAATAACTGAATCAAAGTTTTCACCACTGTGGTAGTGAGGTGACACAGAGACCTCAAAGCCCTGCAGTAGAGAAAATATAGTCCAGAGTCAAACATACATCTAACTGCACAAGCTGAACAGAAATCCCTATCTCATGTGGAGGGGAAAGTAACAAAGAGGAGAACAAGAAAAAGCACTTGCTAAGTCAACACATGAATTAAATATTTTGTCTGGAGTCCCACTTGGCAGAGATTGCATTTTGCTGAAAACCGTTGTATTGTCAGGTCAACTGTTAGTCTAAATTTTAATACCAGTTTTACTTCTTATTTAAAGGAAGAGTCACAGGAAAGATTAGAGCAGGATACTCCAGTGTAAGATACAAAATGATCTTAATTTTGTGACTGAGAATAAAATTGGTTTTGTAGCCTTTATTTAATGTTGTCACATCTAATGGAATACATTTACCACAACAAAAGCTCATGACTTATGTTCATCCACTGCAGTGATATATCACACTGGTCAGAAATTTACAAACATCTAAATAAATTAGGGACACTCAGGTCAAATTAAATTGATCACTAATTGTTATTATTATTTGACGTGTCAGCTGGTTTAACAATTAGTCAAACTCAGCTTTGCAGCTGGAGTCAACCTACCCTCATATTAAAGGATTAGTTCGGTTTCTACAGCTTTCACATTGTTTATAGAATGAAGTAGAACAATATACTCACCCAGAAGGCTTTCCTGATCCAAACAGTGCTTCGGGAGCTATTTAGATCCAAAATCGAGCGGTGGACATCCGTATAATGGTAGCACATAGGGCATGTATAGCGCCGCTCCTAAAACTGCATTAATCGGCCAAAAACTCATTAGTTTCCCCAATATTCCATCATGGTCCGCTCACGCTACTCCTACATCACAGTCAGTGTCGCTCAAGACATGTCTTGTGGCTGTGCTGACCTCTACTTCATTCTATAAACAATGTGAAAGCTGTAGAAACCAAACTTATCCTTTAAGAGTTCAAAAGTCTTATTTCCCCTGTCTCAAAATCCATTTGTTTACTTTTTATTGCTACTACACAACAGCCAGGGGACTTCTGGCTGTGTTAGCACTGTTGACAGTCACATGCATTTTGAAAAGTAACTTAATATTTTTTTTTACCTTTTGTTTTTATGGGTGAATGTAATTGTTGTGTCTGTATATTGATGTTCTTTTTACCTGCTTGCACAGCAAATTTCCCTCAGGGGACAATAAAGTTGAAGTTGAAGTTGAAGTTGAAGTTGAAGTAACACAATAATTCAGCATCAAAGAACGTAATCTTAATTTTCACTGTCTGTCTATTCTGTGCTTAATCAACTTGGAATTAGTCATCTTAACACATTTATAACTAATCTTTTGACAAAATAATTTTTCTTCCACTCTGGACTATTCCTTGTGCTTGAATTGTGCTCTGAGTTTGCAGTAGTGTACAGTTTTAAAATTTGGTACTGATAAATATGTCAATGGACCATTATTTCAAAGTCACATTTTTTAAAACTTGGACCACTCCAACATAGGCAGCTTTTGAGCTGTTGGGGCAGATGCTTAGTTAATTATGAAGTACAAATTGCGATATGTGGAGGTATGAAAAGTGTGGTTGTAACATTATTTTGTGTGACATTTACATGAAAAATATATATACTTAAAAATGTATTACTGCAACAGAATCTTGGTCAGTTTGCTTTGTTCATTGTCACAGCAGAAAAGAGAACTTTAAATCAATACTTTTTCATATCTAAGGGACACATTTCCACATAAATACATTCATTCATTTTCTATACCCCTTTGTCCCTTTCGGGCTCGGGGGGTCTGGAGCCTATCCCAGCTGTCATCAGGCGAGAGGCGGGGTACACTCTGAACCAAACGCCAGTCAATGGCAGGGCCACATAGAGAGACAGACAACCATTCATGCTCACATTCATACCTAAAAGCAAGTCAGAGTGACCAATTAACAAATGAGCATGTGTTTGGTCTGTGGGAGGAAGCAGGAGTGCCCAGAGGGAACCCACGCATGCACGGGAAGAACATGCAAACTTCACACAGAAAGGCCCCTGTCCAACCCGGGTATCGAACCGGGAACCTTCTTGCTGTAAGGTATGCAGACTACCTGCTGCGCCACCGTGCTGTCCTCCACATAATTAACTATCTTAATATACATACAGATAAATTTAATATATACATGAATAAGTGACTGAATATTTAGCAATTAAAGCAAAATCATGCTCTGCTGTTTGCTGAAATAAAAGATAAAGAATGACTCTGAAAACTGGCTTGAGATATAAGGACAGTGATAGTGCTCAGTGATGTGAAGCCAGTCCTAATATCAGACAGGTCATCCAAAAATCTTAACAGTCTGCTATGTCTTTGTTCTCTCTTGCTCGAGTTCTGTACAACAGAACAACACCTTATTGCCCTCCTGCTCAGTGACTCCCCCGCCTTGATCATTAGGAATTTGCTATGTTTGCACAGCCTGCAAAATGTGTTTTGAATCTTACTTTCTTTTCACTTTGGGGGGTTTAATCTACCCTCCTTGATGCACATGATTTATTTTTCCATCTGATCTTTCTCACTATGACTATCTCAGGGGGTAAGGCTTCAGTGAACCCCTTCACACTCGCCATCTGCCTCTGCAGCTGCAACAATACTGCTCTAAATGATGCTTGGATGCCAACGTTAACTAATCCTGATTCTTTTTACTTTTCTGCACTGATTTGGTGCATCCACAATAAAAGCACGCAGTCTATGGCCCTCGCTGGGCCTTTCTGTCAACTCTTCAGCCTGGGCCTCAGTGTCACTGTCTGATATTGTGCTTCGTTGGTAATCAGGAAGTTATAGGTTTGAGACCCCAGCTTCAGCTGTCACATGGCAAGATAATTAAACCCAAAGTTGCTGGGTTCCACTTCTGTGTCAGTAAATGTACATCAAAGACTAGAAAAGATCAGGTCTATTTACCAAAAGTAAACACCTGCAGTCCCTGCTCTTGTCCATCAAATGACGAGATATGTCCTTGCTGTACCAAGCATGGAATGGCAATGTGCATCCTCAGTGAGTCAGTCTGTCTTGTAATTCTAAAAGATGGTGTGTAAAAGGGCCCAGAAGCCTCACTCAGGCGTCATTGATTGGCTAATCCCTCAGGGCAGACCAAGATGATTGGCTGTCTGTCAGGGATGTCCGGCCTCGGATAACTTGGATAACTCGGATAACAATGCTTGAGACTGGTTAGTGAGAGGCAATGTCATGCTAGCAAACTTGTCAGAAATGAATGTAGAGTGTTTTAAAGTCAGATTGCAAGGACATTTGAAATTAAAACATCTTTGACCTTAAAGGATAAGTTCAGTTTCTGCAGCTTTCACATTGTTTATAGAATGAAGTAGAACAATATACTCACCCAGAAGGCTTTCCTGATCCAAACAGTGCTTCAGGAGATATTTAGATCCAAAATCGAGCGGGGGACATCCATATAATGGTAGCACATAGGGCATACAGCGCCGCTCCTAAAACTACATTAATCGTCCAAAAACTCATTAGTTTCCCCAATATTCCATCATGGTCCACTCATGCTACTCCTCCATGACAGTCTGTGTCGCCCCAGACATGAGTTTGTGACTGTGCCGACTTCTGAACTGAAGAAGAAGAATGTATGCCTTCGCACATGCGCAGTACTCTCTGGAGCGCTGCCTCCGCATCCTCCTTTCGATGAGCTCCTCATCTGTAAACTCTGGCTCGAAACTGTAAGGACACTCATCATATTCAAAAGTTCTCCTCCACAACATCTTCATCCGATAGATATTCGTCCATTCTGCACAAAACTGGAAGAAGAAAGTCGTTGTGTAGCCAGCAGTCTTCCCCTGAGACAATGAGCCGTACTGTGCAGGCGCGGAGGCAAGCGTTCTTCTTCTTCAGTTCAGAGGTCAGTACAGTCAAACAACATGTCTGGAGTGACACAGAATATAATGGAGGAGTAGCCCGAACGGACCATAATGAAATATTGGTGAAACTAGTGAGTTTTTGGACAATTAATACAGTTTTAGGAGTGGCGCTGTATGCCCTATGTGCTACCATTATACAGATGTCCGCCTCTCGATTTTGTATCTAAATATCTCCCGAAGCACTGTTTGGATCAGGAAAGCCTTCTGGGTGAGTATATTGTTCTACTTCATTCTATAAACAATGTGAAAGCTGTAGAAACCGAACTTATCCTTTCAAGTCATCAGATACTGTTATCTGTCAGAGTGCTGTACAACCACCAGTGGATTTACTACAGAGCAGTTTTCAGAGAATATGTTGTGAAATTAGCATCGTAAAAATGACACAACTCTGTTTTTCAAGACTTGAAGGGGCTGAGGATGAGTTTCAAAGTGGAAAGTCTCTGGACGTACATCAAAAAACCATGAACGGAAAATAAGATGTTGTTTACTTGATGTGTAACCTGACAGTGTATACAGGCAGTTGGTGAGCAGCTGAGGAGGATGCTGATCAGTAGGATTTCAACATTTATTACTCTGGACTAAAGATATGGACAAGTTCACTGTGAGCAAGGAACAGCCCCGCTGATCTTGTCTTGTTATCCTCCCCTGCCTTTATGTGTGAATTGAGCATTTTGCTGGATTGATGGATTTATATAATGCGTGTTTATCTGAGTGAATGTCATCATAGTGTCTCCAAAGACATTTTTGTTTGTTGTGGCCTTCACCAGTTGTGAGCCTTGCAACTGCTGCTACTACTGGATTTACTGGGATATGGCATTTGGCTTCTTTAATTTAGGATTATGACAGTTGAAACAGGAAAAAAAACTTTCTTTTCCTATCCCTCACATTCCATGTGTGCGAGTAATATTTGCTAAATGCCTCTATGCACCAGTGAAATATCAGTGAAGGGGAGAAAATATAAAGCATGTGAACCCATCTGACAGCCTGTAACTAGCCAAGAATCTAAGATGATGGTGTCAGTCTTTACAAACTATGTTTCTCTGCTTAAAGAGATGGTTCAATTTTTATGAAGTGGGGTTATATGAGCTCCATATGGCCACTCAGTACATGAGATGCAGTAGAAAGTTCTCTGCTCTCTCTCAGTAAGCCACATTTTATAAAAGTTAAGTATTTTCTGTGCCTACAAGAACTCCCATCAAACAAAAAAAGAAAAAAATAACACAGTTCAACAGTGCGCTACCTACATTTTTTTGAGTGCATGAACTTTCGGAAAAATAAAGTTAATGATTCCACCGGGGCAGGGCTGCGCAGAGAATACGTTACGTGAGTAGGTTAGTTCCAAATTAATTTTACTTTTCCGAAAAGTTCATGTTCTCAAAAAAAATAAAAATCTTGGTAGCATACTCTTAAACTGTGACTTTATTTTTTGATGAGAGTTATTGGAGGCAAAAAAAAATACCTGTCGTATTTGATAAAATGCTTCCCTATTTGTGGCTGTTTCTGTGTCACAAACTTTTACAAATGGTGGCTTACCGAGGGAGAGGAGAGAACTTTCTTCTGCATCCAATGTACTTAGTGACCATATGGAGCTTATACAAAGTGAACTGTCCCTTTAAAGAGACAATTTCATGTTGAAATAATTTGTTGATGTTTTCATATCTTCTTTCTTTACTGTTCAGTTGTCCATCTGCCCGAGTTTAGGAGGCCAGAGGGCTTAAAAAGAAAGAAGGAAATCCAGCACACTGACTGTAGATATGAGGACGAACATCATTTTCAGCTTATGGTGACTTTATAGGATCAGTACTCTGTCTGTCTGTTCAGGCCACGATTTATTTCATTAATACGTTTTTCTTCATGTTACACTGGTTCACCAGTTCACCCAGATCCAATGATTGCTGTGTTTGGCATAGTTGGAGAAAAGAACAAGAATTTTACAGGCACCAATCTCAGAATAGCAAAATTTACAACCTTGTTAGCTTGCAGGCAGATCCTTCTAAATTGGAAGTCCCCACATAAAGCCAGCTGGACCCACTGTATAAGAGATGTGATGCAGCACATAAAGCTTGAAAAAGGTATACTGATGACTCTTCTGAATAATTTGAAAAAGTATGGAAGACATTTATGGATCACATCAGAACCAAACTCAATTTCCCACAAAGCTGAATGAATATGAAATTTGTAGATTGGTCATAGTCAATAACTTATTGCTTCCAGTGTACCATGTCACTTAACATAATTTCTCTTTTTTGTTTAAATGAGAATGGAAAAGTTGCCTGCTTTGTTTTGTTTTGTCTCATTTTGTTTCGTTTTTGTCAAGTTATACATGTCAATCTTGCCCTTTTGTATTTGTATTATTTGCAAAGAAATATTAATAAAAATATGTAAAAACAAAACAAAACAAAAAAGAGTAAAATCCACATGGTCACTGAAATAACATGTAACTAACAAAAGTAAGACTACATTAAAAAAAAATCAGAAAATTAACTAATAAACATCAGACATTGCTTTTGAAATTGTGGTTCAACAGAATTATTCATAAAAAAGATTAAAAATGATTTGACCATAGGGACATGTTCAACTAAGGTGTGTCCTGTAATTAGCATCACAAGTGTCTTCAAGCTTGTAATCAGTCTGTTTGCCTATTTAAAGGGTGAAAAGTAGTCACTGTGTGGTCTGGTATCGTGGTGTGTACCTCACTGAACATGGACCACAGAAATCTAAGGAGAAAGTTGTCTCAGGAGATTAGAAAGAAAATTATTGACAAGTATGTTAAAGATAAAGGCTATAGGACCATCTCCAAGCAGTTTGATGTTCCTATGACCACAGCTGCGCATATTATTCATAAGTGTAGGTCCTGTTGCAGAACTTCAGCCAACCTCCCTGGACATGGCTGCAAGGGGAAAATTGATGACAAACTGAAGAGACGGATAATATAACAAAAACCAAAGAGCCCAGAAAAACTTCAAAAAATATTAGAGGTGAGCTTCAAGGTCTAGGTACATCAGTATCAGATCGCACCATCTGTTGCTGTTGTGAACTTTGGACTGGCCAAAGTGGACTTAATGGAAGACGACCAAAGAGGACACCATTGTTGAAAGCAAATCATATTTGTAAAAAAGCGAGACTGGAATTTGCCAAAATGCATACTGACAAGCCATAAAACTTCACCTGGAGCTTTTTGGCAAGTCACACAAGCTCTGCGTTCACAGACCCAAAAATGAAGCATACACAGAAAAGAGCACTGCACCTACTGTGAAATATGGAGGAGGCTCAGTTATGTTCTGGGGCTGCTTTGAGGCATCTGGCACAGGGTGTCTTGAGTCTGTGCAGGTACAATGAAATCTCAAGACTATCAAGGCTGGAGCAAAATATGCTACCCAGTGTCAGAAAGCTTGGTCTCAGCTGCAGGTCATGTGTCCTCCAACAAGATAATGACCCAAAACACTCATCTAAACACCCAAGAATGGCTCAGAACAAAATGTTGAACCATTCTGAAGTGGCTGTCTATGAGCCCTGATCTAAAGGCTACTGAAATTTGTGGAAGAAGCTGAAACATACAGTCTGGAGAAGACACCCTTCAAACCTGAGACAGCTGAAGCAGTTTGCTCGGGTGCAGAAGTCTTATTTAGAGTGACAGAAAATGCCTGATTGCAATGATTGCCTCAAAAGGTTGTGCTACTAAATATTAGGGGTACCATTATTTTTGATCAGGCCAGTTTCATAAGTATGTTTTTAAATGATTATGTTGAACCACAATTCAAAAGCAATATTTAATTTGATTAGTTATTTTCAGTACCTTTTTATTTACTCTTACTTTTGTCAGTTTCAAGGTATTTCAGTGACCATTGAGGGTTTTCTTTCTTTTATGGATGGGTACCAATAATTTTTGCACATGTCTGTGTATACTGTTTCTGTAAAGGGGCTGTGTGAAGTTCAGATAAACCCAATGCCATTTTAAGTGAGGCTGCGATAAGTAAAAAGGATCATTGTTTATCTGTTGATCCCCTTGCATTACAGGAAAATATACAGAAACTTTAAGTGCTAATAGAGCGCAACCTTCCATCAGGGCATTTTTTACATTCTTAGCCAAGTTTTCACTACAAATGTGGGAAAACTGCCAAAACTCATTTGGTGAACAAATCCTCATAAGAATTCTTGGATCAACATCTTCATTTAGATCACTCCAAAAAATCTCATCTCTTCCTAACTGAAGTATGATCAACATTCCCTGAAATTTCATCAAAAATCATTCATCACTTTCTGGAGTTATTTTGCCAACAGACAAACAGACCAACAAACACTGTCAAAGCAAAACCTCCTTGTCAGGGTAATTACCCCAAAAGCTACAAGAAAACCAGGTTTATTGCCAGAGCAGAACATGTGGACATTATGTTAAGAAATAAATCCCAAGATGGAATGTCTGCTGTAAATGATGGCCCTGTGTATGTTTTCCACACATAAAGCTTGATGTAACTACAGTGCAATACAGTCTTGAAATGGCAACATCCCTAAATATTTCACATGGTTTAGTGACCCTTCCATCTTGTATTTTGTTATATGCAGCAAAGCTTGTCAGTTGTTGTGTATCTTGGCCACCTACCCCTAATTGGGCTTTAGCTCTGCTTAGTCATTTCTGACACCCATCCCAATATTATCCCACAACCTGAAAATACATAACACTACAGCGAGGAATAGCATCTAACGATGGTGCTGTGTTGCACTGATGTTCTATAAAAGGAATGTGAAGTGGTATGAGGACAATTTGTGAGGTTAATCTAGAATATTGACCAGAGCAGTATGCGGGGCAGTTAATTAAGTTTTAGTTTACATTAACATTTTTAGCTTACTTTTAAGGAGACAAGATAAGCAGTATTGTAGAATTTCTATAAATTTGCATGTGTTGTGCACCCGGTTTAGACATGTTAGGAAAATAAAGCACACCTTCTCTTACCCTTCCCTGGCTTGTGCTCTGCCATTACTTCTTAACCCTCTACTGCATGAATTATTACTTAAAAATAGTAAAAAATGTTTTGAATGCTTTTATTACTTAAAATGGCCTAAATAATAGATAAATGAAAAAAATGTTTTAAAAAGTTTAAAGGGGGGTCGTTGATTGTTGCCACATGGCAACAATATGCAATCGTGGAAAGTGCCATAAATCAACATTTTTGACCAAAAAGGCATTTTATTTAAAACAAGACTCAACATATCCATGTCATACTCATCCAAAATGAACAAATAAACATTTATACAGTGAAAACATTTTAAAATTTCAACACTTATCTAAAACATCTGCGAATTAAAACCAGAACCTTGAACCTGGCTCAATAAAGTACGATCTACCATTCTTTGTTCTCATTTCATTCAGTTTTTTTTCTGTTTCATTTGATTTGATTTCAAATCATTTCATTTGATTTGATCTGAATTCATTAGTTTGACCTGATTTCATTTTATGCCTTGTGAAAGTCAACAACGCAGTTCAACTCACTGTCTGCTAATAGAAACCCAAAACCTTGAACCTGTTCCAATTAAGTTCAATCTAATATTATTTTTTGTTTTTCATTTTATTCAGTTGTTTTTTTCTGTTTTATTTAATTTGATTCATTTGATTTCAACTCATTTCAGTTGATTTTGATCTGATTCCTCCTCTAGTTTGACAGTTATTTCTACCCTGCTCTCTTTCCCTCCCCCGTAGAAGTAGCTGGGATGAGTCTTTTATGGAGGACAGTGGATACTATGTCAAAGATAGCCAGCAACATACCTTAAATTACAAAATATAAAAAAAATATATAATGTTATTACTTTTAAAACATATAAGCAAAAGGTTTAAACAGTCTCAGGATAGTTTCACGCTTTGTAAATGAATGGAACTCCATTAGGTTGTATACACCAGGAATTTTTCCATATTAGCATACTGTTGCCATAAGTCTGTTTTGGCATATTACAAAAAAATTATAACAACAAAATTTAATTAAATGTAAAAAAAAAAAATAAAGTTTACTTACCCCAAATAGTGATTTAAATTTTTATTTGGTGAAAATACTCCAAAAATTCTAAATAAAAGACAATCTTGGAGAGCCCCAGACAATTATGTTTGGATGTCAAATGTCCATTAGCAAAAAGGACTGGCAAACAACATCTCCTGGCAATGCGGGCTCTTAAATTATATTTCCTTCAAACTAAAATCCCCCTTTTCACACCTAAATGTAAAAACATACATTTTATTTCACAGCTTTTTAGAAAAGTGAAGATAAAGTAATTGTTGCCGTATGGGAACACTATGCAATAGAGGGTTAAAGGGGACATATTATGCAGAAAACACTTTTTAAGGCATATCAACACATTTTGGGGTTTTTGGCCTTCCTCCCAGCCCACACAATATGATAGTACACAACAAAACCTGCATTTAGCAGGTTGTATAAATGTCAACTCATGGTATTTGGCGAGCACAGACCAGAGTCAGGTGTCTGCTGGCCCTCAGATGGGTAACACTGAACACAGAAGTCTCTTGGACCACAGACCTAGAGTGCAATATCTGTTAGTCTCCAGTCGGGGCACCAGAAGTCTGCAGGGCCGCAGATAGAGAGTCAGATGTCTGTAGGTCCCCAGATGGGGCCAAAGTCTGCAGGGCCGCAGAGTCTACCAGTTCTCAGACATGAAACTCAGGAAGCCGAAAGTCTCCTGGTTTATCAAAGGGAAGTCAGGGAGTGGGGTGAGTTGATGCTCTGACATTGCAGGAACTGGGACTGGTGGTAAGTGGCACTCAGCAGATCCAAGTGTGTGACATAGAACTGTAGAACTGGAACATTCTGGGGCTGAAACACTGAAACACTTGGGGGTTTAGGCTCAGAAGCCACCTGCAGAGGATGAAGCACGTAATCCTCTAGAACTAAAGGACTGAGGCCGGCCTGTGGGGGTTCATGGGTCAAAGACAAGTTTTTTAGCCAGCCCGGCAAGGTTTTTTGAGTTTGGGAGTTTTGAACACTTTTCTAGGTGCCTGTGTTAAAGGAGCCTCTTAATACCAAGGATGACTGTCTTTTTCCTGAGCCTATATAGAGAACATGATGTTTCAATCAAAACAAAAAATGTAACTCATCACCATAAAAAATGTATCCTGTTGGGTCCATTTTGGTCACTTTGTTCTGTTATGTTATACAGAAAAGTGAACAAAAAGGACACAAGCGCAGAAAGATTATAAAAAATCACACTAAAAAAGTAACTACAAATTCAGAGATTGAAAATACAAGGGAACTTACAAAAATAAAGCAGAACCTGAGAAAGGTGAGAACATGGTGGAAAAGAAACCAGAGGAAGCATGCAGTTTTCCACACAGGACAACCTTACTGCAAAATTAGTTTATCTTTGTTTGCTAGTCACTGGGGTGAGCCCTGTGACTAGACATTTCATGTAAACCAAAAGTAACCTAGGTAGGCAGGACTTGTCGAATGGAAGTAACTTATATTTGCTCTCAGAACATCACTTTGCATTTGTTAAACATTTTAGTTCAACAATCATTAATCATTATATCTTTTCTTCAAAGGCCAGGCTCAGATGAATGTTGAAATATTTATCCAGTCTTTGTGTTTATTTCCTACTTTAAGAAAACAGGCATTTCATTTAAAAATGTTTTCGCTTTCATTGAAAAAATCCCCCACCCACCCTGCAGTGTGTGAAATGCAAATATGCGTCTTTCAAACCGGAATTCAGAGACTGTTCCTTGTTTACATGCATGAGTCACATCAGACTGTCGCTGGTTTGATCAGAGACGCCCTCATATGTCATACGTTTTTAAATGTATTCTTCAAAAGAAAAGTCTATTTACGGGTTGAGGTATGTGTCTGTGTGCTTGTGCGAGTGTGTATGTCTCTGTCTGAAGCCCACTCAGAGCTTCACTGTAGACACCGAAGGTCTCTCTTGTTCTCCCCAGTGGCGTTGATTGGGAAACAGCTCCAGGCCACCCCAAGGCTCTGCCACTCGTTCCTTCATCTTGTGTTTGTGTTTGTGCATTCATAAGCTCCAGACTCCACAAGTGTGTCTGTTTGTGTGTGTGCGTGTGGGCTTATGTGTGCATGGCAGTTTAAAGTCTGGTCTCCAACTCAGGCGTTATCTTGATTAACAGCTGCTAACTTCTGATGAAGAAAGTAATCAACAGAAGGCATCAAAAGAAAAGTCTATTTTTTACTGCATTTAAAAGTAGATGTAACAATATCAGGTTTTAGAAAAAAAAGTGAATGGGGTGAAGGGGAAAGAAAGAAGGGTTTCAGTTTAAATGCAAATAAATTAGACCAAACTGGACTTATTTAGCTGATGATCAAAGAGACTGCTGAAAGAGCTGTGATTCAGAAGAAAGCATGGGAAAAATTAAAAAGGACATAATCAGGGAGAAGGCAGGAAGGAAGGAAAAGTATGACACAAGGGAGAGAAGAGAGGATCAGGCCAAGGTGGAAATATGGAGGAGGAATAAATCAGAATGTTAGAATCACTGCCAGGTGTTTGAACTTTGAGAAAGGCAGTATTTGAGGATAAAGCGTTGAGGATAAAGGTTTGTTAGAGCCAGGGGGGATTCGCTCTCTGTTTCTCTAACTGTCTTTCTTTCTCTCTCTGTTTCTTTCACTTACCTAGACAGGATGATTGAGCTTTTAACCAAAACTTAACATTACACACAGTCAGAACACATTTTGAGTTGAGAGCTGGGTGAGACAGCTTGATTACAGGTGCGCAGATTTATTTAGAAAAGCCCATCAGAGCTAAGTGCAGTAATGGTTAACTCCTGAGCAATGACAATGTTGGCAGTGTTTTCCCAGCAAGGTTAAAATGGAGTTACAACTACTAAAAGAACATGTTGTCAGAGTTTTTCAACAAATGATGGAAAGTTAAGTATTCTATTATCAAAAACATTTAAAGTGGTGGTGAGACTATACATTTACTGGTATTGACCATATTCCAGAGCTGGGGTGGGCAAGTGGCAGCCCAGGGGCCAAATGCGGCCCTCCACATCACTAAATGTGGCCCGCCATTCATTCCCAAAAACCAGCAGCTGTTCTATATAATCCTATGTAAGTCATTTACAACCTTACTTTGGTCTTATTGTGTCTAAATCTCTTTCATGAAGCCTTTAACATTATATCAAGTATTACTCAATACTATATTTAAAAAATGGCAGCAGCAAAATATTTGAGCTTTAAAAATGTGAAAAGCACACCATTTTAATGATTTGAAAAAAAGCTTCATTGGCTTTAATCCCATGTATGTTAGCTAAATTTGCTTGAATTCTTTATCAAGTTCATTTGATTATGCATAATAACTTATATTTATGTTGTAATATATGAATGTTGGTATGCTAATTTTATGACAAATTTATATTCTCATATGTTTTTTATCCAACATTCTTTTTCATTATCAAGTTTCTGAACATTTGTAACAATCTGGCCCTCAGGCGGGGAAAAATGGTTTTATGTGGCCCTCTTGGTAATTAAAGTTGCCCACCCCTGTTCTAGAGCATGGACAACTCTTGGTTTCTCAGAAGGCCTCATTAATATGTTCTGATTGTCAAATGGCCAAATAGTAGGCGTATCAAATCTCAACAGTTACAGTTATTTGCTATTCAACAAAAAGAAAAAAGCACATTTGTTGTGTTAACTCTGAAATGAACATGCTTAAATGTGGTTTCATAAGGTAAACACTAAATTCAGCTTCACTCTTTTCATGTAACTAAATAATTAGTTGGATATTAAATTATATTTTACATTTTTCCCTTTTTCCCACGAATGCGTATTTGAAATATTGAAAAGTTATTTGGAAAGAAGCTCATGACCCTTTTTGATTCTGTGTGACAATGACTTATATTATGCAAATGTGTGCATTCCATGATCCGAAATAAATTAGATTAGATTTGTTAGATATGTATTTATCCCTTAGGAAGGTTCCTTCAGGGTAATTAAGGTTCCAGTATAGCATAGTATTTTACAAGGTATAAAAGAACATATACACACCCACGAATATTTTGTGTGTGTTATTTAAATTGTTTCGACAAATATCGAGCAACAAAATGCTCCATCTTTGTAGCTTTTATGGGTCACCTGAAGGCATGGCTAAGGACAAACCAGACCTGGGACCATTTATCAACATCTATCTTTATTATGATGTGCAGTATATCAGCACTCTAGCACTCCAGCTCTTTAGCAATGCATTTTGCACATTAAACAGCTCACGCAGTTTTTCCCTGAGGCTCTCTTTGTCATGGCTTGTCTTGAGCATGTCATTTGTATTGTTGCATGTGTGTCCTGTAATTCAATGTAGATTTCATGTTCTGTTTATCATTCATCTTGCTGCTGCCTGTCTGGCACATTAACATGTCAATGTTCATTAATATTCACTGTCCTCCATTTCAATAAATTTATAAATAATCAAGCTTCAAATGGTGTATGAGGTCAAAACATTTGGGTGAATTATAAAGTAAGCTGCCAGCATCAGGTTAAAAACCTTCCTATGTGTCAACCAGCCTTAGACTACATCGGAAAATCTGCAAAACAAACACTGCCAAGCAAAATCAGAGTGTTACTGACATGTTGCTTGATTTAATGGCTCTCTGTGAAAACTGCAAAGACAGTAAACTTAGTAGATAAGAACTTGACAAAAAAGTGAAGAGATAAATTAGCGCTCAGAAGCGTAAAAAGATCCCTGCCAGCAACATTACACCTCGTATTTATTGCCTGCAGCTCCAGTATAACTTCATACACAAGTTTCATACTTTCTTTGACGTTAATGAAATTGGGAAGATGAAAAATAACACAATATCGAATCGATTTGAAAGTTCTACATCAGTCTTCCTCTGTGTGCTAACCTTTGATCACATCAGACGTCACAGCGTCTCAGCAAGCAGGCTTCAATTAGGTTGAAAGAGCAGTGGGAGTTTCAGCTAGTGTGAGAAGTCTATGGATAAAGCGCACAACATAACAAGAGCACGTCTCAAACAATGCTCTTCATCTTTCACAGAGCTCTTTCTATACTCTGCACACTCACAAAAGTACACACACACTCACACACTTGCTCATAGATCTCAGGAGGCAAGGAGGAAAAGCATTAGAGAGCCGTCTCCATTCACTTTCATCTCTCATCTCTTTTTAATACCTCCTCCTTTCTGGAGTTTTCTCTTTCCGCTCTCACTCCCTCAGCTGTTATTTTATCAGCCTGGAGTGTGTGTGAAGTATATTCCCAATCAATCAGTGAACGCTTTCTCCTGGAGTTTGAGAGTCTTAACAACTACTGTTCCTTTTCGAGACATGTGCAGGTTCTCCATGTGTATGCGTGTGCGTGCCGTTTGTGTGTATGCACATGTTAGATCATGTCAGGTCCATGCTCTTGCCTTGTCTTCCTTCCTCCCCTGCCCTGTCTAACACAGCTGGCTGCCTCACAATAATTAAGAAGTGCTCTGAAGCTCCATCTTTTTGCCGGATGTCACAGTGCAGTGAGCACTAGCCTCGGTGTGTGTGTGCATGTGTGGCCGCGTGTTTGTGTGTGTGTGTAAACACCCAGCTTTGCAAAGTGTGTGTGTCTGTGTGCCTAACCGTAGACATGAATGTGTGTGTATGTGTGTATAAGTGTGGTTGTGTGCCCTTCAGACTGCTCACGCTTCATTTGTCTGCTGAATGAAACCAGAATCTCTCGCTATTCACCAGAGAATCCTGCTCAATTCTCTCCTCACCGGGGTACTGCTTCAGTAAGCACTCTTAATGGCAGCCAAAAAACTGTGCGTGGCATGTGTGTGCACGCATACCTCAGAATATTAAAGTAATTTTGTTCTAAAGCCACATGTGTGTTTTAGTGTGTATGTGCTGGGGCTTTGTAAGCTAATTACCAGGGTCTGTCGGAGAACATCACAGAGAGTAAAAGGTCAAAAAGGCCCAGGAGAGGGAGATGAGTCCAACGCTCCAAAATATAGATGGAAAACACACTAATTTCACCTCTTGCTCTCTATTTATTTCTCTCAAGCTACTCGCTGCATCTTTTGCACTCTCTAATTCCTGGCCTTCATCTCCACCATTACCCTTTTTCATAATTCCCTGTACTTCAATTTCTTCTTTTCTGTAGTCCCTACATCCAAACACATTATTGCAATTGGTTTGTGTTGCCTGGAGAGGTTCCTTGTACCAAAGCAAAAGGGTCTTCCCTGGAGAAGGTGAAGACAATTTGCTACACTGGTGCTGCTTTGGATATAAAAACTGTGCTTTTATTGTTCTTCCCTTTTTCGCTGGCATGGTCGGAGTCATTCTCCACTCTTGCCGGGATGTTGTTCTTGTGTTATTACACCTAAATAGGACCCATGCTGTGAAAATTGGCCTGAGTTCAGCACCAGGATAAATGACCAAAATGGTCTTATAATAAGCACACATAATGACCTGCATGTGTATATGTCTGCTCTGTTTGTATTCTCAAGTATGTGTTCTGTGTGCTTTTTATGTGTGTGCTGATCTGTGCGTCTGCATGCGCTTGATAATGATATCTATGAATTATGCATGTGGTGTGATGCTTTTCATTCAATTTCAGTTCTTATTTTCCCCCAAACAACATTACAGAGGCGGGTCTCTGGGCATTTGGCTGTAAATAAACTCAAACTAATAGACTTCAACTCTGGGCAACACCCGTCTGTAAAGCACTCACCGGGGAGCCAGCTTAACAAACTGCCTGTAGGCCCTGTTCTCAGGTCAGCTTATGTGTATTACTGTTGACTGTCAGGGGCACCATGAGGCTAAGGCAGACAGATCTGAAACCAGTGTGTTTGGGGCAAATGTTCCTCAGTTGCAAAGAGAAAACATATGTGTGGATAAGCTAACAAAAGGCTGAATAGTTTGAATATTTGCATGCATGAATTAGCATGTCCTATCAACAAAGCTTTTGTGCTCTGAGTTGCAATAGAACAATAAATCAACGTACTTAATTGTGAGTAGGTTATTTTGTGTCTTTTGGGTACTAGCTAAGTCTTTTCAAACATATACGTATGAGCATGTGCAGAGAAATGTGTCATCGGGTTAAGCTTATGTGTTCTATTTTCTTGCTGGTGGAGTCGTGGTGAGTAGGTATGTTGCCATACATGACCGCCCATCTCCCCCATCTATGATCTGTGACCTTGTCCTCTCTCATCACTCGTTGCTTGTGACCGCGCTGTGGCTCGGAGCGCTGCCTCTCATCCCTTCTCTTTCTCTCTGCCTCTCTTTCTCCTTTTCCTTCACCCACTCTCTTTGCTCTGTCTCTCCCCCCTCCTATTCCTCTATCTCTCTGTCCGTTGTGCTCTGTTGCTCATCGAGGGCCATGGGCTCCCCCGTTAAGTGCCTGGGGTGCCCTGCTCTGCACCAGTGACATTGGATGTGTGTATGTGTGTGCTTTTGTGTGTGTATGGCTGTTTTTTGGGCCATATGAGGGGAGTCAGTCATATGATTTAGCAGAGATGGTCACCTACAGCTTTGCTCAAAGTGGTTGGAATCACATTGTTTCCTGCTAAGACATCACACAGCGTGTATTTTGCACTCAGGAAAACAATGTGTCATGTGAGTTTGGAACTGTAAGAGTAATATTCTCGGGTGGTTTTCACACCCACAGCTCGGTAGCTTTGTTCTGATTTTATTTGAAAAAAAAAAAAAAGAGAAATCTGCATTTTTCCTTTGGATGATATCATGTTTATACAGCAGTATTTTGGAGCAGGGTGAACCACACGAAGGCAGGGCTGAACTTATCTCAATGCGTCACAGCCCCACCATGTAAGGTAACACTGCCATGACTACAGGCTGTGCTCTGTATTACAGGGCGGCAGTTAGCAGGCTTAGAGTTGTAGTTTTCGAGAAAACGATTACACAGCTGAGTATATTTATCAATGTGTAACAAGCTTATATAAAATGCAAGCAAACAGTGCACATAGCAGAGAGGCTTCTGGTGCACTGAGGAAACTAGATAACATTGAAACTTTCAACACAGTTCACAACTGTAGAGGTGTTGGCAGAGCTACTGTTTTGATGAGAAGAGGTAGAGAACAGCTTTGTGAAAGTGGAGGTTCAACTGATAGAAAGGGTAAATTATCCTGCTTCTACACGCTTGATGACAACAAGACTCATTTTCAATCATTCAATCTAAAAGATTCCTGTAATGAGCTGATGAGCTTTGAGTTACATTAATTTCTGCTGATTTTGAAAATATATTGCAGTTGAGAAAGAAAGTGACTTGATAGCACCAATATATTACTATTACTAGTTGTATTTTCACCTCAGCTGTGATCAAAGTTTCCTGGTAGCCACCTCGCTATTTATTGTCTCTGCTGCTGATGATGTGTCTTGTTTAATCTTGCATGCTACTAACCATCCAATCAGGGGCGGCTGGTCCATAGTGGATGATAGTGCATTGACCTCCTTATGCCACGTGAAAAAAAGAGAGAGAAAAGAGTTTATAGTGCCCTGATTGATCCTGTCGGAGTCTTCATATTATTGTCTAACCAGCAGCCCCGCCCCCTTGGGCGCTCTCATAGACTTACATGGAGATTTATCTGTGATTTACCAGTATTTTCGTAGTAAATACTGGACAAGTATTGTTAGTAATAGCATTAGTATTTTTCTGGAGTGTTTCTGTGTTGTTCTTTTGCCTTAATTTTGCCGTATATTCGCCATGTTTTTGCCATGTTTTGCTATATATTCGCCGTTACATGCACATATTTACACAAACACTGATGGGAAGTGAAAGTAAACTGTAACATGGACACTAAATGCTGTTGGGCCACAAAATGTTTGGGTGCATACTAATATGTTTTATAATCTCAATCATTTTATTATCTCTGTTCATTTTCAATTTTTAAAAGAGAAACCTGTTGAAAATTCATACCATTTTCTTTTCTTGTAATTACACACTATCTTAAGCATTTATAACATAATAATGAAAAAAACTTGCCAGACTTGTTTATGTTTATTTCTCATGAACATAGGATGAATAACATTTGCCAAAAGGACATTTGCTGTCACATTTACTTACAAAGAAAGAGCAGGCAGCCTGTAGTAATTATAGTATTGAAAGCGTTATTTGGGACCACCTAATAAGTGTTTTACTTTGGAACCAAATGTATTGTATTCTAGATATTAACTTGATTTAGCTTCACAAAAATACTGTACAGTATGTACATGTTATTGCCATCAACAGAAAAACAAACTAAACTATGCAATATAACACTGTAAAGTAGGCTATCTGACTTTTAATTATTAATTTAGCGATTGAACGGGTGATCGTAGCCATTACCACATCTGTTGCCCCTCCTGAGAAATTTTTCAGGAGCTGCCACTGCATCCAATTGACCCATCGCTAAGCCCCTCCCACAGACAGCTACTGTCTAATCCCACGTTAGCAACTGTAACTATGCACAAGGGGCCTGTCAGGCTCTCAGCAGAAAACAGAATGCCTAAGTGGTGTGCATACAGGACTAGCAAGTCCGACAGTTGATATCCAAGAAATTTGGAGGTTGGTGTTGATTTTTTTTTTTTTTTTTTTTTTCTTCTCCAAGCCCAAGACTCAAGCAGAAAGATGCCAGGTGTGGATAATGCCTAAGAACACCTACATTTGTTCTAAAGTGAGGGGCTAATTAACGTTAGCTAACCATAGCTCTGTGTGCTGGGTAAGACAACATTAGCAAACAAAGAGGTTTCAGTAGTAGGTTACTTCTGTTAAACCTTGAGCCACTGGGTAAAATTTGGGCAAAAAAAATACTAGTTACAGCAGAGAAGTTCTGAAATGCTGTATCTGTTTGCAATTCCAACAATATATATATACAGTATATATATATGTACACACACATATATATATACTTACCCTGCTGGACAAGAACATTCTTGTTCTTGTTCTTGTATGTTGTTATTTTAAAGTGAAGTATCAACACATGGGCTGTTTGACGCTTGCACTGAGATCTCTGTGCTTTCCCCGCTGTTTTAATGTCCTCTACATTTGGTCTCTGACATTTGATTTGGTAAATGAAACTATCAAAAGCATACTGGAGATCTTTCTGTCCACTTCTTTTTGAAATATCTGAAGAAAATGTCCAGAAATTAGCAGATATTTCCTTTGGAATATCACTCATTGAACCACCAAAAACTCCATATTTCTCATTCTACGAGGCAAAGCATGACAGGCGTAGCAACAGTAACCAAGGGGGACGGGGCTTAGCTAAGGGCCAATTGGGATGTCTATTTTTTTTTTTTTTTACAAAACTAAAACAAAATGAAAATTGTTCCTCATAAAGGTGTTTTTTTCTATGAAGATACAGCATGTATTCTTTTATTTTAACAACACAGGACTGAAATATTTGTCGCGACTGCTCAACATTCTGTATCCTGATACCTCTCCAGTGAGCTTTGAATCTATTATCAAGACACAAGCAGAGTTGAGGTGGGAGAACAGGAGGAGCTTATATGTGTGCATTCTATTGTGAAGCAGGATGACATGAAGTGTACACTGGAAAGGTATTTGCATTGTTTAAAAGGGAAGAATTGATACCTTACACTGTTATTTGGTAAAAAAAAAATTAAAAAAGGGAGAAGAAGAAAAAGTTTACTACTGTTGCTGCAATAAGAGACATGTAGACACATAACTTTAGTTTCCATGGTCAATGATCCAGTGTCTGAGCAGGCCTTTTAGTTAAAAATGGTCATATCATGTTAAAATCAAAGTTTAAATCTCCACAGAAAGGAAGTTAGCTTACTTAACTAGGTGACATATGATCTCATTATGGTGTGTTTAAGGTCACCTCAAAGGTCAGTTGTCTTTTGAGATAACATAGTATGTAAATGTATTTAAGTATAAAGTGTGGGAAAGACTATGTGACTCAAGTGAATGCAGTTTCTTTTCATGACTAAGACCAAGTCTAAAACAGCTGCCAAAGTAACACAGCTCCAAAACTCCTTTTTTAAACTAGAACTTTAAAGCCCTAGCAGGTTTTTCAGTCATTCATCATCCATAAATTACCTCAGCCGCTTGTGCTTTGAGGGTCTCAGTGGAGCTTTAGCCGATCCCAGCTGTCATTAGGCAAGAGGCTGGGTAAATTCACGACAGGTTGTCAGTCAATCACAAGACTAACACAGAAAGTGGACAACAATTAACACTCACATTCACACCTACGGGCAATTTAGAGTGACCAATTAACCTAATGAGCATGTCTTCAGACTGTGGGAGGAAGCTTAAGTACCCAGGGAGACTACATGCAAGCACAAGGTTAATATGCAAAGAGCTCAAAGAGAGGTAATAGAGCTCCCTAACTAGCAGCACCCATTTTCAATTACATAAAATAAAGATAAATTTAATAAGACAAGGAAGTGAGCCATGTAGGCAGCCTTGTGCATTTCATTGTGATACTTTATTTTAGAAAAAAATATAACACTGGCATGCTTACATGTCAAAGCTCCATGTGTCTTTGAGTAAGACACTTACCACCAAATTACACAGAGTCAATGTCTGCTCAACTGGAAAGGTGTCTGACCTTATCACATGTACAGACATGTGTAACCAAAGTGCACTGAAATTGACCATGAGAGAAAGGTGGTGTGAAGCATGAGGCTGTCTAAGTCCCCCATTGTAATTTTGTACCAGTCAAGTCAACAAGTGTTACCTCCAGAGACTTTACAATAGAACAGGCTGGAGCCATACTATTAATTTTATAGATGCACAGACATGCACACATACATGCATAAAAGAAGTGGAGCCAAACTCAGGTTATTAGCCATCCACCAAAGCTGCGTTGGGACTGAGGGTGAAGGATGGGAGGTGGGCAGATACAAAGGGCAGAAGTAAGAATTTAAAGTAGTGACGGATCCATAGGTCAGTCAAGATTTTGCCTGATCATAGTTGCCTCTGTTGAATAGGAATTTATTTAAAGGTGCTATGAGGAGAATCTATTACCGGCAAAATAAAGACTGCTACCCATGAGCACGGGCGGTGACTGTATTAATGCTTCGTTCCAGTAACCTCGGAAATGGGAGTGAAATCATCTCCGACTTATCGACGTTCCACCAGGTAGATAGCCTGGTAGATGCCGATCTACCAGGCTATTGTTAGCTGTTGTTAGCACGGCCTGCGTTGTTGTTCATAAACATCACATGAAGAATGTGATTATCACTATGGCAGCATTTTTGTAAATATAAGTCTAGCAATACTATGTATACAGCTGATCTAGAGCGACACACCCCAGTCAGAAGTGCAAATAAATTGATTATTACAGGAGCTAAATAACTGTTCACAGTGGGGGCATCAATCTTTGATCGTTGATTGGGTTGCAAGGTTTCGCCGAGTTTCCAGTAGGAAATTCAGACTTCGGGGAACGTTCCAGTTGCAGTTTCCTACTCGGAACCCGGAAATTCCTACTTCTGACTACAACTGGAACGCACCAAAGACGTGACCCAAGCCAAAGCGTGTGTTTGTTGTGATAAATGCAGCTCGGACCTTCCTCAGAACCCTGCATTGCTTTACAACTGCTTTTTTCAACAACATACAGGATACAAAGCGACCAGGTAATGTATCTCTTTCTAGTTACGCAGCGGTAGTTTTTGATGTGTAACAACAAGCAATTTTTGGAAAACTTAGTATTGTCGTTTTTTAGCTGGCTATATATCGCCACTTACAGTCCGGTGCTCTAAGACGTGTCAGAATAATATAAATCTGCTCTAGTTTTAATTGTCTTGTTCCCGAAGTTGAGTGTCCAGGCCAGTCCAGCCTTGTCTTACCCGACCAGAAGGCTAAGGAATAGCATTTATAGATAGCCTATTTTGATGCTATAAAACTTATCTTAAAGTGCATATTTTGATCAGGCATATATCAAAAAGTGAGACTTTTTTGTAATAACTTAGAAACTCCTCACAGTCTCTTTAAGGTTAGCCCCTTGAGATGTGCCATTTAATTTCAATAGGGTCCTCTTTTCTCTAGGGTTGTAAAAGTACTTTCTGGGGAGGTGTAATCAGTGACAACCATGAAAAGAGTGAGTACATTAACATTAATATCAATTATGATAAGGACAAAATTATGGACATCCAGACAATAAATCTGTCCTCATCATAATTCTCTGCTGAATATAAATGTATTTGAAGTTAGCCCCTTAAGATGTGGCATTTCATTTTCAAGAGGGTCCTCATGTCTATACAATTGTAGAGGTATTTATTAAGGAGGTTCTGGATAATCAATAACAACCATGATAGAGAGATCATTACAATTTTAACATTAAGGTCTTATTAAACTGGAGAAGACTAATATAGCAGTATCGAGTTCAACTGGCAACACATTGGGTTTAACAGGTTTAAAAAAAAATTGAATTAATGTTGTTAAACAGGTCTATGCCAGCCTGTCAGTCATAATTTTTTGTCAAGATCATTCTAATATTTGTGTTATCAGGACTTTTAATAAGGATGGCAAGGGGCTTAAGCAAAGGCCAAATATTTTTAATTGTAGTTATTGAAGCTCTGTAAGATGGCCGTTAACACCAATGTTCAAACCCCAGCAGCTCACAAGACAAGAACCAGAGATGAGTGCAGGAACAAACAAAAAGGGGCAAAGACTAATATAGAGAAAGGATGATAAGAGAGAAGGGTGGGAGAGGGAGGAACTCAGTGTGCCGAATCCCCCCACAGTCTAAGCCTATTGCAATTTAACTATGACCTAGTCCAGGCCAAAGCCAGCCCTAACTAAATTCTTTACCAAAAAGGAATATTCTAAGTCTAATCTCAAAGGTAGAGTGGGTATCTGCCTAACAAATAGAAGCCAGAGAGAAGGATCCTGAAAACTGAAAGCCCTACCTCCCATGTTATTTTAAGAGACTGATGGTACCACAAGTCGGCAAGCAATTTGGGAGCGTAATGTTTTAGAGGGGTTGTGCGGCACCACAAGCTCTTTAAGATAAATTTGTGACTGGGGAAAGAGACAAAGAATCTTGAATTTCGTTCCAGATTTTATAGAAAAGCTTGTGCACACAGGAGTAATATGATCTATTCTCCTAACTCTCGTCAGTACATGTGCTACAGCATTTTGAACCAACTGAAGCATCTTAAGAGGCTCGCTTGGACAGCCTGTTAAAAAAAAAGAAGTTACAACAATCAAATATAGAGGTAACAAAAGCATATACAACTTGATCCCTCCAATACCACAGATCTATATACTGGCATCAATTCTCATACAGAAATATCGATATTTGGTTAGTTTGGGGGAAATTAGTGGTTAGCATAAACAAGAATACGCCAACTCATCTAAATCTTTCACACATGGTAGGAACTACTTTTTTCTTGTGCCTGTCATACTCACATGTGTAATACAGCTTATAGTCACAGTCTTGCAGCGCTAGCCAGTGCTTACTCACTCAGGTCAGCTGACAGCAATGGCTGAATGCAAGATGGTGGGAGGGAAGACTGTGAAGCGTTGTAGGAACACCACAAACCTCATTAAACATCTGAGAGTTGACCATTAAAAAGAATTTGATGAGGTGATGATGAGACAATCTGCAGAAGAGAAGAGGGAGACAGGTGCTGCTGGGCGAGTTAGACATTACTTTTCAAGTCCTTCAGTGCTGCAGGCTGCCACTATCCAGATACAGATAGAGAAAACAATAGATAAATGAGAGACCGAGAAATGAGGAGGTGCTGGCGATGTACAGAACTGTCCCTGATACTAATATATGTCTGATATTGTACAAAAACAACAGGAGTTCTCGGCATTCTTATGAATACAGAATCATACACATAAATCTAAATTTTGAAATTTGGCTATCAAATGAGCAATAAAACAATAAAATGCCACAGTAAATATCTGCCTGAGCTTAGTTTGAAGTTAAATGTGTGTCCTTAAGATAACCTCAAATCAATACCCAGATCTACCCAGGAAATATCAATTAGTCTCATTTGTTTTGACTGAAGATTAACTGAGTGTTTGAAAGTGTAAGTAATACACTTGTGCTATTATTGGGGCATTCATTTATTAAGTTGTGTTTTTCCTGGCAATTTCATACTAACTTGTTTGATAATTATCCATGATTTAACTATTTCAAAATGTAGTGTGATGCCTTGCATTCATTTCATTTTTTAAACACAAATCAATTTGTTTTCCTTAAAGTATCAGTATCACATCAGTATCGGTGTACCAGCCTGAATTTAATTGGTATCAGATGAGAAAGAATTTTAGGGGTATTGCATCATCTACGACTTATCGGCATTGCTCCAGTTGAAGTCTGAAAAAACATGCCGACATATGAAGAATGTGATTATCAGTATGGCAGCATTTTTGTAAATATAAATCTAACAATACTATGTATACAGCTGATCTAGAGCGACACACCCCAGTCAGAAGTGCAAATAAATTGATTATTACAGGAGCTAAATAACTGTTCACACTGGGAGCATCCATCTTCGATTGACACCTCGGGGTGGCGAGGTTTCACCGAGTTCCCAGTAGGAAATTCTGACTTCGGGGGACATTCCAGTTTTAGTTTCCCACTCGGAGCTCAAAATTCCTACTTCTGACTACAACTTGAACGCACCGGAGACGTGAAGCCAAATGTGTTTGTTTGTTGTGGTAAATGCAGCATGGATCTTTGTCGGAACTCTGCATGGCTTTACAACTTCTTTTTCAACAACTTACAGGATGCAAAGCCATGAGGTAATGTATCTCTTTCTAGTTACGTAGCGGTAGTTTTTGATGTGTGACAACAAGCAATGCGGGGAAAAGTTATTATCGTAGTTGTAGACGGCTACATAGCGCTACTTACAGCCTGGCGCTCTCAGACGTGTAATATAAATAATAAAATAATATAAATTTGCTCTAGTTTTAATTGTCTTGTTCCTGAAGTTGAGTATCCAGGCAAGTGCAGCCCTGTACGACCCGACCAGGAGCCTAAAGAATAGCATTTATAGATAACCTATTTAGATGCTATAAAACTCATCAATAAGTGTGTATTTCGATCAGGCATACATCTAAAAGTGAGACTTTTTTGTAATTACTTAAAAACTCCTCACAGTCTCTTTAAAGTATCAGTATCACATCAGTATCGGTGTACCAGCCTGAATTTAATTGGTATCAGATGAGAAAGAATTTTAGGGGTATTGCACATTACAAGTATTAGTTTTTCAGCATTGCTCCAGGATGGGCCTGATTTCTGCAATGTTACATAAAAAGCTTTCTTTTATCTGGAAGTTGAAGGACAAATCCTGATCAAATAGTTTCCATCAGTTGTCTTGGTGCCAGGCTAATGAAATCAAAGGCAGTTATATCACTAGAAAAGGTTTGAGTTGGTTATTGATGGCCCAACACAGTAACCTCTGTCTTGTATTATTTAAGAAGACAAAAATATCTGGCCATCCATTTGTCCTGTAGACATGCTTCTAGTTTAAATAACTCCTTCTTTCTCTTGGCTTCACTGATACATTTAAGTATCATCAGCATAACAAATAAAAATTGATGTAGTATTTCCCCATGAAATCACCAAAGGGATATATAATAAGGATAAAAGAATTGGACCTGCCATAGAGCAATGAGGAACTCCATAACTGACATTAGTGAACACAAGACTTATTTTTCATGTGTGCCAGTTGATATGGATCATAAAAGTTGTGTTTGAAACAGTTTGAAGCAGTTCCTAAAATCCCAAGTAATTCCTCTAATTTCTTTATAAGAACATCAGAATATATTGAACCAAAAGCTGCACTGAGATTTAAAAAGACAAGTACAGAAAGAAGTCCACCACCTAAAGCTGATAGTAAATCATTTGTTACTTTGACAAGAGCAGACTCTGTGCTATGGTGAGCTCTAAATCCTGACTGAATTTTCTCAAAACAGCTGTTGTTTTGTAGGAAGTCACAAACCTTATTAGCCACTACTTTCTCTTGCATCAGGTTAAGTTTTCGCTCGGATCTGTCTGTTTATTGTCTGTCTGTGAATCTGTTTGTCTGTTAGCAAGATTACACAAATTCTTATTCTATTAAAATTATACTGTTGCATTATTCCTTTTAGCAATTTTCATTCCATTAAGCTCCCTAAATTGAATTAAATTAAAACAGAGCAAGAGAGAGAATCACTGAACCACTAGTAGCACAAACAATCATCAGCCAAGTATCAGGACATTAACAGTATTTATTTTAGTTATAAAAAGCATGTGAGTTATTACAAAGCAATGCAGTGTAAAAGCATGTATATTTCTGAATCTAGTTTGTTTACTAGCAGGTTGCAGCTAAATGTGTCAGTGTCATAGTTATGTGTCTTTTCTATTTCATCAATGTGATTTACATAAAGCTCAGTAAATATACAGTATCTATCTTCAACATCTGTTGAGGCTAAGACAGCTGCTTAAAAGGGCCTATTTAATGAGATCACTTGTTACTGTATATCTCCCACAGCATGTCTGATAGGGTTAAAAGTTGTTTTTTATCTCATCACTTTCAGTAAAGGTGTCGGCACTGCTCTTTTCTGACCTTGCTCTTGATGTTTATTTGATGGTTTCATGTGACGCTTTAATGTTGTATTATAATGAAGTATTTTAACTATTCTTTGTAGCTATTATTTGTTGTTCTCTGTGGTTGTTAATGTCTATTGCAATGTGTATTTTTCTGGGCTGTCTGTGTAAAATTTATTATTTTAGGGGCAATAAAGTTTGAATGTATATGTAATACATATCAAGTTTTTTTTCATAACAAGCTATGGCAGCATAAACAGGATTTTGTTTCGCTATGTGGTGAAAAACTGAGAGCTCTGCCGACTTGGAAAATAACACATGTGGATATATGCCATCTTGCACATTGACCTCATCTTAGGCAAGCTGGCTGTCTTCAATCCATTAACAGACACTTGACTTCTGTAACGCCAAGCCTAGTTGTACCTGCAAAACACTTTGAATTCACAAATGCATGAAAATGCTCATTTGTTTGTTTTTCCTGTATCTACTTCTCCAACAGACCAATTCTTTACAGAGTATTGATGTATCCCTGATAATATCCCTGATAAATATTTAATCTCCTGCATATGGCTATCTAGCCAACAAAGCTGTATTGATAACAAAACCAGGACTGGCAAATAGTAGGCTGCCAAGCTGGCAAACATTGTCCTACTTGGAAAACACTGTCAAGTTTTTCCACAAAAAATATGCAAATATGTTTAGAAATGCCCACCTTTTCAATTAGAACAAGATTTTGCCTGATTGCTAAGGCTGCCATCAAGAGAAACATAATACAAGACTTCTTTTTTGGTGATGAAAGATGAAACAACAAGAACATCTGGCATACTCTTTTAAACAAGAATATCTGGTTAAACAAATATTTGGTTCTTGCAAACAAAGGCAGGATCATCTTTATTTCAGATTCTAGCTGTGCCATATGTGCAGCTTTGTGTTGGGCATAATTACGGGATGTGTGTTTGACCGCTTGTGAGCATACGAGGACAAAAACAGCACAGCTTTCTATAACAAAGCCAGATATCTCATGGAAGGAATGAAAATTCCATGAATCATTTATCAGAGTTCATTGTTAACAGTATATTCAGGCAGGGAGAGCAGTTAGAGCTGTAGCTGTGTACTTCAGCTGTTTTATGCAGAGGACATCATTTTGCCCCTAGCAGAAGTGTTTCTACATAGTTTTTCTTTTGTTGTATTTAATCAGAGATCATAACACAGCCATATTTGTGTCTCATCTGATGAGCACACTGTGTGCTTCTTTGAGTTGAGAAACAGTACTCCCCTACAGTGTGTATTTATCTATTCAGACTCTTGATATATGTTGTTGTGTGTGTATGTCGGGGTGGTGTGTATGTATGTGTGTCACTGATTCAAGGTAACAAGACTGCTTACAACTCCTTTTTCTTCTCCATGACACTGCAGGAACACTTCAGAAGTTTGGTACTTTTGAATGCTTTTCCATGTTCACACAACAGAAAAGAATAAAATAATAATTTCAGATGAAGTGCGAAATGTACATTTCATTTAACATACGATGGCTCTTAAATAATCGAATAATAATGCTTACCGCAAGCTTAAATGATAAATGGTAAATGGCCTTGAGCTTGGTGTTTTGCTAGTCTTGGACTACTCAATGCTTCTTTACACTGTAAGTCACACTTACCCATTCACACGCATTCACTCCCTCACTCACTCACTGATGTTCAGAGTTTCTATGTTAGTTATCCCTCAGTATTTCTAACACATTTATGCCCTTTCATGCCCATTTACACGCCACTGACGCAGCAGTGGGAGCAACTTGGGGTTAAGTGTCGTGCCCAAGGACACATCGCCATGTGTCACCCGGAGCTGGGCTTGAACCTGCAACCTCCCAATCACTGACCAGGCGCACTATCCAACAGCACCAGCCACGCCCCGTCGGCTTACCACATGTTCTCTACTTTCTATTGACATGTGGTGACCATGGTTTTAAACAAGCACAAGGTCAGTGTTTAAAGAATCAGAAAGTTGTATTACAATATTTTACAGTCAAAAAAGGGAAAAAAGACCCGGTTCTTTGTGAACTGATGGAAAAGCAAGTGAAAGTCATGCAGCCTCAGCCACTGCCCACGCCACTGTCTAAGCCGAATAATCACAGTGTGGCCTAAATTACTTAATATGACTTGATCATGTATTTATCTTCTGTGGACTTGATTATTGTTAGTCTGCATGGTTCTGCCTATAAATCACACAGCTGTAACTAATTTTAAACAGTTCAGTAAAAGTCCTAATATTTAGTTCCTGTTGGTTAGAGGGACATTTCAAAATAGGTTTCTATCAGTCGTGACAATGGTGACTTGCTGTATTTCAGGCAGTGATCCAAGTCAGTTGGGAGTAAGTGAGAAAGTGACAAAAAATTAACCAGATTGAAAAAGCAGGTACCGTCAGAAAACTTGAGGGACACTGAATACAAACCACAATATTTACAGAAGTGTCATTTTTTCCAGGGGCTGTCCAACTTATGTGACTCAAGATGATCCAATCTTTCACGTTTTAGTCCTTCAGGCCTTTTAGAATGCAAGTTTGCTAAAAATATTCAAGAATATTGAGGTTTGGTTGTGGTCAACGTCCTGGGTGCAAGAGCAGCACTGGATGACAGCCATCTTGTTTGCTTAAGAATCACTTTTTTATGTTTCGATTTTATTTCAATAGTACTGTATATAGCTGCAAAACACGAGTTGCAGAACAATTTCTTCTCCACTGAGTGATGAATTATGTATCAGAAGTATTACCAGTCCTGCCTGTATCTCCTAAGATTATAGACCGCCAAGTCAAGGCAAGCTGTGAAGGGGCCTTGTCAGCTGTAGGGAAACTCCCCTTGCCCAGTGTTTTCTTTTATTCTCATTCAACTGTGGTGTTTGTGATCAATTTTGCAGGGAATTTTGTACATACAGCTGCTACAAACAGCATATTACCAGTCAGCAGATCCATGGTGTGATTTGCAGAGTGTTGGGGGGTCCCCTGATCGTTGAGGGGGAAGCATTTTCCCCCTCCTGGGAAAACACCTGACAGCAGATGGCAGCACTTACAAGTGGGTCATAACCCAGCCTCCAAATCCTTGCAAGGTGGGGGCCCCGCCTTTGCCTGTTAGACTTTCTTTTGCAGTTTTCTGAACTGATCATTGGAAAATGTTAGTGTGCATGCTCAGAGCGTCTGTTATTAAAAACACTGTTGGACCACACGGGGATCTGTTGAAAGCTGTGAGACTCTGCAACTCCAGTCAACCTGGAAAAGTGAGTAAGACCGATTTGTAACAAGTTTGAAACTCGAGTTTGCTGGAGGGGTTGGACTAAAGGTCACTGGCAGGATTTTGTCACACTCAGACTTCTGGTGAAACGCCCCATATTCATCTTGGTTTCTAAAGAACAGTGGTTCACAGTTAGCATCTTAAGAGAGGGCTACACTGATCTGAGCAGCCTGGCAGAGACTGTTCCTGCTGGAAGAGGACTTACAGTGGGAGTTATCTGGACAGAGCTGTAAAAATGGGTATTAATACTGTCGCCTAAACAACACTCTCATGAGCAGCATGACAGACAGGTGATGGACAACAGGTTACCTCTTCAGTTGGATTGTAACATGTATTACACAGATGATACCAGCAAGTATTCTTCTGAGAAGGAATCAGCTTTCATGCTTATTCTTTGGAAAAGACCATCTGCTTTGGTGAGTGATATCAAATCTAATTTTCTTGCCATGTTTAGTTTTAAAGTTGCGTTTCTTCTGCTGGGCTGATGGAGCTTCACTAGATAGTAGTTTGTATTTATCTGATGGGCTGTTGTCTGAAGAAGGCTCTGTGTCTCCATACAGATGTCTGTGTATTTTGGCCTTTATTGGTTTTTAACTCATCCAGAGTTGTTTTATGAGGATTTGGAGCCCACTGCTCTCATCATTATGCCTGACACAGTAGCTATAGAAAATCTCTTTCTCCTCCTCTGTGTGTTTCTATGTGAGCAGCTTGTGAAGTGCTTTGTGGAGCAATATCTTTCCCTTAGCATGTTTAAAAAGCAGTAAGCGAGTGTATCAATGTGCCGTGAGAAGGGACACCAAGGGTAGCCCTACGCCATGATGATTACAGATTTAGCACTTACAAATCAAACTTTTATAATAATGACAAAGAAATAAAAAGGTTTTTCATTAACAGATGTGTCCGTCAGTGTGTTTGAACAGCACCCTGTAAGAAAAATGTTATTTCTCTGGGTCGTTATCGCTGCTCTCTCTCTCTCTGTCTCTACGGGGTGCGCACACGTGTTCATGTTACAGGGCTGCACTAAAATGTAACAGGCTGACAGAGAAAAGCATTTCACTTCAGCGTGTAAAGCGAGTCTTAAAAAGAAGGCATGAACGTCAGCGGGGTGATGATAATAATCAGTGAGCAGCCACAGCACTGCTGCAGGTTCAGACAGAGGAGGCATATCAACTGCAGCTGCCTACCCCCCTCTGCTTTGATAGCAGTTCACACCCTATTTCCATACATTTTCAGGGAAATTAAGACGTGTGACCACCGCTTAGTCTGCTTATATAAACTGCCTCTACAGTCCCCTGTTGCATACGTTTACAAGAGCTCACACACACACACACACAGACACACACATCCATGACACTGGAAAACAGAACAATGTCTCACTTAACTGCTCTTGTGTTTTCTGTACCTCTCCTGTTTTTTATGAACTTCTAATGAGAGTTTCTGAGTGCAGTTTTAGGATTACATCACAGTTGGCTCAATTTTACTTCAACACTGGTGATAAATGTTAAATGGATGGGGTAAAAACATCAATCTCCCTTGTTATGTGACACTGTTAAAAGAAATTGTGTGATATTACATAAAAACTTGAGATATACTCTGGTAAATAAATGACACTGCAGAGACTAAGGCTACGTTTACATGGATACTCCTGACCTAAAGATGCAAAGATTTTTCCTTTGCGTTTTAGAATTCTTCTGCGTTCAGACGACGATGCTCTGAGACAAGTTAATCCGCTGTAGTGTGCATGCCGTTTAGTAGATGGCGCTGTAGGTCAGCAGAGAGGCAGTGCTGCTACAACACATGTACAAAGAAGAAAAACTTTTCACAAACAACAATGGCGAGTGGACGCACAGAGACACAGGAGTTTCTTTTCTGGACAACACATCAGTTCGGACAACAAATCTGTCTGGATGGTTTTGACTGGATCACAACCCGAGCACGGTAAGATGCTCACACATTACTCGGTGGACGGCCGAAGCTGTTGTTGTTCCTGGTATGCTCACGCAGCCTTCATCTGAAAAAGTACTGCGCATACAGTGACGCCGGTGTTTCACCCAGAAACGCTCAGATGCGGGTTTACACGGGGCTGCATGGAGAGCGTTTTGGAAACTTTCCACCCTGGAGCCTGTTTTCAAAAGTTTCCATTTTCAACGAGTTTCCATGTGGACGCAAAGCCAAAATGCAATGAAAACATATCGGATTTGACCATTTTCGGCACCAAGTAAACGGCCCCTAAAGCATCCACAGAAACATAAAAGAGTAGAGAAAAAGATGAGCGATGGGAGCAATGCTGAGGACAGGAGTTTGTTGATGTGGGTGTTTTTTGGCTCAGGAGCAAATCAACTTTTTAAAATGAAAACAAAAATGGATAATTAAGTGGGGTTAAGATTATAATTTAAAGATAAGTAACACAAACAGCATATTAGGCTTTCGACGAATTAAAGTGGCAATACTCTACTGCTGCGAGGACTAATACAGTTAATGATCATCACTATTTTAACCCTCCTGTTATCCTTTGGGTCAATTTGACCCATTCAACGTTATCATTCAAAGAATAATAGACTTTTTTTTTTTGCATATTTTAAGACTTTTCCTAATTTGATTGGGACAACTGATCAAGCATAAAGTTATCATTATGACATTTTTTCATTACACTGAACACGTATTGCATGCATTGGTGTTCCTCTGGGGTCAATTATGTCTCAAGCTGCCTTAGCTGTGTAAAACTTGTCTGTCATGTGTGTGACCTAACATCCCCACACCTGCAGGTGCAGAGTTGATAATTTTGATAACTGGGGGATGGGAAGCAACTATTCCCATGAAAACTCGTGGTGTGGATATGTGGGAAACAACTTGACTTTTTGAATTTCTGCCAAAAGGAGGAAACAAATGTAGGCCTGCGAGCTGATCACATCCAGGTCTTTCCAAATATCAAGAGCTCTTCATGACATCATGTACTGAAACTACTGTACTAGGGATGACAGATTTAGAGGGAAGTGTGTGTATGTAGACAGTTGGAAAGACCTGGATGTAGTTGACTTGGAAGCTTTGGCTTGCTCATTTTTGCAGGAGTTAAGAAAGTAAGACAGGAGTAACACAATTGGAGGAGTGAGTGAGACTTTACAGTGATGAACCACAAATGTGTTATGAAAATAGGAGATAAAAAATATAAGTAAATATGTTTATGAGGGAAGGAGAGAGTTTATATCAATCAATATGGTTCATTCTGTGAGGGTCATGAATGTGCTCTCCAAATTAGAAAATATTTGAATGAAAGATTTCAGGATAAACTTTAACTCAAAGTTTGACCTGATGGTGGCGCTACAGGAAAAGTCATATCATCACCAAAACCAACAGGGCTCATACTCTTGCAGTCATTTATGTTTCCAGTAAATTTGAGAAGATTTGTATGGAAACTTTTCAAGATACAATCATTCAAATTTAAAAGTTTGCCCTAATGATGGCACTAGAGGACAGATCACCGATATGTTTCATTAATAAAGGGTTATTTATGTATTCAACAAGTAAAAAAAGTGCCTGACAAAAACATGGTCAACAGTTCTATGTAAATCATTTTCTGGAGGCAAATATCTCCCGAGTCAGACAAGGGTACAATGTGTGAGTAATATTTTAAGGATAACAGGAAGGTTAAAAACTATTTATGATTTGTGACACTTGCACATAGCAGCCTTATAAAAGAAAAAAAAAACATCAGGTTATGGCTTCACTCATACTCAATGTTAATGATCTTGTTTGCTTCTTATTTAAAGAATTGTTTTCACTGCTCCTTGTTACATTTGTCATGATCTCCCCCAATTGCATTGAGCTGGATTTTACTCTCACAGTGCAGATTTTATCCATTTCAGGTGGTGCTTTAGTTTTTCATTCTTTCCAGTCTGTCTCCACATCACCTCTCATCTCTCCCATCATACCCAGCTGTCTGGCTGTAGGCCTGTCCATCTTACACAGTGTGCAAATGTTTTATGCAGATAGGTATTTGCTTGTTAATTAAACAACAGAAATGTTAATGAAGATAAATGTTTATGTAATTAATCAGTGTCTAAAAAAAGAGAATGCACAAGACCTAGAGCTACATAGAGCTCTCTGAAATAGTGTTGTTACTTCATTTCTGTAACCTGTGATGGCCATGAATGAAGACTTTACCATATTTATTACCATACTTTCTTTCCGTGTCTTTTGTAATTTAATCACTATCTTTGACATCAAGCAAAAAAGATAAGATAATATGTTTTTTTTTTTTTAGTTCCTCACCTTTGTGTGGTAAGACGCAGGCTGATGCTTTGAAAACATACTAATTGAAGTCACTCACTGATTGGCTGGATAGTCCTCAGCTTGTTAAAGCTTGTCGCACAAACAGAAGGCTTCCAGGTCAGCACCTGCAGCAGATTGCATCCACACATCTGTATATATATATATATATATATTTTGCTTGTGTTTTGATTTATATAAGTGACATACAGTGAAGTATTGTGGGGGTAGAAAGTTTAAAATTGCAGCTGTATAGATTTAACACTGCTTCAGCACAAGAAACACAAGTAAGTGTCGGAGTACAAGCACAGAAGAGTGACAGTTACAATATGTTGGATATTACATTTATTTTCTGATTGAAAATACATGTTAGTCATGCAACACTCTGTTTGTTGGGCTTGTGGTGGCTGCGTAAGGTTTTGTAGACAGTTAAGACTTTGATTTTTCATGTCTGCAATTCCAGCACTGATGTCTTAATCCTGTCTTTTGTCAGACAAGAAAACATAACTTTGGATTGATCACTCTTTTCATAATCAAGGATATATGATGATCAAGCTTTCAAATGTCTCATCTCTGCTACTTAAAACAGCTGGTGATCTCCTCATATTTATATTACCATTATATTGATAAGATCCACTGCTCCCATATTGTACAAGATTAAAATAAAGGATTATGTAGCCCGGACAAACAACTCGGGCTGACTGATTGCTTTTCAGCACTCCACTTACGGTCTGTGAGTGACAGAAATGGCTGAAGGCAAGTGATGTAACAATCATGAAACAAAATGAGTTGATAACAACACACGCTGACAATGCTTTTAGATATCAATAATATTATTTGTTGTAGCAGCACTATGGCAAAGCAAACTTACACTGAAAGTAACGTATAATGGACTTCTTTAAAATATTTGAGGCCGAGAGATGGAGTCTGAGTCAGTGGTGGTCTTGAACTTGGCACCACTAAGACACTTGTATTGTTAATGTCTTGATGCTGTACATCTCTTACAGCTGCATTACCCACATTTACCCATATCGAGATTGGCTAATCACGCAAATGTGAAAGGGAATGAGCAAGATCTTTCTTTCTTTCTTTCTTTCTTTCCTATATATCTATCTATTTTTTCACCTATGTATTTCTATTTCTTTCATAGTTTTGTTTTCATATGTGCAGCACTTCAGTTTGTCCCCTTGACTCTACTGTCATTTTACCGCCCATATAAAGACCCAAAATGTGTCACTTATTGTCCCAATATCAATAATGACGGATGTCGTAATCTTCATGACTCTTTTTTAAAGCTATGATCTATGATTTGGAAGCTTGGTACATCTTAATAACACTGTTTATATGGCGGATATGGTCCTATAGTCCGATCTACGCGATATAAAGACCAAAAAGAATGAAAAAAATCCATTCAGTATATCCGCTGCAATGCGGCATAATAGTTGACCAATCCGAACTGCGGGGAATGGCAATCCCCTGTCTCCCCTGCTCCGCAATGTCCCACCCATGGTCCCGCCTCCTCCCCACTACCTCCCTCATGTACCGGTGAGCAGCTAGCTGCACAGTGACTGAAGCGTCATGGAGCCGGAGAAGACCAACACCGAAACTGGGAGGCCGCTTCTGTTACCCGATGTGTTATCCACACCGAAGGGAAGGAAACGTAAAAAAAGGCTGGAGTGAGGAAGAACAATATATATATATACTGTTAGGAGGCGACACGAGCTGGGGGGGCGGGATCTTGGAACATGGAGGGGAGGGGTGAGTGAAGGGGAGGCAGGCTTCGTTTTTCAAATCTGTCTCAACAGCCAAACTGGTTTTCAGATCGTAGACCTCAGCTGTAAGCTAACACTCTGACAGTAAGCTGGGCAAACATGTCCTTTTTTGTGACATATTCAATTAAAAAAACGGACATGTTTGGAACACAAATTTCAGATATTTGATGTTTTCCTGGCACTAGTTCAATTTCTTTTTTTAGATTAGAAAACAGTACAACAGCTTTTCCAGATGTCATTGGAGATGCATTGTCTGGCAAGAGATGGTCCTGATTATCATGTAATGTTCATTCTCAGGTTTTTTTTTTTAAGAACTTAGTCGTTTATTTCTGCCTTTCAAAAAGTTACTTGGTTTTGTTATTTCAAAATCACTTACCCCTTCAAGAGAAAATAGCTATGGCTGAAGTAAAAAAGAAAAAAACAGTCATCACTCAGGCATCCATTCTACTCATATGCAGCTCCTCCTCAGCTTGTTCTGGTAAAACTGTAACAGCTGGAAAAATAATGAGAGCAAATGAGAAAAAAGACTTTTTGGGGGCCTCGTTCTGACATTCATTCCTTTTCAGGTGTCCGGAATATCCTGCTGATGATATTTAATTCAGGAAGTGCTATGGCTCACTGTCAACCCAAAGGGTTAAGACAGCTATTATGGTTCCCATGTGAGAAACCACTCACTCTGTTTTTCCTCCCTCTGAACTATATGCATGGACCCAACGGTGAGCTATTGCATTAGTTCTGAAATGTTTTTGGATAGAAGGGTTTTGCTGTGTGAGCCTTACCAAAGCAATTATGGTATGTTGTTATCAAATTCTCTGAATAAAAAGCAACACTACAGGCTGAATGATTAAGATTTATAAAAGGAAACTGCTGCATGTTTAAGAATACAAAGATGGCAATTAAATCTTCATTCTGATTGATATTTTCTCTTTTTGCAAGTCTTTCTGTTTCAGTAACAGCTTGATTACCTTAAAAAGCAAATTATCTATCAATCACAATCCATCATTCTTTAGTACAGCACATGAAAGGCAAGAAACTATTACAATAAGCCGTCCTACTAACTTTACTTACACAGAAAAAAAACTTATTCTGGTCCATTTGTCAAGATCAAGTTGAAAGACAAGAGAAAGCACCTGGGAGTTCTACAAAGGGACTTTAAGTTTGCTTTGAGGTTTTTTATAAACTATAAGGCATATCTCTGAATCTTCTTATGTCTGCATAGAGTGGCAGATTCTTGCAGCATCAATCAAAATAATGAATCTGTATTAAATCTAGACGTCCGTTCGGCTGACATCCATTTTCAAAAATACACATTTCTCTGACATCAAATCAAAGAAAAAGGGAGACAAAAGGAGGAAAAACATGGATAAAAATATGTACTGGGACTAGAAATGAGAAATCTTGGAAGGAGGAGGATGTACTGGTCATTTGATAACAAGCAGATGGTTACAGCATGCAGCATAACAGAAACATTTATAGACATTCTGTAGATTGAAGCATTTAACAACCAACATTAAGCTTAAAGGCACAATAACATTTTCCTTTTAATTTAATTGTTTACTTTAAAGGAAAATTACATTTTAAACATCCTACATGTAACAGAGGAACACTTAGATAGACCCGCACAACCCTGGGTACACCAAGCAGACACCGGACTGGACCTGTTTTGCCTTCAGAACTGCCTAAATTATTTCAAATATAGTTTCAAGAAGGTCATGGAAATATTCCTCAGACATTTGCTCCATGTTGGCATGATAACATCACACATTTGCAGCAGATTTTTCTGTTGTACATCCGTTTAGAATTTCCCTTTCTTTAACATCCTGAAGGTGCTCTATTGGATTGAGATGTAAAGACTGTGGATGTCACTGTATGGAAGCGAAGAAGTGCCAAAATCCAAATTTAAATGGATTAATAGAAATGCATTTTCATTTTCAGAATAATGCTGTTTATTTGACTCATAAATAAAATAAATAATACATTTTTCAAACTGAATTTTCATTGTTCAAAACAAAGAGGACATTGCTTTTTCGCTTTCATGCCCGCCCCGCAAAAAGTGGGCCATAAATCAACCTGAATTGGCAATTCAACGTGGCGCAGGACAGTGACATCAGCAGCTGCTCTCGCTCTTCAGCACAGCTGTATACGTTACAGGAGAGGACAGAGCGGAGTATGAAGGTTGTGTTCGTACCGGACTGTGGTAATATTTTCAGTAACAGCAGAAATATCACCACCATGTCCACATCTGTGCAGAAGCTGATGAAGAAGGCTGCAGCTGCCCTCGAACGGCAGCAAAATCGGCCGCAAACAGCAGGTTTCATCTTACGTCTGTCATGCAACACGTCAGAAAGATCATTTTAATCACGTCACAGAATGAGCAGTCTCGAACAAGAAAATGAAAATTCAGTTTGAAAAATTATTTATTTTATATATGAGTCAAATAAAAAGCATTATTCTAAAAATGAAAATGCATTTCTATTATTCCATTTTAATTTGGATTTTGGAGTGAACCTTGCCAAAGACACACTGTCCCATAAAGAGGAGGAACTGCCTCTAGATTGCTGTTCTGTTTCTTTTTTGTCAGGAGCTGCCTTTTTGCAATGGACAAGGCTTTTTCTCAGCCTCCCTGTTAACTCTTTGCCTTTGGTTCTGCTTCAGAATTTGCCAGTATATTGATGGCAGTATATTTTACCACCGCTTCAGAGTTCTCCACCAATAACTGTTGCAAAGTTCAACATGCCTCGTAAAACACTGATATCTAAATTTAAATGAGCAGACAAATAATGTGTCGTGCTGGGTCTGTATCAATGTGATTTCCTGTGGAAGTAAAGAAGACTCAACAAGACCCTTAGAAATTTGGCATTGCAGTAGGGCATTACATATTAGGAGCACCGTGTTGATGGTAAAACATGCACTTTTTCTGCAAAATAATTCACAAAAACTAACAAGTGGGAATTGTTCCAAAGTAGCTTAAAAATATCCATCACTGTAACTCCATCCCACTACCCCTTCAGGCCATGACCCCAATGGTCTGGCCCTGCTTCCAAGTCGAGGAAGGATGAACTCTTCATCTCTACTCTCGCCTACTTTTTAATGTTATTTTCATTGTTATATTTTTTTAACTTAACTAATTTATATTGCAGCGATGGTGAGTGAGAGGTGCAGTTAAAGCAGTCCCATGGTTTAAATTACGCTCAGAGCACAAATGAGGTGGAAGCAGAGTTGTTCTAAACACCGGATGATTTGTATATTTTTGATAAGAAGTAATGGACTTTTTTTCTCGCTGCTGTTGTAATTAGCTCCTCAATGTTCTGCATGAGGTACCTGCTTTAAAAAAGTCAACACTGCTGCTCCGTCTCCTCTCTGAATCTTTAGTCTTCATTAACACCGACACGATAGAGGGCCCTTTGATCAGAGAGCTCGGCATATCTAATGATCTGAGATCAGTCACCCACAGGTTTTGCTGTGTCCACAAGTATGCTAGTACACTTCTCCACAGTTTTAGCTCAAACAAAAGTGGTGTGTAAACTAAGGATAGCAGTTTTTCTCTTAGAAACAGTTTCTCAGAAGTTACGGCCCACGCATAAATGAGAGCTGCAACAGCCAAACTCTTCTCAGTTAAGTAATGCTGCAAACATTACTCTCTCACCACGTAGCTGTTTAAATTTCTTTAAGAGTAATGTTTGGTTAGGATGATTTGCATTTTTTATAAATTATATTCCCTCCACTTATTCTCCACTTCCTGAAAGTGTTTAAATTTCCTTTGCTTGAAGCAAGGATTTAAAAAGGGCCACACATTGTTTCTTTCATTTTTTTATCCATCAGTTTATTTTCATTCGGAAAAAAAAAAAAACTGTGAGTTGTTGCTCATGGATTGGAGTGTTGATTTTATTTTACTATATTTTCACACCCAGGTATTTAATTAATACTTAGTTAGCAAAGCAAAGACACTATGATGGAGCATTGCACCTTGTCAATCATGTTAGGAGTATGTGGCACACCAGTGTGCAAGTAAATAGATATAAAAACAGGCTTCACTAACACAAAATGTGTGTGTGCAAATGCTGTGTTTGAATAATTTAAAACCTATAATCAAGTTTTGTATGCATTACAGTGAACATTACTGTATTACATAAAAAGCATAGTTATACACAGAGACAAAAATATCTGATACTTCATTGGCTATTTTGCAATGTTTCATTAAAATCCTGTAATTGCTTTAAATATAGAGTCTCAACTATTATGAAGAAGATAAATAAATCATTTATTTTCAGCCTGCTGTGAATATCTTGTCATTAGTACTGTTTATCCGGATGATAAAATGTGTTTTAATATATGAAGAGCTTTTCCAAAACGCTATAAATCCATTTTCATTTAGGAAGTATTTAAATTATTTACCCAGACCCACCATTGGGTTGGCTGGGGAACTGAACTTTGAAATACAGTTTGAACAGGAATATATAGTTTTCTGGAAATAAATGCTGATAGGACAGGTAGTACAATCAGTATAAAAAAGAATAGCACTGAGTGATACATGTATTTTTTAATTTTGGCTTTTATAGCATTTTGGAAAAGAACTCTTCATTTGTTGTCCTACATTTTTTGACTTACTTTACACTTTCACATTTCTTTATTACACTTTTTTGTCAGCAGTGGGTACGGAAAGTATTCAGACCTCCTTAAATTTTTCACATTTTGTTACATTGCAGTCATTACCTAAAATCATTTAAATTCATTTTTTTCCTCATGAATGTACACAAAGTGCCCCATATTGACAAAAAACCCTAAACCGAATTGTTGACATTTTTGAAGATTTATTGAAAAAAGAAAAACTGAATATCACATGGTCATAAGTATTCAGACCTTTTGCCCAGTAATGAGTAGGAGCACCCTGTTGAGCTAATACAGCCATGAGTCTTCTTGGGAGTGATGCAACAAGTTTCTCACACCTGGATTTGGGGATCTTCTGCCATTCCTCCTTGCAGATCCTTTCCAGTTCTGTCAGGTTGGATGGTGAACGTTGGTGGACAGCCATTTTCAGGTCTCTCCAGAGATGCTCAATTTGGTCCAAGTCAGGGCTCCGGCTGGGCCATTCAAGAACAGTTGGAGTTGTTCTGAAGCCACTCCTTGGCTATTTTAGCTGTGTGCTTAGGATCACTGTCTTGTTGGAATGTGAACCCTCGGGCCAGTCTGAGATCCTGGGCACTCTGGAAAAGGTTTTCGTCCAGGATATCTCTGTATTTGGCAGCATTCATCTTTCCTTTAATTGCAACCGGTCATCCTGTCGCTGCAGCTGCAAAACACCCCACAGCATGATGCTGCACCACCATGCTTCACTGTGGGGGTGATATTGGGCAGGTGATGAGCAGTGCCTGGTTTCCTCCACACATACCTCTTAGAATTGAGGCCAAAAAGACTTGTCGTCTTGGGAGCCTTACAAGAACCTTACAAGTTTACAAGAAATAAATTTACTAAGGATGGTATTTTAATGTGTGTTTAAGGTATTTGAAAAAGATAGAATTGTGTTTTTTACAGTGCAGGCACGACTAACACCATGGGCAAGTTTATGAAATGTGATATGACTACCCTACCATAGCAAATGGACAACAATGATGTAAATACAAGCACAAAATTGCTGTTTAAGTTTAAAGCATGTAGCTGGACAAAAAGAAAAGTTTACCTTGAAATGCTTGTAAGGTTTGGAGGGCAAATTTTTTGTCGGACATAATGAAATTGGATAAAAAGAGTGACATGTTAAACGCTATGAATCATTTACCATTTCCAAAACCTTATTCATTGGTTTTAAGAAAACCTGAATCATTCCTTGTATTTATCATTACCACCAGCTGATGACACTGACATGCATGACCTGAGTACCGTGGGTGTCTTATCCTCTGTGTTTCCATAGAGACAAATGACAGTACAGCAACATCCCAGACAATCCAGTCGAACAGTCGATTTTCTTGTGGATCAAATGTTTGAAAACAAAAACAAGAAAATCCATCCGTTGATTTAAAATTAACTATAGCTAGACTGTACGAAAGAAAAGTGTGGCTACTCAAAATTACACTTCAGCAAGAATTAAGTTTTTAATTGTCCACCCTGCTGATAAGTGATGTTTTTGGATATTAGCACATTCCTGCCGTGTAGTTCTTTCAATTAAGTAGATTTTTACCCCAGCTTTATTGAAGTAGATTGAAAATGATAGAACTCTGAATAAATATTGTTTAAATGTCAGACTTTTATATTATTCATTCATCGTATTATTTAGATTATTGCTTTTTTCTTCTGTCTTTCAGTTTGACAGATGACACCTCTCTGAACCCAAACAGCCACAGGTGCTCATCTGTAATGCTCAATTCTTCATCTGTAATGCTCAATTCTTGTGCCAAGCACTTGAGAGCTACTTCTCTGGAACCAGACTTCTTTTTTTTTCCCCAACAAGGCTGTTTGTTATCCTGCATGTCAACACTGACAGTTCCACCCCTGCACCAATAACGTGTGGGTAAAATGTTCTCTCTAGCATCCCATTATTTGCCATCGGCTTCAGAATTTGACTTTGTAAAGTACAAAACAGTTGTCCCAGAAGGCATTCTGTTATCAGCAGAATTATGCTCTATGGTTTGCTAAAAATACTTTACATAAGAATTCATACAGTATCTCTGAGGCTCCTTAGGTTCACAATGACGCTATATTGACCATTTAATATAAAATGTTCCATTTTATGCAATCAGTCTACACATCTGATGAAAGAAAGACTGAAACAAGGCAATTTTATTGGATTTAAGATTAAGTAAAGGGTAAACAAGGAATACTAAAAATTCACAATTTGTTCAAAGCTTGGCTAAAGATCTGAAGAGCTGATTATTTGATATATTATTGGTTCTAGCTTACGTATTGGCAAGGGCGTAGGTTTGATTTTGACATTAGTGTGTACATAAAAGTACATCAAGATGGCACTCCTGAAAGTTGATGTTTTGCATTTATGACTGTTTTTAATGTCATGTAAAGCTGATCAAACAAACAAGCAAACTATCACATTCAGAAAAAAAACTACCTAAATCTCTACTGTCTGCACCTGGACATAAATATATTGATGCATCACACATGAACAGTGGGACAGTTTGGGATCAATAAGATATTCATATGGTTATAGTCTAATAAATGTAGAACCAAAACCATAAAGGACTACCGGTAAGTGTATTTCCCAACAATATGAATGTACTAAGTCATGTTATTCTGAGGTTTTATTGTGTTTTTTCTCCACAAACTTTTATTGTTGGTCTTAAGCGGTTGATGCCTTTCAATACACAAATCATACATGGATAATAAATAAAATAACCTCTTTAAGTATCTCTTTGGCATTAAAGGAGACATATCATGCTTGTTTCTCCTTTTCACTATGCCAGACTAGGATGCCTGTAAAGCATTTCTGCCCTCAGTACAAGTCATTTAGTTCCTTCATTGCCCCACAATAGTGTTCTCAAAATCCTCATTTCAGGCCATTATCAAGCTCTTGTTGAAAAGCTCGGATCTCAGGATGATCTACAGGAACCTCGCAATGTCAAGCCCTATGTGCTCTGATTGGTTAGTTCTGTCAGAGCTGCCGAGAGGGTTGAGCCAGCCTGTCCTTCTTCTTCTTCTACTGTATTTTCCGGCAGGCTCAAAGCAGCGACCGCATATTGAGTCCCCCTACAGGCCAGAGCTGGTAATGAGTGAGTGTGAGCTAGGGAGCTATATACTGCTGCTGGTGGATGTGTTCCTCGGTGACGGTTTTGTGGCTAACGGACATCACAGAGGAGGAAGTGTTTTATCCGATTACTCCAATAAAAAGAAAGGTACCTCGTGTCGTCCTATTTTCAGAGGCATCAAATCAATCATTTTTTGAAAATTAAGGGGGTGTAAGGTCTTGTTTTCAAATTTATTGTATTATATGTAAGTATTAAATCATGAATCAGCATGATATGTCTCCTTTAAATATGAGTATTTCTTAGCTATAACGTTATATACTATGCTTGTGTTTTATGTTAGGGACCATGTGGTTGTGGCATAACATTGATAGGAATGTGTCCCTAGCGTCCCTACCCAATCCTGCGCCCCTACGTATTGGGGCCTTTTGTGTCAGCTTCAATTGTTTTGTCTGAAGCATGTGGTGCACAATGGTTGTCGTACTTTTGTTGACATTTTGGAGATTATTTTGTGAAGCTGCCACCCACTATTGTCTCATAAAACAAAAACAAAATAGTTAATGGGGTTAAAAAAATAAATATGAAAAGCTTACATGTTTTAATGTTTAAAAAGACTTACAAGAGGCCATTTAAGTGTATTAACTTTACACTTTAGGACCCATTGTGGTTGTAAGTCTGAAAAAACAGCCATATGTGCCAGATCTGTGGGAAGTAAGCCTGCGAACATTTCCTTGACATTTTCCATTGCACCGTAAAATGTGATTCTTCGCTTTTGTTACTGGGACATCATTCTCCATGGTGGTTTCAAAAAGATTACGCAAGTTTTTTAAATAACATGGACTTTTTTGTTGACGACATCTCAACTACCCTAGAGGCACATAGCCTTAAAAAAATGTCCACAGTAATCAACCATGAATGTCAACTGAAACTCACAGTAGTTGTTATAGGGTGTGGAGATCAAACTTCAAACTCCAAGGTGCATGGTGAGAAGTCAAATGATGAAGACGCACGAACAACCAGAGGACGCCATTTTAGCCTTTTTGAAAGATTAATATAACTACACTGGGTAAAGTTAGGATGACAGTTAAAACAGAAGGTTATTTTTATTTGATAAAAATTGATCTGCAAGTGGGTGGCATGGTGGATCAGCAGATATTTCATGTGCCTCACAGCAAGAAGGTCATCGGTTTGATCCCGGGGTCAGGCAGGGCCTTTCTATGTGAAGTTTGCATTTTCTTCCCATGAATGCATGGGTTTGCTACTGGTTCAGGATGTACCCCACCTCTTGCCCAATGACAGCTGGGAGAGGCTCAAGCCCCCCACCCCCAAGACCCCAATAGAGAAATGCGGTATAGAAAATAATGGATGAATGATTTGCAAGTTCAATTATCTAACAAAAGCAACAAACCAATTAAAGAGTTCATACAATAGACCACTTTAGTTGATCTGAAATGTATTTATAAATTGAAACAAAAATCAGCTCAAAATGCAGGTTTTCATTAATATAACATCTGGTTTGAGTACAAAAACTAACTGGTTCAGCTGATACAACGTAAAATTTTAAGGCAGTCCTTGCACTCTTTTTTTTTTTTTTAACATTTAAACAATAAGTTTCCATGTACAGTGACTAACAGCTCACATGTTATGGTTTAGAGTTTTTTAGCAATTCTTTTCATGTGCTCATGTCCTTATTGTTTGCACTGCAGTCTGGTAACAACCTTGGCCGTGTACATAGCTAACACTGATGGACAACTTACATAGAAATCTCAGAACAATCAGAACATGACAGTGAAGGAGTGTGAATGGGTCAATGTGACCTGCAGTGTAAAACAGACTTTGAGTAATCAGAGAGACTGAAAAGGTGCTATACAAATTCAAATCCATTTACCTTTTACCATCCGGACAGTGCTGGTGTTACATTTCACCCACTCTAGATGGCCATGATTTTTGGTAGTAATCCCATTAGTTCCACTGAAGAACCGTGTGATGATGGGAATATCAGAATCAGAAATACTTTATTAATCTCCAAGGGGAAACTCAATTTTTTCAGTTGCTCATACACACAGAATGGCAGATGGAATATCAAAAAAGTCATAAATATAGATATGAGTAAGTCTGGTAAAGGTAGTACTGTAAATAATGGCAAGGAATTTACACTGTCAACATAAACAATATTCACAATATGAACATAAAAATGACTGCACTGTTTGGCCATAAAGCAAAGTTTTTCTGTCAGGTACAGTTTGACTGGGTATTATGTTTGCCTATTTTACATATTAACAAATATCAGTAAAACAGTGGAACATGTTTATTTTCCAGGACCTGATGGAGCAGTGATACTAGAGGGAGGAGTTGTCAAGTCTGATGGCCCACAGGCAGGAATGACTTCCTGTGATGCATCATGGTGAGATGAGTCTCGCACTAAAAGTGCCTCCTGTGTCTTTCCAGCACACTGTGGAGGGGTGAGAGGTCTTGTCCATGATGTCCTGCAGCCTGGACAGCATCCTCCTCTCTGACACCTTTGTCAGAGTCAAGCTGCTCCCCCACAACATCACTGGCCTTACTGTTCAGTTTCTTGTGTCTGTTTATGTTCGTTAGCCTGAGCCTGCTGCCCAAGCACACAACAGCATACAGGATAGCACTGGTCACCACAGACTCACAGAACACCATCAGCATCCAGCAGATGTTAAAGGACTTCAGCCTCCACAGGAAGTAGAGGCGGCCCTTCTTGTAGATGGCCTCTGTGTTCCTGGCCCACTCCAGTTTGTGGTCCAAATGTACTCCAAAGTATTTACATTCCCAAGTATATATTTTGTAAGAGTGTTTTTTTTTATTAGAATTTCAATGTTAGCCTTGGAAAGATAAAATGGTCATACTCACCTTTCTAACAATGTCACAGAGTGATTTAACCAGTAAAAACAAGTTTAAACAAGAATATACAGTGTCACAAGATAAATACTCTGAAATGGTTCAACTGAAAAAAAAAATCACACAGTAATTAGGATGTTGACCCCAACATTTGCCTATGCTTTTTCCTGTGCCCTCTGTGTGAAAACAGTCTGAAATTTTCACTGGTTTCAAAGACGATGGATGTTTTGCCTTGTTTTTCTAGATGTGTGTTTTTGGAATAACTTGGTATGAGTGCAGGCTGGCACATTTTTAATCATGAAGCATGCTTCCATGGAATAAAGTCCCACATTTAAGCTATTCTTACTGAACATAACAACAATACACAAAGCACAAAGTGTTGGGTATTAAAGACCCTCCAAAAGATGCCCCTAACCTTTTTGCAGTGCATACTAGTCTTATCACATCCATCCATCCACATACAGCTCACACTCATACCTAAGGGCAATTTTAACACCTGTCTGTGGGGGGAAGCTGGAGTGCCCTAAGAGAACCCCTTGCATGCACAGGGCAAACATGCGAACTCCGCACACAAAGGGGATCAGACAAGCAACCCTCTTGCTGTGAGGCACACGAACTTCCTGCTGCACCACTGTGCTGCCTGGCAGTGTAGCATATTACTTATCAAAATCATTAGACACACACACACAGGTTTGGATACGCTCTACCGTATGTTGATAAATCCTTTGTGAGCTCAACATTAAATAAAAACTGGACCGCACATATCTCTCAAGTTATATATTGTTAACATTTAAGCTTTATTGTAGTTGGAACCCTCTCATTCTGCCAGTGCTTCTGTTTCTGTCAGCTGAACCACATTAGAGATAGAATACATGAAACAAACTAAAAGCTTCCTTTCTTTAAAACCTTTGTCCTATCAAAAATTTCAATCCAACATGTAAGAAACCCATAGATATTTAATTGTGAAGAGGATGTGCAGCTGCACATCCATCATGAGTAGTGGAGGTCTATCCTTTGGTACAAATAACTTGTTGTAATTTGAAGCCAATCCTAAACTTCCAATTATAAAGCCTCAGTGGACACACTTCTGTCCACAAAAGTCTTACCTATCTTGTGTCGCCATTACATCATTTGTGGTGCAATGCATCCCCAAAAGGTATGAGAAGAGGGTCGTGGTGGACCACAACAGCCAAAAGTTTGGCTAAACTACACTAACATGATGATGACAGCATATGCAATCAAAATATTTCATCCAGTCGATAAATCCAGATGTAGAGGCATTTCCTTCAACATAGAGTATATGTGAATATATGCGTCATACGTGACGTGTTACAATCTTCTGCCCACATTGAGTCCCCAGCCACATGTATCATCTTGTAATAGTACAGCTGGTAAAAATACCGCTCAGTTCACCGCCTCACTTATGTTAAGTTAAATGAACCATGTCCACAAATATTTCAAATATGTTTTTTAGATTGGAGTCCAGAGAGCACCTCATTCACCCTTGTTTATTTGTGAAGAGACCCTGTGGAGCACTAACCCACTCAACAATAAATGAATAAACAAAGAGAGTGGAGGAGGGAAGTCAACAGTGAATGAAAAAATGGCCTCTGTTAGCTACACTTTAAGAATACAAAACGCAATTTGTGTTTCTAGACAACTATATAACCTCTGACTGAAGCCTGGTTTCATACTTTTCATGTCATTGCCATGTTTAATCAGAAACAACCATTAGAAAAATTAAATCATTTACAGCAATTTAATGGAATATAATTGGTTTACATATATATTGTTTTGCATTTTTTTGTCTTTATTTAACTGAAGTATTTTGATTGGTATATTTTTATGTCAATCTGTCTTCATTTAATTGATACTTTTAGTGAATGGATTAGGAACACAAATCTATGTCTTGGCTGACAACTTTTATTGAGATCTTAACTAGGCAAACATTAATGGCAGGTAGATTTATGTAGTTAAATTTAATCATATCATAACCTTCCTCCTGTGTTTGTCACAATCTCAGCTTCAGCCTCAGCCTCATCCGCAGCCTGTCACTCACCTGCTCCACTCTAATCAGGCCAGACTCACCTCACCTGTGTCGCTGTTCACACCTGCACCTCATCTCCCGTAATCAAGCCAGCTACTTAAGCTCCAGCTCCACACTCAGTCGTTGTGATGATGGGAATATCAGAAGGTCCAGACTTGTTTCCGGATTGATCACCCGTTGCCAACTAGTTTCCAGACTCTGCCTCATACGCCTGACCCTCGGCCTGACTCCAAGGTATCGACTAGCTTCTGTCCAAAAAGTCATAAATATAGATATGGAGTAAGTCTGTGGTAAAGGTAATTACTTTACTAAATAATGGCAAGGAATATCACTGTCCACGGTAAACTCCCAATATCATCTGGTAAAGGTGTAATAGTACAATGTCAACAGATAAACAATAAAATAAAAATGACTGATCCTGCTTCCGTCTCCTGTTGCGAGCCTGTCTCTTCTCGTTGTGCCATTCGCCTGGTGTCTGACTCCCCGCCTGTCTCGAGAGAGCTCGCCTGAACCACATCACCGAGTGTTTCCCGAACGCCTCAATCGTCAGTGTGTGAGTCAGGCCTGCATCACCTTCTCCCCTTAAAAGAACTGAGTGAGCTTCTGCCTGTGCTTCTCCTGGGTTGAGTGGCCACTTTGTTTGTTGTCAAGGGTTGGAAGCTCCCCGCCTCAAGACGCGAGCTTTCCGCTGGAAAGACCGTGAGTGGCCACCTTTGTTTGTTGTCGCGGCTGAAGCCCCGCCACGCAGCCTCCGCTGGAAAGACTGTGGTGAGTGGCTACCTCCTTGTTTGCTACACGCGGGCTGAAGCCCCGCCAAGACGCAGCTACACTCCGCTAAATGAGCTACACTTTACTGCAAAAGCACTTAATTTTATTGGTGTTCCCTGAACAACTATATATTTCTGACTAAGCCTGGTTTCATATACTTTTTCATGTCATTGCCATGTTTAATCAAGAAACAACCATTAAGAAAAAAATTAAATCATTACAGCAATTTAATGGAATATAATTGGTTTTACATATATATATTGTTTTGCATTTTTTGTCTTTATTTAACTTTGGAAGTATTTGGTTAGTATATTTTTTATGTCCCAATCTGTGCTTCATTTAATTGATACTTTTAGTAGATAGTTTAAAGACTTTCAAATCTATGTCTTGGCTGTGCAATTTTTATTGAGAGATCTTAACTAGGCAAACATTAATGGCAGGTAGATTTATGTAGTTAAATTTAATCATATCATAACCTTCCTCCTGTGTTGGGGTCATTATCAACAGGTGTTAGGTTTTAAATGCATAAAAGAACCACTTACTATTTGTGTATTGCATCAAAGCATTTTGACTTTGACAGGAACTTCTATTTAAAAAAAAAGAAAAGAAAAAAATTAAACAATACATTTTATCTGTTCTCTTGAAATAATGTCATCTGTGTCGTTAGGTTTGGTTTTGACCCAGTTATAAAAATAAGGTTATAAACCAAAAATTAGAACCAAAGTTGAAATCATGATGCATCTGTGATGATAAAGGGCCCTAATTTCTTGGCACAGCCCAGGGTGGCATAGGGTGGTGGAGCCTGGGGCACCCCAAGCAGTGTTGATTTCGTCCAGCGCACTGCGGTGCGCAGCCAATTTGGCAATTTGGTAGACCGGCTGCACCGAGATGGGTGTGACGGTGCACCGGGGGAGGTGCCGACAGATTCAGGCTGGTGCAGTGACAATTTAGTGCCAAAAAGCTGTGAGGGAGGTGTGCTGAAAGCTCGCCTGCTCCAACCTGGTCTGTGAAGTGTACCTTCCGCAGCTGTAATTTGGTGACAGGCGCACAGTGCGCACATGTCACCAAACCCTCAAAGGCAGGTTTCCAGAGTGTCAAGCACATTTCAATGCAGTAAACAATCCCAGCAATCACTATTTTATGTACCCATCCGAACCAGCGTATACATTAGTATCTATTTAATTGTCCTGTCACAACTAATGTTGGATTAAAGTCTTTTATCATAATAGAAACTAAACTTCAGGGCAGCTCAAAGTGTGATGCACATCTCACAAGCCAACAACAAACAGCCTCATCACCCAATATGGAGTATATATCCGGCCTCTCTCATTTCATGAAATCCAAAGAAAAGAAGATGAAAAAGATGGTGAAAAAAGATAAAATAAATGTATCTCTGTTTTAGTCTTTATTCTTAACATGATGTAAAAAGATGGAGTACATTATTGCAAGGAGGAGGAGGACAGGATACTGGGAGAGGATATGTCACCAAAGGTTCTGCCATTTGGCGATGGCAGATCAGGAATGGAGGTGGATCACAAGCATGATGACTGGATTAGCCCGCTGCAGTGTTTAAATGTAACTGTCACTTAATTTTGTACCCCTATTCATGACACAGGAACATCTGTCCCACGAGGTGGTTCACATGGTGACCCGCATCATGGCCTCGGATGAGAGCCCCAATGGCCCCTCCGCTCTCCCAGTTGCTGTAAAAGCGACAGTGGCTCTGACCGTCTCCACTACTGCGTCTTTCCAGGACATCATGGCCACAGTGGAGGGGATCAGTCAGACCAATCAGTAACTTTGCCTCGCCCACAGCGCATTTAAAGGCAAGGAGAGGCATTCATTTGATCGGTAAAGGCTACACTTGGCTTTGTTAAACCCACTAATGCCTCGTCTCCTCCCTCTCTGGCACTTGCAGGGAGGGACGGGGACAGACACCTGGATGAGCCTCTCTGTGCCATGCAGGGAACTTGCAAAGTGCATACACCCTGAGCTGTGAGCTGGTCCACAAATTAGAGCCCAAACTGATACATGTTCATGAATGTTCTAAAAAATATTCATGCAGTTAAAGTTCTCTGGCTAAAATATATTGTTTTTCCTTTTTCTTCAAGTAAATACATATGGGTTATTATTGACCCGTCACACAATAGATATTACTATAGTTAATATTAGAATAGAAAAATGTATTTACTTATATCTCTACGTTCAAACAGCTTCTACTAATGGTGAGGTAACAAATGCAACGTCTTATTTATTCATTTGATTATCTATATTTTTTTAATGAAATCTAGAGGTACACAGATTGAGAAAGGCCAAAAGGCCAACACCAAAATCAGAACCAATGTTTGCATGGACACTGAAGTCTGACAAGGTAACCACCATGGCCCTAACACAGAGCGTGTATAGAGAAAGCTAACAGTACAGTTAAATCATGGAAATGTGAAAGTGGAATAAGGAACATTAAAAATCTGGAATTAATTAGCAGAACCAATTTTGGAGCCAGCCAGTACCTGATGCTGTAGTGTCAATCTATGTTCATCTTTATGATGCCCTGCATCAGTGGTGTGATGAACCAGGAACAGTTTGCATCATAGAATCAAGATCTGAGACCATGGATATTTTATGCATTTTATAGACAGAATTGTGCCACCTTTGTGCCTCACCTCTCCTCAATTCCAGTCAAACGTGTCCACAGGCACTTATGGCAGTGTGAGATAATTTACTATTTCAACAATGTGAGCACTTGGCATAAAAATGGTAACTTAATTAGGCAGGAAATAGACAGTTACCTCTACTGCCTGTCAAGGTGCCTTGTGTGTGGCGAACAATATGACTTTTTTATGTGAATGGTGGAACACTTTTATGTAGCAATGGTTGAATGGTAGAACATTTCCTGTAGAACTTGGTATTAGACAGCCCTCATTGATCCAATACAGACATTATAAAGTCTTTCAGAGGAGCATTCATTATTGATATGTTCATATAATGTCAAACATGACTCCATTTAGTAAAACAAAATAGATTTGAAAAATGAATGTTGATTTCAAAACCAATGTGATCCAAAAGATGACTCTTTAGACAACACCATTATCATGAAGCCTGCTTTATTCTAACTTCTTAAAGCTGGTAGGAAGCAGACAAAGCAAACACTCAATTTGAGCAATTTGATGTCTGTAAGAAGTAGTGGTAGAAGAAACCAGCCTTACGATGAAGGCAAGAGATTTAATGAACAATAAAAGTAAATGTAATCATAATATTTGATAAAGGTTTATCAGTAATTTACAAAGTTCAATTAAAGTAAAAAAAAACCTAAGGATGTGTTTGTCTATCTGAGCTCACAGGGATACTTTTATTTGTTAGTGTGTGTGTTTAGTTTTTGGTTCTTTTTTAATACATTAATGAACAAAAAGTCACAGAGGAGAGAGATACCCATCTCAGAAAATCTGTGACTTTTATCTGCCCACCATTATCTTGACTGAAAGTTATAGCAGATAATCAAACACTGTGAATGACACTGGATCTTACTGAAGCGCACTGACACTCCCTGAATCCATGAGGTTTCACTACACAGAGGGTATTTCTTAAAAGATAAAAACTTTTATTTTATTTTATTTTAAGAAAGAAACCAGTACAGCTCTGAGCATGCTGAAATGATTTTGTTCTCGTTCAAATCTTTGATGCATGTAAACTCATCATGATAGAATCACTTTATTAAATGTCCAAGCGATTAGTGATTCTAATTGGACTGTGAAAAAATAGTTCTTACAAACATAGTTAGTACTAATAAACACATTAGTCAATGTGCATTCGACTGTTGAAGTGTGAATATAAAGCCCTGTGATCTTTCTTGCTTAAAATATCCACAAATTATGTGTAACTCTGAAGATACTATTTCTCTGAATATACTGAAGATACTATTTATATCTGGTACTAAGAAACTTGGTAATATTGTCTCAGTAATAAAGTCTTATTGACTCATTTAAGTTCTTGATCATTGATATTTAGCAACAGAGATCTAAAGAATGTACCCAAACAAGAGCCTTTCATAATGCTATATCGCTTCTTTAAACTATTTCAGTATTGCCATGGCCTTGCAGTTAAGTGTTGTTGCCTGTGGCAGTGCTGTCCAAAATGCAGAGTTCAGAGTCGTAGAGGATTAGAAAACCTTTCATTTTCTTTGTTCTTTGCCTTATTTCAGGAAATTCATATATTTTCCACAGCATTTGTGAAAAACAAACAAAATGCTCACCCATCCCTCCATCATTTGAGGAAATGAAACATAGAGAGCTGGTGGTACAGAAAGTCCCTGATGATAAGCACCTCAGTCATGCAGAAAAACACATCCCGCATTCTCATAATGTAGACAAAATATAATTTACACCATCCATCTCCACAACAGTATGTTTCACTTTGTGGGTTTGGAGGTGTGTGTGTGTGTGAAAAAGAGGGAGAGAAAGAGACAGACAGAAACAGAGAGAAATGTAAAATCTTCTTTTCTTCATGCCCTGCTTTTGACTCTTTTGAGAGTAAAGTTGCAAGTGTTGAGAGAGAGAGAGAACACATAAAAATGTGCATTACCGACAAATAACACCTCATCGCTGGAACTACTGAAGAATCCCTCATGAGGTGTTGCCATTCTCTTGGTATGCCTTCTTTCTTCATATGGGTGTAGTATTTTTTTTTCTTATTAAAGCTTTGATTAGTAAGTTGTGATCTTTTGTTAGAGCTATTAATATTTTAACCAGATAATTCACAAGTTCCTATATTATTTTTGCCCTCTTTGACCTCATCTACATTTTGTACTTTACACTTTAACATCCAAAAGTGAGTGTAGTCTGTCTGTAGTGGACTGATGTGGTCTCTGTCAACTGACAAAAGTTTTGCTTGCTCACCACTCAGCAATGAGTGGGTTTCTTATGTGAGTGATCACTTGTAATGATTGGAAGTCCAGCTCTCTTTTAGGATATGAATCATTTAGCACACCTCAGCTGTAGCAACCAAACAACTCCTTATTTGACACCATTTTGGCTGAAATGGCAGGCCAATTTACAAGAAAATTATGTGCCCTACTAAAATAAACCTGATGCCAGAATTTCCGCACCTGTGAGTAATTGCTGACCCATGCGTATGAGCCTTTTAGATAAACGGAGGAAAAAGTGGCACAGTTATAGAAGTGGTAGACTAAAACCAGATTGTAGAGTCTTGCCTCTAATGCATTTAATTAGACAAAATATTTACCTTTACACCCAATCTACATCGTCGTTGTTACAACATACAAATATATTAATATTAATTTCAGTATTAGTTATCAGTGTCTTCTTGCATTCATTGATGACTGTCCAACACTTCTTTTTGATGAAGAAATATAAACAAACGGCTTGAAAGAAAGTAAAACAAAGAAGTGATCATTTTGTGAAATGTACTTGTCATTACAGGGTGTGAATGCACACTGATCCTTTAGCTTGGTAACCCTCCACATCACCTTCAATGATTGAATGCATAAATGATTTAAGGTGTTGAGATTAAGCCTAGCACTCATAACTGCTTTCATTGTCGATTACACTGATGGCAAAGTTTACCTGGATAAAACAGATGAATGAATAAATGACAATTTTTCACAGACTTATACTTCTCTGTAATCTCTTTACACTGGGAGGGAGATCACAGATTAACAAGGAAACTCTGACATTATGCAAATAAATCAGCATGTGTCCAGTAAAAATATATAAACTGCAATAAAACTCATGCGTAATGATGGATGTTGAATGTTTTTACACAACAGGAAGAGCGCATGAAATAGCCTCAGCGTAGAGTCACTTCATTTATCATCCTTTCCTTGGTTGTAGTACATAATATTCTGTCCTCATGATTACATCTCTTAGCAATGCTAGACAGATAGCGAACAAAAACTCCAGGTTTGTTCCTAGGAGGCTTTACTGTTGGTTGTTTCTGTAAAAGTAAAAAATGCAATACAAAGCTGCATCAACAAACTGCACAAAAGCATAGAGTGTGAAACCACATTGTGCATTAAAATGTTCAACAACCCAGACTTCAACAACAACAAAGTTCGATCTACCCTACAAACTCAAGGCTCGACGAGAAATAGTTGTATTTCAGGGGGAAATAAAACTTAAGAAAATATAAGCACGAACTAAAAGTGTCCACCGGGAAGGAAGTGCCAAATAACCTCACACTCGAAACATAATACATAAAATTCAAGCAACTTTTCAATCTAAAAACCTAATTTCTGCATCATGCTATTCAATTTTCACTGTCCTTTTTTTCAGGTTGTCAATGTAGTGATCCTCTGAAAAAAAAAAGGTCAAATTTTACACAACAGAGGATTGTGAAAAGCCCTCTCTGGACAATTTATAACAAGAGTTAAATATATCATAAAAAAACAAGTTACAGTAACAGTACAGTGTATTAGAAGATGGGTTTTATAAGGTTTGTTTTTATAGTTTATACTGTCGCCACAGTGATTTTAATCAGCTCTGCTCCATTTGTTTTACTCTTGTGCTAGCAAGACCTTTTTGTTTGGTACTACTTTGCTCTCAGCAGTTAGGGCTGGGTATCGATTCAGATTATCTGGATTGATTAGATTTGATACTACAAGGTCTCAGATTGATTCGATTCATGATTCAGTTCGATATTTATTCAGTCTGGGATATCTTATTGAAAAAGTGCTGTAAATTCAAAAAGTAACCTTTTAACCTGGTACATAATTAAAAAATGTTTTAACATGAAGAACTAAACCCAAAGCAATTACATTTATCATATTTTAATAATATGCATTAATGCATATTCTGCATATTACTTTTTTTTTGTCCAACTCGTATTTTCCTTTGTACATGTTAAATCTAAAATACTGTGCATCCAAACATCAGCTTTTAAACTTGCCAGTGGTGCCCATATAGTGCTTCCACCATGTTTGTTTGCAGTAACATCTCATGAGATCTTGTTCAGTAGAAAGCAACGCTAAACGCTGATCACACAAGACTAGCAGGGCTGATACCACAGGCTGCTTCTCTGCACATCCAAAGAAGAAAAAACTACCCAGGTTAAAAGATCGATCTTTGGATTTTATAAATCGATTATGAACCAGTTCAAGGAAAATCGATTAAATTGATTTTTTTAACCCAGCCCTATCAGCAGTAGGACATGTAGCTGTGTGTTGATGTTGAGCTAAAACAAAGGGACATTTGTCAGAAAAGTCATGCATCTTAAACATGTGTAATGCAGTGTACAATCACCACTGTGCTGTTTTTTTCCCCACAAATATTTTTGTGGGACAACACAAAACTTATGGCCCCTTCTGTCTTGTATGGCCCACCGTCTGTGGCACTTTTCTTATTAAAGAGTAGAGCTGGATCAACACCATCAATACACACTCCGCACCAGGTTACAAGAGTTTCCAGTCAGTTTCTATGCATCAAGCACCCATGCATATTACCACCAGAGGGGTATTTTACAAAACCTAAATAGGGAATTAAGCCAGGATTTTCCAGCTTTCCTTGATGAAATCAGCTGGGATTTGGATTCCCTAAAGTGGAGGCACACAAGTTACTGTGGTTACCCTTGGTTTTGTGCTTTCACGTCTAGTGAAGGGGAATCCCAATTCTCCATTAGGTTAAGGGGAAGAGCTACAGCCATTGAAACAAAGACAAATCAGGACCTCACTTGAAAGGAGGGGTTGTGAGATATTACCCATAATACACCGTGCCCGCTGACAAGATGGCAAAGCAGAAACCAAAGGAAGCACATAAATGTAAGAAATTAAGCAGAATTACTGATTTTCATTGTAATGATACTCGTGTGTATTTAACTCATCTGAAGGGTTAACACTAGAACTACCAAGGCAGTCATTTTGACTGCTTTCAAATTTTGCAATGTCATAACTTTGATTGATTAATATCTACATACCCATAGGACCCTGACTTTTCCTAAATGTGGGTATATTTTCTTCTGAAATTGTTCCATCATTAAAATTCAAAAACACAAACGAGTTGTGGGCATTACTACCTCGAACTACCATTGGCAGTCAAATTGACTGCATGCAATTTACAAGGGGTATGATTTTTCACTTGTTATATTTAGCTGCTCTTTCTACTGCTCTATCGATTGTTTGTTTGTTTTTTATACTCTTTGAAGCTACTGGGTGGTTTTCCTTCTGCAGAATTTATAGTGATGCTAAAATCTAGCTAACAAGAAAGGCAAAGTGATAAGGCGAATTACAAATAAGGAGGCTTTACTCTTGCTTCACAGCCTTGACAAGGAAGAACCAGAGCAGGTTCAGAGAGTAATGTCTCTTGGTGCTTGGAAGAAGGTTCATCTAGCTCAGGGAGTGACTCAGAAAAAAAAGATGACTGGAAACATCAAATTATACATTTGCTGATCTCTCATATGCAAATTTTCAAGGTTTGAAGTCTACAGTAGGAATCCTTATTCTCATACTGTAATGTAAGCTTGTATTAGTTTTATGTGTTGTTGAGAGCTTCTTAGTCTATACATAGACCAGTGGTTAACAACCTGTGGTCCAGGACCCACTGGTGGCCTGCAAAGGTGCCACACGTGGCCGACCAACTAAAGACCTCAACCAATGAGGTAATGTTTTCGCTGGGGTCTGTCTGTTTGTCTGTTAGCAAAATTATGCAACTACTGAATAGATTTACATTAAAAAATTTACCAGGTGCTGATCAGATCCAGGTTGATGACACAGAACACTGAAGTTTATAATGGCAAATCCCATTCATTTACATCATTATGCAAATTGTACTTTATTTGCAAACTGACATGAATGTTGTTCAAGGCTATGCCACTCTACATTTCCTGGCTTCCCTTGCAATGCCAGGAGGACTTCTGTTAATATAACAGCTAACAATAGCCTGTAGATTGGCACATTTTTTCCAAGTTGGTAACTGAAATGGTGATAACTTGAAGATCACGTCATTTACAATCCCCTCTCCCCCCTTCCGATGTGAATGGAATGCAGCATTCTCCACATGGAGAGATATGAGTGGACACTCGGCTGTCCAATCAGAGAAGAAAAGCCACTAAGCTGAGCTGGTTGGCAGAGGTCTGCGCTCTCTGCGTGCTTTTCTAGTTTACATTATAGTATGGTTTTCTTATATAAAGCTTTTTGGTCTATCAAGTATGCCATTAATTGGAAATGATCTGATAAGAGGAGTATCCCATGAAATAAAACTTTTAAGGCTTTACCGTTTTGCTGACAGGGCAACATCCTAAAACTTTAGCAGTAACAACTATGCCAAACACAAGAGCATTTATGATGGTTAATCAGTTCTCTGTTACAGTTACAGTGTCTTATGATAACATCAACCTGTTTGGAAGACAGAAGGAATTTGATTGTATTTGAAAAAGAAAAGTAATTCAGTCCAACTTTGCATGTGTAAGCTCAGAAGTTATGTTGGTGTCCATTAAATTAATAAAAATCTCATTCATTTTAACTTTTTATTTTGTGTCCTGGTACATTCTTAACCCTTTTCATCAAATAATTATTTGAAATTTTTATTGATTATCCAAATTATTACAAAAAATCAATGAGCAGTCAAAATGACTGCCATGGTAGTTCTAGTAGTGGCAGAATTCTGGTAGACCGAGTGTTAAAATGGACCAAGCCATCTTGCTGGGTCAAATTAACTAGTGCTGGGTTGGAGCTCTTATGAACCAGCAGGTGGGTTATAAAACAAGCCAACCTGAGTTATTTTTAATTCACAGTTTTAAGTGTGTATGATTTGACTTTGCTTTACTGCCAAGTGGTTGGAGTGGAGGAAAAAAAGAAAATTGGAGGAGGGTTGGACATGTTGGAAGGATATGTTTTAAAGTAAAGGACTAATATGAGAAAGATAACTACTGGATGGCTTTAACTTTGACTTTTGAGAGTGACATTGTTTATGATTTGTCAATGTGATCTTAAATTACAACTCTTAAATTAGCAGCAACATTAGCCTTGTTATTTCTGCAACTTCTCACCTGGTGCTGATATATAAGTCTTCATTGTGCCTCCTGGCATAATAGAGAGAGAGACGTTGGGTTTTTAACCTCCTTTACAGACAGTGTTGAAGGATGAAATAAGCCCAAAGTTAAGGAGTTTCAGGATGTGGCAGCACTACCGCAGCTATCACTGCCATGCTACCTTGTTTCCTTGAGTCTCTCCAGAAGCATCATGGTAATGGCACTAATTGAGCCAAATGAGAGAAAAGTTCAAAAGTAAAAAGCTGAGAATTTGTGAAATATACAGCTGCACTTCTTGGTCATGTATGGACATGTTTTTGTGCTTTGAACCAAATGTTTGATTTGACTCAGTTTATAGACATCCTGGGAATATATCAAGGCTAAATTTGCTTTCATTTTTGCATCCAGTGACAGACTGGAAGACTACAAATATGAGTAATGTCATTGTTTTCCTGATGGTTTTATTGCTACTTGTCTGAAAAAAAGGGCACACAGTGTTTGCTGATGTTGTATTCTAGACTACTAGTTTATTTGACTGAAGTCCCAAGAGTCGTAGCTTTTAAATGATGTATGACACTTGTGACTTGGTCTCAAGTCTCTTGGTCATTTTGTCTCCTTTATGCCATCAAATTACCTCCAGGACCACTTGACTATGGATGTATGGCCTTTGGCTGCTAATGGTTATGTACAGTTGACACATTAGCCTCATTCACACTGCTGTTTCAAGCCATAATACTTTGTACTTACATCCCTGTGACACTTCATCTCAGAGGGAATGGGGGGATCAGTTTTAATCTTATATTTTCATTGTCTCTAGAGGTAGTCACAGAGACATCATAATGGAAAGAGGGAGACACTTTGCACATATCTTTCTTTATCTGGTTGATTTGTTTAGTGGGATCAACCCAGGCTTGGAGCAGTTTCAACTGAAAATATACTTTCTGTATGTCTCCAGAAAGTCAGCACATTGTGAACCTTCCGACCTGCATGCCGTGACAGGTCATGTCAGAACAATGCTCTTCTTTTGGTGCATCAACAAACCTGTAAAGCAAACATTGGTTAAGCTATAGAAGTGCAAACCTGGTATGACCTGACCCAGCCTTTCAACAGCTAATAAATAGCAGGTTTCAGATGAGTTTAGATGTTTTTCCTCTGCAACTCAGTCCTCAGCAGCTCACAGTTTCCTCCTCAAAGCTATGTCCTTCACTGCTGTGTGCAGGTTGTGCTCTTCTCTGCCATGACTAAGAGGGTGATGGAATCTTTCACACATGTCAGTGAGTTAAATTTAATACCAGAAAAAAAAGTCATTGGGGATGACCTCCCCTCCTGAACCAGGCAGGTGTGAGAACACCTCTTAGGCAGATCACACATGTCTGTCCGCATATTTCCATGGTGAGGAAATGGCTGACAGTCTACAATGTCTCATGCAAATTCAGCTACAATGTGCAAGGCAGGGTGGAAAATATGGATATAAAAACATACTGCTGTAAGAGAAGGGAGTTCCAAACCATGTCATTTCAAGTTTATCTTTTACAAAAAATAGGCCTTATTTTCCTTCATTTTGTCTGTATTTTGCTCAGTTCACCTGCCTTCTTTTTTTGTATCTCTCCTCAATCTTCGGTGACATAAATATGGAGACTGTTCAGTTTTTGTCGCAGCCATTACGAGAGGGCATATTTGGAAAGAAATAAATGATGATCATCAGGCAGTGATCATCCTCAAAACTGTTCATTCATGGGATAAAGCTAATACATAATGCAAACCACTCATCTAGCCTCATCTACCCGACCGTCAATAGCCCTTCATCCATTATATACTCAGCTCAATATGTATTTCTCACCCATAGGGTGATCGAAGGCATGATGGGGCTGGGTCGCCTTGAAATGAAAGCAACTTTGACCCACATCTCCTACCATCCCCTTAAATTAGAAATCCATACTTCATTTCTCTGGCAAGAACCCTTGTTTCTGCAAGGCCGACGGTTGATGTGGCGAGCCATGATAGGCACTCAGTCAGTGTTCAGGCAGGCTTCTGCTCCTTCTGTCACTGCTCTAACCGGGGGAAAAGTGGGGATGATGGAGGCAGAGATGAGCGAAGGGGAGGCTGACCTTTGGATAATCATCTCAGGACCAGGTTTAGGATGGAGGCCTTTTTTTCTTTTTGGTGAGAAGAGGAATTAGTTTGACTTTTCTGTCCAAAGCTATTAGAGTTCAGCTGTAGAGCTAAAGATAAAGGTCCATGACTGTAGTCTATTGTTTATTTTGACACATAGAGGGAACCTGTCTTGTTTTATGATGGATACAGATGTTAAGGAGCTTGAAGCCTATATCAAAAGTGTTATGTCACCATTAATGTCCTTAGATTGTTATCGTAAGTGATGGGATGTAAAATCTGTGATGGACTGATCATTTTCAGGAAAAGTCTCTGAAAACTAGAAAACACTCTGAGAGCGCAAACCTCTGCCAAGCAGCTCAGTTCCACCCATACGTTGTGATTTCCACCCAACATCACAGTCCTATATTTATTTAATACGCACATTGTAGAATGAAAAATATCAATCTGCCAGAAGTGTGATTATTGTTGATATAAATATCATCCAATAGAGTGACCTAGTTAGTAGTGGATCTTGTATCTTGTTGACTGAACCAATTTGCTACTGCTTTTACAGATGTTGGTGTTGTTAGCCTGTGGGTTGGAGCAAAACCATGGTGCTTCAGTGGTGCATGTTTTAACAATGAGAATCGACAGATGTGGACAAAAATGTTGTTACCTTTCCGTTAGTGAAGAAAAACCCAAATTGGTCACTGAAATGACCTTAGTTAAACTAAGGTGAGTCCTTTATTTTAGCATCACAGGTGTCTTCAAGCTCGTAATCAGTCAGTCTGCCTATTTAAAGTGTGAAAAGTAGTCAATATGCTGATAAAATTACTAGCTCATTAAACTTTTGACATGAGGAACGATTTCTGAACTATTGTTTTCAAGAGAACTGACGTAATCATCGATTGTCTGTGTTGCCTCTTGCTCACTGGAATTCTCTTGAAAATGAGTCAACAAAAATGAAATACCCAATCGCAGTGTTTCAAAGCTCTTCTTTTAGCTCAGTGCTATGAAACAGTGTTAGCTCAAATGTTAACAACTCTGTCTGTTTTAACTAAAGAGAGGCCTTAAAGATAATGGAAATGGGTCACTTGTGGTGTACTGCTGATACTGTTGGTAAGTTTTGTCACATATCTATATCTACATATCTATATCTATATATGTATATCTATATATCTATCTATTTCTCTCTCTCTCTCTCTCTCTCGTTATATATATATACACATAAAGATAGATAGATAGATAGATAGATAGATAGATAGATAGATAGATAGATAGATAGATAGATAGCATACAATAATATTGATATCTATGGATATACTATATGTGTGTTGAGAAATTAAGATAACTTAATGTCAGACTCAAAAAAAATAAAAGCCTCTTATAATTCTATTTTAAGCTTTAACTCAGCCCAATTTGGTACTGTAGAATCTTTTGCAAAGCAAGCAAAAACACTGAACCTGTATCTACCTGCACATCTGGTTATAGGGAAGCTAAGGTCAACCTTGTCACAGCTTGTGAAAAATTAGGTGCAACTCTTTGTTATGAGGATAAAAAAAAACATGTGGGTGTCCTTACACTATTACAACAGACTCTTGTGGTTTGTTCAGTGCTGCAAGCTGATAGGGACCCTGGACCAAGTCAATCCTTTGCATCAGGAAAAGAACAATGACTATTAGTATTAATACAGGAATAAAACTAAGTGTTCCCTGTTATCCTCAAATTCTTTGAAATTGCCTCTAAGCCTGTCTCTTTGCAGCAGTTTGAACAGCTCCACTAATACCTTCATTCAAAGACAACACAAAAAGGATAAACAGAACATATAAAGCTAGCACAAGGTGAAAAAGTGAGAACAGTAAATAAAGGCTCAGACTTCAACAATTATAAAAACAATGTTAAACACTAGTCTGCAAGGTGGCATTCATTTCATGAGAAGCGCCTTACATCCTCAGGAATTTTATGAATATCTTTTAGTCCCTGAACATAAAACATAGCAAACTTAAATGTTTAACTGGATATGTATATCTGCTCTCGTATACATTTTCGGGGACCTTTACAAATGAATGAGTAAATATCTTACAGCCGTTGCCCTAGATCTCAACATCTGACCTTTGATTTCTATGATGACATTTACCTGCTTATCCACAGATCTTATGCATATTAGGTGAGGGTCAGGGGTTTGTGTCAGACTGTAGGCTCATGGTGAACCATGTGTCATATGTCAGCTCACATGCTTGTTTTTGCTTCATTGGCATGACCAGTATGTAATAAACCATGACTTAATGAGGGAATATGATTTAAAAGCCTTTTGGTTTGTGTGTACAGCAGTGGCCTAAAAGGCAAATTGTTGGGATAAGGTCACATGCAAGGACAAATGAGAGCTTAACATTCTGGAAATGGCCATTAATCAGATGAACTAACAAGGAACTGACACCTTAAAAATGAATAATCTTTGAGTTTGCCCTGATAGTTTCAGGCACTGTGCACCCAGACTGAACTGACCTGCTTGTTCATTCCTTGTTTATCACCAAGATGACTTGGAGGATAATTGTATTGCACTACTTTCTAGTGGGGGCCCCTCTGCACCTCGACTTGCTCATTTACAATCAGGATACAGTTTTGGCAGGCACGGACTGCCTTCATTTTTGATCATCATAAAATTTAAATGCATAGAGCGGTACTATCTGTCTTCCTCCTGAAAATTAACTTCTCAAACCTTAAGCCTCAAGCTAATTTTGCAACAATCTATAAACATTATTTTGAATGATGAGGATTTTTTAATAATGTTAGTTTATACAATATTCTAAAAACATCCCTAGCTCTCTCCTCTCATTGTTTGAATGAATCTGAGGACTGGAAGAAATTTCCCTTAATACTCTGAATATCTGGTTATTTAATTCTTTCACATGCTCTCCTGCTAGTGCATTGATTAAAAAAAAAAGAATACTAGACAGGTATTTAAAAAATATGAATTATTATTTTACGATATACCCCTTCCGTTAAGGGCTTTCTGGAAGGTATTATTTTCTTCCACTTCAATGCCCCTCCATTCTTTCAGAGTTAAAGTATGGTAATAAAGAGTCCTATACACAAAATCACTTGGCATTTAAGCATTTCTGTATACATTGTTATAATGACTATGGATTTTTTAGTTAACATACAGTTAGACTTGCTATTCACTAGACTTATATCTTCCACCTATTGCTCTGCCCTGTCCAGTCTAAAATTGTTAATTTGTTAATATCAGATAGATAACCGTGGCTCCAGGCCTGACTGCCTACAGTGTAATACTCACACATGCCTTTGAAAGGAAAAAAAAAAAACAAGACTAACCGCAGATGTTACCTGCTTTCACAACTCACAACCATGAAAGTGAACATAGAAGCTGATTCAACTTTATTTTGTAGGCATTCATTTTACTCTTCCGGTGAAAAATAACACAAGGACAGCGGTTTAGGGTGTTAATAGCACTGTATTATATTTAAAGGTGTAGTCAGCGATCTTCTAATCTTCTAATCTAATGCAGTATTTGTCAAATTCACCGTATTTCTCCTCTCCATCCACAAGATGTCACCACTGACAGCATGTTGAAAAAAAAGTCAGGTTTCAAAACACAGCCTAGGCTCTGAATTTTAGCTGGTAAATACTGTCTCGGGCTGAGTTACCAAAACAGGGTACACCCCCCCACATCCAGGGGGCGATCATACTCATGCACAGATCAGACAGAGGGGGGAGGGGGAGTCGTGGGTTGCGTAGCGTGCACAGTTAGCGTAAGAGAGAAATACAATATGTGCAGTAGCAATGGCTGAAAAACAGCCCAAAAGAAAAAGGTCAGAGGAGCAGAAAGTGAAAAAGAAGGGCTACGACCATGAAAGAATGAAGACCTGGGTCAACATTGGTGTTGCTTTCCGACGGTGGAGGGAACTCCACCAATTAAAAGACCTGAAAACGTACGCTGTTGTTGCCATCTGTCTGCTGGAAAGGTAAGCAACATTAGCTTTGTGGTGCTTCACGTAACAGTAACAGCCGTCGGACATTCATCTTATTGTCTAATCTGCCAAAATGTACTGTTGTTGTGATGTTACCAATAATGGCAGTCGAGTTGTCTGACGAGTCAGGGTTACCTTAGCTATGTTGGTCAGCTACGCAGTTTCTACGGCCGTTTCCATGACGATGCACGTCCATCAGCTTTCGGGGGTGGAGCGAGGGGTGAGGTATGAAGGGAGAGGTTGGTCTAAATTCGTTTATCAGCAACTTCTCCACTCGTTTTCTCCCACATCGCTGACTACACCTTTAACTGTTGGCCCATGTAACAAAGACAAATTAACAGATTATGATAGTTATTACTATTAATTTTGTTGTTGTCGGTGGTGGGGAGTTGTAAATTATAATTGTTATTTATATTTAATAGTTGTTTTTTAATAGAGAAAACAAAAGCACAAGGAGAATACACCATTTTTTATTTGTAAAATTGAGTCCAGCAGTTGCTTTTACAATGTGAACACTGATCCTTCTCTGCGCGTCTCTTTGATGGCCTGAGTCTGTCATTACCTATGGTTAAGTGGACTGATTGATTTGACGTGGTTAGATTATCAGTCCAAAAAAAATAAATGAATACAACTGTATAATTTTCAGTGATTTCTCGCAGTTTAAGTAAGTTCATATCTTGCCCTTACTCATGTATTTTTTTAACCAATTCAGTTGATGCAAGATATGTTACAGTTCCTAATGTTCCAAATATTTCATGGGCCTAGTCTGACTTGATAGGTCAAGTTGTCTTCTTGTGGTGATGGGTAGGGATGGGATGAAATTTCGGTTGGCGAAATATCGCAATACAGAACGTGAAGAAATGCATCGAGTTTGAAAAAAATGGAGTGCAAATGAAGACGTCACATCCAGTAACAGCACATGTGACCAGAAGTGGCGACAACAAACATTAGCACCAACTACCTTGCCTCCAAAAAGTCTAATGATGGAGTCGAATGAGGTCGAAATTGAGGATGCTCCACCTGGGTACAAGTCATCTGCCTGGCAGTATTTTGTCTTTCTCATTAAAAAAGACGAAGAGAACAATAGAGTAACTGACAAGACTAAGACGGTGTGTAAACTTTGCTATGCTGTCATTCCATACAGCGCCTCCAACACAACAAACATGAACCACCACCTTCAGTGTCACCATAAAAATGTGAAGACTACCCTGGCGAAAACGAGCCTACCGCTCGTTACCATACACTCTCTCTAACCTCTCTAGGGTTATTGTTTCTATTTGGCCTGTTAGGCCTTGTGTTTTTTGTGTGTGCAAGTCAAACAAAAAGAAATAAGTTGTAATTACACAGTAATACTTTTTCTTTTTTACTTTTTTGATATTGTATCCTGACGTATCGTATTGTGACCTGGGCATATCGAGGTGCAGCGTATCGTGAATTTAAGTGTATTGTCCCATCCCTAGTGATTGGTCAGTTTGACTGTGATGTGTTTAGCTCCATTATGATAAACAAGAGATTGACAAGATTTTCAAGATACAAGAGTCAGATAGTTGAAATGACAACAAAATGCTTTTATTTTAAAATGTTTAAACAACAGAAACAGGAATCCGTGTTTCCAAATGCACTTTAGCAGAACAAAGGAGCTAACATCTGCATCAGTCACAGATACAGCAGAATATGATATCAGAAGCTTAGAAAACTTATCTTAGAGATTTTTACATAGACATTAAAGGGGAGTCCTGATGCTCCAGGCATTTTATGTTGTACAAAGAAGTACTAAATCATGCAGAGGAGATATTAAAAACACACCAAAGAGCATATAAAACATGAAAAGGGGTAAAATGCACTCTTTTAACTGAAAAAGTTTTAAAAAATGACCTAGATTGTTTTGATGTAGATGCAAGGTTTGTATATTTATTTATTTATTTGAATTAAGTAATTTATTGGTATATTTTTTTTATTTACAGAATGGAAATGCTTTTCACTTTTTATGAAGGGCAATATTTTAAAAATGGGAGATAGGAATGTACATTTGTTGGGTAGAAGTAACACCACCAGGGAAAATATGATAACCTTATGTCTGTGATGCTGAATCCAGTGGCCTGAGCTTTTTTTTACTGTTACTGTTGCAGGTAGGATTTTTTTCTATGAGAGGAGAGTTCATTTCTTTCAGATTTTCTTGATTACTATACTTGAAAGTATTAAAATCTGCTGCTTATTGCAGCTATGATCATAATAACTTGAAAAATACCACAGGCTGTTTGTAGATGGAGCCCGAGCTGTGCTTACTAAAATGCACATTCCCTGCAGCACTCTATACTAATTCTTGGCATTAAAGAGTTAAGCAGTGATCACACTTTGCACCAACCTTATTTAAAAAGCAATTCTTTTTCTTTCTCATATAATCCCTCTCAGCCCTGGACTTTCCACTTGAGGAGGGGGTCAGGGGAACTGGACTATTGTCAAGCACCCAATGGGATGCATTTGATACTGTCAGAAACAATTTGGCACAAGAGCAGGGTGTGCCAGGAGCGTGTCAGCCTGATTTAGGTTTCCTCAGTTGGGGTACCGGCATCAGGGACAGTCCCTCTTAACTGACCGTGACTGAGTCTGGCTGGCAAATGCACAGGGATTACTGTTGTGCCGCACACACACACACACACATCCAAAGGTCACACAAAGAACGCACAGATGTGTATTTACATATTAACAGACTTTCATCCCTAACATGAGAAACACATATATAATCTGGTAAATATACACACGAGCATGTCTGCACATACGGCCACATATGTGCGGACACGTTGTCTCATGCTATTGCAGCGGGCCAAAAGAGCATTAGTGAGATGGGAGAAGAAAAGTGTGCGGCGGAGAGGTGTCCCAACATTTCACAACATTACTGTGAATTCTCCGCTCCGTGGAGAAGCCAGCAATTCATGAAATAATTCAGCACATCGCAGTATGAGGTAGCCAAGCGAGAGCTCGTCCTGGGGAGAGAGGGAGATGGAGAGACACCACTGTGGACCCATTCAATTAAATTTTATTACATCGGCATGAATATATGTGATTTAATGTGGATTATGCCTGAGTGCCTTGTATTGAAAGGATTTGAATTCTTGATACTTCCTTTGCATGTTCATTTGACACACACTTACATGATAACACACTTATACACACTAACACACGTTACCTTTTCTGCTACTATTGCTGTACTTACCTCAAGAGCCCTGTGATTCATACAGTACATGTATCGCTCTTGTTAACCACATCAAATTGTGGAGATCCCTTCTGTACAGCCACTATAACTACTGTGGCCTAAGTGTGACAAACAGTTAAGTAGATTTTTAATCTATTTACACCCCCAAAGCTTCTCCTGCTTTCCATATTTAATCATAGAAACTGCAGGTAAACAATGCAGCACATCTCTGCTTTCATACAGTGATGAATGACACATCAGCACCTCCATTATTACTTCGTAATCAACCCCTCTGAGTTCATATGAGCATGTTGTGTGTGCACGTGTGTGAGAACAAGGCTGCTGAAGTGGGAATCGCAGCAGGCATCATTTCATGAATTTCATTAGTGAGGTGAAAATCATTTCCTTGGCAGCTAGTATTGTAATTCAGCTATTGTTGTTAATCCAAATTTAATATGTTGAAAATGATTACAGGGATAGTGTAAGATTGGAGATAAGTGCTTGTGGTTCATTTCTGAAGTGAGTAAAACTGTCTCTCCTTGTCTATCTGCCTTGCTTTTCTTTCCTATTTTCTGTTCGAGAGAAGCTTGTTTACCCCCTCCTGCTTTCTACTCTTCAGTATCCTTTGCTCCCTTTTTCCCTATGACATGTGAACACAAGCCACTTTTATCTTCCACTAGCTTTGTAAGCAGTGATCATAATGAGTGGTCCAATAATATTGATGTCCTTGCTTTGAAGAATGAGACTACAATGTAAATTCATGCATATGAGATCAGTGTTTGATGTAGCTCTTCAGGATTTTTGACTTTTATGGATCACAAACACGCATGTCAATTCACTCGACACATTGTTTCAACTTTGTTTGAACAACCCCATCAATTAATCATCAAATTGAAGGGCAGTGTATTCATTTGTTGATGTAATGGAACTGTATAGATGCAGAGATTCATTCAGACTGGATTAGTCTATATTTCAATATTTGGAAGTAGTGGTTAAGTATATACTCGACGTATATATATACATATATCTATCTATCTATCTATCTATCTATCTATCTATCTATATATATATATATATATATATATATATATATATATATATATATATATATATATATATATATATATATATATATATATATAGCCCTTGTAAGCCCATAAACTTGCCCTAATGATCACTTGCAACACACAGTGCTTAAATTTCATAGACTAGGCAGAGGCGTGGCGCACCTGCCCTGCGCTGCGCTGTCTCCAGGGCATTTTGCGATTTTTGTGCATGGCACAGTCCAGCACTGTGAGGTGCACCCAAGCCTCCATCTCTCCTACCGGTGCAAGGGAGGAAAGAAGGCGTGAGTGGGTTTAACACAGCCGAGTGTTATCTTAACCAATCAAATGAATGCCCATCCTTGCCTTTAAATGCCCTGCGGCGAAGCACAGTGCTAATTTCACCTCATCATGGACAAAAACAGCTGTAGCAGCAGTAGCAGCTCCAGGTGGCCAAACTTCTCCCAGGAGGAAAGTGATGTGTTGGTCTGGGAGGTCAAAGCTTGCAGTACCAGAATATACGGTTAATGCAATCAGACCTCCACAGGCTGATGATGCAAAAACAGTCTGGGAGGAAGTTACTGATCAAGTTTACCCAGATATTCTAAGAACTGCTGCCCAATGTAAAAACGGTTCAATGATGTAAAGAGAAAGGCCAAAAGAAAGCTCTTAGGAAAACAGTGGCCACCAGGGGCTGCCCCTCCACCAGCCTCACGATGAGCTCAGCGAAGGACATCACATCCTCCACCCTCTCCTTTAGCATTGAGGGTTTTGGTGGGATTGAAGTTGGGATTGTGATGGGTCATGCCCACTTATAGGACATGATGGTGTATGTGTAATTATTTGATTACAGAGCATTATAGAGCTAATAAAAATAAGCTGAATTGACATCCCAAGCTTTATGGGGAAATATCCCATCATATTATAATCAATGAGGAAAATAAGCCATAAACAACATGTGCAGGTTCACAAAATGCGCAAATGGAACCGAAAGGTTTGAGTGTACTTGATTGTGACTTGCCATAGTAATATCAGGGTTAGTACCTGGATTGTCTCTAGGTTAATGTGGTTAGTCAGGAATACATGATTTGCTGATCTAATAAATGCTTCTACATTAACTCAGTGTTGGAATCCGGGTTGAAATCAGCAAAGAGACTGGCGGGATAACAGATCATCAGGTGGCTTAATAACCCGTACAACATTTGCATGTTTATGTTTTTGTAGAAATGGTTCATAATTCTTTAAAAATTTAACATGACATTTTAAAGACACTTGTGATAACATATACTGAAAACCACATTGATATAAAACAAAAATGGAACAATACTTTATTAATGTTTACAGCTTGCAAGCAGCAGTATTTATTGATGCAGATGGACAGAGAAAATTCTAGTTACTATTGTCAGTGGTGTTGAGATACACATGAAAAGACTCCCTTAGCCATCTTAGCCCTTCTTTTCAAAACATTCACCAATCTGGAAAGCCAAGTTAAGTTAAACATTTTCGAGTTTTTTTTTTTTTTTTTCCAAGACTTAAATCCCTTAATCCAGTGAAATTGTACCAAATCTTAAACTTCTCTCCACACTGAGAAGTTGAGCTGATGTAGCAGTCACACTCTATCTTTCTCGTGGGGGGGATGCGCATAGTGTATATTTTCTCCACATAAGGGGAAAGTGGAAAAGCCAAGGAGAGTACATCAGGCTTTGGCTTGAGAAAGGATATGTGTGAAGGCCTGTAGGGGTGAGTCCAACTTCAGACACGGAGAGCAGAAAGACCAGTGAGGGAGGGCACAATACATTCACAGTACTAACAGAAAGTTTTAGCTTTTGGAAACCAGGGTAAACTATTTAAACTTTTTTTTCTCTCCAGGAACTAATTCCTTAAACCCAGCAAAGTTCCTCACAGTTTGGACTGGTCACATGAACACATGTGAAAAGAACACACATATACACATACTTATCCTGGTGGCCACAACAATCCTCTGTGAAAGCCTGTTTTAAACAACACAAAAAGCCGGGCAGATCAAAACAGAAAAAGGAAAAGTTGAAATAGTAACACATTTACAAACAGAGCTGCAAGATTCTTCACCTTGTTATCTGTCAGGATTTTGTCCCTTCGCAATTCAAAAAGCTCAGTATAACTTTCACGGTCCATACCAAAAAACCCCTGACATAACTCCAAAAAGGAAAAATGATGATGAGACAACTGAAGGCAAAAAGATGGGATTTAATTACAGCGCCGGAGTTTACAACATATCAACAAGATGCTGGATGCTGAGAACTGAAGAAGTGTTATGTTCTCTTGCTATTTATGAGAGTGTCAAGAAAGGTGTGTGTGTGTGTGTTGACCTCCGTACCTCACTGTCTTGGAATGAGCCAGACTGAGCTGGTATGGAAGATGTCCCTCAACAGATAAGAGGTCGAAAGACAGCCTCCATACGAGGTCAGATACAGAGTTTTAGTGAATCAGCATATATGGCATGTGCTAAGGTATGTGGGTGAGTGTTGTGTGTGTGTCAGAAGTATGCATAAGCTAGACAATGATTACAAGCATGATTATATGACAGGATAAAGAGTCAAATACATGAAAAGAATCTATACAATACGTACAAAAGCTGAATACATAAAATATGTACAAAGGTCAAATTATTCTTCACATTATCCATCCCCTCAAAATACCCTGCTGCTTTTACAAAGTCTCTAGAGGTAAATTAGAAAGGATTGAAAAGATTACATTCGGTAAAATATTTATATAGCTACATCTGATCTTACAGAAAAATAAGAATCAAACATTTCAGTCCAAGATCCAGTTCTGAGGCACATGTAAGATGATTGAGCTCATGTAACAGCTTCATGCACTGTGTGCTAACAGCTACATTTGTGACTAAACCTGCAACTTTGTTTAACTTGACAGCAATATGCAGGGGTTCTCCTAGTTGGCATTAAATCCACATTGAAGCAGACAGATGTTGGTGGAGGTAAGTACATCAGTGGCGCAGTCAGAGTTCATAATTGGAAGGTTGCAGGTTAAAGCTGAGCTCTGACTGCCTCACTGTGTCCTTGGACAAGACACTTAACCCCAAGTTGCGCCAACTGCTGGGTCAGTGGCATGTAAATGGACATGAAATGGTGTGAATGTGTTAAATGATACAAATGGACAACTGCCATTGAAACTCCAACCATCACTGAGTAGCTAAGAGAGCAAATGAGTAGATGCAACATGTGGTGTAAACTGCTTTGTGTAGTCAAAAGACTAGAAAAGTGCCATGTAAGCTCAAGTTAATTTATCATTCTTGGTCATCCAGATCATGGTTATTCAGTGTGGATCAAAATGCCAACTGGACTGATTCCAATTAATGAAGAAGTTTTGCACGTTCTTTAAAAGGCTTCTTCGGTTCTAAAGAAGCCTCATGAAGAAGAGGCAAAATATCTCTAATAATGTGAATCCATCCAGTTACCAGTTTGACAAGCATTGGAAAAGCAGATCAACACTGACAACTCCTTCATTCCAAGCCATATGAGTAATGTCACAGTCTTCATACTTCAATCTACACAACATCAACCATCTTTCCCTCACAACCAACACCACAGCTATCTTACTTCACACCCTGGTAAAATCCTGTATTTATTATTCTAACTGTTTTGTCTCTTATAGAAATCTCGCCATGAACTTCCACGAAACCAAAAACATGCTGATCTGTCACCAACAGAACCCTCTGAATTGCTCACACCACTCCTGTTCTGCATTGTTTTGACTGGCTCCTGATGAAGTACATTGACTTCAAAATTTTCTCCTCACCTTCAACACATCCACAACCACACAGTTTTTATGTTACTGTTACTGTTACTACTATACATCAAAACACCCTCGGCACACGCAGGTCCTCTTCTTCAAACTGTCTCACCATGAGACCGAGGACCATGAGCAGTTCTGAGTCTTGCCTCTGGAGCTACCTCCACCCAAACCTTCAGATCATTGACTCTCTCTTAATCTTCAATTCCCTTTTTTCAGAATATTCTATCTGCTCATTTTTACATCTGGTCAAGCTATCTTATCTTTTGATCATGGTCTATTTTATTGATCGTTGTATTTACCTCTGCCGAGGAGGTTATATTTTCACCAGAGTCTGTCTGCTTGTTTGTTTTCTTGTTTGTGTGTTTGTCTGTTGGCAAGATGACGCAAAAACTATTTGACTGGATTTCCATGAAAATTTTACCTGGGGTGTGGTTTGATCCAAGGAAGAAGTCGATAAATTTTGGGGCTGATCTGATCCAGACTGACATCACAAAAAGACATTTATGCTTTTAACAGAAAATCCCATGACTTTATGGGAGATGTATTTCATTTGCAAACTGACGTCTAGTTTGTCATGCCTCAGTAACTATATTTCCCAGCTTTCCTTGCAATGCCCGGGGAGGAGTTCTCCACACCAGTCTGTCTGCACTCGCAACTAGTAGTATCAATACTGTGAGCCCATTAATGTCATAGAAGCAGGGGCGTAGAATTGGGTAGGGACGCTAGGGACATGTTCCTATCAATATTATGCCACCACCAAATGGTCCCTAACACAAAACACAAGCATAGTATATAAAGTCATAACTAAAAAACACTTATATTTAATGGCAAAGAGACACACTTCTTGGTTATTTTATTTATTTTCCATCCAAAATTTTTATATTGAAGTGCTGCAACCATTTAAGAGCAACAATAGTTTGTGGGAAAAAACACAATAAAATTTCAGATTACGAACATGATTTTATACTTTCGTGTTGTTGGGAAATAAATTACACTTGTTGGTAATATTTAGAAAACTTTTTTCTCCTCAGACTACAACCATTAACATGTATGATTGTTGTAGAGATTGAAGAGGAGAGGCTGAAGGTGTAGTATATAGAGAAGATTTTTGTGAATATGATAGTTTGCTTGTTTGTTTGATCAGCTGATGTGAAATAACAGTCATAAACGTAAAACACATCAACTTTCAGGACTGCTGCCTTGGAGCACTTTTATGTCCCCACCAATGTCAAAATCAAACCTACGCCCTTGTATAGAAGCATAAACCACAAACTTCACATTCAGAAAAAGCGCTGTGCACCAAAGTGCCATGGTTTTGCTCCGACTGACAGGCTGGCAACATCGCCCACTGCGGCATGCATACCATCAACATCTATACAAGCAAGCAAACTGGTTCAGTCAACAAGTAACTTGCTTGGCTAACTTGCTCACTCTATTGGATGATATTTATATAAAAAATAATCATACTTCTTGCACATTGATATTTTCATTGCACAATGTGCGTATAATATAAATCTAGGATTAAAATGTTGGTTGGAAATCACAATTTATGGTTGGTACTGCGCTCTTTGGTGGAGGTCTGTGTTCTCAGAGTGCTTTTCTCGTCTTGGATTGCTTTTGTTTTGAATTCTGCTGAGAAAGGCACCTATAAATGAAATATACCATTATAATTGGTATTAATAGAACTTTTTTTTTGGTGTTCTTTCTCTTGTTTTTTTAGTATTGTTGATGTTGTCATTATTATTATTATTAATATTGTTATTACTGAATCACTGTCTTTATTGTAGTAGGTGCCAATATTCCCCCTTTTTAAAGTTACTGTGGACCTTTTGTCACGTTGGTCAACAAAATGGCTAGCCTTAATTGTAATTCAAATCAAATGGTAGAAACACTGACAAATTTTCTAATCATATTTATTTGTACACATCCTGTATTTTACCTTCTGCACAGTGCAATGCAGACAAAAAAGACATTGTTTAGATTTGCTGGTACAAGGTGAAAATACACACAATGTGGGCAGGTATGGGTGGGATAGAGGAGGTGGAGAGAGAAAGGGAGGGATCAGAAATAAAAATGATATGCGGCATTTTGAAAAAAACACCTAAACATCATAGGACTATATTTTTTAAAGCTCTTATGCTGCTTAGTGTGTTCTCCATCTCAAGCTTTCCATCGCCAAGGGAGTGTGCTTCACCGCTGTGCAGTCATCCAGGATGTTAACAGTTATTGAACACCATGAAATCTCGTTTTAAACTTTTTAACAGTTAGTACTGGTTCAACATGGGTCATTTCTTTTGAAAAAACATGCTGTCAACTTTTGGATATTATTTCATCCCTCTTTCTTGATGCTTGAAATACACAGACACTTTTTCGGCTGATAGACACCTGCTCTCCATCAGCTCTGCAGGTATGAGGCACTAATGGTGCTATTAGCTAACAGCCAAAACATTAAATATCTGGGCAGTGGCAGCCAAATGTACCAGTAAGTAAGTAATAATCTCAGCTGAAAGTTGCTGTGAGATTAATTTAGCAAATCGATTTTTTTTTTTGGATAAGAGAAAATCTGCTGCAGCGCTGTCTTCACAAGATCTATGGTCATACAAACTGTATATGTTGTAGCAGCATGCATCCATTGCTGACTTTATTGTGTGCTTGAAGTTAAGTGTGTGTAGGCCTGTGTGCGCGTGTGTGTGTGAGGGGGTCAGGTCACAGGTCTGATATTTGTGGTGTGGTTTTGAGACTGCAAGACTTAATTACTCACACAGTAATTAGGGTTGGGAGCAGCCTGTACTCTAACCAGACACTGGTGGCACCCTAACGCTTACTTATGCCATTCCCTGTGCCCTTCTTTTGAAACAGCCTGGAGTCACGAGAATGGATTATTATGTCCGCGTATGTTTATTTATTAGCAAGATTATGCAAATACTACTGGACAGATTTTGCTTACATTTTGAAGAGATCTTGGTAATGGTCCACCCTAAATAAGTTTATTGTGGTTGTGATCCAGATTGTGCTAATTGGGTTTTCAGGTTCAAGGAATCATATTATGATGCTGACTTTATCATGGAACTACACCTTGTAGACGTAACAGCAAGATGCGAGCTTCTTCGGTGGAGGTTTGTGTTCTCTGAGTGCTTTTTAGTTGAGTTTGGTTCCAATTGAAGCATACAGATGAAAGAGTAAGGGTCAATCCCAATTGTACCCCTTAGCCCTTGTCTTACCTCATAGTCCTTGGTTTTGTGTGTTCACATCTAGTGAAGTGGTATCCCAATTCTTGGTATGGTTAAGGGGAAGGGCTACACAGCCCCTGAAATGAAGACAAACCAGGACCCCACTTAAAAAGGAAGGAGTATGAGAAATTTCCCATAATGCACTGTGCCTGCTGACAAGATGGCAGAGCAACCCCCAAAGGAAGGACATTTAAGTTATTATTAAATCAGTGAGTAAATATTATTCATATTTTGAATTGTTGGTTGTATCTTAAAATTGCTTTCACTTGGTCCTGAAAAAAGAGGGCCAAGGTGAAGGGGTAGACAAAAGGGTAAGACAGGGGGAGGACTAAGGGGTATCATTGGGATTGACCCTTAAAGGAGACATATCATGCTTGTTTCTCCTTTTCACTATGCCAGACTAGGATGCCTGTAAAGCCTTTCTGCCCTCAGTACAAGTCATTTAGTTCCTTCATTGCCCCACAATGGCATTCTCAAAATCCTCATTTTAGGCCATTATCAAGCTCTCGTTGAAACGCTCGGATCTCAGGCTGACCTACAGTAACCTCGCAATGTCACAGCCCTTTGTGCTCTGATTGGTCAGTTCTACTGGGGGTAGAGCCAGCCTGTCCTTCTTGTTCTACTGTATTTTCCGGCAGGCTCAAAGCAGGGACCGCGTATTGTCCCCCTACAGGCCAGAGCTGGTAATGCGTGAGTGTGAGCTAGGGAGCTATATACTGCTGCTTGGTGGATGTGTTCCTGACTGATGGTTGTGGGGCTAACGGACATCACAGAGGAGGAAGTGTTTTATCAGATTACTCCAATACAAAGAAATGTACCTCGTGTCGTCACGATGATTTAAATTTCGCGGTCATCTCGCAATGACCTATTTTCAGAGGCATCAAATCATGTTCTAGGATATCAGAAAAAATACAATATTTCATTTTTTGAAAATTAAGGGGGTGTAAGGTCTTGTTTTCAAATTTATTTTATTATATGTAAGTATTAAATCATGCATCAGCATGATATGTCTCCTTTAATGTGTCAACAACCACATTATTCATTAGATGTTTACATGCAGCATGGTTTAAATTGGATCAGAACAATTACTTGATGTTTTATAAAAGCATTTGAACATCAACAGTCAGAATATTAACATAAATATAAATTATTACTCACACCCATAAGGTTTCACTGTTAATGTTTCATTAAATGAAAATGACTGGGACTGAGTACAGGATAGAAAGACCCATGAAACATTGAAAGCAGTGTTATTGTTGTAATTATCCAGGAACAAGGCCTTTTCTTAATGAAGTTTCTTATTTAGAGGAAAAACTGTGAACATGAAAGCCATTTCTTTCTGTAGAAACACTGGCCTACAAGCACTTAGCGTTGCCAAACAAGTTTGCTTCAGTCAGATTTGCAGCACAAAATAGTGCTTTGGGCATAATTAGGAAATTAGAAAACACCTTTCCCATGAATCAATTAGTGAGGTGGCCAAAATAATCATACTGAGAGTGATAGAGACAAACGGCTTGTTGACAAACCTCTGTGTGAGTTCACACCCCAGGCTGCAGTGAGGCTTTGTGTTTGATGTCTGTTTGTGTGTGTGTGTGCTATTGTGCAAACCTTGTCTTTTTAGCTGTATGTGTTGTGTATGAGAAAAAGTGTGCATGAGTAATATGTGTGGTCAAGTCGGCAATCGCTTTGATTTTCCTTCCTAACAAACAGCACTTCCTTTTTGCCCTACTCCATTAATCATCTGCCTCTAAGTTTAGGTTTTTATGTCACATTCTTTATGAGAAAGGATTAATCCACTTTTTCATTCTCATCACAGCAAGACACTCCACCTTATTAAGTCCCCATGGGACCCAAACTCTTCAAGCAGGTTGAATTAATGCTTTCTTCTGTTTGATTTACATCCAGTGATTAAATGGGGGGCAAGTGAGGAAGAGAATAGCTTACATCAGCACCTTCAAGGATTTTTAAATTTGGAAGTGTTTTCCTACCACTGATGTCCTCAGTCTTTGCCAAGCTATTTCTTTGTTACCACATAACCTGGACTCACTGCTCAGGTATATCTAAGGTAAGTTAGTCCAAAAAGGTTGCAGAGGATCAGTTTTTACATAGATTATACCAGTGGTTCTCAATTCATGTAGCAGGGCACTAAACAGCAAGTAATGTAGGGTGATATCTCTGAAAACCAAAAATGACAACCCACAGCAGCATGTGTTGCATCATGACGCATGTGGCATGCACGGCCAATATCTTGACAGGTAGGTACATTGGAATAATACCAGTGATATCATAAATAATAAAGTTTTGGGGAGAGATTTGAGTGAATTGAGTCTTTAAACTTAGAGATATTTTTACAGGAAGTTTATTTATTTAGTTAGTTTGAAAGACACTCTCCACGCAACTTAATAGAACTTTCCAGACAATGCAGCATGGCACCCAAGCAGGTAAGATTAGCCACACCACAGCTTACATTACTGAGTGACCCAATAAGGCACATTTCGCATCTCACACCACATTTTAGCATCTAAATGAGGGAGGTTTGTAGTTAGTTCCTCTTGGAAGTATGCTTCAATTTTTCTGAATTCAATGGTCTTCAATAAAAGATGAGGGTACATTTAAACCACAGAGGCTAAGTAAGTCTTACCTCTTTGTTTTGATAGTATGAGTCATCATAATAGAGTCAAAAAGTTATAGTTAATTGCTTAGCTGATGGTATCCATTTTTTAATTTAGAGCGGAAGTCTGGCAAGGGTAAGCACCAGGTGTCAATGTGAATAAGAGCACTTTGGCCAGATATTAGAAGTGCCTTAAGTGAAATAGTTTGAAAACCACTGATTCATTCTAAAGAGACCTAATGGGCCTGATCAACGAAAGGATTGCGTGTATAAAAGCATGTGCAAACTTGATAGCACATACAAGGCTGGTCTACTAACAGGGTGCTCTGAGGATCGCATCTGTCAAAGGTCCAAATGACATGCACATTCCATTTGACGTGTTTGCCTTCATGAAAATTCAGAATATATGCAGATTATCAGAACACACAAATTACAGGGAGGAGGAGTTGTTAATGTTATCATTTAGCACCCACACTGGGATTTATCAAACCTGTAACTGATTGCGCTCTGTAATATTTCATCTAAATTTAGCATATTTGAAAGGAAGGTGAAAACAAGGCACAGCGTTACACACAGATAGCTGCAGTCATTGTGGTGAGGAACAGGAGTCACATTAACCAAATATTTTCTGTCATTGTATTTTTTTATGAAAGATGGAAAGACTTGGAGGCTGCCTGTCATTATGATTGATTGGAAAATGATGGATGATCCAGTGTGCCATCATACTCATGCAGACACATATGTAAAGTAAATCTAAAGTAAATCAACTCTGTTTTTTGTAATAAAAATCCCTTTTATAGCTAGGATCACCCCTTTTGTCACTCAGAGCTGACTGCATCATACTCCCCAGGGAGAGTGTGATGCTGTCATTTATGTGGTTGAACATTTCAATTGAGAAAAGAAATAGATGATAAAATTGATAGGTTTGAAAGAGGGGACTAGAGAGATTGGAATGACAAGAGGTAAAGGAGCAATATTAAACTAGGCCAGGCACTTCAAGGACAACAGCCTTTACATGGCTTTACATGCATCAATGACTCGGCCTTGAGTCAAATGGCTGTGGCTCAGAGAGTTCATGATATGTAAAGTGCACACTGGTGAAAACAGTCATCAACTTGCCTCTACATGGGTATCTATATTAATTGGAAAACATTTCTCAAAATGTATGTACCCAAATAGGTAAGTATAAATTATCAATTTAGAATGTCACAAGAGCAGACATCAGCAGGTGTCGAATATTAACAGAGGGTTAAAAGGAAAACCAAAGACATTCAAACAGAAAATAATTCAATCTTGATAAGCTCAAAACATTTACAAAACATAAACTGGCGAAAGGTAGAAAAAAAGAGCAGTCCAACTTCATCGAAAACACAACAGAAAGTAATATAAAACAAAAAAATTTTTTGGTTAAAATGGTTCCAGTCATAACAATGGCCATTCTAATGATAATAATCGTCATAATAAAAGTAAAACCAAAAGAAATACTTAAAATACAACTACTAATAATAATTTTATCATAAGATAGCCTGGGTGTACCTTTGTGTTGCAAAGATGATTTTTGTTTGTTTGTTTTTAATGTGTTTTACGAAATATATATATATAGATAGATAGATATATATATATATATATATATATATATATATATATATATATATATATATATATATATATATAGATATATAGATATATATATAGATATATATATATATATATATATATAGATATATAGATATATAGATATATATCTATATATGTATATATATATAGATAGATAGATAGATAGATAGATAGATAGATAGATAGATAGATAGAGATATACAGTCATGGAAAAAATTATTAGACCACCCTTGTTTTCTTCAATTTCTTGTTAATTTTAATGCCTGGCTCAACTAAAGGTACATTTGTTTGGACAATTATAATGATAACAACAAAAATAGCTCATGAGAGTTTAATTTAAGAACTAAGAACTATTCATTTTCCATGGTTTTCTTGATAATAACCAAAATTACTTAAATTCTTACATCAATAGCTATGGCATTGTACATAAAAACACTACTTTTAAGCATTCCATGTTTTCTTTTCTGTTTGCTTTAAACACATGATACACACAAGAGTTAATACTTGATTGCATAACCATTGTTTTTGATGACTGCAGCCATGCGTCTTGGCATGCTCTCCACCAGCTTCTGACATTGTTCTGCTGTCACAGCAGCCCATTCCTGTTGGACAAATTCAAACAAATTTTCTTTGTTTTTGGGCTTGTGGTTCTCCATTTTGAGTTTGATGATTTTCCACAGGTTTTCAATTGGATTAAGATCTGGTGATTGAGCAGGCCAAGGCATGTCTTGAATGTTGTGGTTCTCCATCCAGGCTTTAACTGACCTTGCCGTGTGGCAAGGGCATTGTCTTGTTGGAAAATCCAGTCATTCGAGGCAGGAAAGAGTTTTTCCAGCTGATGGAAGAAGACTGTTTTCAAGGGTAGTCCTGTACATGACCTGGTTCATTCGGCCTTCACACAATTGCATTTGCCCTGTTCCTCAGACTGAAACAACCCCAGATCATGACTGATCCACCCCCATGTTTTACTGTAGGGGCAAGACAGTCTGGGTTGTAAGCTTCTCCAGGCTTCCTCCTAACCAGTAAGTTGGCTGGAGTGGGCATCAATTCAAAATTGGATTCATCACTGAAGAGAACCTTAGCCCAATCATCAACAGTCCAATCCTTGTGGTCTCGAGCAAAGAGTAACCGGGCCTTCCTCTGCCTTTCATTGATGAAGGGCTTCTTGCGTGCTCTATGTGACTTCAAACCAGCTTCAACAAGTCGGTTTCGAACTGTCCTTGTTGAACAAGTCACATTTCTCGACAGTGCCCACTCATTTTTAAGGTCCCTGGAGGTCTGACGACGATTCCTGTCACAGGAGCGGATGAGTGCAGTCATCTCGTGGGGTAGAAAGCGTTTCCTGCCACAGCCAGGTAGCAATTTGGTAGTGCCATGTTCAGCTTGTTTTTTTTTGTTGTAATGAACGGCTGTCTTGGAGATCTTCAGTTTTTTCACTACCTGTCTCTCACTCATGCCAATTTCCAGCAGTGCCAAGATGGCTGCCTTTGTGGCTTCACATAATTCTTTTGTTTTAGGCATTACATGTGCAGTGCTGCTTGTGACATGAAATGGCCTCTTATATACCCTGGGAATCAATTAAGCTTAAGAATGTCAAATAGGACATAAAGTATTATGTGACCAGCTGCATTTTTGTTGTGTTCATTGTATTATATGTTTAGTGGTACCAGATATTAGAATGAACAAGAAATTGAAGAAAACAAGGGTGGTCTAATAATTTTTTCCATGACTGTAGATATAGATATTTATATATATATGTTCAGTAAAAAAGCCTCAACTACCCAAAGAATAAGGCTGAATTGCCATGATGCATATAAGGTATCCTAGATTTAGAAAAGATGAGAAAAGCCTTTTTTTCTACAGATTTACAAAAATAAAACTGTTGAAACTGAGAGAATGAAACTTGGGAGGTCTTGCCAAGTCTGACAGGCAGGCAAAGCAAGCTAATTATCTCACGGTGCTTGGAAACTAAAGTGCTCATTGACAATCGCAGGACTGCTCTCAGGGTGTATATAGCTATTAGGCAGAGATACAAGGGTTGTCCAAAAGCACTCATCATTGTGGTCACACAAGCCAAGCCAGATCAACCACTATAGCCTACAGCCATCTGACAAGCAGCATTGCAAACAAATTTCTACATAATTTATGTGTCTCTTCAAGTATTAATGATGTTGGCCTTGACCAGAATGAAACAGGATGGTGAGAAATTAAGAAGAATGCTATTCAGTAGTAAAGGGAATTATAAAGATAAATGTACAGTATATACCAGTGTGGTGTGATATTTCCTTCAACATATACTTTAATGGAGTTAATGCTTCTTTAAGTGATTTTCATTAGATGTACACTGAAAAGAAACAGCATTTTTCACAAAATTATGTCCAGTTCTTTCTTTAGACTGGGGCAACTACTCTGGTCTAACCAAGGAACATTGGTCGTGACCCATACATACAGTATTTCCATATTTTGGTCCATGAGCTTCTTTTGATCAGTTTATGAAATAACTAGGCAGTGCTGCCTGATTACACTTACTTTGCACAACCTCTGTTATTTTTGCCATCTGGCCTAAAATGCATACAGTGCATAATGTGTCTTTCAGGTCTCATGATAAGAGATGATGAAATATTTAAAAGGCTTTCTCCTATTGTTAGTATACTGGTATAAGAAAACTGTCAGTTATTTAATGTTATTTAATGTGGTGTAATCTGAAGTTTAAAAATCCATATGCCTTAACTGTACTTCATGAGTTCATTTTGTAGACTAAAGTGCATGTTCACTATCACCAAAGTTCAAATAATCATCTGATTTTCATAAACTGAACACCCTTGACAAAGCTGTTTTTCCAGTCCATCTGAGGGCGTTTTCACACCAACCACATTTAGTGGGCACCAAAGAAGTTCTGGCCCAGGGTTTGGTACGTTAATATCAATGTGAATGCAACCACCGCACTTTGGTGCGCACCAAATCAGCCAGTCCGAGACCCCCATGAAGGGGTGGTCTCGATCCTCTCCATCTCCCGACATTTGGTGCGGTTTCACTGGTGTGAAACAAAGTGGTCCGAACCAATCTACTTTTGATGCATTACTTCCGGTTGAATCTTTTGCTTGGGCGAACCCATGGCGAACCACGCCGCAGCACGGTTCGAAACAAGAGGACCTAATGTGAAAACGCCCTTAGACTCTCTGTTAAAGCTCCAGGCCTATAAAGCTCCCATCCCCACATGGGCCATGGTTAACAGGTCTACTCTGCGGTAATCAGTCAGTTCAGCACTGCTCTGCACCTCATTGTCAATACATTGCCCATTTATTTTGCCATCTCTGCTCTGCAATGCCATTAATGGTCAATTGAAGGATGATCAGATATGTTTCCAAACCTGAAAATATCAGATGGCTGTAAAGTGATACATTGATGATCTCTGCTACATTATAGAGTCATTTTTAAAACATTAATGAAATTTAAAAAAAAATGATAGAAGGTTTAAAAAAACAGCACCAATGCAGAATGTGTGAATCTGCACATTTTTTGGTTGGCTGGTTCTCAAAGTCAGTTTTTTAGGCCAGACAATGTTGAGTCATTGTTCAAAAGTACATTAAACACAGAGGTGTGATGAGGCTCATTTATTTTTTGTAGGAGAACCATGCACAGTCTGTTCAGATATAATCATCAGTCTTGGACTATTCATCCCAGCAAGTGTAATTGAACTGCTAAGGTGCTGCAATCTACTGTTAACAGCAGCCCCACACACACACACACACATCTCACGTAGCATACTGACAGAAATGGACTTGCAAAATTTAAAAGTGGCTTAAATTTAAATCATGCATCCAATCTTGTACACTAACGATGGATTTATGCAATTACCCCTGTCACACATCTCTGCCAGGTTGTGGTGGGGGAGGATAGAGGGTATAGGTAATATCTGCAAGGTCCCCATCTGGATGTAAATATGCCTATTCTTTTAAATGAATGACTTTATAAGCACAAAAAAAGCCATCACAATCCCCGCACCTCTGCCACCCTCTGGCAATGTAATCACTTTGTGCATTGGATATTGCATTTATTTTTCAATATTTCACTCCTCCCGTCTGTTCGTCTCCTTTTCTTTGTCAGCTTGCTCCCCTGGATGCATTCCATTTTCATTCTTGCACTAAATAGCATTTCTTCCCTTGAAATTAGATATCAGCCTGGCTGTCCCTTATTATTTCAACCCAGAAGTGAGGACTCCAGTTACGACCTAGATTCCGCTCTCCCCTGGCCATCTCTTATTCTTACTCTCCCATTTCTCCCTCTCAAACCCTGTCTCTTTATCCCCTTTATCTCCATTCTTGCCTCTCCCTTCCCTCTCATCCTCACCTCTGGAGCCCCCCACCCGCCACCTAACCTATTGCTTGCATTAAATCAAATGGAACGCATTAAAAGTGGCATGCGCAACAGACAATGGCTTTTATGATTGCCTGCCGTGTTCAGCCTGGTTGTGTTGCACAGCCCCATAAAGTGCCATTTCTATCACCTCATACATGGGTGAAACAGAAAGGGGGAGTGAGCGGAGACACAAAGACTGAGTAGCGATATGGTGATTTTGGAAGGAGGAAGGAGAGAATAAAAATTGTGTGAAAGTCTTGCATGAGTGAAAGAAAAGGCCAAAGAATAAGGAAGTGTATTAGACCAAATATGGAGTCAGATTGAAATGAGGGCAAGGATGGGCGGGGTAAATAAATAAAAATTGGATGAAGAAGTCACAGAAAAAACATCTGCAACAGCGGCAGAGCCAGACAAGGGGGGGTGGGGGGCAGGTGAGAAAGACGATGAGAAAAAAACGGAGCGAGGGTGAGGAAAGAACTGGCAGAGAATAAGAGGAAAAGATAAATGAATGAATAGGAACACTTGAGTAGAATAGAGAGACATAGGTGTGAGGGGGAAGAGATGCCAGAAGAAGAGAAGGGGAAGGTGAAAAAAGGGTGAGAAAATGATATTGGTGAGAGAGTGATAGACAGTGAGAGAGAGGAGAGACGTAAAAGGGCTTCATAGTGACTGAGATTACCCAGAAAAGCTCTGACACTATTCAAATAAGAAAGAATCTACCATGGACACCTATAAGGATTTAGAGCAATAAGAAATGTATAGCAACCATGGGAAAGAGGGAGGGATGATGAGGGCACAACTCTTGCCCTCCCTGCCTACATCCCTTCCTCCCTCTCCATTAGTACAGTGAGCATATTGGGCTTATTAAATTCTAATTGTCTGTAATGGCCACCCCGGCTCTCCGAGGCACAATGTGACAGGGTGAGAGTGAGCAGGGGTATTTGTTTTACTAATTGGAAACCGTTCAGCTCCCTTAAGTGTGCTGCTGTTTGCTGTTACTCTCGAAGCAACTGATACAAACGGGCAAAACGATGGATGAATACAGCAAAGAAACTACGGGGAGCAAAACAGGTGCATCTGCAGGTGGGGTAGGTAGGGGGGTTAAGAGGAGCACCTGGGGGGTATTTACTGGGAAATAAGAATATGAAAAATCAATGAGAACATAATGAGCTTCATTTAGAAAGTTATCAGATTCAAACAGAGGTCTGTTTAGCATCCCCAATTTGCCACGTGAAACAAAAGCTGTTGCTCTGGATAACCCTTCACTTTCAAAGTGATGAGTATATTTTTAATATTTTTTTCAATACTAAATCGAGCACCCACGTATTTAACTGTTTAAAATTATCATTTGACAATTTTATGTGACTTTATTTACTTTGTTTTCACAGGTTTTCGGACAAAGACCTTAGAAGCATGTTAACTAAGTCCTTCATTTCCCCCCAAATAAAGGGAATCTTTTAATGGACAGGTTGGTTTTATGTTCAAATACTTTTTGTTCCTAAATAACTGATGATTTAAAAAAGTTTAAAAGTCGTAAATTTCCAAAACATCCGGAGCCATATTCATAATTTCAAGGCAACCAAAAGCTCAATTTGAATAAATATATTATCATGTAATCCATTAAAAATTGGAAGAATGATGGACCATCCATAATTTTTTAAAAAGTTGTCCCCTATCTTTTTTTTTGTAAGAAAAATGATAACGTTACAGGGATTAACAATGAACAATAAAAAGATGTTTCATGTGTCCATGCAAGTGTTAATGTGTATGGGTGAGTTTGTGTTTAAGAGACTTGAGTTGGAACCAAAAATGTAGGTTGTATCTATATGACTTTAAATCTATGATCAACCTTGACAGCTAGGTTTTTGTTAGTGCACATTCAAGATCCATCAGGTATTGTTCAAGTATGAAAACTTTTCTTATATTCTTAACAAACACAGAGCCCAATCCACAAAGACTTTGTGCATGCTTGTTTGGAATTAAACTGGCACAAAAGGCTGGAAAATATAGCTCCTGATCCACAGAGCATGTGCAAAGACAAGATGTGTACAAATTACTGTCATCCTCTCTGTCAAGGAGATTGCATCCTTGGCATGTCAATCAATCAATCAATCAATAATTCTTTGTATAGCGCCATTACATAACAAATTTCATCCCAAGGCACTTTCCAATAAAGCAGGCTGAAGCCATACTCTTCATGTTATTCATAGATATATGCTCACACACATACAGTAAATATTGCAACACACCCCTGGTTGCCCGGACCATAAATCTGTCCTCTTCATATTTGTCTTTGTTGGATATAGATGTACTGTATTTGTGGTTAGGCCCTTAAGTGTGGCACCTTGTTTTCAAAATGGTCCTCATGTCAAGCTGGTTGTAAAGGTTCTTATTATAGAGGTACAACTAATAGCGACAATGAGTAGAGAAGTCAGTCTAAGATTAACATTAATAATGATCAATGTCATTTTCATGGACAAAATTGATACATGTAATATTTATATCTTTACTGCAAAATAGATCCCCATGCAAATACACCCTGTTGAAAACAGCACTTTGTCCTGAGAAGCCACCTTTATTGCTTCTGGCAGTAAAGGTGTTGCAGTTCAGTGCCACTAAGTGCTTTCTGAGTTCATGAATTATCAGGTATTGCTGCATTAATGTGAAGTGTTTACAAAGCCCTAAGCAACATGCACAAAGAATGACTTCATGGGCAAAGAAACACAGTCTACAAGCTAAGATTATACTGGGAGAGCCACTGCATGATTCTACAGAGGCTTGATTATTTTCCTCTGCCTGGGAATTTCTTGACCTTCATTAAAACACTTGTGCCCTTGTAGTGTCCTTCCACAAACAGTGCTTTTTAGAGTTCTTCACTTGTTCTAAACAGTCTATTCCCCTCACATCTCTTCCCTCCCCATGGCAATGTAGGAGTGAAAGGAGCAGGAGGTGTGAAGAGGTGCAAAAAGCCTCTGACGTGTTTCCAGATGGACTTACTTCCACTCAGCTCAACAGATACAAACACACATACAGGTAACACGCTGGATAAATGAAATTGTACAAAGTACAACCTCCTTGAGAACCCCATCTGGTACTATGTTTTTTGTTTAAAATGTACCTCTCTTTTTACCTTCATTTGCTGATACTGTCCACGGCCTTGGGGATGATAACCTGATGAGGATACAGCTTAATGCTGTCACTGTAAAAAAAAAAACTGAAAAAAACAATGTGTATATACATATATTTGGGCTGTCACTTTAGTGCATTAATTAGATTAATTAATTACACCACAAATGAATGCATTATAAAAATTAATTGCAAGATTAATCATGGCACACAAACATTTTATATATATAACTCTAAGCAGAGACAGGCTAACACTTGAGTTAAGCTAGCAGTGGGCGAGCTTTGGCTGTGTGTTTGTTGTTACCGCACATAGAGTCAAAATAATGGACTCTATCTGCTTGACTATTCCATGCCTTTATGACATGTAGATTAGATTACTTCAACTCCTTATACGTTGGCTTTGACCAGTCATCTATCAACCGCTCTCAGTTCATCCAGAATGCTGCTCGACTCTCTCATTGTCAAATTGTCAAAAGCTCAACCACATCACACCAGTTTTAGCATCCCTTCACTGGCTCCCTCTCGGCTTTAACATTAATATAAAACTTCACCTAGGTGTGTTTTCTAGCCCTCAGTGGTCTTGCCCCTCTGTACCTGTCTGGGCTCTGGCATCGTCACTTCCCAACCAGTGCCTTAAGGCCGTCTGACCAGCTACTGCTGGAGGTCCCCAAAACCAAACTGAAGTGTAGAGGGGACAGGGCCTTCACAGCGGTGGCCTCCAGACTCTGGAATAGTCTCTTTATATAAGAACCTCCCAGACCCTTGAGATTTTTGAAATCTTCCCCAATAACTCACTCCTTTCCCTTTGGTGTTTCATAAATAAGCCCACAAATCACAGGCACTGTAGTTTTTCTACTTTAACTGTTTTTATTTCACTGTTTTAATTTTATTGTTTTTGTAACCATTTATTTACTTCTTTTTTATATGTCCATTTTACAGCACTTTGATAGACTGCTGTCTTTGAAAAGGTGCTTTGTAAATAAACTTGACTTGTCATAGACTCGGAAATGAAGCAAAACAAGAAAATTAAAAAAAAAATTCACACATGATACAGTGGTCAGAATCACCCAGTTGTACTGTGGTTCAATAGAAGTCCCGTATGCATAACAAAAACTTTTTACATGCTGTCGTCAGTGGTAATTTTTGTTCCATTTTTTTCTGTACAGCCACTTCAGTTTATTCCACTGTAATCTTGTCAAGCTGCCTATATTAAGATAATAATTTAGCTTCAACAACATACATTTTTAACTTGCTCTTGGCAGCCATGAGTTAATCATAGCAGTCTATTGAAGTGTTTTCTCCTGGTGGATTTGTGACAAATACCCCTTCTCGCCTTATGTGGGTGTCCCATTAGAAATAAACAGAAGTGCTTTTGGCTGCCATGTCTCCTTTCCCCCGGTGTCTTTTTAAGTGCTGCTGTGTTATTTTTATAATGCTGTGTGTCAAGGCTTAGATGGATAGGCACTGTATGACTGGCTGTTTGGAGACATGGAGGCTGGTCCCAGAGCGATTTATCTCAGCGATTGTTGGCAAAGTGCTGCAGGGACAGTGGGTGGAAAGATCAAAGTATTTGTGGGGGTTTGTATGTATTTCCATGTCTGATTTTATGGGTTCGTGCTCTCTCTTTTGAACACACCAGGACATGCATATACAGTATATCTGAATGTTTGCACATCAGTTTATCTGAGAACAGAAAAATATGTGGAGGAATGTATTTTTCATGGTAGTATTGTGAAGAATCAGTCTTAAAAACTAATGACAGATATAGCAACAACGATGATGCTAGAGCCAAAAAGATATATATATTTTTCTCAGAAAAAATACATTTTCTATCAAAGATAATCAAATATTTCTGTCAAGCATAGTAAGTAGCACATAACTAATCAATGATTAACTTTAAAATTACTTTCCTATTTTGGCAAAGGGATATTTTTATGAATAACTGAAAAGAGTAAAGCCCCAGTCACACACTCCCGTTTCTCATGGTGATTGTGCATGATTGTCATAATCCTGATAAAGCGTGCTTTGGTCGTGGTGCATGCGCTACTTGGTCTGGATCAGCGTTGTATAGTCGAGGATGAACGGCGGGGAACGTGGAAGGGTCCCGACAGTTTTGAACTGTTCAAAACTGTCGTGGAGAATCGGCGCTCTCAGTGTGACGGGATGGAAGCCTAATGCAGACCTGATGTGAACGGTATTAGCGTGGCATGTACGGAGCTCAGTCGAGCTGAACGTGGCCCAATCGGCACTCAAGTCTGTGAGCTTGATGAGTGCAACTGACAAGGATGTATCCATATGAGCCCCGACTGTGTCCCGTTCAAGACGGCGCAAGCGGCGGGGCTCTGTCGGGGCTTTCGTCACGTGAACTGAGCTCGAGCGGGGCTGACGTCCTGTCAGCGGGATGGAATCCTCCTCATATCGCTGTATTAACCTAACTGGAGCGGGACAAACGCCCTCTGTAGCGCTGAAGCAGCGCCACTGACGGTGTATTTACGGAGTGTCTCCAGGGGTGAGACAGTCATTTCATCCCGTATCATAGCGATCACACCAGCAGCCTCAATCGTGCACAGTCGCAGTGAGAAACGGGAATGTGTGACTTAGGCATAAGTGACCTAACAGAAATTTGGTACAAAAAAGTAAATAAAAAAAAAAAATACATTTTTATTCTATTATATGTTATTCTAATGTTACAGGTATTGTTTGAAATTAGTTCAGAACAAAATGGCAGAAGAAAATAAAGCAACTAAAGCTGAGATAACAGCTAATATGAACCCAAGATGCAATTAGTAAGACATGGGAAGCAGGCACCATAACACAAGATTCTAGATTTATTATATTTTAACATACATTTTAAAATAGAAAGGAGAACATGAAATCACCAGCTTACACTGCATACCAGATTTTTTGTCAATGGTCATTTTTTACAGGCCAGTCAGCTTGACAGGAGCTAATGCCCCACAGAACGTTGGTCACTTCGTACAATAAACTCTCATCTAAACATGTCAGAAGTGAAAATATCCTAAAGAGAACCTTGTAGTTTTAGTATTTGTTTTTTATTTAAAAAATAAATGTGCTAACAATCTGATAAACTGAAGCTATTAGCATCTGTTAATCCCTGTATCCCTGTAGCTTGTGTTTCTTCCTGCTCTAAAGGACTCTGATTGGGTTTGGGAGCTTTGGAAGATGGTTCTGCCTGATTGCAGACTTTGAATCAGATCGGTCCAGCTGCTGTGCAAGATCCAGCTAGGACCAAAAACTTTTGCTTGTTAAAAAAAAAATGTGAACTGAGTTTTTCAAAATTGATCTTGTTTCTATTCTTCTGCTGGTGGATAATGTCAAGTTTTACTTCATCGTTCAAAGACTTCAACAAGAGATAACTAAACATGACCACAGATATTCATCAAGATCACAATGTTCTCTGGCTCTTGTACATCTGTTTTTGTGTGCTTTGTCACCAGCCAAGACAAAATACTCTTCACCACACCACACCACACACTGACATGGTAATCCCCAATTAGACACAATAATACTATTTAGTGAGCATCTGTCCCTACAGACACCTGACACACACATACACACATACACAAACACGGCCAGGCACCGACAACAACACATATTGTTGTGCACACACACTGCAAACACACATGCACGCATATGGCCTGGCCTGTATGCTCTGCTAGAGCGTGTTAGCTGCCTCACCAGATGCCTGCTGGATAATCTAGGTGCCATCATGTGGTCTTCTGCCAGCCAGAGAGTTAGTGTGTTCCCTGTGTGTGTATGTGTTGCTGTTGTGTACTCATGCCTGCCAAGAGGTGGGCTTTAAACTTAGTCCATTGGCTTGTCTGCAATAAAAGTTTCTTTTAGGTGGAGTTGCTTTTCCTGCCCTGTGTTATTTCACTTCTATATCTCAATTTTATCCCTTGTTCCTCACTTTCCTAACATCTCCTTTGTAAAGCTTTCACCCTCCTCTCAAAGCCTGGAAGTCACCCCAGCACCTGGAACGTCCAGAGCCTCCACTTCATGCCTAGTAGCACATGTGCTGCTTTGTGCATTTTTCATTGCTCACCAATTATTATCTCTAAATTTGTGAGACAAATTCAATGTGTTATTTAAAACATTGCAATAACAGTTGTTATTCATGTAAGTTTAATAAACTATATACAATTTGCCATTTACACAAATATAACCTGACACACCAGATGGACAGTTCCATATATCTGCCACATAATATTTCAGTAGTCCATCTGGGAAAGAAATCTTAATCAGCTGGTGATTGGGCAATTGTTCTGCTCGTCACACACCACTGACCAATCCATATCAAGCCACAGTATGACATAGCAGCTCGACCCTGTTGTTAGCCGTTAGCTTAAACTACATTTCAGTCCTTGGGCTATCATCTTTACATTACATTCATTAAATTATACAACACAATCATTTACTTTTTATATGAGACATGAACCTCGTCAAGGACAATCCCCACCAAGTTGTCCTGGTAAACTTCTGAGGAGAGCATATTTTGCCAAGTATCACTGAGTAACTATGACTAACATAGACTAACCAGGATGTCTGTGGAGGATTCCACGTTCTCTCCCAGTCTCCCAGCAGTGATTCCCAGTCGGGAAAAGAGCAAAAACATTAAAGCTGCGTTTACACAGCGCCTAAAATGGTCAAATCCCATACGTTTTCGTTAGTTTCGGCCTTGCGTTTAGATGGAAATGCGTTGCGTTGCGGAAACTTTTGAAAATGGGCTCCAGAGTGGAAAGTTTTGAATACACTATCAATGCAGCTCCGTGTAAACCCTTATCAGAGCCTTTCAGGGCGAAACGCTGACCTCACCGCATGCGCAGTACTCTTTCACATCACGGCTGCTTGCACAAACCAGGAACAACAACAGCTTTGGCTGTCTGCCGAGTAACGTGTGAGCCTCTTACCATGCTCGGTTTGTTATCCAGACAAGCTATCCAGACAGATTTGTTGTCCGAACTGTTGTGTTGTCTCCTGCGTCTCTGTGCGTCTATTCGCCATTATTGTTTGTAGAAAGTTTTTCTTCTTTGTTCGTGTGTTGTAGCAGTGCTGCCTCTCTGCAAACCTACATCACCATCTACTGAACAGGCATGCACACTACAGCGGATCAACTCGTCTCCAGCGTCGTCGTATGAATTTGAAAACGCAAAGGAAAAATCTTTGCGTCTTTAAGTCAGAAGTTTCCATGTAAACGTAGCCTAAGACAAGCTTTAAGTGACATCCTTTGCTCCTCTGTTAAAGAAAAAATTTAGTTCATTTCTTTTACGGCAGATATTGCCACATCCACGGAGACGGCTTCAGATGATGCCATTGTTTTCAGACATGCAGTCACTTCCTGTTGTCACATCTTCAGCTCCCCCCTCTCTTCCCTGATTGAGCCAAGCATTTAGTTGAATTAAGTCACTGGACAATGGAAGTTGGCAAGACAGACATGCAGGACACAGCCGACCGCTGCACACTTGGACTAGTAATGAAACAACACCTTTAAAAACATCTAAAAATAATAATAAGATATTTTTAAAATAACCTTCAAAGTGTATCTATTTTTCCTGGCTTCACTGCACAAACATGTGAGCCCCTACTCTACCTGACACTGACAGATGTACATAACCTCTCAGTATTTCATTATATTGGCTTCATTAACAGTCCTTGGATTACCACATCTCGTTGAGCACATATTTTCACAGATGAGGAGCATTCATACTCCTCTCTGTGGTTGTCATTGTGTTGACTGATCATCATCAAGCTCATTTGTTATTGCATTGACTAATCAGGCCCCCAGATAACAGAGCACAACAAAGAAAAGCATTTGTCTTGGATCACATTGACAGGGAGATGTCTGTTTAATGTGCAGGACACGTGTGTTTGCTGAATTTCTGCTGATTACTATTTTTTCATGGGTTATTTTCATTAGAATGGAGACATTGTAAGCCCCATTTCATTTTATCTTGACTTAATTCTTCGTTTTTTGCATTTGCTTGATTACACTGTGCAAAAATGGCAGTTATAGGCAGGTATAGCTGTGTACATACAATCAGATGCCGTGACTTTAACGGTGATTTCACAAGAGATAGTAATTTTTGCTCTATTTATCCTTGTAACACTCCACCATCTTGACTTAGAACAAATTGGACTAACTGCTCATGAGCAAGGTAAATGTGGTTTTCTTGTTCAACATCAAACGGTTAAGTGCTGCATAGAGCTCCATTTCTGTTTTCACAGTTTATCCTCTCCTTTTTGTACTTTGTGTCTGAGTTGTCATTGATTGATTAATCTCTGATGTGTATGCTTCCATTAATATGACAACATCATTGTTCTCTTATCAAAATAAAGCTACAGAAAAAAAAATCTTTTTTTCTAATACTGTTGAGATGTTGTCTGCTATGAATGAATAATAGCTTACTTCCACAGAGGCTTTGACTTTTTGTTGTTTCTGGTTAAGCTTATAGCGCCTCAGTGATGAAATGTCCCTCTGTGTAACAGGATAACCAACAAATGGCACTTGCTGTGAGACACAATGAAGATTTTTTTGGTCGAAGAAAGTGGGCGTTGTTAGAAAGAAGATGCATAAATATGGTGTTGGTTCCTGGGCTGAGATACAGGCAACTACACTCCAAAAAAACACTTCCTCTTTTTGAATAATTTCCAGAAGTTATTTCCAATGTGTTTTGTAAGATGCATGTAAGAATTGGCAGAGTTGGGATCAATGATTGTAACAACAGCTATTTGTTAAATTCTGCTCTTCTGTTATTGTGCTGTCAGTGCATCTTAGGCTTTGAACTTCCCTTATGGATTGCAACTGTTTTGAAATTAATTCAATCTTATACACACCACAGTACATGTTGAGATTTCTTAGTCTAAAATTGTGATTAGTAGTGTTCGGGTGTCAGTAACCCGTAGCTCTGGAGATGCTTGTGACTATTTTTCCCTCTCTGGACTTAGGAGAAAAAACATTAACAAGTCATTTTCATCAGTGTTATTTCTGCATGTTTTGGCATCACTTAGCTGGAAAAGCATGCATCATTTTGATGATGCAGCAATAATTTACAGATGTGGACAAAAAATGTTGGTACCCCTCCTTCCTTAGAAAAAAAAAACGGCAGTCACCGAAATAACCTGAAACTGACAAATATAATAAGAATATAAATGTACTGAAAATTAACTAATGAAAATCAGACATTGTTTTTGAATTGTGGTCCAACAGAGTCATTTAAGAAAACAAAACAATGGGAAACTGGCCTGGACAAAAATGATGGTACCCCTAGAAAAGACAAATCATTTGACCATAGGGACATCTTAAACTATGGTGTGTCCTGTTATTAGCACAACATGTGTCTTTAAAGGCAAAGGGAGAAAGTAGTTACTATTCTGTTTGGTATCATGGTGTGCACCACACTGAACATGGACCACAGGAAGCTAAGGAGAGAGTTGTCTCAGAAGATTAGAAACAAAACTGTAAGCATATGGAAAATAAAGGTTAAAAGACTATGTCCAAGCAGACTGATGTTCCTGTGACTACAGAAGTTTAAGGTCCACAGAACTGTAGCCAACCTCCCTGGATGTGGCTGCATAAAGAAAATTGATGACAGAAACGGATGCCCAGAACAACTTCCAAATAGATTAGAGGTGAACTTCAAGGTCAAGGTACATCAGTATCAGATGTTTGAGCCAAAGTGGACTTAATGGAAGACATCACTGTTGAAAGCAAATCATACAAAAGTGAGACTGGAATTTGCCAAAGTTCATATTAACAAGCCACAAAGCCTCTGAGAGAATGTCGTTTGGACAGATGAGACAAAACTGGAGCTTTATGGTGAGTTACATCAGCTCTATGTTCACAGACACGAAATGAAGCACACAAAGAAAAGAACACTGTACCTACTGTGAAAAATGGAGAAGCTCAGTTATGTTCTGGGCCTGCTTTGCTGCATCTGGCACAGGGTGTCTTGAATCTGTGCAGGTACAATGAAATCTCAAGACTATGAAGGCATTCTGGAGAAAAATGTGCTGCCACGTGTCAGAAAGCTTGGTCTCTGTCGCAGGTCATGGGCCCTCCAACATGATAATGAAACAAAACACACAGCTAAAAACACTCAAGAATGGCTCAGAACAAACACTGAACTATTCTGAAGTAGTCTTCTGTGAGCCCTGATCTAAATCATATTAAATATTCCTAGTAGGAGCTGAAACATACAATCTGGACAAGACATACTTCAAACCTGGGACAGCTGGAGCAACTTGCTCATAAAGAGTGAACCAAAATACCTGTGGACAAGTGCAAAAGCCTCAGTAAGAGTTGTAGAAATTTCCTGATTGCAGTGATTTAAAAAGTTAAGGGTACCAATATTATCTATCCAGGCCAGTTTCATTAGTTTGTTTTTTAAAGATTAGTCTGTGAAACCACAATTCAAAAGCAATGTCTGATTTTCATTAGTTCATTTTCAAAAAATTGTTATGTATTTCTTCTTTTGTCTGTTTAAAGTTATTTCAGTGACCATTGTGGGTTGTTCTTTCTTAAGTGGAAGGGTACCAACATTTTGTCCAAGTCTGTATGTTATTTTTATTACCCTGGTAACTTAAACTTAAGTAATTCTTAATGTACTGAGGGAGTCTCCTTAATTTCCTTGAGGGAGTCTTCAAAAGGGATAAATAAAATTATACATAATCTAATCATACCTATATGTGTGCCTTATCTTTTTTCCTCGTAGCCTCTGTGTGACTTAATAATAAACACTGCTGTGTCATTAGGTGTATCCATCCTGTGTTGTCATTTTAAACATTTTGAAATCCTTATTAATTTAGATTGCTGCCTTAGAAAATCTCAGAATGGCAACAAAAACACTAACAAAGATTATAATAGTAATAATATGGCAATAATAATATTAATAACAATAAAGGGCTAATGACAACAAAATGATTATTGGGCTCCTCGACACAAATAAAATTACATTTTAGCCCTGAATATAAAAATGCAACATATTCATATGAATGCATAATTATACCAGGTTAAAATGGCAACCCATTATAGAGAGATAATACACATCAAAAGGGCAACACTTCATCTTTATATTTAATTTAATGCAACATTTTGTGGACTCTATGGGCCATGCTGCCCTCAATTAAAGGTTCAAATGTACTTTTTGGCTCCAGACATACTTTTGGAAGGAGAAAGTGGGCAATAATGGCTCTTTTGATAGAAAAAGTCGTAGACCCCTGTATCAAGTCTGAATTTAGTCAGACAGCAGAGACCAGAGACATTTATGGGTTCAGGTGATTCATTCACATACTGTATGTCTGTCTGCCTGTCTGTGCTTATTTCTATGTCAGTCAAGTCTTGTAAATGAAATATCTCAGAAAGCCTTTTAGGGCATTTCTGAAAAACTTTTCCTCATTCTCACCTAGATTTGAGGACGAACTGATCAGATTCAAAGATCATAGGTTAAAAATTAAATTCATTTAGCCCCCTAGAGCTCAAGAATGTTGAAGCGATTTTATCAAACACTTCTCAGTTGTCAAGGATCAAGGCAAAGGTGAAGTCTCGTCACCACTTTTTCCTTATGAATGCAGTTGTGTTGACAGAAAATTACTAGGTTGTGTACAGCAAATTCTTGTGTACTTTTCACGAACGCAAAATTACCACAAAGGAATGTATCTATTTGATTTTGTAAGTGAGAGGCTAAAAATTCATGACCAAAAAGCCTATTGGTCAACTTTTGCATAGTATCTTGTGAAAATGATACCTTGTAAATACTTACAGTAATTTCCTTTGGCTTTACAAAAGTTTAGACTTTTGGTTGAATCAATTGTTTTCGGAGGACAGAGATAAAAGGTTAAAGTGAATTGGCTTTGTAGTCATCTTTTGGTTGATTTTGCATGCAAAATCTCATCTTGAATTCAGAAAGATCCCCAGAAGGACACAATCCCATCCAACTATCAGCCAATCACCTGCCTCTCCACAACATGGAAACTCCTATCAGGCATCATCGTGGCTAAGATAAGTGGGCACATGGATCAATACATGGCAGAGACACAGAAGGGCATTGGTTAGAATACCAGAGGAGCAAAACATCAGCTGCTGGTTGATGGAACAGTAGCGCGGAACCAGACAGACAAACCTGTGCACTGCCTGGATTGATTACGAGAAAACAGATGACTTGATACCACACACATGGATCCTGGAATACCTGAAGCTATACAAGGTCAACAAGACTTTAAGAGCCGTCATTGCAAACTCAGTGAGGCGATGCAACACCACCCTTGAGGTCAATTTCAAGCCAGTTGCACAAGTCTCTATCAAATGTGGCGTACAAGGAGATGCTGTTCTGCATAGGCCTGAACCCCCTCAGCCAAATAATAAACAAGACTGGCTATGGATACAGACTCTGAAATGGGACCACCATCAGTTGCCTTTTTTACATGGATAACATCAAACTGTATGTAAAGAGTGAGCGAGACATCAACTCATTGATCCACACAACCAGGATCTACAGCAGTGACATCCGAATGTCGTTCGGACTGGAGAAGTGTGGCCGAATGGTGACAAAAAGAGGGAAGATAGTCCAAACAGAGAGTATTACACTCAGAGAAGACAAAATAGCAGATCAGGGGAAGAGCTACAAATACCTTGGTAGACCACAGGCAAATGGCAACCACGAAGAGGTCACTAGGAAAGCAGCGACAGATACTTGAAGCAAGTAAGGCAAGTCCTGAAGAGTCAGCTCAATGGCAGAAAATAGGTTCAGGCAATTAACAGCTATGCCCTGCCAGTGATCAGACACCCTGCTGGGATAATAAGCTGGCCAAAGAAGCAAGTTCAGGCTACAGACATTAAAACTTGGAAGTTGCTCACCATGCACAGGAGTCCCACCCCAAGTCCAGTATCCAGAGGCTTGGAACCAATCATTAATACAGACAATGGAAACTTACAGGGAAGGAGGAACCAGAGGAACCATCATGGGAGGAGAAACATTTGCATGGGATGCACCAGAGCAATAGAGGTCCAGATCTACCACACCAGGCAAGATCCCAGGTGCACGCTGTGCAAAGAGGGCCCTGAAACAGTCCAGCACCTAATAGCACGGTGTAAGATGCTGGCAGGAAAAGCAAACATGGAACGCCATAACCAAGTAGCCGTAAAGTACAGGAACATCTGTGCAGAATGTGAACTGGGGACCTTAAGGTCAAAATGGGAAGCACCTCACAAGTAGAGGTAAGATCGGGCCTAAGAAATCCAGCCCGACCCGACCCAGGCCCGCGGGTATTAAAGCCCGACCCAAGCCCGATCAATAAACTGGATTTAAAGCCCGAGCCCGAAACAAACCCGAAATTTTATTTTTTATTTTATTTGTGAGGACTCAGGAGGAGGAGGAAAGGGAGGGGATGCGTCAGTCAGTCCCGGACAGAACACTGCTCCGGTGATCACATTTGTGACCATGCCTGTGCATAATGATAACAAATTAAAGCCTGTCTTTTGTAACGAATTCTCCCAGTCAAACAAGACTGAAAGATTCATATTCAATAAACATTTATATCTTTCATATTTGTGTGTCTGTTCTATCAGGTGTGATAGTTCATGCTTCATTTCGTTGGCAAAATGCAGCAGCCCATTTGACATTTATTTTAATTTCTTCGAGTTGGCAGAAAAAAACGTAAGTTTAATGTTAAAATAGTCTACATATTTTTATGATCATTATAAATGCATTTACACAATGAAATAACGCTGGAAAAGTTTGTTAAAGATATTTCTGTGTGTGATATTGTGCTCACATGGACGCGCCTCTCTGACAAGGAGATGAACAGCAGCAGGAGCAGGTCTCTGGGCTTCATTGTAGATCACAAGGAAGGGCATCTGAGATACACGGGGTAAAGCCTCCAGAGCGCAGCAGGTTCACTATAGTCTTCGTTACCAAAGGCGGAAACAAACAGACTTTAAAAATCCTCCGCTGGAGACTGGGCGCACGGATGAATCCATTCCTACATGTTTCTGGACCGGCTGCTGTTTGCAGAAGTCCGACCTGCTGAGGTAGGTGGTCCAGGGCAGTCATCTCGGTGTAAAGTGCGTATTGTGCGGGAGTTCAGACTCGGGTCTCGTCCTCTTGAACATCAACAACAACAACATTGAGCGCTGCGTAAAGCGCGCGTGTCCCAAGCCGTGTATTTGGTTATTACAGACTTCAGTCAGCAATGGCTCGTGAAACAGGTGCCACTGCCTCTGGTTGAAAAAGCGAAGCCCTAAAGCTTCCTAGTATGATTTTGACTGTGAGTGTGTACGGTCAGGAAGGTAAAGGGACAGGAGGAGAAGAATACATAATATATAAATATATATTTATTTAGAAAAAAGTTGGCGAGAGGGAAGGCCGGGCCCGACCCGACCCGACCCGACCCGAACGTAATAATTGACACTTTGGGCCCGGGCCCGGGCTTAAGATCTTACCTCTACTCACAAGGTGATGGAGAATGACTGAGCTAAAGTCCTGTGGGACTTCCAGATACAGACCGACAAAATGGTAATGGCCAACCAACCGGACATTGTGATCATAGATAAGCAGGGACAGATGTAGCCATCCCAAGTAATAGCAACATCAGGAAAGAGGAAAATGAGAAACTGGAGAAATACCAAGGGCTCAAAGAGGAGCTGGAGAAAGCCTGGAAAGTGAAGGCAACAGTAGTGCCTGTGGTCATCGGGGCACCTGGGGCAGTGACCCCCACACAGACATCTCATTCCAGAAGAGTGCAGTCCTAGGAACAGCTAAGATACTGCGCCGAACCCTCAAGCTCCCAGGCCTCTGGTAGAGGACCCGAGCTGAAGAGGATGAACAGCCACCGACCACACTGGGGAGGGAAGGGGTGGGTGAGAGAAAGTTTTTTTTTTTTTAAATAACAATGTAAAGGTCACTCTGGAAAATGTGGAAAATAATCACACAATGAAGGATTTATCACTCTGGATTCACAGGTATAAATCCCTAAATAATACTGAACTTTATGGCTGGATTGAAAACTTCTGAGAAGAATTTGACCTGCAGGCCTCTGTGGATCAAGAAAACAGTGAGCTTCCAAATATGGTTGACGTTGTATAGATCTGTTGCATTGTCGTTAAATTTTATGATTATCCTTTGTGTTTGAACATCGTCTTTGGAAACCTGGCACCTAAACAACAAAAGTTCTTGATGGGATTTATTCAACATTTATACAAATGTTCACCGTAATGCATATATGCATATGATTCATATATATTATATATGAAAACAACCATATTCAGTATTGGATTATAGATCAAAGTCATGGAATATTTAAGTTAATCGTTGATTGAAAATACAATGTGAATATTGGAGATACAAATAACAATCACACCAGCACTGTTTTGTGTTTATGTGTGTGTTTTGTTTGTTTATTGTTTGTATTTTACCAGCTATACTTTAAATCACTCTGAGCTCTTGGCTCCATCTCCAGCAGTGTAGAACCTAACGTCTGTGGTGGGTCTCTCGTGACAGGACCAGAGTTGATTAAAATCGTTGTGGCTGATTACTTAAATATCGAAATAAACCCCACAAAACCCATATTTTGAAATACCGTATAATTTCTTAAAGTGGATATTTTGTAAATATATTTAACCTTTGTCACAAATTGTCCAGAGAGGTATCTGGCTAGCAGTGCTACAGTGTTGCATTGAAATTATTATATTACTCTATGTCTGTGATACTAATGAGTAAGGTCTTGCTGCAGAGTTTACACAGATAAGTGTATCCTTTTACTTTTGCTTGAAAACAGACCTCTTTAAAGACAAGATAAATGGGATGTGGAAGCAGAAATAACTCCAGAGTGCTAATCAAATACTTGCTGTGTACACACTGTATACTGTAGGTCTCTCAGGTTATTTGAAGATGGTACTGTGTATTCACATAGCATGCCCACACATTTGAGCTCTGGGACAAGTCAATTTCGTTTCACTCACTTCAGAGGGAGGATAATTTGCTTCCATAACACAGAGCTATTCAGATGTTAACACAAGCTCTTTAACTTACTCTGCTGTCATAATTGTGAAATTTCACCTCTTGAATAAACTGCCTCAAAGGACAAGCATCACTTATTACACAAATAAAAATGACAGTGACAGTTTCAAAAACCCTCACTTTAAGAGTGATATGTTGCTAAACAACATCTTTGTAACATTTTTTCTCCTTTTTGTCTAAAGTGTCTTTATACTCACACATTTGAATGAATCCGAGACAAGATGAGTAGCAACTGTTCTCTTTCAGCAGGCAGATTGAATTTCTCCTCCTAGGATGGCTAATGTTGTTAACCCAACTTAAACTTGTGCTGGCTCACAAACAAAGTCTGATGCAGACTCAATACACAAAGACTGTCTTGGGGTGGTCATATTGTACTTTCACATGAGCTGTAATGGTTTGGTGTTCGGGTTAACATGAACACCACAAAGGGACTGTACTGAAGGAGTGAGGCACTGAAGTGTTTCAAACCACATGTAATGACTTAACCACAGTGACAACTCGCTCCTATTGCTGTAATCAGAGTAACAACTACAATGAGGCCAACAAATAATCAGTTAAATGAATATGTATATATATATATATATATATATATATACATATATATATATATATATATATATATATATATATATATATATATATAGATAGATAGATAGATAGATAGATAGATAGATAGATAGATACATAGATAGATACATAGATAGATATGTGTGTGTGTATATATATCTATATATATATATATATATATATATATATATATATATATATATATATATATAGATATATATATTTATACATAATATATACTTTTTCTTTAATCATGAACATACGACATTCAAAGAACTATCAAATGTAATAAGACAAATGAAAACCAAAAAAACTTTTGCTCATGAATATAAAGTATAATTATCTTTGATTTATTGTATTTAGCCATAATGTATTTTTACTCTGAAAAGAATAGGGCTGCCCTGAAGGGGATTGAGTATATTCATCCAAGTTTAAACTTTGGCTACTGTAATCATTATCTTGTGGGCGTTCACATAGAATCCCATATTCGATATGATACGATACGATACGATATACGATATATGATATACGACATACGATACGATACGATACGATACGATACGATACGATATGATTCTTTACTACTTTATTGTCCCCCTAGGGAAATTTGTTTTGGACTCACCTGCTGCTTACAAGTCTTCACAGTCTGATAAAAACAAACAACACAAAATTGCACATTGCAAGTATTGCACAAACACATATTGCACATTACATAAATTGCACATTATACACATATTGCACATACCCAGCTATAAAAAAAGAAAATCTCATGAATATTCTGCTTATTCTTGGTTTAATATACCCCTCAGTTTGTTTAACGTGTCTCATTTGAATGATAGAGCACTTTTAAGTGCAAGAAAAAAGGCTATGCTATTGATTTCTTCCCATATGTGATAGCATCTGCCTAAAATGTTGTGTTTTATGGGATTTGGAGTAGATCCACCAGTTTGACGTCCATCTTTTATTTTGTTGTCAGTTTATGCCCATTGGCTTAATTGACCAATTACCATAGAACAGTCAACCAATCAGAGCTGACAGCACTCAGGGACACCCAAATTGCATTATTTGACCTCTTAAGGGTGCAGTGAAAGGATGTATTTAAATGAATAATGTATTCAGTATTGTTCTTTTTTATTTTTGAATCAGGACATGTATCTCATTAAACTGCTTATATGGCAGGCAGTATCCAGACACTTGACAAACAGCCATGACAACATTGTTTACAGGCTTAAATGTTGTTACACTAGCACCCACCTGTATCTCCTCAAAGGACACTGATTGCCAAGTTAAACCAGCCCACAAAGCTTAATCTTTCCAAGCTGATGATTTGAAAGATGAACCTGCCTGATTACAGTTGCTGAATTGGACAAATCTAGCTTCTCTAAGGTGACGAGCAAAAACACAAAATATAATATGATATAGTAATGTGACCAGTAAATTATGTCATTTTAAAGACCTTAGAAAGAGGAGGTAAAGGATTACCACAGTATTTTGGTCTTAATGAAGAATGTCTGTAACAATAAAAACCAGAACCAATTTCTTGTAAATATGTGAGAAGACAAAAAAAAACACCATCTTACTATGAGTGGACTCATTATTTTTGTTTTTTTTACTTTCAGTCACTGATTAAATATTTAGGCCCAAATTAATGTATGTTGCTTTAAAAATGTTGCATAACTGGAATTGTGCAGAGACGCATTTTATTTAAATTTGTTTTCTATTTTAGTAGGGTGAGGGTTTTTTTCTAAATGTGTTTGTCGTCTTCAGAATGTGAGAAGTGTTTTCAGAGAACAGACTAGGCAGAACAAACAAATGATCTTCATGGGGAGTCTGACCAAGTTGAAAATAGACAGTAATGTGACTTTCTGCTGCTATAGATGGGGAATATCAAGCTGTATGCAACTGATGACTGTAATTTCACAAAATCCCTTCAGGGTTACTTGACAAGGCATTTTAAACAGGGCCTGTGCTATTAAAAAGGCAACACAATGACGGCATTCTCATATGGCATTGAGTTCAGCATAAAAGATTCAGTGATAAATCACTCTTTAGCCTCATTGTGCACTCACCAGGCATGTGAAAGAGACAATGATCCAATTTACACCTAGCAGTAGCACCAAATCCTGGTATGTGTGAACTCACAGAGGATGAATTAATATCCCATGTCTCAGACTGCATACAGAGGTGATCTGGGATGTCTTTGTTCAAAATGGCTAAAGTGTACTGGCATGTGTTAAGAAACATCAAAAACCTGTGAAAAAGTGAAGCCTACGATAAAGCCTTATTGCTATATTATTACTATTATAATCTTTGCTAAAGCTTTAAGCCACACAATTAAATGTGGTTAATTAGTCTTAAGCGACATGGCTAGCAGTGTGAAGACTCGGTACATTATCCTTTAAATTAAGATAGCATCTTAATCTAACCTATACCACACACTTTTTGTTCAGCATTTCTTTTAGTTTTTTTCCTAGTTCTATTTTTTTGCTCTGCATGTTGGTTTACTGCACATACATCCAATCAGTGTTCATTTTCTCGACTAATTATTTCTGTCATAGTTTTCGTCAACAACCTTTTTTCTCTTGACAAAAACTAGACTATGAAACAAAAAGAAGAGACTCCCAGGCACTCTCGCTATACTATTAAAATGCCTTTTTTTAACGGCATGGTCATGTAGACCTTAAAAACAAACTCAAGCCTTCATCAGGAAGCCATGATGAATGCTTGATGCCGAAACGCATCAAAGTTTGTTTTTAAGGTCTACATGACCATGCCGTTAAAATAAAGGCATTTTAATAGTATAAAGACAGTGCCTTGGAGTCTCCTCTTTTTGTTTTAAGGACTTTTTGAGTCTCTGTCCAAAGAGCACCTCAAACAAACTCTGTCGAGTCCAGGTAGCACTCCTTTCCTTTGTCTTCTAAAAACTAGACTATAACTAATAAAACATATGTACACTGACAAAAATTAAAAGTATTTTCACCAACAGATAAAAAGACGACTAAAAAAAGAGACTGAATCCAGTCAGATCTAATTTTGTCATGTATACAGTCGGGACATGTTCGGGATCGTATGCAATCACTGCGACTTTTGTTGTGTGGAAAGGTTGGATGAGTTAAGAGGGACATCTAATCACAACTACCTCATGGCGGGGGGATCCAAGTGTAAAACATGACTTCAGAAATTCAAGAGAACATAAAAAATGCCTTACACTTTATATTTTATTAATTTACAGTAGATTTCTTCAATGATAATGTGAAATTTCATCAACTAAAACTAGATTAAAATAAAAAACAATTTATATGACTAACTAAGAAGTAGCACTAAAATATCCTTAGACAAAAGACTAAAGCCAAAGCTACATTAAAATGTGCTGTCAAAATGAGCACTGCATCCAATGATAGCTAATCCATGAGCAAGGAGCGATTTCTCCCTTGTTCATCTGAAACTTAAGTGAAATCTCATTCAGACAAAAAAATGTATGGAATGCTTGAAAGTGAGTAGTAATTAGTTTATCATTTTACTAATGCCAAGTGTGAGTAAAAATATTAAAGTGTCACAACTCACGAGTGCAGTCTTTGAGGACAAAGGTAGCAAGCCCTCAGAATAAACAAGAAAAGGCTAAAAAAATAAGCTTTACTTTGCAGTTCGGCCCAGAATCATGACTGATGTGCCATGAACCAGACACCCTCAGCTCGCTTAAGCTGGTTAACTAAGGAGTAAAAAACGACTGAACAGAAGAAAAGCACACATCTTTCTCTTCAGATTTGTGGAGACAGAAAAGAAAAGTTACTTTGTCAGCCAACTCGGCCTGCATAAGGAGAAGGGTTAAAAAAAGGCTGAGTCCTTCTTGTGCACACACACACACGCGTGCGCCCACACACACACACATACACAAAACATGCAGACAGGCAATCTGACAGACAAGGTTGGAGAGAATAGATGTGGGCAGGTTCAGTGATTCCGATGTCAGAGGCGGTCTGAACACTCCCTGTGTCTATCCTCTCTCCACTAGACCTTACATGGCAGTTCTCCTCTCCGGGGTGTTCTGAGAAGACAGGAGGGGAGGCAGGAAGAGAGGAGCAGAGGGATGAGGAGGGGGGATACGATGGCAGGTACTAGGGGATTGTTCCAATGCCCTTGACATGAGGGAAATGCCTGAATAAGAGAGAACAAGAGCCAACCTATACAGGGGGATCAGAGAAAAGAGAGCCGAAGGAGGTGTGTGTGTGAGTGTGCATCTACATGAAAGAGTGTTTGTTTGTGTCTTTAGATGGTGGTATTTGTAGAGGTATGTGTGCAATGTCTGCTTGAATAAAACTGTGAGCTTTCATATAGCTTTGTTTATGTGCTGTCTTGATGCATTTGTAGTGTACTGTCGAAATCAACATCAGGGCTTTTGTCATTTTAATGTTCTTGCAGTGTGTGTTTGTTCATTGTGCATTTCCTGTGCCTGTTTAAATGTTTGTTAGTTTTGTGTGTAAGTGTGTTGGTGTGTGATCTTACTGCCCAGGCCGAATTTGAGTTCCAGACCAGGGCTTTTCTTTGGTTTAGCAGATGTTTTGCTTTCACCTTGCCATACCTCATAAGTGTGATGGCTCTGGACCCTGGGGCCAGTCTGGCACACACAAACACACACAGACACACAATTAACTCCCCGCACCCGCTGCCCCTTTCTCACACGCAAAGCCATGCACAAAAATGCCTGTATTCATAAAAAAAAGCAAAGTTGCAGTCACAGGCCTGTCACTTCACACTGGCATGCAGAGAGAAGTGTCAAGGGCAAAGCAGTGAGAGTTTGAACACCACAGAATCTAAATCCACAGGAAAGACAGTCGGGAAACCACCACCAATTTTTACAGTGAATAGAGAAGATTAAATTTCACTGAAGTTTGTAAAAGCAAAACAATGGGCAAATATTTTGGGCATCCATTCAAAAGATTTGGAGAGTAAGGGGTGCCCCTGAAACATAGTAAATCCAAATGAATATTAAACCTGCAAGTGGCTATGAAGGGTGATCACATTTGCATGTGTATCCTAACTGCACAAATGTAGCCCCCCTCGAAAATGAGATGCTGCATCTCAAGGGGCTTTCCTAAATAAAATTCAGTTCAATCAGGTATGACAATACTATGATCCACAATGGATCCAGGATGCAAAAGGCACTAACTCAACACTTAGGGCTGGGGTTGGTAATCTGATTTAGATACACTTCTTGTAATACTGGTTACAATGATCTTTATGACCCGATGGCAATCAGTTTATAATGTGCTCCTAAAATAGAGTGAAAAATATCCGCTATCTACAGCAGGAGTAAAACAGGGAAAGCACCAACCAATCACGTCTTTTGAGCCCATATTTTTAAACCAATCAAATCCTGTTGCCGTTCGGCCCGCCTCCTGCACATATATTTTGCCAGCATGCACAGACTCTGATTCAGTGCGTGTAGCCGAGCTGAGAGGGATCCAAGTCCGCTGGAGAATGCGTACCTGTCAAGTTTTGGCTATGAAAATAAGGGAAGCCCGCTACGAGCCGTCCCACAGCCCCAACCAAGCTCCAGTATCCCTCACATTTTAAGACAGGTGTACAAGAAATCTAAAATAAACACTTTGTTTTTCTTGGTTTGTTCTGCTGTTGGCTCTAATCTCGCAACAGGGTACTGCAGGTGGCAGTTCTCTCGAGGGTTTTTCTTCTTCTTTGGTTTTACAGCGGTTGGCATCCATCATTTTGGAGCATTACCGCCCCATTCAGGCTAGTGACAGAGTTCAGTTTGGAGAGGCAGAGGAATGTTTTTATCATTATATCATCACACGGGAGATTTATGGGAGAATACTGATACAGGAGGACGTCAGGAAAGAGGATAAAATACGTAAAATACAGTAGTTTCATGGCCAAATCAGGGGACATGACAGCTATGTGGAGAATGGCAGGGGAACTACCTTTACCCCGATCAACATCGGGCTGTGAATACTAACTAACTTTACATGTTTGTTTTTTTAACTTTACGATGATAATGTTTTGGTGTTTTGTTACCGGTGACTGAGACAAGACTTGGTGTAGTGTTAAAACATAAACGTTGTGCTGGGGGCCGGTTTGAAGTTAAATTAATCTGCATGCGTGCATGTGAGCGGGGGGGAAGGTCATTTTGGAGGAGGAATGGGAGGGGCTAAGCAGAGCCCTGAGCAAATGCTACATTCAAATTCATGCTGGTTTTCCAAAATTACCGACCCTAGCTTTAACAATAATGAGCAAACACTGTGGTGTGCTGGCAGTAAACGGAAGGACAGTGTCTGGTTGAATACAAAGAAATGCTTGTGTTATCAAAATGTAAATAGAGCAAATTTTTTTTCACACGTCAAATTGTATACCTCCGGATGATAGCAAACAGCGCAGATCAACCTCTCCTCCTTTCAGCGGGGTTGGAGCCGGGGCAGGTGGCCGGACCGTCACACGTCATCAAATCAATGACGCCCGGGGAATGTCATCGCTGATTGGCTGCCGCAGCACAGCGTCATGCGAATTTGCATCGAAAGTTCAATATTTTCAACTCAAGCGTAGAGGCGTTTGACGCCCCAAATGCACTGGACGCTCCATATGTGCCGCGCCAAACGCTTCCAATGCCCCGCCCGGGGCGAATCTGCATCCAAACGCATCTTTGCATTGACTTTTTATGTAATCTCAATGCACGTCTTTGCGAATTTGCGTGCGGTGTGGCTTTAGCATTACAGACAGGGTCAGAGCTCGGTCATCCGGGAGGGGCTTGCAGTAGAACCGCTGCTACTGTGCAATGAGAGGAGCCTGATGAGGTGACCCGGGCATCTGGTTAGGATGCCTCCTGAACGCCTCCCTGGTAACGTGTTTCGGGCACGTCCCACCTGTAGGCAGCCCGGGGAAGATCCGGGACATGCTGGAGGGACTCTGTCTCAAAGCTGACCTGGGAGCGCCTCTGGATTCCTGGGAAGTCTGGGCTTTCCTGCTTAGGCTGCTGCCTCCGTGACCTGATCGCAGATAAGCAGGAGAAGATAGATGGATGGATTTTAGTCCCTTTGTCTTTGCCCACCTCTCTACCTGTCCACACCAGCAAAACAGCTTTGGTGGATAGATATTCGATATGATTCTGGATCCACTCCATGATTTCCAGCAACTAAACAGAGTTTTCCTGCGACTGTTGTTTTATAGGTTGGTGCTGTTTTCATGGTGGATTTTCATGTTGGCCTGGGTGTATGTACAGTATATGTATGGATACTTGTAAAATCAAGAGGATGGCTCTGGCCAATTCTATTGTACAGTATCTTGATATAACAAATGATATGAATTGATGCAACGGTGCTGACATTTTAATGTGGAATCACATTCATTCATTCATTCTATACCACTTTTGTGACTTTTTAATTAAAAATGACAGACTTACAGTTCAATTGACAATATGGAGCCAAGAGGTCTTTGTGTAGAGCCTAGCATGAATCACATGCCTACCAAACTTCAAAATTATTGTTAAATTCCTCTGCATAAGCTGAATTTTCCAAATTTTGAAGGAGGCACCTTTTCGCCATTTTGACATGACTCTGGATTGAATAAAAAGCAATGATTTTTTTTTACCTACTTGGCTTATGGATGATAAAAATCAAGGCCATTGGAGTTTTTAAGCTCCTACCTACTTCTAGTTCCTGTTCAATGGCAATTACTGGGTCACCTTGAGTCACAGATCCTTCAGTTTAAATTAAAACATGACAACCATAATGGGATCTTGTAAAATCTTTTTCAAAGGTATTTGGTACACTATAAACTGTAAAAGATTTGTATAAGTACAATAATGCTATGAGCATTGGATTTTTGGCTCTCTGCTGACATCTGTTGCCAACTTTGACTCCCCTTGATGATGCCCCTTTTGATTTATAATAAAATCCATTAATAACTTTTGATGTTAACTTCTGTATTTTCTCGTATGAAAAGTTGGGCAGTCCATTTATGTCATTTAGACTAAACCCAGTTTGATGAAATACGAGAGGTCATGCATATGTGCATATGTTGTATGCATGTACAAATTATGTCTGTACTGTTTATGGAGTTAAGTTTGAACATGATGCAGCAAAGCCATTTCCATAGGAATATGCATAAAACAAAGACATCCATCCATCCATCCATTCTGTATACCACCAATCCTTTGCAGAAGAGCAGAAAAAAAACAATAATTTCTCCATTTATATTCACACAAATAGAAAATGCACTTTGAGCAATAGATTTCTTATTTCACAGTCTTGTATGCTGGATGCTTAAGATGATTTATTTTATGCAGGGGATTGTTTGTTCTACTCATCATTTCTACATAATTTGTCATAATGATTGATCTGAACTAAAATCAAAAAGATAGGCAAAATGCTGAAACACATGTAAATGTTCACACAAATGAAGACACAAGGCTGACAGGATGTCCAATGCACAGTCATCACTAAAAACACTGCTGAGATTCTCATTAAAACCTCAGGGAGAAAATCCTTTTTAATCGTGGGGGCATTACCCGCTGTTAATCCCACGTGGATTAAATACTACAGTGCGAAAGACAACACTAGGTGGCGGAAAGCCTGGTGATACCCCATCTAACAGCACAGTGGTAATACATGGGTATAAATCAAGATATTTTTTACGTTTTAAAAATGTTTTCAACTACAGGGAAAAATGCCGTCACAGCACTACCTACAGTGCTGAAATCATTGGAACCCTCTGCACAGTTTTGACAAAGATACTGATTTGTTTTTTCTTTTTTCAATTTTTGTATTTGTACCAATGATAAAAAAAAAAGAACGCTTAAAAGCACTGTCATGCACATTTGAGTGCTAATATACCAGGGCTACAGTCAAAGGTGCTCTATTGGATTGAGATCTGGTGACTGTGTGGTCTACTGGAGTAAAGTAAACTTATTGCCATGTTCAAGAAAGCAGCTTTAGATGATTTGAGCTCTGTGGCATTGAGTATTATCCTTTTGGAAGTAGTCATAAGAGGATGCTTGCTCTGTGGCCATAAACGGATTAGCATGGTCAGTAATAACATTCAGGTAGGCTTAAGCATTTAAATTATGCTCAATGGGTACTAAGTGGCAAAGGCGTGCCAAGAAAGGATCCCTCAAAGCATTACACCACCACCGACCCTGACTGTTAATGCAAGCAAGGATGGATCCATGCTTTCAGTGATGTCTATGTATGGTTTTGTAAAGTTTGTGCCTATAACCTTAATGTTGAAGCATAAATCATCAGACGAGCAATCACTTTTCTTTCTTCTTTTGTACAATTTAGGTGAGCTCATACAAAGTGTAGCCCCAAGTTTCCCTGCTGACAGTTGTGGCACCCGGTGTGATCCTCTAGTGTTGTGGCCCATCTGCCAAAAGATTTTGTAGTTTGTGCTTCTGAAGATGGCCCACATAACTTCTGAACGCTTGGTATTTTCTGTTTTGGACCATTCCCCATAACCGCAGATGGTTGTGTGTGAAAATGGATCAGCAGGTTCTAGAGTATTCTTACCAGCCTGTCTGCTAAGAACAACCAAACTACACTTAAAGTAACTTGGATTACCTTTCGTCCCCATTCTGATGCTCTGTGTGAACTCCAGCAGTTTGTACTGAACATGCATGAATGCCTAAATGCATTGAGTTGTTGCCATTTGGTTGTTTTTTTCAGCTATTTTCATTAACAGAAGAATGCAATACCTTATCAATAGGATGGGGGACGCAACAAACGCCTTCACAAAGGTAGTAGATGACGCTGTCATAGCATCCATTGTTTTAAAATGCTGACTCTTTAGCGTGATGAGAATTTGCAATTTTGATCAAATTAAATGTAATTTTCCCAATGTTTACCCCAAATGTCATGCTTCTTTTCAAATGTAACTTTTTACATTTTACGAGATTGTACATCCTTATAACAGTCTGCAGTTCATCACTAATGAAGACAGCTCTTCAAATCCAGTAGCCTGACAAGCCAGATGGACAGCTCAATATATCTGCCACAAAAATATTTCACTAGTCCATCTGGGTAGGACCCCTTTGAATTTGTTTTCAGGGGCAGAACGTTAAAAAAAAAAAAAACACAAGCTTGTGAATGGACATTCGTTTGGCTTGTCACATTCATCACAGACCCACACCAAGCAGGGTTGCCACCTATAATGTAGCATACATAGCGGCTAATGTAGCAGCTAATGGCTAACAACAGTGACAACAGTTCATGGATGTTAGCCATAGCAGCTAACTTAGCCGCCAATAGCTAACAACAGTTAATGACCATTAGCAGCTAACTTAGCTGCTAACAGCTAATGGCCTTATACTATCGTCTTACACTAAATTATACCACACAGATGATTCATTTAACACTTATATGTGACATGAACCTCGTCAAAGACAATCCCTACAAGTAAACTTCTGAGGAGGGCAGATTTCACTAGGTAGCCATGAGGACAATAGGCTAATTGGCATGTCCGTTCTCAACTTCTGGTTCTCAACTTACGGTTGTCGTCATGTCCACATTCTGCTGCTCCTGCCTCTCTTCCCTGATTGGGCCTTTAAGAATTCAGCCGAGTGAATTCGTTGGACAACGGAGGCTGGCGAGACAGACATGCAGGATTTCAGAATCAGGCAAGTCTGTCTGCTCTGCAAGACTAAAAATCCAGTGCCACCATTCAGAATGTTAATTCGGTATCAGCTTCCAGCTCTCCTACCTACTGTTTCACCAAATCAACTTGTTTTGGTTCAGTCTTGAGCAAGACGGCATTATCTTTACAAGTACATTTTGGGGATGATAATGATTATGACAATAGTGATAATGATAACATGTAAAAATGATTAAAATAATAGTATGATAATGATGATGATGATACCAAATTATGTTCCGTGCAAAATCAAGGAGCTGTAAACAACTGTTTTGTTCTCCATTTTGTTTAATATAACAATAATAATAATAAAAATAATAATAATAATAATAACATGAATGACTGTCCTTTTACCTGTAATAAGTGATACATTTTTGTTCATATACATGTTTAAAAATGGTGATTTATTTATTAAACTAATTCTGCAAAGACTTCTGCCTGGCACAAAACCTCTGGCTACATCTGGGTAACCAAAGGGTTTTCTGCCAAATTTGTCAGAAATTAGTCTCATGGACTAATTATGATTTTTGTTCATTTTATTATAATGATAATGTAAATAATGACATACTTCTTTAAATAATTGGAACTTGAATGAAAAGTGACTCTCAGAACCAACAGTTATTACAATAAACATGCACAACAATCACAGAAACTTCCCTTTAGAGAAGAAAATAATTCATCTAACAAAGTAACATCAATTTCAATCAGTGATACTCGGTGAGGTTATTGGACACAGAGAAAATTAAACGCACCGTTTTGTAGACACTGCTGTTTGGCAACAATCAAGCCAATTGTGGAAGCTATTAGCATCAAGCATCAGGATGCAGCAGATCAGCAGCAATTGAACAAACAACTTGATTTAAAAGAAGCTCCTGAGCTACACTGCATATCAACTGAATATGAGTGGCATAGAACAAAGGGGTTGTGGGGGTTTTTCTACCTTGCTTTTCATGATGGGGTCCACTGTGGATTTTTCTGTCTCCTCCAATGAAAGTGGCCACTCCCAGTATCACACACAAGTTTAAGATGTTGACTCTGGAGGCTGAGACTGCCAGTTCTGTGAGTTTGATTGTTTTTGTCCTCTTTTCTCCCAAAACTGCCACAGCTCAGGTATTCATATAAATGCATCAAAGCCTCAGTCCATTCTGCACAAGGACTGATCCCAGCTGATCTATTATCTGTATTTTCAACAAAATACAGAGTAATACAGCAGTTTACAGCTTCTTGATTTTAGACAAGATGTATTTTGGTATCATCTAAAGCAGAGGTCCCACCAGGGTGCCATATTGCCAAAGAATATTTGGTACCAGGCTATACAAAGAAACACTTCAAATGATTGATTTCATTTCCCTCTTCTGAATGATTGAGCATGAGTGTTTTAAATAGAAAGCTTGACAGAATCCCTGCATGTTCTCTTGTGTAATGTGAGTGCACAGACTTTACACCCAGGTTGAACAGTAAGCCTCTGTCATCACTGTGTGGAACAAAAAAGGTACAAGTTGAGACAACGTTGAGGTTAAATATTGTACTCATGCACTCATCCATTGGTGCTCTGTATATAGTTTAAGTTAATTTGTCTTTGCATCATGTGTATAGCTGGAGGACTCTCAAGGCACACAAGAGCACTCAACTTCCTGACATGGAAGAATTCACTTTAGAAGTAACAACTTAAGTTATAAATAGACAGTAGATCAGCCGAGACTCATGACCAACAGATTATTTACACACAGTCGACATCATATGCACTCTGTTTTCACAGCATTTTTCTCCAGGCTCAAAAGGTGTAGCGATTTAATTAGTTACTGTGTCAACAGCTGACTTTCCATCAACTGGCTTTCTAAATGTCACTGCTGAGATAGAAAAAGAGCAAGTTCTAATGAATGTCTCTTTGTTTGGATTAAAAAGTACTAAAAAAATGATCTGTGTCATGTGACTTAGCTATTCTGCATACATACAAACATACACACGCACACACACAAATAAATGTGAGACAAGTTAGACATTTAAACATAATTTAGTAGTTTTTATTACAGTCTTTACAAGTTGTGCCTTGTGAGTCTGGCTTGGTTTTAGGTGTATTTGATTGAAAAAAAAAAACTTTCTTTTTACATATGTATATAAATTACTGGGTTATCGTCCTATCTATTGTTCACATAGTCCTTTATAAATGACCAAATTCAGTTCATCTTTGTTTCATTACTGTGTGCAGTCTTACACAGCTTACCACCTCTCCTCTGTTTTCATATTTATAGAGAAACATGCATACACAAATACAGCAGAGCACAGTGACAGGCTGTCTGATTTTGTGAGGCACTGTGACACTCTGATGCTTTCATCTCCCGATGTGTCAATCAACTTTGGCCTATGTGTTTTTATCCTCTTTTTGGTGGACATGCATAGACACAAACTCAGGGCATGAAAAGCATTTATGTCTGCACAGCTAAGCTTATATTCAAACCCACAAACTTTGTGAATGTTACATCTCTGCGACACGTATAAAGCAACTTGAGGTGCTGGGTTTAATCTTTGGGCCCATCAAAGATGACAGTGTGGTGAAATAATCAAAAATTTCTACAGCAGCTCTGCAGGCAGATTCCATCAGTTATGAAGGAGGCCAAAGATAAAAGGATACCTTTGAAATTTCATTCAATGCAGAAGCACATACGTCTTTCTCAATTTATCCTAAACCAGTTCTCTTCCCCTGACAAGATTCTGCACCCACATTGCCTGCATGCAGCACATCTGCTGTATTAGGAAGACACACAATTATGTTGTTTGCACATTAACAGCAATCCTGGGACATTCTAAGACCATGTGTACTAAAGTGTATATGTACAACATGTTAATATATTTATAAAAAGCTCATCCCTGCACATGTGCACACTCACACACACATACACACACACACACACAAACAGGCTGGGCCTTGTCATTACTTGCCTCGTCAAAGCAGATCATACAGGCATTAATTGAGAGTGCAATCATGCTCTGAGCCCATGGTTCAAAGGAGCTGATAATAAGCTGTGATAGGTCCAGCTGATGGAAAAGCCTGGCAGGCTGCCGGCATGCAAAAATTCATGTGAGGTTAACTCTGTCCGTGTGTGTGTGGAATTCTGGGTTCATGAATCTACAGAAGAAAATGCTTTTAGAGTCTATTTCGCTTGTGAAAATAAAGATTAAGGTTAAAATATGAAGTGATAGCTTCAGGCAAAGAAGCATATTGTCATTAAAGGAATAGCCCTATTTATTATTTTATTTGATTATTTTTCATAATTATTTCATGTTTCAAAGATTGATAGAAAGAGAAATATTGTTGGTACCTAGGGGAATTCAAGTTGTTTAAAGTTGGGTTATATTGGAAATTTGCCACAAGTAATTGGCCATTTCAGCCTACTAAAGTCAGTTGCTGGGTACAGACAGTAGACTACATATTGCCTTTACGGATCAACAATGGCCTCATAAAATTGAGTTTCAGAAAAAGTGACACAAAAAAAGGGCATTGGCTCAGCTGTTCAGCTTTATATACTAAAAGAGGGAAAAGAGGCAATGGCAACTGATATTGGTTAAATTCTTTTCAACATTTTTATTATTATAATTATTATTATTAATAATAATAATAATAATAATAATAATAATAATAATAATAATAATAACAATAATATATTGTTTTGCTATGCAAAAATTTCAATACAACTTCAGTAACTTTTAAGGATCCACAATATTAATGGCATTATATCGGCAGAAAATTTCCTTTAAAACCTAAGGATCATTAGCAGCAGACATGAACATTTCTTCCAATATTTACTGCCAGTATTTTCACCTAATGTGCCAGTATTGAGTTTTGTACATTTTCTTCAGTTTGATTTCCATTTGTTCCATAAGAGAGATTTTTTTTTAGCAGATTTGCAAAGAGTAGAATAGTTCTTCATGGTGTTCAAAGAACAATCCGGTCTTATTGTACTGTTACTGTGGAAACATATTTTACATTTAATGTAAGTGTTTTTAAAGAAAAACATTATTTGCAAGCATCAGCACAGTATCATTATGGGCTGAAACTACATTTTACCATATTAAAAAGTATGAAAATGGCATTAATCTAATACAATGCATTCCAAAACATTTCGCTATTATATTTCTAAACTTTAGAAAGGATTGCAGCATTTTTCTTTTTTTAATAAAAAAAACTGCTGAGATCTTAAAATATATGTCTGGGCATTTTATGAGGATATGACCAAGATGTGCCTGTGAGATACTGACTTGGTTTTAGGTGTGCCTTAAGAAAGAAAAAGTTTGAAAACTACTTGTGTAGAGGCTTTGCTGCATGCTCTATAGTCCTCCTTGCATCACAGGAGGCGTAAAAAAGGAGAGCCATCAAGTCCACTTTAGAGCTTGTAGAGAGAATATCCAGGTAGATTTGGTGTAAAAGGTCTGGAAATTGGGCCAATGGTGCAGGGAGACAAGTCAGGGCCAGATCAACCCTGATGGGGTTGCCTGACTGAGGGTGGATGATGTTGTGAGACCTGAAACATCCAATGACCTCACGAAACATCACTGATGGCTTACAGCTATGGACCCACACAGCTATGGACTCAAACTGCTGCAACTAAGTAGCTACAAATAACTATATTTATATTTAAATTATCATAAATCATTGCACATAGTTGTAAAATTGTCACACATGTTTAATGTCACCATTATAACCAGCATAATCTGTCTAATAGCGGTTCAAACAGGATTTGTGCTTGAGTGCCAACTTTGGTTGCAGAAGGCAAAGGCTTTCATGCTGGGCATGTGTGTACTACTTTGTGGCTGCATCTCCCTGCTATCACTGCTCTATTTCTCTGTATACATTACCCCACAGAGAGTTTAGGAAGAACCTCACAAGAGACTTGACTTATTGAATAACTAACCAGAAAAAAATTACAGGAACAAACAAGGGCAGTTTCTCCCGAGGTTACAGACTGAACTTTAACTTTGATTTGCACAGAGGAGTAATTAGAGCCCTTCATATATTTTTTGTGACATTTTCTACAACTCTGGGCACTTGCTAGATTAAGGTGAATATGGCTGTCTGTTTTTCAAGGTTTTTTTGTTATGGTAGAAGCTATTGGGGAAAAAGTAGTCAATACTCCTATCCTTGATTTTTTTTTTTTATTATTATTATTATTTGGTGTGTAAGGTGTGCTAAAGAAGTGTCTCACACTGACAGTCTTACCCGTTACACAAGTGAAATGCTTCCAGTGTTTAATGGCGCTACCTTAACAGCTTCAACAAACACCTGCAGCACCATTCAATATTAGTTCTCATTAGCAGCTCCACTCAATATTAGTTCTCATTATTATGAGCCTATTGCTTATCTTTATTAATGTACTTTCGTGATCAAGATCTGTCCTCTCCATTTCAAATTTATTACTACAGTTTGATAGCGTTAGGGCGATGGTTTTGCAGGGTTGGTGAAGATAAGTACCACACACAATTCTTCTATTCTAACTGTCTTTATGTAGGTCTGGGGGGAAATGGTTAGGACAAATTCATGGCATGAGTAGCCTTATACAGACATGACTCATTGTTTTTTCCTTATTTATCTCTGGCTCCCTGTCTTTTTCTGTTTCCCTGTGTGTTTGCTTAACATAAATGTGATTCTGCTCACTAGTTAACACTCACAGTTCTTTTTTCTTTGCCTGTGTTTTTTTTTCCATTGTAACTGTACAGAAATTAAACATATAGGGCCCAGACCTTATCTTTTGTTAAAATGGCTTAAGATTATATTTGTTATAAACTGGCACCATCCGAGTAATGATTAACTGATTGTATAATTTATTTTATTAGCATGCTTCTTTTCCTTTATCCTGCATAAATCAGTACCCCACATTTATTGAGTATGGACACAATTCTGAGCAAAGGACATTCAGTTCCAAGGTAAAAAAAAAAAAAAAAAAGTAATATATTTTAATGTATTAAAAGGGTATTTAATTTTCCGAAAGTACATTGTTAGTACATTATAATTTTGTGTTAAAAATAAAATAAACCACAAATGTACTACATATGTACTAATCACAAGTATATTATTACCCGAGTAGTACTTAAGTATACTAAGATTAAATACACTGTTACTGAGTTTATATCAACTATATTTATCTTAAATATATTATCAATGAAATACACTTAAGTACTAATTACAAGTATATTTTCCCTGAGTAGTGCTTAAGTTTCCTAGATTAAGTACACTAATTAGTACTAATATTTAAATTTATATCAAGTATATTTATATAAAATGTGTTATTCATGTACTTAAGTGTACTAATTACAAGTATATTATTACCTTGGTAGTAATTTAGTTTACTTATATTAAGTACACTATAGTGTACTAATACTTAAATGTATGTAAAGTATATTTACATAAAACATACAACCACTAAAATATACATGAGTGATTGGTACATTTATTTATAGAGTTCTTTGTATGCTTAAAATATAAGTTCAATTTGAGTGGACTTACATTTATATTTATCAAGTGCTCTTTTTGGACCCTTATGAGAAGTCTACTTTTATAACACTTGTTTTCATAACATTGTAAGCATAGCAGTCTTAAAGTGTATTTAAAGTCTGTGTGTTAACAAATAAAACTGATTCAATGGTAAATAAGTGTATTCTTGTCAGGTATACTATAAACCAGTACAATCCATTAAAACATTGAGGGACACAGCACTGTGGAATCTTAAATCGCAGAAGAGCCATTCAAAGCACTGACAGCTTGGGCCTGAAAATACATCACAACTTGACAAGCATTTTTTTTTTAAATTATTTTTTTTATCTTTGTTGTAAAGCTGAATAAAGTACATCTGATATACTTCATGTCCACATAATTAGTGTACTCACAGTGTGATATTTTCGATGTGTTAACAATGTACTTCATACGCTTTTCTTTGTATCCTAAACTTATTAACAGCTATCTGAAAATTAGAGTGAAGTATAATTTAAGCTGAATTTTAAATATGTATATCAGTAGAGACAGTTGTACTTAAGTATATTTAAGCTGAACATAAAAGTGTCTCAAAAGAGTATACTTAAGTAAACCAAGTTGTATTTTAGTATTTCTTAAGTAGCACTAATGATATATTGTTAGTATACTAAGTATATTTTTTAGTACTTGAGAATAACACACTTTAGTACATAAAGTATGTGCATGTGAAAGTTTCCTTTTTTTAAAACCTTCGAAAGTTGTATTTAAGTGTATTTAAATTTAACTCAATGGTGTCTCAAAGTACTATACTTAAGTACACTAAGTTGTATTTTAGTATATTTTAAGTTGCACTAATGACATATTAGTATACTAAATATATATTTTAGTACATGGGAAAACACACTTTGAGTACACTTTGTACGTCCATGTGAAATATACTAAATGTACTTACATTTAGTGTGCTAAGGTATACTTTTTCCAACTATCAAAAAGTTGTACTTGGGTAATTTAAGTTGAATTGAATGGTGTCTCAAAATAGTACACTAAAGTACACTAAGTTGTATTTTAGTGTATTTCAAGTCGCACTTATGATATATCATTAGGCAAGGCAAGGCAAGGCAAGGCAAGTTTATTTGTAGAGCACAATTCATACACAAGGCAATTCAAAGTGCTTTACAGAACAAGAAAAATGCATTAAAATCACAGTACAAAATAGAATCAACAATAATCATTATAAAATGACTTTAAAAAAAATCACAATACAAAATAAAATCAACATTAATCATTATAAAATAAATTTAAAAAGAAGAGTGCAGATAAGATCCTTTCAGTCATATGCACAGTTAAATAGAGCTGTTTTAAGCCTAGATTTGAACATTGTCAGAATAGAGGCCTGTCTCACATCTTCAGAAAGACTGTTCCAGATTTTAGCTGCATAAAACTGAAACCCTGATTCTCCATGTTTAGGCCGGACTCTAGGCACCAGCAGAAGGCCAGCCTCTGATGTCCTCAGAGTCCGAGATGGTTCATATGGCACTAACATGTCAGAGATGGACTTTGGTGCTAGGCCATGGAGAGACTTGTACACAAGCAGAGCTGCTTTAAAGTCTATTCTCTGAGCCACAGGAAGCCAGTGTAGGGACCTGAGCACAGGACTAATGTGTTCGTACTTCCTGGTTCTGGTCAGGACCCGAGCAGCAGCATTCTGGATGTACTGCAGCTGTCTTATGGCTCGTTTGGAGAGGCCGGTGAGCAGGCCGTTACAGTAATCTAACCTACTAGAGACAAATGCATGGATAAGTATCTCTAGGTCAGGTTTAGACACTATACCTCTGATTTTGGCAATGTTTTTTAGATGGTAAAAGGCTGCTGATGTTATTGATTTTATATGGCTGCCAAAGTTCAAGTCTGAGTCCATTATTACCCCGAGATTTCTAACCTGATTTGTAGGTTTTAGAGAGAGAGACTGGAGGTGACTGCTGACACTTAGTATTAGTATTAGTATACAAAGTGTACTTTTTAATACTAGAAAATAACCCACTTTGAGTACACTAAGTATGTGCATGTGAAATATACTAAATATACTTAAATTTAGTATGCTAAAGTATTTTTTTTCGCCTGGGTTACAAGCCTACAAATAAGCACAGATTCAAATAATAAATAGGTTGCATTTTGTCATAAATTAGAGTCAAATGTAACTTTTTTATGACTTCTAGAGTATTATCACCGTTGCTGACAATTAAAACACATTGACATTTTCAAGTATCTTTAATAATACTTAATTATCAGCAGAAAATACATCATTTATCATACATTCTCATTTTGATGCTGTTGTATTTATCAACATCAGTTGTCTCTATCTAACCCCGTCCTTTCCTTCGCTCACACATCCAACACAGCTCTGGTATGATGGCTGTTCAACACAAACTGGATCTACTCAAGATTTCTAACTGATCAACAGGTTGTTTCTTGCCGCGGTTACTGTAAACCCCTTCAGACTCACGTTCCTGTAGTTTGGTTGGGCCAATGCTGTGCTCATGATGGATTCATGCTGGGTTTTGGATAAGGTAAGTGTATATGTCAATACACACACATTTAAATATATTTATGTATCTATGCATACATGTGTATCAATAAATAGAAGTTTGTCTTCAGTCTGTTCCACTGTGAAGTGTCTTGTAATGACACTTGCTATGAATTTGCACTTTACAAATAAAGACTGATTGATTGATTGATTGATTGATTGATTGATTGATTGATTGATTGATTGATTGATAATTGACTGGTTGATAATACTGTATTGCCTTACTGCATTCACACCAAATGCGACTTCGCAACCGAGTCATTTCAAGTAGCCTACCCAAGTCATGGCAGGTGTCCAAAAATGGCTCATTTTATCACTGTTGCATCGTTCCATGACGTCAGGCCTCTTGAATTTCACCCTGAACATATCATATCATAGATCATAGATTTGTATGTATTAGCTTAAAATATTCCCACGATACTGTTTTCACTGATCTACCAACCATAAAACACTGCAGCTGATGGCCCTTCTCATCTCCTTGATATACGGGCCATGAAAGTAGAGCACTGCAGAGAACCACCACTTCGGTTGAATAAGGAAGAACTAATGGGCTCATTAACTAATGTTCCCAAACAGAAATGGATCGTCACTTTAATGTGATTCAGAATAAAATTGCTATGGATGTGTCAGACACCCATGCAATGCTAATTAGCTGTTGCGGCACGGCCACAAAAGACGTTACGCTCACAAGTTTAGACTTTTGCAAGAATGATGTATCCTGGTAACACTTCCAAAGCAACCCGGTAGTGTGACAAAGTCGACCAGATCCCCAATGAGTTGGTCCCGCCCCATTGCAGCTGTACATTGACTGTGCATGGAGAGTGGTAGCCCAGGTGGCTCAAGTCGCGTTAGCGGTGAACACACCTTTAGACTTTCTATTAGAGCTCCTACCCTTTAAAAAAAATAAAATAAAAAACCCTCATAGATGTACATACTGTAGATGTACCCCACTATGACTGATCAACTCATGGTGGGGAAGAAGAGATTTTAGGTAACTGACTGCCTCATACAGTAAATACAGAGAAGGAGAAGATGTCTATAGAAGCGCTCTATCAAGTGATAGAGACATGTTAAATACACAAAAGGGCATGTTCAGCTCAAAAGCAAAAACACAATGACGGCTCTTTAAGTTACTCAACAAAATGAATTCTACAAAATGCCAGAATGTGGGCTTGGGTCTACTTCCTTGTGGGTTTTTTTTTTTAGCTCATAAGCTTAGAAAAGCCGCTGCAATGGCACTGCTATGTTAGGGATATATGCCTGTCTGCATATAAACGTGTCTGCTCTTCTCTCTTGCTTGCTTTTAGGTACAGCTGCCAAATGCATGAAATTACTGTGGAAAAAAAATAAATAAAAAATAAGAGCAGTTATAAAAGGCTATGTTGAATGAATAAAGAGAATAGGCCATTTTCATGATTTGACTGGAAGCCAAAACTATTGCTGCAGAAAGCCAGCCAGCTGTGAAGCTTTTCTTGCTGATCATCCCCAATGGTGAACATGAGGGGCCAAAATGAAGCAGAAAGCTCTTTGCAGCCCTTCTGCCGCTCTCCCCTGTTCCCTGCTTCCCACACAACAAACAAAACATGCACTCGCCCCAGAGAACAGTTTGAGAGGCAAAGTGTGTTTGTGTGTTAAAAGGAAAGAACACCAGATGACAAATTCCCAATAAAATCTCCTGCAAGCTGCTTGAAAAAGTACGTGACAATATGCATATACTGTTTGAATTGTGATGATTTACTGAACTGCAACATTTATAACTGTTCATTGGGTTGGTATTCAAAGGACAGATTACAGTTCTCAAGCAGGGAGCAGTTTTAAAGGGATAGTTCAAGATTGTTGAAGTGGGGTTTTATGAGGTACACAGCACTTGTCCAGGTGTCAGCAGGCTGCAGCTCCAAAGCGTATGCTATTTTGACCCTCTCTACTGGTTCTTTGGACTTGGGGGGAAAAAATTGGAAATAACTATTTTGTCCTTGCATTTAAAGTCCAATTTCTTGATGTTATTTTTGCTTTCTAAGCATTATTGAGCCACAAAATGTGTGTTATTTTATCAAACGGTTATATACTTTATTTTTTTAATTCTTCTCACTTTTAACGTGTCATATTTGCAGCTTTTATAACCTCTGCTGCAGCTGTTTGGAGGACAAGCAGGACACCTCTGCATCTTTAGCGCCAAGCATATCTGTTTCATCGTTTTAAACATTTTATGCTGCTAATTTTGTGCAGCTAATTTAGTTAGTGTCTGCATTACAGATACCTGTAGCAGGACCATCAGTGAAGCTATGCTAAACGGAGGTGTGTTGACACAAGGCTCAGGGTGTTTTCACACCAACCGTATTTAGTGCGCACCAAAGAAGTTTTGGCCCAGGGTTTGGTACATTAGTATTAATGTAAATGCAACTGCCGCACTTTGGTGCGCACCAAATCAGCCGGTTCGAGACCTCCATGAAGGGGTGGTATCGATCCGCTCCATCTTTCGACACATGGTGCGGTTTCACTGGTGGGAAACAAAGTGGTCCGAACTGATCTACTTTGGATGTATTACTTCTGCTAATCCCACGGTTGAATCTTTTGAGGGTCCAGAAGGTCGCTGATGCCGTCTCAAACATGATAAAAAAACACATTTGAAGGAAAATGTAGAAGAGAGCGAAACATAAACATTGTTTGTTTGGTGTAGGAAATGGTTACCATGGTAGCCCCTTCTTCGTTCTCCTCCGTAGCAGGTTTGGTAACCAGTTACATGCATATCGCCTCCTGCTGTTTCAAACTTAGTAAATACACAAGTGGGTCCGGGCATGGTTCGACATTGCCAGTGTGAATGCAAGCCAGAGGGGGAGGGGGAAGGGGGCGAACCGTGCCGTAGTACGGTTAGAAACAGGTGGGCCTAATGTGAAAACCTTAGTAAAAGGTGATAGCAAGGTACACTAATGTCTGCAAGACCTGTTTTTCTAAGTGGGGCAGCTACAATTCTGAGTAATTAAATGGACACTTTTTTTATACATAACCATGTCTGCTGTGTGCAATGCTATGTTCAGCAACAAAAATATCTATCTACCTCTTTCTTATTCAGTAAGACTAAATTCCCAGGCATTTATGTAGTATCATAGTTTCTGGTCTGCCTATCAGACTACATTTTTGACTCATTTTTTGAATAAATAGCAAGATTTAAAAAAAATACTAAATAAATGTCAACTTCTTAACTGTGTACAAGTGCAGAATCAGATCAAAATATACTTGTCTTAAAATAGTGTCTTTCATATATTAATGATTGCCCCACAGCAAGTGTAATAAATGTCTTCATGAAATATAAAGTATACACAGTGCTGTTTTCAGTTTAGATCCAGATCAATAATATGGTTTAATAACAATAATGCCAAGTTAAAACAGCAAAAGTAGCATGACACATTACGGAGCAATAATTTCCAGTGTGAAAAGGAGTAATTAATAGAGCTGACGTAAATTTAACGATTAATGAGTTGGGTTTTGCTAAATATCTGCTTTGATATTTTCTGAAGCTTTTAAGGCTGTCTAATGAGGCACGGAATATTTCTGAGCATTTATTCCTTCAACCACTGCGGCAATCACACAGACGGCTGAGGAATGTGACATAAGATACATGCGATACAATTAGTGGAGGTGATTTTCCCGTCACCATTGCGTCTGCAGCACAAATTGCAGCAGCCACAAGCACCAAGAAACAGAAATGAGAGCCTTGTCACCTGCAAGGGTTGCTGCCAACCTGTGTGTGTGAAATGTTGATGAGGGCTGTGAGGTCTGAGAGCTTTTGTCCTGATCATGCCCTGTAGTGGCGTTGCTGATCATGTTCATTTGTCAGGTTTATTTTCTAATTTCTTACAAACTAAGTTGATCATTTGTTTGTGTCATTTACATTGTTGCAGTTCTTCAGTTTTTCACTCTAGTGTGCTCTGGAATGTTTCATATTTTGCAAATTCTTGCAATGTTGTTTTGTTTATTCAATGTGTGTGTGGATTCATGCAATATTTTCAGCGCTGTTTGTGTGTGACAGAAAGAGAAAGAAAATAAGAGAAAGACAGAGCGACAGGAAGAGAGACTAAAGAACAGAGGGGGAGAGAGAGAGAGACAGAGTGAAATCTAGAACCTGTGCAAATAAAGTGTTCATCTTCCTCTCACTTTCTTGTATCTCTTCTTCTGTTGCATGATGTCCCAACAATGTAACGGAAAAGCCGTTAGTGATGACAGATGATTGTACTTTTAAAGGGAACATGTTACGCATAAATGACTTTTTAAAGGCTTTTGAACACATTTGTGTATTTGGTCTTCCTCCCGGCCCACAAAATGTGACAGTAGACGACAAAACCATTTAGCAGGCTGCATGAATGTAAACTCATGGCATTCAGCGAGCTGTCGAGTTTGTGGATATACTGTTACGTAACTACATTTTTTATTTTCATACCTAATGTGATTGGTTTACCTGAGTAACCTCCCTTCCCCTTGCTGGAGACATTCCTCTGCGAAGGGCAGCCATGTTGTTTGTATTCTTAGCGAGAGATCAGTGTTCAGCATGTCTTAGCTCAGAAGCTGTCACAGCTTGATTGTTGGATGTAAACAACCACATACACTATATCTTAACATGTACCAGCCATGTACTAGGACCAGAGGACCCGGTGGATTCATTTTATGTTTGAAGAGAATGAGCAGCTACAGTTGGCTAAAACCTGTATGTGTGTGCTAGTCACTTCACCCCCGACTGCTTCTCCAACTTCAGTCAGTTCAACAAAGGACTGGGACTAGACTTTTCCTGAATCTGGGCTCAGTACCAACAATCTGTCGCCAAACTTGATGATGTAAATGTGAGTATTTTAATGCTGTGTAGCAAATGTATTTTTCTCATTGCTACAAGCTCATGCAAACAGCAGGGTGAATTGAACCAGAGGTAAGAGCACATGTTCATTAATATTCACATTACTTGTTGAAAGTCTGAAGGATAAACTTCAATGTAAGCATTCTTACATTAGTCAAGAGAAGTTTAACAGTTGGCTGAATATCATCAGTACCACTGTGGTGACTAGGCCTATGTTAGCATGTTGTGCATTAGTCTTCGATGTTTTGGGGAAACCGGATCGCTGTCATCTGTTTAAATGGCATGAATTTGTGGTTCGTGTGTGTTCAGCAAAAGATGCTCAATAGTTGGCTGAATATAATCAGTCCTTTTCCCCATGCCAAGGACCCTTTGTTTGTGCTAGTGTTAGCCCGGAATGTAGGCTAAGTTGTGGCTATCTCACAGCCATTGGTATATTGAGCATTAGCCTGTGATGTTTTGGGGAAAGAGCTTTGCTGTTGTAACCGTATAGCATGAATGGAGGGTTTGTATGTGTGCAGGGCTGAAGTGCACACTTGCTCTAGTTACGCTGCTCTATTGTGAATTGCCTATATACACTGCTCTGCCTCAGTAGTATATTAATGTGACCGCCCTCCATACCAGCCGTTCTGAACAGAGCAGTTATGTAAGCGTTGAAAGAATGCAGCTGTGCTTTATTATTGATAGGCTTTTTGAACCAAAGCATGTTATGTTAATCTGTAGAAAAGAAACAAAATATTGGACCTTTGAGTGCTAATTTTCTGTTTATGAAGATGTTGACTTTTTACTTGGGATCAGTTCTTCAGGATGGGATCTCTGTCATTAAAGTGACAAAAGGTTGTTTGGCTCTGTTTGCACTTCATTTATTTTATTCTGAGGCTTTTGTTTTCTTTAATCTGAAATCGTTGTCTTACATTTATTTGCCTGGGACTACTTTTATTTATGGTTAAAGAGCTAGTTGTGCTCTCAGTTAAACATATCCATCATTGAAAATTAACTATAAATGTTGTTGAAACCCTAAAAATACAGAAACAAAGGAAGGCTATAACACACAAGTAGACTTTGGTTCGGACTTTTGACCCACGGGAATTTTTATCAACTGGACCACAGTGATGTTTAATCGACTACCCCGACTGAACAGTAAAAGCTGTTGGTAATTATATGACATTAAACTGTGCTTTAATCTCTCCATTTGTGTAATGTTCTCTCTCTCTTATGTGCATGTTAGGTACAGGACTCAGATTCCACTCCAGACTCCTGAGAAGTCAGAGGATCAGGAGAGTCGTGGAGGTCTGAGGAGAAGAATCAGAGGAGGAGACATGTGAGCTGTGGTGGGGCAGCAGTGTCTTGTCAGAGTGAGTGATCCAACTAAACGGAAGAAAAAGAAAATAACAATCTTGAGACTATGCACCCAGACCCCTGCAGTTGGACCTCATATTTTTCTAAAGTTCTGGTTCTTGTGTGTCAGTGTGCATATCCTGGTAGAAAAAAAGCTGTGTGGTTTACAGAAATCAGACCCTAAAGTAACTTGGAGTTTGCTGGTAAATAACATCTAATGACATACATTATATATCACTAAATCTTGACTGTAGGTCTTGATATTAAAAACTGCTGAGACCCACCCATCCAAAGAAATCATTCATAAATCATCATGTTTTTTACTTCATCAAATAACCCTTCACAGAAACGGTGTAAATCTGATTTATATAATATGATCATTGTGATATATTCACTTAATGATTTTTTAGACAGATTCAGATGATGAAGAATGAAAATAGGGCTGGTTTATTTCCTAAAATGGCAAATGTTGTTGTCAATACTTTAATTATGTGTAATACATATTAATACACTTAAATCATGTAATCAGGTCACTGTGATTGTGTTTTACGGATTCTTTTTTTCAAATCATGTATTGCCGAATGAAGCACTATTTTCACTTTAGTGAATTTCCAGGGTTTCTTTGAGGTACCAAGGGGTAGGGGTTGGGGGTTGTGGGTGGGGTGAGAGAGGAAATTATAATATTGCCTAAGGCACAAAAATGATTAGAGTTGGCTCTGCATAAATATCACACCTTGAAACTTTACTCTGAATAACCCAATTAAATATACCAGATTTATCCCCCTCTCTGGTTTAAGGAGAATTAATTTTGTTTTACCTGTCAGTATTCCAGTGAGCCCAGTGTGGCCAGATTTTACCAGAGAAACAAGCAACCAGTTCAACTTTAACAAGTCCAAAACAAAAAGTATATTTGCTTTTATTAAGTGGCTGAGGCCTTTTATTTTGACGAACAATTTTTTTAGGGGTCAATTCAAACTTTTCCAAACATTTGGGTATTTACTTTTCACAGAGTTTTAATTAAGTATATTTGTTGAGATTTGTTTTTTTATGTTTTAAACAACATAAACCAGTGGTTCCCAACCTTTTTTGTCCCTGAGCCTTTTTGTCATACCATAAGTACCCCACCACTAATACGTGTTGATGATTCTACTAAAGCAGAACGTAACACAGCTGATTAATAAATGAAAATATTTTATTGTATCTCCTTAATTTGAACATAAAGTTCTTAGAAATGCTCTTCTTTTTAACTCAGAATCAACATAATGATAAATATGTTGCCTTGATAATAAATATGTAATCTAAATTAATAGATACAAAATCAAAATATTCAACCTCTTTGTTGTATTTAACTGTTTAAACAGGCATTCCAACTTAAAAAATCAGGAACATTCAAAATAGTTTATTTGCGGGCTTCTCTTGACTCTCTCCTGAATCCAGAGCAACTGGATGTTTTTGCCATTCATCCATATTTTCCTGGCAGTAGGTTAACAGTTGTTTTTATTTTAGGATATTGTTCCCCTGGAAAAAATAGTTGCGGCACACACGTACAATTCTGTTGACAGGCTTGACTCAGTACTTCGAAGGTGGAAATAAATTATTACTTTTTTCACGTACCCACTGCAATGTTCCCGCATACCCCTGGTTGGGAATCACTGACATAAACAATCAAACAAACAGAAAACCAATAACAGGTCAACACAGCACTGGTGCATATCGCTGTCAGTTATAGTGGCTACAGTGTACAGATATGAGGTATGACAACAGTACAGTTCATGGGGGCATTGTTTCTAACCAGTCAGTCAGGCTAGATGCCAGCACTGAGGCCACAGTGGAGTTTGAGAAACAGAGGTAAAGGGTTCAGATGGCACCCCTTGAAGCTGGGGTCGGCGATTTTGGAAAACTAGCATGAATTTGAAAGTAGCATCTCCTCAGGGCTCCGCCTAGTCCCCCCACCCCCGCCCCCGCTCGCATGCACGCGCATGGCTGATAAATACAGAAGACTGATTCAACTCCAAACCCTCTGCACAACGTGTTTGTTTTACACTACACCAAGTCATGTCTCAGTCAGCGGTAAGAAAACACCAAACAAACATGTAAAGTTAGTTAGTACTCACAGCCGATGTTGATCGGGGTATAGGTAGTTCCTCTGACATTCTCCACATAGCTGTCAAATCTCCCGTTTTGGCCATGAAACTACCGTATTTTACGTATTTTATCCTCTTTTCTGACGTCCTCCTGTATCAGTATTCTCCCGTAAATCTCCCATGTGACGATACAATAATAAAAACATTCCTCTGCCTCTCCAAACTGAGCTCTGTCTCTAGCCTGAATGGGGCGGTAATGCTCCAAAATGATGGATGCCAACCGCCATAAAACCAAAGAAGAAGAAAAAGCCTCGCGAGAACGGTCACCTGCAGTAGCCTGGGTGGCAGCTATCGCGAGATTAGAGCAGCAGAACAAACTTAGAAAAATAAAGTGTTTATTTTAGATTTCTTGTAAATCTGTCTTAAAATGTGAGGGATACTGGAGCTTGGTTGGGATTGTGGGACGGCCCACAGCGGGCTTCCCTTATTTTCAAAGACAAAACTTGAAAGGTAAGCTTTCTCCCGCGGACTCTGATACGTATGAACTATGCGCACCGAGTCTGTGCACGCCTGGAAAATGCATGCACAGCAGGCGGGCAGAATGGCGACGGGATTTGATTGGTTTAAAAACAGGTGTCCCGGCATGATTATTGGTTGGTGTTTTCCCTGTTTTACTCCTGCTGTAGTTAGCGGATATTTTTCGCTCTGTTTTAAGAACACATTATGAGTTGATTACCATCGGGTCATAAAGAACATTTTAACGAGAATTAAAAAAAATTGTATATAAATCAAATCGCAGACCCTAGCTTTAAGGCAGAGTAAGGCAGACAGGTCATACGCAGTTGTGGAGTGAAATGGGACGGTAACTTCAAGGCAGACTGTGGTCTTTGTTTGGTTTGAAAAGAAATGAGATTTATGTTGTGTTCATGTTGGGTGGGAATCTGGAGTTCTGTTGTATTTCAGATATTTGATGAAAGAGTGAGGCCAAGATGGGCCAGAAGTGTTTGCAGAACTCAGCAGGGAAGCCATCCAGTCCTGGTGCTTCATTATTGGGCATTCTACTGAGAGAACCTACAGGGCCAGACCTGGAGTCCATTGAACAGCAGGTGATCAACTTCTTTAACACTAAAGGAATAGAAGTGGACAGCCAAAATATTGAAGCTTGTCACCCTCTACCTCAAAAAAACAAAAATATAAAACCTGCTATAATTATTCGTTTTGTAAAACTGAGAGGAACCAATGTGAATCTAAATGAGAACCTGACTAAGAGAAATGCTGACATTGCCCGACAAGCTCAGGTCATGAAGAAACAAGGCAAAATTCAATCAACATGGACAAACAACTGTAGAGTATTCATAAAGCTAAATGGTGCACCAGAAGAAGCTTGAGTCCTTGTCATCAATGACATCACGGAGTTGGAGAGGTACTAGAGGAATAATGAAATTAAAGTCTTTAACAATAAAACATTGGGAAAACATGATGCCCTTAACTTATGATAAACTACCACAGTTGTGATTTTCCATCAACCGAAGAACCTGGACATGACTGAACTTAAATCGCTGAATCTATGTACTTACAAATTCACAGAGCACAAAGACCATGATGCTGAAAAAGATATCGACCCTGAAAACAACTTCTACATCAATACACAGAATCAATGTGAGTATTACACTGAAGAAATATTTGAAAAAAATATACAAACATCAGGAGCAATATCAATTATACACTTTAATAGCAGGAGTTTAAATACAAACTTGTTAAAAATGAAAAACTGCTTAAGACAATTAAACAAACAATTTACTGCAATTGCTGTATCAGAGACATGGCTGATCAATTATGATCAATGATGTAGAAATTGAGCGAGTGTCAGAAATAAAATTTCTTGGAGTGATGATTGATGAAAAACTAAATTGGAAATCTCATATTAATTTTATTAAGTCAAAAATATCAAAGTCTGTTGCAATTTTGTACAAAATTAAAGATCTCTTAAATCAGCCATCTCTGTTTACCTTGTACTGTTCCTTTGTACTTCCATATATGACTTACTGTGTAGTAGTGTGGGGAAACACATATAAGACAAATACTGAACCGATATTCATTCTTCAGAAAAGAACAGTAAGAATCATCACTAAATCAAGTTACAGAGAACCAACAAATCCACTCTTCATCAAACTAAAATCCCTAAAATTTCAGGACCTGGATGACTTTAAGACAATCCTAATCATGTACAAGGTTAAAAATAATCAGTTGCCAAACAGTTTTCAAAAGTTTTTCCATTTAAGAGAGAGTACACATAATCTCAGAGGTTCACACATGTTCAAAAAACAAGCAGTCCGCACTAATATGAGACTACACTGCATATCCACAAAAGGAGTTCATCTGTGGAACGAGTGCAATAAAGAAATGAAAACATGTACAACAAAAGGAAGGCTAAAAAGTATATTCAAAAATTCCAGACTAGGATGGTACGAAGAAAAAGAAAAAGGTGTGCCTTGAAATAGTTTATACATTAAATATATTGTTGTATTCTGTGGATTATGTTTAGATTCTGTTATAGTTTTTCAGTTAGCTGCATCAAGTTGTATTATTTGGTGTCTCTTTGAATGCCTGAGACTTAAAATGTTTTAATTGATTTTTGGAATAAGGAGTAGGGCTAGATAAGCTATTTGTTTCATCCTACACCCTTTTCGAACCAAAAGAAGAGGAGGACTCATGAAAAAAAAAAAAAAAATTTGTACTGATCTTGATGCTATATTTTTCTGTTTTGTCATCCAATGTATGTTCACATGCATGTGTATGTGTATGTGCATATGCATGTGTATATGTTTATATGTGTGTATATGTATGTAGGTATATGTATATATGTATATGTGTGTGTATATGTATGTGTGTATATATATATCTATATATATATATCTATATATATACATATATATATATATATATATATATATATATATCTATATATATACATATATATATATATATATATATATATATATATATATGAATATTTGTGTGTATGTATATGTATATCAATGTTTTGTTTCTCATTTTTTTAAGATGTTCAAAATAAACTTAAAAAAAAAAAAAGTGGATTTCTTTATACAGGATGGGCGAGTCTCAAGTGTTTTTTTGTTCCATAAATAGTTGGGGTAAATCTATGTTATTGAGAAATGATCAGATGTCTTATTCCTTTGGGCCATTTTCTGAGGTTTCCGAGTAAAGTTTGGCATAAAATTCTTTAAATATTTTATTTATTTCATCAGGAGAGTTTGTTGGCTTCTCTGCTGAGTTCTTAATGGTGAAGATGGTTGATTTTTCTGTATTTCTTTCAATTTCATTTTTAGATAGATATTTACTGGAATTTTCATTGTGTTGGAATTGTCCTTGGTGGATTTTTCTTGTCCAGGATTTCATTTATTTGAAGTTTAAATCATTTTGATTTCTTCTGTTTCCTCTGTTGGATTGCTGGCATTGCTAACTTCGAGATGTTTGATTTGTGTTCCAATTCAAATTCTTGTTTGTTTTCTTTCTTTTTCTTATCAACAAAAATGAGATTTAATGCGTCTAATGACGGCTTTGCCCATTTCCGATAGAAGAGTTGTAGATGACTTTGGAGAATGATTTATCTCTGGGAAGGATGCCCACACTTTAGATGAGGATGTCAAATTCAGGATCTTTTAAGAAGGATGTATTAAAGCACCAACTGGTCATTGGTTTATGTGGTCTTGGTAGGTTCCATTTAAATGGTACTGGTGCATGGCCACTTATAGTGATGGGATGGGATTTGGTGATCAGAAATATTGAATTGCTGGTGAGGAAGAAGTGAGTATGAGTGATGAAGATATGAAAATAAAATAGAATATTTTCTGCAGTTGGGTGATGTAGGCGCTAACTTTCATCAAGACCAAAATCTCTCATGAACTAGATTATTGTTTCTGAGGATTGCCAAGTGCGATCGTCACTTGGGTTATTGGGTCGGACTCTTAATGGGTCTATTACTGTGTTAAAGTCCTGCTTGATATGGATGAAAGAAAGTTGTGAAAAAAGGAGGGGTCTCTGGAGTTTGGGCCAGATATTTTACCAATTGTTACTGAGCTATTAATTGATATACTATTGATATTGAAATGTCCCTCTGGGTCTGTGGTGTTATGGATAAACGATATTGATACTTATAGTGAGCTGAAAATGAGTGAATAAATTGAGATGATTTTACTTAATGTGGTCTGATTGTAAAAGATGTGTTTCTTGAATAAAACAAAAATTTGCTTGACATTTAGTGAGACAGTCTAATATTTTATTTCTCTGCCTAAAACTAATACCATGAACATTCCATGAAACTCATTTTAAAGCTGACGTGCCAGGGAACTTTTGTGAATGGCCTCTCGCGTTGACTACTGCAACTCTCTCCTCTTCGGTCTCCCCCAAAAGTCCCTCCATAAACTCCAACTGGTCCAGAACTCAGCACTGCATCATATCACCCCCATCCTCCAGCAGCTGCACTGGCTCCAGGTCAAGCACAGAATAGAGTTCAAAATCCTTCTGTACACCTTTAAGGCCATCCACAACTTCTCCCCACCTTATCTGTCTGACCTCTTGAACATTGCCACTCCAACTCAACTCCTCAGATTTACCCACCTCACTGTGCCCACCGCCCACCTCAGCACCAGAGCTGGGGAGCAGAGCCACTGATGCTCCCCAGCTCTGGAACTCTCTCCCTCCTGACCTTTCAAAAGCTGAGCTCCCAGTCTCTTTTCAAATCCAGACTTAAAACCCACCTGTCCAGGACTGCATACCCCACTTTACAATAAGATACCTCCTCTTCCCCATACCCGTTATTACCTGTTGTGCTTTGCTATTATTGATTTTATTATTAATGTTGATTTTATTATCGATTTTATTGTTGATTTAATCTTGAACAGCGTCCTTGAGTGTCTTGAAAGATGCTTTTAAATAAAATGCATTATTGTTATTATTATTGTTAAATGATGAGATGTGTTTTGTGAGTGTGCATGGTAATGGGTGTGCACATGTGCATGTGGGTGTGGGTCTGTATAAGAGTGGCTTGCAAAACAAAAAAGGAAAGAAAAAACAATATTAGACTCAAAAAACATGCAAGAAACACTGAACAAGAAATACAATGAATAAATGACACGCATATCAGAGAGCACGCTGTGAGGGACAAGACAGAAGTGCAACAATATATATGATTAACTGTATGTATGATATGATTGACCTTATTAGTTATGGTGAGCAATAGCAGGATGAGGAGATGGTGGGGGGCTATGTATTTACATGAGCAGGAGAAGAACAGACAAGAGAGAGAGTCTGTGTATGTTAACATGAGAAAAATTGAGAGGGGGGGGGGCTAGTATAACCACCAAAGGGAGTGATTTCTTTACTGTGATATAACTGTCCATTAATGTTTGTCCAGTGAGATTACTGCTTTCTTTCCTTCTGTGATCACTTGTTTGGGGATAGAGAAGAGCTTTTTTTTTTTTCTCGCCCACCCTTGATTTGTTTGGAGTATTGATCATTCACTCAGAGGTCCATTCCTTTTAGCTGTTTTCCTTGACATTTGACCTGTTCTTTCTGGTTGTGATGTTCAAATTTGGCAAGGGTCGCTTGTTGGTAGTGTTTTTTTGGTCCCAAATGGTGAATGTAGTGAAAGGTGATGTTGTTGACGGTGTCTGTGGGGAGTTTGAGGTTGTGTTTTATGAAGTCCTTGACTGCTTTCTCTGGGTCGTTGATGGTGTGTTCAGGACTGCCAGATAAAAACAAATCGCCTTTCATGCTTTGTGCTTGTAAGTCCAAAGCTACCTCTTTCATTGCTTTGTTTTAGCTAGTGATGGTGGTGAGCTGAGATAAGTTGGGTCAAATATTTAAGATGAAAACATCCCATGATAATGTTAAGCCAGTTTGCCTTAGGGGGCGGTCTGTCACTCATCCATGATAAAAAGACTTTCTTCCTAGCAGCATATGCAAGTATATCATAGTTTGCAAGAGCTGCTACTAACAATAGCATCCTAAATAGGATATTCCAGTTGTAAGGGGAGAGGATTTGTACATAAAGGCACACTGAGTAGCACTTACTGACATTAACAAAGGCTAAGACTTAAGTAATATCTGTCTTTTAAAATGCACTATCACATTTCCACTCTTTATTGAATCTACTCCCAGCTTTCAGCTCCTGCATTCACATCAAAGAAAACTTAACCTTAAAGAGACTGTGAGGAGTTTCTAAGTAATTACAAAAAAGTCTCACTTTCAGATATATGCCTGATCGAAATACACACTTTCCGACCGGTCGGGTCGGACAGGGCTGGTCTGGCCTGAATACTCAGCTTCAGGAACAAGACAATTAAAACTAGAGCAAATTTATATTATTTTATTATTTACATTACACGTCTTAGAGCACCGGGCTGTAAGTAGCGATATATTGCCGGCTACAACTACGATAATAAGTTTTCCAAAAATTGCTTGTCGTCGCACATCAAAAACTACCGCTACGTAACAAGAAAGAGATACATTACCTCGTCGCTTTGCATCCTATAAGTTGTTGAAAAAAGAAGTTGTAAAGCAATGCAGAGTTCTGAGGAAGGTCCGAGCTGCATTTATCACAACAAACACACGCTTTGGCTTGCACACGTCTTTTGGTGCACTCCAGTTGTAGTCAGAAGTAGGCATTTCCGGGTTCCGAGTAGGAAACTGCAACTGGAACGTTCCCCAAAGTCTGAATTTCCTACTGGTGCTACCGGAACGCAGCATTACGACAGTCGCCGCGCCTGCTCATGGGTAGCAGAGTCTTTACTTCGCCGGTAATAGATTCTCCTCATAGCGCCTTTAACCTTTACCTGGTGTGGTTGTGTGCTTGGACTTAAGGGTTAAGGATAGGGGTGGTAAAAGTGGAGTAAACTACTTTTGACAGTTTCTGCATCAGGGTAAACTGGCACCCTGTGTTTTATGGTAGGCAGCTGATACAAAACGGAAGGGGCTAAGATCAGGTGCAGTGCAAGCCTTAACAAGCAACTATATATTTGGAAAAGAACTCCAAAAACATAGCCCTTGATTGACAATATTTACAAGTAACATTGCAGAAGCAGAAGCCTAAAGCCCATATTAAGTGAATTGGGTCACACTGATCATATATGAGTTAAAATATGACATGCTTTTTAAGTTTCCAGTGCCATTTGCAGATTTCTTTGAATATTGAACATTGAAACCTTATCTTTGCACCTTAGCTTGGCTCAGTGCTCCATGGCTAACCCTGAACCAAAGCCACCCAGGCCACAAATCTGAATTTGTTACTTTAGCTCTGTGTTTGAATGTGTGTGGAGGTGAGTGTGCGTGCGTGTGGGTGTATGTGTACATCTTCTTCCATCTATGTGTGCAAGCAGCCACTCAAGCCGCTAACTTGTCTTGTAGCCGCCTCTGTATTCCTGGCACTGCTGTGGTCGATAAGACAGTGGCATGCAATATTAATGCAGCCTTCTTCAGCGGTTGGTAAGAGCCTTGGACAGCCTGTGCTACTGTTTCAGAGCGAACTGAGAACAAACAGTGATCCTTAATCACAGAGGTGAGGACACACCAAGGGATCAGGCAGCAAACAGAAGAGGGAAGGTACCAGAGGGAGTGAGGACAGTCTAAAAGAGGAGAGAAAGGTGATAAAGACAGGATAGAGGGAGAAGACAGAAACAGAGCCCATTGAATAGAAAATGGGAGCAATACAGGATAAGGAAAGCAGCTAGAGCACAAGAAACAAAGGGCAGTCACAGGTCGAAATGGAGAACAGCGGGAAAAAAATAGAAAATAGGACAGAAGGGGAAACTTGGATGGGGATGGTGGAAATGGTTAATGGACTCAAAGAAAGGCAACAGCAAGAGACAAATGAAAAGAAAGTGATAAATGGGGTTTGACCGTAATATTTATGATTAATGGGGTATTCAGTCTGAACTAAAATGCACATTATGTGAATTTCCAGGAGGGGACTCAAAACAATATCAAGAAAGTCATGACCAATATATTTTCATGGAGTAGTGAAAGTGAAAGAAAAATAAGTACTCAAAGGCACATAATGAAGGGAACTTTAAATAACATATTTCCTCTTTAGGTAGAGTTCATTTATTTAAACAAGAGTCCTCAATAAAATAACTATAATAAAAGATAGTAATAATGATGATGATACTTCTTTTGAAAATACTTTGGTGGGTGGAGCTTGACCGCTTCCTGTAGAAAGAAAAGATAGAAAAGTAACAGCCTGCAGCCATTTGGTTTCAAAAGTGCACTTTATAAGCAAATCCATTGGTGATACCATACTGTGAAGACCTCCTTAACCAAACTATGGATCAAGCTGGAAACATAAAATGAGAATGGTTTTTGTAAAGCCCTTCGTCACATTTGAGACAGAAACAGTGTTAGTTAGTCACGCAAGTAACTATTTAGAGCAAGAAAAAAAAACAAATAATTGTTAATATGAGTCAACAGTTGTGAGTCAAAGTTAATGTGCTGCTAACATTTGGTAAAACTACATTTTCTGATGCAAAACTAACATACACAAATTAGGTAATTTCAAACCACATCTATAAACTGTAGAAGACAGGAAGCACTGCAGTTATGCTGTAGATGGCATTCAGATATGTAAACAAAAGAGGGTCACAAATTAATCCACTACTGCTAGAACCACTTTGTGCTGGTTCCTTCAACTAAAACCCTAAGGGGTTTGTCAGTGTTTTCTGAGATCATTGCTGATTTATGGGATCTGTAGCATTAAAAACTGATGACATTTGCACATCTTATGTCATCATAATCTTAGCAAACAAACCTATTGTACACAATTTTGTTGACTTACTTCTAATTGTGAAGATTTCATATTAAACTTTTTAAAAACTGTAACTGGTTTGACTTATACTGGCAGTGTCAGACTACACAACTATGGCACATTAAAGGCCAGACCTGACAGTTGTAGGGTTTTGGCCCATTGGCCATTAAAATCAATTGTTCTGTCTTGTGTGGTGTGTCATACTGAACAACAGTGACAGACCAGTCTGAGATCCGACTCTGTGACAAAAAGTCTAGCATGATTGATTTTTGTCCTGTCTCCTATGATCTGTCCCTCTAGGTCAGCGACATTGACCAGTGAAGCACTGGGAGCTCTGCATGTGTAACAATCACAGCTGTAAACAAACCGAGGTTGATGCCTTGAGAGCATATTGAGGACTTCAAGGCATACGAAATGATTTTTTGTAGTTCTAAAATAAAACATATCTGCCCTTGATGTGTTGAATTGCCACCAAAGCCTGTAAACAAAGAAACATCAGATTAAACATGGGGAATGACTTTTGACATTTGTCAGCAAACAAGCATTTCATGCAACTCAAGGTTTGTAGATGCAAAGAGTAGTATTGTACTCTAAATGCAATATGTTTGTTGTCTTCAGTGTTGGCTCTCCTCTCCTTCCGCCATCGCCAGTTGTGACATGCAGCCTCAGCTACATTTAGCGAAGCACATCACTCTGCAGATTCATCACTCCATGGTTGCCTGGTCTGACATACTGACTGTCCATACTAAGGGGGAAAAAATGGTGTTGTCTGACCAAAGGATTAGACCCAGCCACCACACTTATAATGTATAGAGAGCTGCATCGCATACTCTTGTTAACGACTTTCCTCTTAGTTAAACATCTTGATCAAGTTTGCGCCAGTGGCTGTGGCTATGGTGTTTGTTTTGTTTATTAAAAAGTGAAAAATAAACTATTACACATTCTTGTAGTCCTTGTTTGTTAGATTTGTTTAAAATCATCTTTTTAAAAACACAACTGTGATTCAAAATTAAAAAAGCGGGCTGATGTCAAATGCATTTTATGATTTATTGTTTGAATCATTAGAACTGAATTTTCAGCCAAAAAATCTAATAGACTATGTTAACTTCAACTGGGTTGTTTACACTGAGAAGTCATCTTGTCTAGAACACCTGGAAAGTGAAAATTCTTCCTCATTAATATATTAATGTGTCATTTTGTACTGTGCAGTACATATTTTAAAATTTTGAACACTGTGAGTGGCATATTTGGCAAAGCTTAAGCACTTTAAGCTGTCCTATTGCTGAGCCACAGTTTCAAACCATATTTAGCTATGAGTCTAAAATCCAAAAACTAGATCAAATTTAATTTGATTCATGAAGCTGTTGTCAATATGCACTTGAAACTATTGGCAATTCTTGTAAAAGGTTTTTGGCACATTGTTATTCTTTCAACTTGTATAAAGGTCTGCAAGATTCACATTCCATTTCACTTATAAGAACAGCATATTTTGTGTCTATGGATGAACAACTTTCAATACACAACAATGACATCATCATAACAATATGAGGATAGCCCAGAGTGCCCTGAAGAAAAGATAAAGATACCTTTGATTTGATTAGGCTTGAAAGAGCTGCGGTTATGCATGCACTTGCCAAGGTGTAGTCACCAGAATTGTCCATTGGACCCAAAAGCTCAAGAATGGAGAAGCCCAAAAAAGGTTTAACAAGTTTAAGAAACACCAACAAGCACAAAAACACAGGAACATATGTACAGGGTGGTGGAGGCTCGTGGTAGGCACCTGGAAAGAAAGCAGGGGGAAACAATTAGTCCGAAATTAAAAAAAAAAAGACTCAAAGAAGCAAAACCCACAAAAACCATGAGAACACCCCTGTCAGGGCCAAGGCTTAGAGCCAAAATACAAGAAGGCAAGAAAGACCCTGACGGGCACAAACCAAGGTAAGTAACTCAATACTCCCGCACTGAATCCTCCACAGGAGCCATCTTAAATAGGGAGCCTCATCAGGTGAACAGGTTGCAGGTGTGCCAGGAGCAGAGCGGGAGACTCTGCCCCCGAGACAGGAGCAGGAAGGGAAGGTGAGGGAGAAGGGAGAGAGGCGACCGTGAGGAATCACTGACTCCTCACAGCAGTATTACAAATATAAGATGTTTATGTTTATTGTTGTTCCGATATTTACACATTGAAGTTTGATTAACAATAGTATGACAATAAAACATTTCAAATTGTTAGAGTGGCAGGCAGCATGTGTTTAACACCAACGGCTGTTTTCTACTCAAGTGTCACTCCCAAAAAGAGTGCACACACTATTACTCACCCAGGCATAGCCTCTTTAGCCGTTGCCAGGCAACTTTGAAGCAATTATAAGCAAGGGGTGTCTCTAGCTTGGCAGAATATATGAGTTTTGGGAAAATGCTCACAGTTTACATGACTCCAAATTGACAGCACAGACAACCCTGACCCAAATCTGCACAGTTTTTATGCTCAACTCGGCTTCTAATGTTGAATCCTCAAGAGAAAGTTTTTTTTCTTTAAGTCAGTTCTTCTTAAGTGGACTAGATTTCTCATGGGAGTGCCTCAACACTCTTGGATTTCTGTCATTTTCCATACTACTTTCTATGTATACAAATCTTATTCTTGCTCACTCCACTACTCCATCATAGGGCATCTCAACTCAAAAATCATTTAAGTGTCAAGGAGTGGTAATTTATTCATATTCTTTTGGTAGACAGATGATTGCACACCGTGAGCAGAGAAAGAAAAAAGGCATCTCTCAGCTCAAGTTCAGCCAATTTCCAAGTAACCGTGGTTAAATTATGGCCTTTCAACATGTAAATTCTCCCAGCTGTGAAGTTCACTGATTTGTCAGCAATGAGTCTAATGAAAGCTTGTATGTTGCATTTTGGTTAGCATTTGGTGGAAATGGGGCAGCACTGTTATTTTGCAAATAGAAGGCAGAGAGGAACAGGGAGGAAACCAGCCACAAATCTGCATTTGAGTAAAAGAGTTTCCGGTCAGGATTTTTCATTGCAGTCTGCCAAAGTTGTTTTCAGGGAGAAAGAGTTATGTGTGCAAAAATGCATAACTCAAACCCATTACAACTTGCTTTTAGCATCAAGTAACACTGAGTGAAGCACACTGGTGCAGCACTCGATGATGCATTATCAACCCTCGAGTGGGTGAATTGTGGTTTGGTCTGTATTTATAGCTATTATCCAAGTCAGTGTAGTTGTTAATTTGAGAGAAAGATACAAAAGCATTGCTGTAGTATTCAGTTCAAAAACCTGAAATGTGCATCCTTTGAATTTACAACCCTTCATCTTGTATACAAAATTAATTTCAACAACAAAAGTTCCATTATCATCAGTTAAAGAGAACGCAGCATTTTATCGAAATTGCATCATTTTCACTGTGTATTCAGTTACAGTGACAAAAAGCAGAATAAAGTATTTCCTAATTCCCTAAACAGCATGAGCCTATTACTTTCATTTCTATGACGTTCAGACTTTCAAGGTACAAAAGAAGGAAAAATCACCATGCAGTTCTTGATAAAATGGTTACAGCTGCTTGGTCTGATTAAACAAATATCAAAAGGAAACTGTATCATTACTTTTTGGTTGTGATTTATAACTTGCCATTTCACAACTTCTCATTTCCTATCCCCCCATCCCACACCCACACCACCGATGTGCGTAGTTCAACTTATGTTTGCAACTCAGACATCTTTCCTTATGCCCCAAAACAACTGTTGTTTGTATCTTTACTCAAATCACAACTCTTTACTTTCTTACACTGATGCCTCAAACCAGTGTAGTTAACAATTATATAGCACCTCTCTATGCAGCAATAACACCTTTCCTCTGTATCTCCTTGTCTGCCTGTGTCTCTCTTCTTTCAACCACTGTGTGTTTTCTCTCAACATTTACACCAGTGTCAGCTTGTATGAACACAAAGACAGGATCTTCAATCTCCAATTAAACTGGCCTTGTAGTGTTGCTTTTTGATTCCTCTTTCATTTTTAGTGTTTTAGTGTTCTTCGTTTTCTTCATTATTAGGAGGAGGTTAAATTGGTTTACTTGGTTTTTGTGTACCTGATAGCCCAGGGCTAGAAGACTGCAAATGAAATGGCACTGGTTTTGATAAAAGTGTTTTTATCTTTTATTCAGTGATACTGAATAATATTTTTTTCTTTTATTTAGTTTGTTTTCTCTGCAATTGCAATGTGCCAATGGAAATAGTGATAACAGAAACATTCACTTATCACGTGACCTGAAGCACATCATGCAACCACATCTGTGTTGGTTAATGATGACCTTATCCCAGTTTTCTTATTGTCATGGCCGATAATCAGCCGACTGTTCTTTAGCCTCAGTGGTAGAACGGAACACTGCATGCAGAGTCTCTTATGTGTATGTTTTGGCTGCATACAACTGCTGCTCTTGTCACGACCAACATGACACATAAGGCAGACACTCAGTTGAGCAGGGAGGATATTAGTCAGTATTTACCTGCTGTAAGCAGCACCTTGTCCAGGACCTTGCTTGCCTGTTTGTATTCTGACCTAATTTGCCCTCTAAAGGTGACACAGGTGTATGGTTGTGATGTAGAATTTGACCAATGTGGTCACAAACATGTTCAGCTTTTTTTTTTTTTTTTTTTTGGGGGGGGGTGGGGGGGGCATTTATTCTTTTTCTCACTCCTTTCTGACTGTTGTATGTGGTATAAAGTTGAATTATTTATTTGACCCACAGAAGTAATGTGAGCATCATCATCCATCCATCCATTATCTAAACTGCTTCTGCCTTTTGCCTGTGGGGAGCTGAAATAGCCTGACATGCCAGACGGACAGCTCCATATACAGTGTACTCCACAGAAATATTTCACTAACCCATCTGGAAAAGAGCCGTTTGAAATGTTTTCAGAGGCAGAACCTTCAATCAACAGCAGTTTGTGATTGGATGATCGCTTGGCTTGTCACACACATCACAGACCAATCCATATCAAGCAACGCTGCTACATATGACGTAGCATATGCATTAATTAATTTTTAATTTTGTACCTTTATTAAGAAGAATATATTTGAGAACAAAATAAAACTTTGTAAAGAAAATTCTGATTTCAAAAATACCAAAAAAAACAGGCAAACAAATTAAATATATTTCTGATTAAAATTGTATCTTGATACATCCACAAGTTTTGTTTCCAAAACAAAATTTACATATTGTATATTGTTAAAATAATTATAATTATTATATTATTTCAATTATTATAATTATACCACACAGATATATCATTTAACACTTACATGTGAAAATGAACCTCATCATAGACAATCTCTACCAGGTTTTCCCTGTAAACTTCTGAGGAGAGCATATTTCGCCAAGTATCACTGAGTAACCATGACAACCATAGACTAACCAGCGTGTCCATGCAGGATTTCCGCGTCCTCTCCCAGTTTCCCAGCAGTGATCCCCGACCAGGAGTAAAAGCAAAGAAATGTTTTCTCATAAGACGAGCTTCAAGTGATGTTCTTTTCTCCTCTATTAACGAAAAATTGAGTCCATTTCTGAAAAAACAAAACAAAAACGCAGATATTGAGGACGCTTCAGAGGCAGCCATCGTTTTCAAACATGCAGTCACTTCCTGGTGTGGTCACGTCCTCAGCCCCGCCTCTCTTCCCTGACTGGGCCGTTAAGCATTTAGCCGCGTGAAGTCGTTGGGCAATGGAGGTTCCAAGACAGACATGCAGGGTTTCAGAATCAGGCAGGTCTGTCTGCTCAGCAAGGGTAGAGCTGGAACTGATCAGACAAAACAAGAAACCGTCTTGCTGTGAGGCACGTGCACCACCTGCTGCACCACTGTGCCATCCTGAATATCATCATGACAAATAAAAAAGAAAAATAAGATTACACAGAAAAAGAAATTAAATATCAAGTTAATGTCAGGTCACTTAAATGCCACTTTTACAAATGCTGGAAATTGTTGATGACATTAGTTTACTCTAAAGTTTAACACGGGTGTGTGGATTTCTCTTTTGCATGAAAATTTGGTCTGAATCAGCATTTGCAGGGTGCAAGAAATTTCACATTATGATTTTCTATAAAAACAGAACATTTCAATACAATTCCCTTTGATCTGAGGCATCTGCATCTACAGCAGCTCAATTGTGGGGAAGAAAATATCCAGATTATTCTGCATGACATTGATGTTACAATTAATAAGCAAAATCACTCACAGATTTACAAGATCTGTGAAAGAATTTTGAATGAGTAAAAAAACAACAATAATGCAGTAAGATGCAGCCATTGATGTATGACAAATTCAGCAAATTATGACATTGTCTTAAAACTGCTTTAAATATACAATTGATTAATTAAATGTGCTGAAAGTTAAAGAGCGATGTCATCAAGAGAATCATAGTACATAAAATAAACTTTGTAAAATGAAGGACAAAGTGTAATATCTCAGAAGTTGTGGTCTGAGATGTTTTAATGGTTTTTAAACAATCTCAATGAAATCTTTTCAACAATAAGGATCTAACTGACATACAAACAAAAATACTTGTAGAAAAACTACACTATTAAACTCATTTCACATTGTTTAAAAGCATGAACGTCATCTATTTCATTTGAAACATAGGTTTTTGTTGAAAGTGGAGCTATCATTTCACAAAAAATGTCACCTTATTCTTTGATTTTAATTAGAGATTATCTGTTAGTACTCATATAAACATATATGTTAAAGCTCAGTCCAGTTGTGTTTTTCTGGGTCATCGCTCAACAATAGGTCAGATGACAGAAACAAAGACTTTAACTCCCCCAAACTAGTATGGGGTGGCTACATTATACAATACCAACAGGCTTTTGTCTCCTTAATACAGTACAGTGTGAAAGACAACTGAACAAAATAAAAACTTGCAACAATGCTGTAGCTGTAAAACAAAACGGAAATTTGATACTTTTTTGATACCTGTACAAAAACGGTACAATACCATTAATACATTAATATATTTGGTAAAACCAGAAAAAAATGACACTGAAGGAAACAAATCGAGTATTAGATTCCAGCCTTGTGTAGTGCACATTAAAGACAACAGAAGAGGCTAAACTGATCTTCGATCTGCTTCCGCCGTGAGCTGCGGCAATCATGTGACCTGGGTTAGTGGGAAAAGCTCAGATGTGAGGATTATTATGAAGCAAAAAGAGAGAAATCACACCACCTAGAGATGACATGCATGACCTTGAAGGTAACTTTAGAGGAAATGAACAGAAGATGTGTTTTTGGCAACATCTTTCACATAACATGGGCACACCCTATGTGAAAGATGTTGGCTAAGTGTCACACCTTGTGTGACACTTGCCCAAGTTGCTCCCACTTCTGCTTCAGTGACATGTGCATCGTTATGAAAGGGTGTGAATGTGTTGGCTTTAACTGGTGTGCAACTAAGAGAAATACAGAACCATCAGTGAGTGAACATGAGACGGGATGGATGTGATTACGGGGGGTAAGGGTGACTTTGGGCTTTAAGTAGTCAGAAAAATGAGAAAATAATTTTTCTGAGCTCAAGACAGTTTACTATTTCAGCCAAAAATGGCATCAGCTTTGGGCCTTTTACCATGACAAAGCAAAGTTTGGTGACTGATTTTAAAAGTATTAACAAAAGTTTCCCAAATGGAATCTAAAAGTGTCTCTACAGTCCAGACTGGCATCATATTATTCTGTCCGAAAACTTTATTTTTTCAAATACATGTTACAGCTCCACTTAATGGCCATACAAGAGTAATTACAACAATGCCTCTTAAGTGCTGATTGAGCTGTCACTGTTGGTCCACATTTTCTCGAACATTTGGTCTCTTGTTCCGTTGGAGTAGCAACTCAACCCATCATTTTCCAAAAAAACATTTGTGCATGAGACATTTCATAGCTGAAAAAACATACCCATCAGTGAAGGGCAGAATGTCTAAGCATGTGTTGTTTGATTAAAAAAGTCACAATGCTTTTTGCAGAATGCTCACTACAGCATTTTAGTTGATAAAACAAATGTGTTATCACAATTGTTCCCTGAATGTGAAGCTTTCAGAATGTAAAAACTGTTTCAACTTTCAGTTGATAACTGTGTCAGAGGTATGCACAAGCAACGAGAAGGCAGGAATAACTCTTTTCAGCAGTAAACCCAGTACGAAGGAGATTTTCACAATTTTCCATAGTTTGGCACTTATTGAAATGACCTATAATCATGTTGGACACAAGTTGATATAAATATCCAATATCCTTTTCACAGAGAAATAAAGCCATCCGTTATTTTAAGCCATTTGCCCCCTTGAGAACAAGTTCATGGATCTGTACATTGATTTCTGCAATAGAACATCATCATTCTGGCACTGCTGCAGGACAAGCTCTCTCAGTCGAGACTTAATAACCCCAAATGCAGGTAGGTTAACCTCATCCCCACCTGCCATCTGCCCCATCACCCTGTGTGACTCCAGAGTTTACACAGTCTTGTCCTTTAGCTTCCCTGCCACCATCATCCTCCAGCACCTCTAGTGGGACCTGAACATCAGCTAAATTTCCAAGAAAACCCAGCAAAGAATTTACTCCTTGTGGCAGCTAACATCCAACCTGCTGAGGTCTTATAAGCTGCTGTCACTGTGTGGGACAAAGATTGACTTCAGTTAATTGTTCAACATGTTTAGAAGGTGGCTGTTCATGATCTTTCATCACTCCATGACATGTTTCTCCAACTAATTTCTATTTCCTATTCCAAAATTATAAACACTTGGCCTTTTAACATTTCATACTGTGTCAACGACTGTAGTGAACCTTGTATGGACTGGCTTTTGCCTGAGTAAAAGTGAGATTTTTTGCTCCTTTTCTGCAGCGTTGCATGGATCCTTGATGTCTTCATGAAACATTAGTAACATGCTTTGGTTGAAAAACCCTATGAATAAAGCACACCTACCTTATTTCCATGCTCATATAGCCCCTCTTTTCAGAATGGCTGGTTTTGAGGGCGGTCCCCTTCTAATGTGCCAGTGCAGAGCCGTGGCCAACACAGGAACATACGGGGACATTACAATCCTTAACACCCACAAACTGCAAATCCATGCCATTACCAGATAACAGCAATGCTCATTTTCCCCAAACATTGTGGCTAAAGCACAACATGCTAAACTCTGCTAAGTCACCGCAGTGGGATACACCACAGTCTAGCTTCCAGGCTAAGTTTAACAGAAACGGAGGTGTCATGGGGTACGTCAAAGACTGATCATATTCAGCCAACTGCTGAACTTCTCTTGACCAATGTTGGAACATTCATACTTTGAAGTTTACCCTTCGGACTTTCAACAAGCAATGTTAACCCTGCTGTTAGCATTAACTCATAGCAATTAGTAAAATAAACACTATATAGCATTAAAGTGTTCATATTTCCATCATCAGTTTTGGCTACAGATTGTTGGTACTGAACCTGGATTTAGGAAAAGGTCTAGTCGCCAATCCTGTGTTGAACTATCTGAAGTTGAAGAAGCAGCTGGACGTGAAGTGACTGGAACACACACACAGGTTTTCGCCAACTGTATCTGCTCATTACCCTTAAAAAAAGAATTAATCCACGGGACACTTTGGCCTTCTGAGACTGGCAGCCTCTATATAAAGATATATGTGGCTGTTTACAGCCAACAACCGAGCAGTGACACTGTCTGAGCTTAGGCATGCTGAACACTGATCTGTTGCTAAGGATGATCACAACAATGGCGGTGCTTCGAAAGAAACTTCTCAAGCCAGCTGTGGGGATACTCAGGCTTAGGCAAATAAAATGCTTGTTACAAAACAGAATATCACAAACTCAACAGCTCGCCAAATACCATGAGTTCACATTTATGCAGCCTGCTAAATACAGGTTTTGTTGTATTCTCTCACATGTTGTGGGCAGTGTTGGGAAAAATTCATTACAAAAGTTATGTGATTACTGTACTGCATTTCTATTTACTGTAACATAGTAATGTAGAGTATTACAACAAAAAATGGTAATATTTTACTCAGTACAAATGTCAGTAATGCATGTTACAATGCAATTTTAATTTAACCTGAAATGAAGAGGTTTTTTTTTTTTGTATGAATACAAATTCGCCAAATACCCCATGAGATCAGCAGAGGAGAAAAGTCCTCCCCTAGGCCTAAAGTTACAGTATCTCCAACACAATTTAACAAAATTTTACCTTTTGTCTGTTTTTGCTATGTTCGTCTCTTGTATTGTGCCATGAGCCATCAATGTGGCTATATTATATTCTATTTATTTTTAGCCTTAAGCCAAACTCAGTCAGATAGTCTACCACATCCACTGAATGTTTGATGAGGTTTTTGAGCGTAAGGAGCTACATTTAGAATGCCAAATGCATATTTCCTGTTATTTTGATAAGTAACTTAAAAGTAATGTGATAATAGTGCAATGCCTTACATTTCAAATACAGTGGGCTAATATTATAATATAACTAATAAATTTGACAAGTAATAAATAATGCATTACATTTTTGAAGTAACTTGCCCAACACTGGTTGTGGGCTGGGAGGAATGCGGAATAACCAAAAATGTGTTCAAAAGCCTTCAAAAAGTGATTTTTGCATAATGTGTTCCTTTTAAAGAGGAACTGTCGAAGCCTGTTAAGTTTAATCCCTGAGCAAAAATACTTTATGCCCTATTTTGGAAAAAGTGCATGGCGTGATTGGCATGGCTGTAGCTACCATTGAGTACACAGAGATCTAGACCTTAATAATATATTTGATCAGCTCACCAAAAAGGTTACTTGTGCAACAAAAAGACATTGTTTGTCTGTTAGATGACCATATCATTGCTTGACTGTGTGACAGGTGAGTGAGTCAACGGTGAAGTTGCTGATCACACTATTGCACCACAACATTTGATCATGGAAATACTTTTTTGTGCTCGTGTCTGCAGGCACATTAACATTTGACAGTTAACATCCTTCAAAATACTAATTGATAAAACATTTTTGATTGACACAATTTATAGAGACAAACCAAGGGCTTTATGATTTAAGTTTTGTTTATATACTCAAGCTGTGCTATTGTCCTTCTGCAAGTCTATTCCCCCTGCCTGCAGCTCTCATTAGATGCCTGTTAAGCTTCATTATTATCTTTATATAATCATTATTTAAGTAATCAGCACCTTTATGCCTTGGTCACAGTGTGTTTTAATGAGGCCTCTGCATCCCAAAGTTTCATTATACAGCCATAATAAACAGAAAAAGCAAATATACTTTCTATCTACAGTGATTATGGCAAATAGAGTCTCAGGAAAATGTTCATAATTTTACAATGATTATTTGCCAGGTCATGGTTTTGAATCTTAAAGCAGCACTACGGAAGATCCCCTCTTGACCGGAAGGAGAACTCAACTACCCATGAGCGCTAGCGCGTGCATACCATGGATGTATTATAAGAACTGGATAGCGTGGCTCCGCCTTCCACCATGTAACGGATTTGAAGCCTAAATATCCTCTGTCAGGGCGCCGCCATTGTGCAGCCAGTAGAGAATTTGGGCCATAATCCAGACGCAGCTGTCGTAAACGGTCGCAACACTCCGCAGCATACGCCGTCCACAATCATTGTGAAGCTGCCGTAAACCACGGTTATTTTTAAAGTCTAAAAACTTATAAAAAAGAAACTTTTCAGAAAAAAGAGGAATTGGAAAACACGCAGCCCAATAATACTTTAATATCACCACAGCATACAGATGGGAGACATATTTGTACGGGGTGTATTAATTTTTTGAAGTTTCACTACAGCCCGTCCAGATGAATGGGGGGAGACGGAAATTTGACCTATACTGCAGCCAGTCACCAGGGGGAGCAGTTTTCGTGGAGGCTTCAATTTGAGCCCAGCGACATGACGTCCATTTTTTTTTACAGTCTATGGTGCATACTGCCTTAAAGGTACAGATCTGCCAGTCACGTGCATTTGTTTTGTAGGCGAATCACAGAAGCCAGGACTTCGTTCAAAAGTATTCTTCTGTCTTCAGCGGCTGTTTAAGGATGGATAGCGACGAGGTAATGTAATTATTTTTGACTAAATGACAATGTTGAAAATCGCAAAGTTCAACTTGGTTTTATTACCGTGAAGTCGCCCCCGTCCTGTTGAAGCAATAAAGTGAATAAAAGTAAAGAGAACCACAGGCTGGCGATATCACACACTTGAAATAGGTCTAAACAAAACTACATACTGGTACGTTCTCAAGAATACTGTAAACGGATGGTAAACAATCAACAAGTACTTACAAGTCCAGCAATAACAGGGCCAAGTCGGCATCGGTCGGACATCCCTCCTCGTCTTTTATTTCACGCCAGCGAGTGAACACCGAACCGATGTTTATTCTGTTCCGAGCATTCAGCTTGTTTTTCTCGCTTTCTTTGTTTCGTTTCCTCAAAATAAACTTTTCTTTTTCTTGCGTTCTTTGCTGCCTCCACCATGACTACAGCTCTGCGTTTGGCTTTTGCCGACACTTCCGTGTTTTAAACAAATCGTGAATCGGGGGAAGTGACGTAGCCTATGCTGTAAAGCAGTCCAAACTTGTAGTTTTTAGTCTGGCAGGGTTCCCACCATCCACCCCGAAGTTACATAGCCCCAGTGAGAGCGATACAGACCACTTCAGACCACGACAGAGGTGTCATTCAACTCATTGTAAAGTGGTGGACCATCACAATGAATATCGAAGGACTATATTATGTTTGAAAAACTACATAGTGTTGGTTTAACAGTATAGTTGATAGTTTAGATAAGACTCTTTAAAACATTATCTTTATGAGTGGATTGACTCAAAAATAAAATTGCAACTGCAAAGAAAAGAGAAAGGAATATAATAGTTGAAAGCCCTCTGTAAAATGTACATCAAAGATCTGCAGCACAAGAGCATAGCTTTTATGATCAGATTCAAATTTAACATTTTATGCATATCTGGTGTCGGATATTTACTTTACATATGTTTAACTTTACAAAACATGATATTCTTTCCTCAAACTTGTGTATAAAAATGATTCTATATTTAAGAAATGATACATACATAACAATACATAATTTCTAAAGCAGGAACTATCAAAAGACGTATATTTTTATTGATACAAGGGTTATTGTACACTGTGACAACATAGACGTTATTAAAGATTGGATTCAGTGGTTGGCTGCCTTCTCTCTCAACATTTCCTCTTCTCTCCTGGTCTTTTTTCATCTCAATTGGTCAGTTTATACACAATCTACGATGTGTTAATGTGCATGGTTATGAAAGTTTACTGCTATGGTGATCTTATAATGTACTGGTATGAATATTTAAAACCTTCCCTGATTTTGGGCTTGTTTAAACTTTGCTATTTAACCTATTTATAATTCTAGCACAAATCCATGTATAGTGTGAACTTTTCGAATAAACGGCAAGGTTATTGAGTACATAAAAATGAACTGGCCAAGCAATTTTTTTATCATCCAAAGCAATAAGTCATATTTTAGTGTCAAGTGTTTCAGTGTATTTAGTTGAGTTATGGTAATATGTTCCACAGACCTTATTTGTAAGTCAGATCAGAAATAAAACATTTTAAACATTTTAAAGATGCATTTGCTTACATATGTATTATATCAGATACAGAACGATCTGTACACGATAAAGTTCTTAAACTTCACAACAACAGGGATTTCTCTCAGTTTGGCTTAAAAATTGTACAACGTGTCACAAAAAGTAACTGTTGCAGTGCAGGGTCTCAGTGACCCTCTCTGGTCACTGAGAGGGCCAAATAATATTTACCACCGCCAGGAGGTTATGTTTTCGGGAGAGTTTGTCTGTCTGTCTGTCTGTGAAAAAAATAACTCAATAAGTTTAGGATGGATTTTGATGACATTTTCAGGAAATGTTCAGCATGGGAAAAGGAAGAACTGATTCAATTTTGGTGTTGATTCGAATCGCTGTCTAGATCCGCCATGACGAAAAATGTGATTTTCGTGAATGAACTAAAAATAGATATCATTATGAAAGCAATTGCTGATGGTATGTTTTCATGGACTGTGGTGCTGGCGGAGGTCTGCGCTCTCCGAGTGCGTTTCTAGTTTTATCTGTTGGAGGGTGAAATGAATACATACCGACAATGCTCCGGGGTAAAACTTACAATGAGCAATAAGAACCAAAAAAAATAGTTTGTATGCCAAAACCAATTTCACAATTATTGAAATGGAAATAGGAATGGTTAATATAATGAATCAAACACAGTATTTAAACTAGAAAAACACTTGGAGAAAGCAGACCTCTGCCAGCACCACAGTCCTCTCCCATATTGTGATTTTTACCATAAATATTAGTCCTACCTTAATTTCATGAAGATATTTAGGTTCCTTGACCATGAAAACATACCATCAGCAATTTGTTTCATCATGATATCTATTTTAGTTCAGTAGTTATTCATGAAAATCACATTTTTCATCATGGCGGACCCAGACGGTGATCTGGATCAACACCAAAATTGAATCAGTTCTTTCTTTTCCCATGCTGAACATTTCCTGAAAATGTCATCAAAATCCATCTGTAACTTTTTGAGTTATTTTGTTCACAGACAGACAAACAGACTCTCCCTAAAACATAACCTCCTGGCAGAGGTAATAAATAACTAGAGAAGCATTTGCAGAGCACAGACCTCCACTAAGATACAATTTTTGGATCACCAAGCACTCTAATATGACGGCAGAGTCTCTGCTCATGTCTGTCCATGTGGAGAAGTACTATGCTGACATTGCAAGGGAAGCTGGGTTATGTAGTGACATATAGGCTGGAATAATTTGACGTCAGTTTGCGTGTATTACTATTACCATAATGACCTCAAGGGGATGGAACCCTCACAGAAGCCGAGGAGAAATTAATGGGGTTTGCTATCATAAACTTCAACGTTGTTGTGTAAGTTATATTAAAAACATCATTTAAATTTTGAAGTGAATCCATCAAGTGATAACAGAGATCTTTGTTTTATATATATATAAATACTGCTAAATGTTAACTCATGGAATTTTTAGCATCCAGACAACTATGCAGATCACCACCAAAATGTAATGGCTTCTTCTTTGGACCAAACCACACCTCTGGTAAAATGTTCATCTAAATCCACCCAGTAGTTTTGATTTATCTTACCAATAGGCGAACAAAAACATGGTGATGATGTGAATTATTACTCACTGAAAAGTGCTTTTTAACCAAAGGAGTTTTTATGATTAGACTATTTATCTCAGATATTTATTTACTTATTCTCTGTGTTAGCAAATTTTATGTCTGATAGATGTGTGTACTAAATGTGTGTCATTGTATCCTGATGTATGTGTTTGTGTATGTGCTGCAAACAAAATTTCCCCTCGGGGACATTAAGGGTTATCTAAGTCTAAGTTTAAGTCTAAACACACAAACAGTCCCTGGTGAAAACATACTGTAAGTCAATAGTCAACAACTATCATTAAATTCTTATTTTTCATATTTTTATATCAGATTTCCTCTGTTTTTTTAACTTTATGGTAACTGTTTAAAGATATTTAAAATCAACTATTAGTTCACAATGAATAAGAAGGAAGACCAACCGGTGGTCCACAGGCCAGAGTTTTCAGCGCACTGTATGTTCCAGGTGGATGTGTGTGTGTGCCCAAGTGCACACTTCCTTTAAAAGCAGTATGAGCTTCCGAGCTAGTTTATTTGTCATTAGCATGGCTGATTTTAAGTTTTATCTTAAGTCTAGCAACTTCATTTAAATTTTCTCTAGTTACTGCATCAACAAACTTATATATCTATAACAACAACAGAAATGCCCAAAAAGATGCACTTCATGCTGAGTATAAAACTATTACCTTGTTCATGTTGACAATTTCAAGACAAAACCAACAGAATAAGTCAATTTATTGTGTACGAATGACCCCTTAACCAGACATTAAATAATACTGGATTGTAATAATTTAATTTACCTTTTTAAAGAGTCATTGTCTTCATCCCCTAATATACGCAGACACACTAGACAGCCTGTTGATATTCCTTCAAGGTTGTTAGTCAGCAACATCAAGAGGTGTGTTTTTTAATACTGTTAATGTTACTTCCTGTTACTTGAGAAACTTTCATTGTGTATTTTGTGTTTGGTGTGTTTTTTCATGTATGCATGTGTTTAATGAATGCTGGAGGGCCACTGAAGAGCACATGAATGGAGGAGCCCAGAGTTCCGTGTTCCATTAAAAACCTTTTTTGTTTTTAATGGTCTGAATATAAACTGTGACGAGAGTGCTCTTGTGTATTCTGTGTTTGTGTAAGCTTAGTGGAGTAAGTTTTGATCTTGCCAACATTTGTCTATCTTTCTGATGCATCATCTAAATAGCTGGATTACACCACACAACATACTTTCTCAGGATCTGAGGGCAAAAATCTTGTGTGTTCAGAGGCCAGACAAATACCACCCCTTGCTTTTAGCCAAGCTGTTTTGTTATTTGCAATACAAACATTTTGAATGCTGGGGAAAAAAAACTTTCACTGTGTCAGGTGGATAAAAAGAAAGGCACCTGTGCTTGTACACAAAAACTCTTGGTGCCAACCAAGTATGTCAAAGGGCCCTGTGTTTATTTGCACAATCAGTTCAAGCAACTTTTAGCCTAAGTGGGCAAACTAAAAGGATTGCTTTCCTGGTCTAAGTTTTACATGCAAAATGGGGTTGACTCTTATAATGGAACCATAACTGACTTTGTCAGTGTTTGGTAGGTAGGTAGTAGTATGCAGCTATCTTCAAGTAACTAGTAACAACCCATGGGCTAGCTGTTTCTGTTTTTTTTCTGCATAAAACAAACCAAGTGTGGTACATCATGCAAGAGCTACAGTTCTGCTTTCAGCCATATAAACCAATCTGGGATATAACCCAAACAACAAACACCGTGTGGCTTTTGTCAGACAAGTAGCAAATAATGCTGCTCTACAAACACTGACATTAATCATGTCTGGAATGTCCCTATCTGTCCCTGAATACAGAAAGTTCAATAAACTTGACCCTGATATTTTCTCAAGACATAAATTAAATAGAATCCAACATTTGGTCCTTAGAACAGTTATAGTTCCACATAGTCATGAAGTGCAGCTGTATTTTCTTGGGATTTTCTGTTTGATCTACAATTTTTTCTGTTATTTGACTCAACTAGTACTGTAAGCTTCAAGCTTCGGCTCAGAGTATATAGTCTGCATTCGACCTTTTGACTTACATTTCATTTGCACCAACAGGACATTTCATGTAAGCATCCAAGATCATAACTGTATCTCAAAGCATTCACAGGTTATATCAATATTTTACTGTAGGAATATCAGCATGGTCACCATCTTGGAAATGTATAGACAGTATAAATGCATTAAACATTCGTTTTTCTAAAATTTTCAAAATTACATTGTCTGTGTGAATAGAAAAGCCACTTTATGCTCTAGTGTTATTTTGTTTTCCCCCAAATAGGTTCTTGTGACGACGGGCGGCACGGTGGCGCAGCTGGTAGAGCGCGTGCCTCACAGCAAGAAGGTTCCCGGTTTGATTCCGGGTCAGGAGGGCCTTTCTGTGTGAAGTTTGCATGTTCTTCCCGTGCATGCGTGGGTTCTCTCCGGGTACTCCGGCTTCCTCCCACAGACCAAGAACATGCTCATTAGGTTAATTGGTGACTCTAAATTGTCCTTAGGTATGAGTGTGAGTGTGACTGGTTGTCTGTCTCTCTATGTGGCCCTGCGATCGACTGGCGATCGATTCAGGGTGTACCCCGCCTCTCGCCCGATGATAGCTGGGATAGGCTCCAGCCCCCCGCAACCCCGAAAGGGATAGCCGGGTATAGAAAATGAATGAAGGTTCTTGTGATCTGCAGCAAGAAAAAAAAGGTGAGAAAAACCACCTAAATTGTGTATGTTCAAGTTGCCATAGCTCAATTGAAGTCGAGCTATGGTAGACACTGTACAGAGCCACTGTCTGCTGTACAGTTCAGCAGTTCTGTACTGCTGTACAGTTCTGTTCATTATAGAAAAAAAAAATATTTAGAATGTTACCTTTCAAAAGAGACCAAAACCGGGGTGCTGGTTTGGCGGAGTGGTTAGCAACCAGGCACCCCATGTACTTGCTTCTGCTGGTCCAAGTTCGAATCCCACCTGTGACCAGTTTGCAGAGTGTCTTCCCCCTACTCTCTCACCCCCTTTCACAAGCCTATCCACTGTCTCTCTCCTATCAATAAAGGCACAAATTGCCCAAAAAAAAGAGACCAAAACCATGCATTTTATCCAAGGGGTTTAAGAGAAATAATCATTTTATCTTGGTGTCTCTTGCATGGGAGATTGTTTAAAAGGTCTGACTGGACTGGTAAGCGGTTAACCAAGTACACCATTCCATCTCTCTGTTGAGCAGATATGTGGTTATATGTCTACCAGCAAAATCTTGAGTGTTTTCAAGTAGATAAGATCACTGCTTGTAATATGCATGTAGCATATAATAGTATCCAAATGCAAACAACAATGTGACTTCTGCTACCTGTTGCTATTCTACTTTCATGTGAAGACTGCAAGAGTGTGAAGTATGCCCTTAACACACATCCAGTACTGTCCAGTCCAGTTGGGTCATATCTAGGTGCATCTGTGCAGTGCAAAAAAAAAAAAATTACCTCAAACTACTTTATCATAGAGAAATAGAGAAATCTACAAAATGATCGAGCATAATCCAGTTGGACTCACATCCTGTAACAGCTAGAACTGAAAGTGGAATGTAAACAGAAACAACAAAGAACCTTTAACCGCTGATCAAGCAAAAGAATTAAGACTGATCTATCCTGGTATGTGTCTTAAACTCAAAATAATGTTTTAATGCTAAACATTTTAAAATGTGCCTTACCCTGATGAAAATTACATTGTCTTGGCAAAAAAGAGGGGCAAAGATGCATTTAGCTTGCACACAGGGAAGAACGCATTTCAACTCATTACGTCTCCACATGCAGAAACTTAATGTGAAACTGCAGAACTAAGCTGAAGACTTTCTATCATGGGGATTTGACTTTTTATTTAACTTTTTTGTATGACATGTCATTCTTTGAGTCAATTGTAACCACTGTCATGTAAAGCTGCCAAAAGGAAGTTTATAAAGAAGAAAACTGCAAACTTTTTCCAAAGCCACAGGCTATGATCATTTGATTTTGGAAATATAGAATGTGGGAGTATATCAAGCTCCTCTTCTATTCAGTGCCAATAGACATGCTTTCTGTCTGGCACTGAACAATACTTCTCTGCTCCACACTTCAGCACTTTTCAGAGAGCTGCCTTTCTGTCAAATCTAGCCAGCTAATGAATGAACATGTCAATCATGCATTAAAGGCTATTCCCAGACAGTAGCAGAATTACATATGTGGATACCCTTCTACATTGTCACATTGAATTGATGGACTGCTTACAGTCGCCCTTCAGCTCAAGGTACAAAAGATTTCTTTAATAAATCAAATGAACAGCATGGAAGTTGCAAAGGATATAGGACAAAGATGACAGTGGATGTCGATTAGTAGTGAGTTGACAGTAAGGCCACACAGAGACTGTAGATGAAAACATTGTGGCAGCACAATAACACCTTACAACATATCAAGTGTAGTGATTGGCTCTAGTATTGAAGTAAAATACAAGATTAAATAAGACATGTTTATTAAAAGTTCCTCTTAATATTACGCTAGACATAAAAAAGAGTCCCACTTAAACTTTTACCTCTTTATACGGCAACAGAAAGTCAAAGAAGACTAGCTGAAAGAAGACCCATTACAGTGTTTTCATGCCTGTTAATGTCGCCTCAGGGTACGTTATAGGGAGCAGCTCTCTGCAGCAGGATAACACCTTATGTCACAAACCTCAAATAATCACAAGGAAGAATGTTTAAGCACGTTGTTAAATCTGTGCCATGAAGAATAAACTCAGTTCTGAAGCTAAATGGAGTCCAACCTCTTACACGTAAGATACACCAAATTAAAGGGGGTTGTAAGTGTATTCATTATTCAGTACAGACGAAGCAGAATTAACTTGTTGTCCACGAACAACTCACTAAGAGCTTTAGTATATTAACTTATTACAAAAACTTAAATCTTTTAATCAAAATCTTAAACCCAGTTTACAAGTGGTTTTAGGCATAGGTGCTGGGACCATTGAAAACATGTAAGCTGCACCTGCCATGCATCTGACACCATTTGGCAAAGAGAAGCATGCGCACCCCTGATATATCTAGAAAACTGATTTAACTCCAAACCCTCAGCACAACGTGTTTGTTTTACACTACACCAAGTCATGTCTCAGTCAGCATGAAGAAAACACCAAACAAACATTTAAAGTTAGTTTGTACTCACAGCCGATGTTGATCTGGGTATAGGTAGTTCCTCTGACATTCTCCACATAGCTGTCAAATCTCCCGTTTTGGCCATGAAACTACCGTATTTTCCGTATTTTATCCTCTTTCCCGCCGTCCTCCTGTATCAGTATTCTCCTGTAAATCTCCCGTGTGACGATACAATAATAAAAACATTCCTCTGCCTCTTCAAACTGAACCCTGTCTCTAGCCTGAATGGGGCAGTAATGCTCCAAAATGATGGATGCCAACCGCCACAAAACCAATGAAGAAGAAAAAAAAAGCCTTGCGAGAACGTCCACCTGCAGTAGCCTGGGTGGCAGCTATCGCGAGATTAGAGCAGCAGAACAAACTTAGAAAAACAAAGAGTTTATTTTAGATTTCTTGTACATCTGTCTTAAAATGTGAGGGATACTGGAGCTTGGTTGGGGTTGTGGGACGGCTCACGGCGGGCTTCCCTTATTTTCAAAGACAAAACTTGAAAGGTAAGCATTCTCCTGCGGAGGCTGATCCCTTGCTTGGCTACACGCACCGAGTCTGTGCACGCCGGGAAAATGCACGTACAGGAGGCGGGCAGAATGGTGACGGGATTTGATTGGTTTAAAAACAGATTATTGGTTGGGGTTTTCCCAGTTTTACTGCTGCTGTAGATAGCGGATATTTTTCGCTCTGTTTTAAGAACACATTATGAGTTGATTACTATCGGGTCATAAAGAACATTTTAACCAGTACTGCAAAAAGTGTATCTAAATCAGATTACCAACCCCAGCTTTAAGTTAACACCATAGATAAACCATATTACTTTGCAATTCATCAGTTCAAATTTATTTAGTGTTTATCGTTCTCTGAAATCTGAAATCATGCTTAGATGAGTGTGTATGTGACAGAAATTTCTTGGTCAATGTTATTCCCCCTAACATAATTTCTATATTTGCCTAAGCTTTGATCAATTCAAAATTTTTTTGTATTGTATTCTGTTTGATCACTGAGTAGCAACTTTGCTGACCCGACCCGATGTTCTGTGCATATTTGATCTTCACCAAATGCACCACTCATGTTCCTCTCCTCAACACCATGAGATCATTTGATATATGTTCATTAAATTCTCATAGCATAAACCACATTGCTCATACTCATAGCTGATTTTGAAGAAAATAAAGTATCACTAAAACTACTAAAATCAGCCCACATCCAGTCACAGTACAAACTGACCTTTTAAGTCAGGAGGACCTCTTAATAGTGCCTAGAGACATCTGCTGTGTTATTAATCTAAAATTGCCAGTGTTAATCAAGACCTCTGTTACCCTTGGTTACCAGACTGACCTGCTTCAGAACAGCTTACCTATTGCCAGTGGGTATTGTTATGATTGTAAGACCTATAAAATCTAGATTTGATTTAGAAGTGTGTTTTTAGTAATCATGGCAGGTATTACAACAGCTGCCAGGACAATTCTTAAATTATGGGAAACAGCTGAACCCCCGAAACTGAAAGAGTGGATAAACACTATGATAAAAGCAGCTTCATATAAGCTTATGCTCAACAAGATGGACAATGTAAACAAGAATGCGGCACCAACCTGGGATCTGTTCTGGACTCATAACTCTGCATGATAACCCTTCAACACGAACACCTTCCTCTGAACACATCCAATTGTATCCAAAGTTATAATCTTCTGTATGTTTATTTTGCCTAGTTATGTAATTATCAACACGGCCCTTGTCCCAAGTGATTGTATTGCTTGCCATATTTTCATTATTACCCTTTTTTTTCCCCATTGTTACTATTATTATTATTATTTTATCTTTTTATATGCCCCTGATATATGTAGTAAGTATAATAAGAAACATCTCACAATGGCAAATGCTGCACTGTCAAATGTTAAGGGTAAAAGACATTAAAAAAAACTTGAATTGAAAAAAAAGTGTGTTTTTAGGCACTTTTGCATAAATGCACCATAAAGAGGGCAGCCTGTGGTCTGAATTGGTCAAGTTGGAGCAAAGAGTTGTAAAAATATAAGCTCAGAGAAATAAATGGAGAAAAATTATAAATATCTATAATTTAAAGTATGAATAATTCTTCATTGGCAGTGCTACTCATTGGTTTAGGGCCAATTCCATTGATCTATATCTATATCTATATTTTTCTATATATCTATCTCTTTCTCTCTCTCTCTCTCCATATATGCCATATATACATAGAGAGAGAGAGATTTTTTTATACAATTTTTTTCTTTGTGAAACTCTTTTCTCATATGGTCAATCAGGACTGATGGATAAAGAAAGGTGCATGGGACTGTAAACTGTCCGACCCACAATGTCTATAGGATTTTGACATGTATTTAACATGTATTTATGCCATTTAGCTCCACCAGTGTAAATATCCATTAAGACATTATGCAGCTGCCAGTTTTCCCTGTCCAACTCATCAGCTCTTGTTGGCAGTAAGACAAATTCCTATCAGCCATTGTTGAATTCTCCCTTCTACCCTGAATGGCTGCTAAGCCTTTTAAGCAGCAGCTGCAATTAATATGTCATTTCTTGACTGCCCAAACCCATGTGTACAGGTGTGTGTGAGTGTGAGTGCACACTGGTGTAATGACAAAATGGCAATACAGAACACATCTGCAGCATTATCTGTTTTCACTGCGATGTAAAATGTTTGAATGGAAGTCCCTCCCCTTATCATTTCTGTTCTTCTTATTGTTTGACAGTGTGCCAGGAGATATACTTTGAATTTATGCTGTGCTTTTGTTTACTGCATTTATGATCAACATAGACCAGCTGTGCATTGTGTTATTCTATTGTACTGTTTCGTATTATGTGATTTTGATGTCATTCCTTCCTTTTTGTAGCCAGTTAAAAAACATATGCAAATGTTTTGATACAGGTGAAAACAGTTAATCACCTGTTTAAATTAATTAAGAAAAGCTAAATCAATTAAGAATTTAAGTAGTGTCTCATTAAAGGTGCGTTCACACTGGACGCTACTTGTACTACGTCGGCAATCACTCTCCATTCAAAGTCAATGTACAGCCGCGATGGGGCGGGGCTAACCCTCCCGCGATGCGACAGCCGCGTACAAGACGACCACTTCACTTGTTGCGCGATGTCAAAGTTAAAAAAAAGTTTATCTATTCAGGCGATATTGTGTGTGGCTGTGCAGCATCAGCCAATCAGCGGTGTGTGTACGTGCGATGGTACCCTAGACAAACAGTTGTTCATCCGGACTACAGGGTGGATTAGTTCCGTCTAGGCGGAACTAATGTCAGTGAGGACATTACTTAAAGATGTTCATTAATTTGGAATTCATATTATCATTGAACAAAAACATCTACATCTCTGACCAATTTTAAGTTCAGACTAAAGTCATAAAAAATACATCAAGATCCCAAAGCTTCTTTTTGTCCTCATTCATAATAAATTCATGTGCTTGTTGTTTATTTGTTGTTGAGTTATTTTGAGCTTATTTCATTGTATTAAATTTTATTTCTTTATCTTCTTATATTTTTATTATCAATTCTATTTGGGGAGGTATCCACGATAAGCCCACTTTGGGCTTTTTTCACCTCTCCAGCACTTTCTTACATTTTTTCTTCTATGCCAATTTAACTGTTTCTAAATTATGGTGCAAATAAAATAGAATAATAAATACAAATATATAAATAGAGCTGTCATATTTTAAGTATTTTTTTGAACATCTGTTTGAAAAAAGTAAGTAAATTGTGACAAAATCCTTCTCAGCCTTTTTATTGTATTTTTGGACTTTTTGTGGCCTCTGGTGAAGCATTTTTGATCATCTGCCTCTCTGGGGGTTGGTTTGGTCTTCCCCTGCACTGAGTCACTGCAATCTGTTCCCAATCCCGTCAATCACCTGAAACTACAAAGTGGGCACTCAGACTCTGCTCCGTGCAGCGCCAGATGATTCCCAAATCTTCTGTGGTTTGTTGGCCAACACTCTGTAGCTTTTGAGTCTTAAGCTTGTCTCTTGTTTGGATTTTTTGCTTGTACATTTTCTTGTGCTTTTTGGATTGTTTACTTGTGTTTTGCCTTGTTCCCCTGCTCCTTCTCTCCCCAGTGCCTTCACAAGCCCTCACCAAGCTAACCACCTCTCATTACGGAGAATTCTGCATGGGTCCTGGATTCCTCCCCTTTTCCTCTTCTGGTCTCGATAAATAAAATCCCTTTGTGCCTTCAGTCCCAAGCTTTAGGGTCCAACATTAAAACACTCAAGGTTCATACCCTCATATAAATTCTTTATTAGGAATAACCCCTTGAGATGTATCATCCTGATGGTTAACAAACCACTGAATAGAGCACAAATTATGTTTAAAGGAAAGAGTTAATAGACCTAATATTTGCAGAGAGATTGCTCCAGTCTGAGGGAGCCTAGAACATAAATGCTTTTTAGCTACTGATTGAGAAACTCAGGAACAGATAGAAGTAGCTGTGTTAGATGTTTGAGTTGACATCAGAGGAGAATGGCACCAAAAGCTGTTTAAGAAAGATGGGATAACTAAGATGCTTACATTTGAACATAAGAGTAAAAACTGTATTGGAAATATTAATATACATTGAAGACCACCAGGTGCAGTTGACCCAACAGAGGATGCTCCCAGCAGCCAATCTTCTTTCACTGGCTTGACCTCTACAACAGGAGAAAATGGAGGACAGGCAGAGCGCCACAGCACCCATGGACATCATACAGTATCCTGACCATCCTCCTCATGAGGATTTGATCTCCTGCCTTCAGCTTCAATGACTTCATTTGTGTTGCTGTTGGCCATTTTTTTGGGATGGCTTGGTTTGCCTACTGATATTTTCATTCGTTAATTTGCTCTGATGTGTTTTTTTGTTGTCGTTGTTGTGACTGCCTTGGTGTGACTGTGTGTTTTAGTCTTTTTTTTTTACCAAGCTGCAAAGCAAATCTCCCTGAAGGGACAATAAAGTTGAAGTTGATGTCTCTATTTCTCCTTTTCGGTCATTATTTCTCCATGTTGTGGAGAGTTTCTGCTCTCCTTGATACCTCACAGGGTTGTAATCAAAAATCTGTGGACAACTGTGTATGGAGAAATAGAAAAGGTTGTTCCACTATTAATTACCGTCATTTATATCCATATTAATTCATTTTAAATAGAGGTAAACTCAAAGATGCTCCTAGTTGCCAAGGTATCCTTGTCATGTACTACTGCCACTCAATCAATTTTTTTTTTTGTTTGTTTTTTTATAAAGGTGTAATTATTTTAGTGTTTATTTTATAGAACTGTGTCATTCCAGGCAGTCGTTTATTGTATTTAACAGGGTAATAACATTATATTACTGCTGTCTGCTGTTTTTGACCTCCTGCTCCAATAAAATCCTCTTCACATGCCTGTGCCCAGCTGAATCTGTAGTTCAATTAACTATGTATGTATTTTGTTTAGTACCTCCGCCAGTGGGTTATGTTTTCATGAGAGTCTGTTTATCTGTCTGTCTGTCTGTCTGTGAACAAAATAACTCAAAAAGTTAAGGATGGATTTTGATGAAGTTTTCAGGGAATGTTCAGAATGGGAAAAGGAAGAACTGATTCAATTTTGGTGTTGATCCGGATCACCGTCTGGATCCGCCATGGCAAAAAATGTGATTTTTGTGAGTAACTACTGAACAAAAATAGATGTCATTATGAAACCAATTGCTAATGGTATGTTTTCATGGTCAAGGAATCTAAATATTTACATGAAATAAAGGTAGGACTAATATTTATGGGAAAAATCACAATATGGGAGAGGACTGTGGTGCTGGTGGGGGTCTTTTCTAGTTTATTTCATTATCTGATCAATATCATTCTTCTTCTTCTTCTTCTTCTTCTTCTTATTATTATTATTATTATTATTATTATAAATATTACTAGTAGTAGTAGTAGAAGTAGTAGTAGTAGCAGCAGTTGTAGTGGTAGTAGTAGTAGTACTAGTAGTAGCAGTAGCAGTAGTGGTAGTTGGTTTAATTGTTGGTAAATGGTAATGGTAAATGGACTTGAGCTTATATAGCGCTTTTCTAGTCTTTTGACTACTCAAAGCTGCTTTACACCGCAGGTCACACCTACCCATTCATACCCATTCACACCCATTTGCACTCACATTCACTCACTGATGGTTCAGAGTGTCTATGTTAGTTATCCATCAGTATCTCTAACACATTCACGCCCTTTCATGCCCAATTGTTCAGGTATTCTTTTTTGATGTTGTTACTTTGGTCTCAGACTTGAAATATACAACAGGATACCTGTGAATAACTGTCTGAAGCAGTATTGCTTAAGATAAGAAGTTTTGCAACAGTATAGTTTGAATATTTTTGTTGATTTCTTTTTGTTTGAGTTTTTCTTTTAGCCGCTCTAACTTTTTCCTGCACAAACAGAGGCTGTTTTAAAATTCAGAATTGATCTTTTGGGAAGAGCATTGCACATATCTGAGATCTAAAAGAGTGTGTTGAATTTATTTTATTCCACTTACATTTTTTTCCCAGTGTCCACCACTCTCAGTTGCAAGCAGTTTTGTCACATTGTGTCTTTGCCAATAACTGCTGAACAGCATGTTTGTTGATACAAGGCTGAGAATTGCCAGTGCCTGAGCACATTTATATGCCTCCTTGTGAGTTTTCATGGTACAAACAAACCCCAATATCATTTTTTTCGAGGCCAAAAAAAAGTCACATGGTACATTTAAGCTGTGCCATGTAGAGCAATTAAGGTATCCATATGCTAATGAAAAAGTAATTTTCGTATTTGGATTGAGCTCACTTCCTTTTAACTCATTCCTTGCATGTGGATAATTACAGCTACTCTCTTTGCTCAAATCTAAATGAAATAAATCTCAAAAACATTCTTTTATCTCTCTTTTTTTAATCTTAATTGATGATGATGATCTAAAACACTGACTTGGAGTCAGGAGGTAGCTTCAGAGTCATCATCCTGTCAATAACATTATTAAATACAGCTGTTCATGCAAAATTGTACCGAAATTTGTCAATAAGGAGTAAGAAATGTCTGGTGATCCTTTGTTGCTGTGACAACATTAAAACTTTACAGGAGTTCACATTTAGTTGATTTTAGTTAAATGTGATCTTACAATATGTCACCGCACAAGTTTGCAGTAAATATAAATCTTAAAATATGAGCATCTTAGATATATGGGGAGTCGGTGGTGCAGGCTGATAGTGTGTTTGATAATTAGAAAATTGCAAGTTCCAGCCCAGCTCCAGCTGTCATATGACAATGTGTCTTTGGGCAGGACACCTCACTGCTGCATCAGTGCTGTGTAAATGAGCATTACAAGGTGTGAATGTGTTGGTTAACAATGACATAGATACTTCAACCATCAGTGAGTGTGAGAGTGAATGAGTGTGAAAGGGGGGTAGATGTGACCTGCTTGCAAGATCCCAGGTGCAGGCTGTGCAAAGAGAGCCCTGAAACAGTCCAGCACCTAATAGCAGGGTGTAAGATGCTGGCAGGAAAAGCATACATGGAATGCCATAACCAAGTAGCCATTATAGTGTACAGGAACATCTGTGCAGAATGTAAACTGGAGACCCCGAGGTCAAAATGGGAAGCACCTCCCAAGGCGATGGAGAATGACCGAGCCAAGATCCTGTGGGACTTCCAGATACAGACCGACAAAATGGCAATGGCCAACCAACCAGATAAGCAGCAGAGGAAAGCCGTTGAGATAGATGTATCCATCCCAAGTGATAGCATCAAGAATAAGGAACACGAGAAACTGGAGAAATACCAAGGGCTCAAAGAGGAGCTGGAGAAATCCTGGAAGGTGAAGGCAACAGTAGTGCCTGTGGTCATCGGGGCACTTGGGGCAGTGACCCCCACACTGGAGAAGTGGCTCCAACAGATCCCTGGAGAAACATCAGACATCTTACTCCAGAAGAGTGCAGTCCTAGGAACAGCTAAGATACCGCGCAGGACAATCCAGCTCCCAAGCCTCTGGTAGAGGACCCCAGCTGAAGAGGATGAACAGCCACCTACCCCACCAGGAGAGAGGGGGTTGGGTGAGAGAACAGTCTATATTAGCTCAAGTCCACTTAATTTCTTAGTGTAAGTATCCAATCCAATCCAATCCAACTTTATTTGTTAAGCGCTTTAAAAAACAACCATAGTTGAAACAAAGTGCTGTAAAATCCGAGTTAAAAGAATAGACATAAAACATAAGTAAAATGAATTTTCAAAGACAAGGAACAATTTAAAAGGCATAAAACAAATTACAATGAATAAAAAACACAGAAGAAGCAATCAAAATAAAATAAAGTAAAAATAAATAATAATAATAATACAATACAATCACCAACTACTGTGCATCCAAAGCCAGGGAGAAAAGGTGGGTCTTAAGGAGAGATTTAAAAACAGGCAGAGATGAGGCCTGTTTAATATTTTGAGACATCCCATTCCAAAGTTTTGGGGCTGCGACAGCCAAAACGCGGTCCCCTCTGAAGTAAACTAGTATCTATTAAGATACGATTTTTAGTTTTATTTAATTATAAAAAATGTGTTGTTTTTTTTTTTTTTTTTTTTTTTTGGTATTCTCTAATTTGTTCCGATTCTGTTAAATAAACCCTCTGTTAAATAACCCTGCTTTTATTTTGAAGGGCAAAAAAATCAAAGTTTTGTAGTTATCGATGTTAGCCTAACTATAGTGCAAGTCAGGACAAAAGTGAACAAGGGCAGATGTAGATTACAGTATCTTTGACTCGTCCACTTAACTGTTTGTGACTTTCTTATCAAAAGAAGGAGTAGACTTGTCCTCTACATCAGTGTGGGTGAGTTCTCTCTGCTTCTTGTTTATAAAAAAAACCCTCCTTTAAAGTAAGGGGATGGTTTCTACTTCTACATCTGGGTGAGGGAGGGGGAACTCTCTTGGCCCAGTCATTAACAGTATGTGAGACTCACAAACTCATGAAGTCGTAGCTTAAGTCACCAGAAACTTTGGTCTGTAAAGACGGTCATCTAATTTGAAGCTGATACTGTCATATTAGGACCCCTCTCTGAGTATTTTGTACCCCTTTCTTTATCTTCTTCCATCATTTTCATTAAGGTTGTGTCCTTCAGTGTGCACTTACACCAGCCAGTCTGTACATGCGGGATGCCGACCTAAAGTCCTGATGGTTTGTGTCCTGATGGCCTCTACATGGTTGGAAAATCAAGGCTTTGTCTAAAGCATGTCATTTTCTGACTTCTTGATGTATGGATTGGGCCACGGATCAACAATTCTACATTTGCATTAGTCGTGGGCTGTAAATATGAGTGGCATTAAAAGTAGTCCTATCATAATCATCACATTCATCACAATAACTGCGATTGCACTTTTATTTATCTTTTTAAAATGACCCTTAATCCAGTCATTGGTGAGAAACGTTTGAGTTTGGAAAGTTATTAGTGTCAAATGTGTAAAAGTATCTTTGATTGAGGGTGTGACACTAAAGCTGTTTTTTTGTACATTACTGTAATTATATTCTTTCTTCTTTTATTTTATGAAAACCAATATCAGTGGTATAATGAGTATTCATTATCAGTTTAAGAATGTTGGGTGGATGTCAACCATTCCTAGTGTTTAATGGGGGGACTGGAAAACAATTGGGCATAGAGCAAGTGAGGACAGCTTCCTCAGTCACTTTACTGCTTGGTCACTTTGGACCATCAGCCGGCATCAGAAGAAAATGTCTTATCTTCCACAGACAGCAGGCCTTCCATTCACTGAACAGTGGCAGATGCCCACCCTCATTTAATGACATTTGTTATTTCAGTTCCTCTCCAAACAGTTTCCTTTTCAAGCTTAGCAGAGAAAGAAGCCAAAATAGCAGGGAACAATCTGTGCCTTTTACATTTGGATATTTACTTTCTGTTTGCTCAGACTGTAGCAGGGTTGGAATGCTCTGACTCTCTTTCAAGAGGTTGATTTTTTTTTTTTCTCTTCCTACTATGTTTTGTGTAGACCAAGCCTGGCTGCTGGGTTCAGGTCTTTTTAACTTTAAAATTGCAAGAGGCCAACCTTTTACTGTCACAAACCTACACTAAGTTAGTTTTATTGCTCTGAAAATGTTAGAAACATGTCCAGGTTTTCCATACATTAGTCCATTCATCCATACATCCTTTGTTGTGTCACCAAAGAAAATCAGGAAATTAAAGCACTCCCTGAGAAAGTAGCGATTGATATTCAAACAGATTTATGCCCATGCAGTGGAATTAAATAAAGAGACATGGTATTAAAATATTAGACCATTTAATGTAGTCAAAGTGATCTCACATGAATTACTGCTAAATATACATACCACGCTACCCCTCTGTGACTTTTAATCGTATATGAGCCTCCGTGGTGTGTAACGGTGGAATGAGGATTCCACCCACGGGATTGCTTACATGTGGGTTTTGGGATAAACTTTGGATTTCTGGATTAGCCTTGACATTAGTGAGTGTTAAACACTCTGGTTCTGGATTAAATTGTCCCCTCATTTAATTCATACATTAATATCAAATGTCTAGCCTAGCTCTGACAGAAGTGGCATTAAAGGCTTAACAAATTTGTTCGTAAAAGATGAAATTAACAACCATTACAGCGACTTATAAGTGCTTTTTTTCATTTACAGTACTTAAAAGGCATTAGGCTAGGATATGCACATTGATATTTGCAAGTCAGGCCTTAGTCAGTTTTAATTCTTCATAGCTTAGACATAATTTTGCTTAAGTAAATGTATAGTTTTTGCTAATAGAAATCTGCCATTAACTTAAATACATCTATTTTATATGAGAACAGAAATTACGTGGTCAGCAGCAAATCAAACTTTTAAATTACCATTTACTTACATTAGAGGCTACATCTTAGTTGAATCCCGTTGATGTCTCTTGTCACACACGCAGACCCTCTTCCAGTGGGTCATAAGCCTTTGCCTGGCAGGAAATAAAACCTGTGATTTTTTTAATGCAGTAGGGGGCTGTCATTTCACACTCCTTATTAATAGGTGGCAATAATACCCAGTAACGTTAATTGACACATTTAAAAAGAAATGTGGTTGTCATATATTCAATATGAGATACTCAATTAGAAGTAGATACTCGGCTAGATGTAGATACTCAGCTTTGTTTCAAATAACTTCTCAGTTGGACAAAGCTATGTTGAGTCTGTTAAAAAAGATTGAAGTGACTAAAGTGTTTTTGTGTTGTGACAGCCCCATGATTAACATCTTATTTAGTGCTTTTAAAGGGACTGTGAGGAGAATCTGTTTCCAGCAACATTAAGACTCTGCTACCCATGAGCACGCGTGGCGACTGTCGTAATGCTGCATTCCAGTAACCTCGGAAAAGGGAGTGACATCATCTCCGACTTATCGGCGTTCCAGTTGAAGTCTGAAAAAAACATGCCGATCTACCAGGCTATTGTTGGCTGTTGTTAGCACGCCCTGCGTTGTTATATGAAGAATGTGATAATAACTATGGCAGCATTTTTGTAAATATAAGTCTAACAATACTATGTATACAGCTGATCTGGACCGACACACCCCAGTCAGAAGTGCAAATAAATTGATTATTTCAGGAGCTAAATAACTGTTCACACCAAGGGCATCCATCTTTGATTGTCAACGCGGGGGTGGTGAGGTTTCATCGAGTTCCCAGGAGGAAATTCCGACTCCGGGGGACGTTTTAGCTGCAGTTTCCTACTCGGAACTCGGAAATTCCTACTTCTGACTACAACTTGAATGCACCACAAGCAAAAGTATTTGCTTGTTGTGATGCTAAGACTCAGACTCAGCTCGGACCTTCCTCAGAACTCTGCATTGCTTTACAACTTCTTTTTTCAACAACTTACAGGATGCAAAGCGACGAGGTAATGTATCTCTTTCTTGTCACGTAGTGGTGGTTTTTGATGTGTGACAACAAGCAATTTTTGTAAAACTTGGTATCGTAGTTTTGTAGCCGGCTATATATCGCTACTTACAGCCCGGTGCTCTAGCGTGTCTGAATAATAAAAAATTGCTCTAGTTTTAATTGTCTTGTTCCCGAAGTTGAGTATTCAGGCCAGTCCAGCCCTGTTCGACCCGACCGGAAGGCTAAGGAATAGCATTTACAGATAAACTATTTTGATTCTATAAAACTCATCGATAAGTGTGTATTTCGATCAGGAATATCTAAAAGTCGGACTTTTTTTGAACTTACTTAGAAACTCCTCACAGTCCCTTTAATTGAGTACTATTAACACAGCTGTTCAGTATGTATCCACTTATGCAGGGTTATCACAGTTAAACTTAGATTCATTGTCTTGAAACTCTGTGTCCATAAGATGCACTTTTAGCTGTCAATCAAATTGCAGATAATTGAATGTAAAGTGTATACTTCCTTCTCTAGCATTGTAGGTCACTTTGGTTCGTTATTAACCTTTTTTGTGTTGGCATACTGTGACATCATGTACCTCAGGTTCAGAATGCATCATCTTTTAATTAAATGAGTGTAAGAGGTCACAGTTTGTCATTAAGGGATAACGGTGGGTCCTGAAGCTAGACCAGTTGAGAACCACTGCTCTAAATAACCCAAAATCATGAGGGTGTGTGAATGATTTACTTGTTCTTATATGCCAGCCCTGTTATTGGCTGGTGACAAGTCCAGGGTGTACTCTGTGCCTCACCCGGTTTCAGCTAGAATAGGCTCCTTACAGCTGCAACCTTTAAAGGGATGAGTAGTATGGCTAATGAATGGATGTGCTGATACAGATGGACAACTGACATAGAAACTCCAACCACCAGTAAGTGAATGTGAGAGTAAATGAGTGTGAATGGTAGATGTGACCTTCAGTCGTCGAAGAGTCTAAAAAAAGCACTTCATAAGTTCAAGTCCATTAACCATTTATTTTCTAATCTGAGCATGAGCAGAGAAAGTGCTCAAAGGCTGTGCAAGACCTTAGCTTTCACAATTTCTCTTTAGTCTGTTTGCTGTTGATCAAGGTGAATTTGGCTTTGAAACATCATGAAGTGTTAGTATTATATAGCGTTATAAATGACACCTAAAAAGTTTTTTTTTTTTTTTTTTAATTCTTCTTTGTTGATTTTCATGCTTCCACCACAGCATACATAAGCTTTTTACTGGACAATACCATACAAAAAGTATTTTTTTCTTTAACAGTTTAAAGGGATGTTTCATTTTTACTCCGCCAAGGAGGTTATGTTTCTGCCGAGTCTGTGTGTTTGTTTGTTTGTTTATTGGTTGGTTTGTATTTTTTGTGTATGATGAAGTCCCATTACTTAACACTGGGCTGTAATTTGTCCTACCCACATCACCATGTGATTGATGACACGCTCTGGTTACACACAGAGTCAAGGCACAGCTAACAGCCAATCAGCAGTGAAAGCTGTGCATGCAGTTCTGCTCAAAGACACATCAGAGAGGAGGAAGTTTTGCCAATGGAGAAAGCCTGGCAGTGTTCCTGGAACCTTGGTTTCCAAGACGTATTAAGGCAGCAGACTTTCCCAAAATTGTTATAAACATCCCAGTTCTCTAAAACTCACAGCTACGAGTAACATTGCTGTGAGCCCATCAATGGTATAGAAACATGCACGGCAGTTCTGCTCACTCATAGTCGCTTTAACCGTGCCTGTTAATCACTCAAAACAAGGCTGCTGTTCATGACAATACAGAAATAGTCCATCATAGAAAGAGCCTGTGTTTGTGAGTACAAAATGCTACCCCCTATTCCACATAGAGTGAATGCACTCCACACCAAAATGCCACAACTCAGTCCTCACTGTGTTCATAAAAGCTTGTGACAGACGCTGCACATGGAGCAAAAATCTCAATGTAATTGAAATAATTGTGGAAGAAACAATCCACATAAACAACATGGAGTCATCAGACACTACAAACATCCACTTAATATCCCACTACTAAGTTGCCTGGATTAGATACTACTTTGAGACAGAGCACGGCATACACGTCCCTTTACCAGCTCAGTCAACTAGTATACTTCACAAGAGAAAAAAAAATACCAAACTGGACATACTGATGATTTTTGTCGCGAACACAACCGCTCTTTACTTTAGAATCAGACCTGGTCTTCTTTAGGAGAGGCTTTATGACTGCAGTTTTCAAGGGCTTCTGGAATGTTCCAGGTTGTCGAGTGACATGTTAACATGATGCGATTCTGGAAGTTGTTTGCAAGCAGGACAACACCTTGGAGTAGTTGACAGCTCGGCTCGGTTGAATGGGCCCACGGATTCGGAACATCATCGTGAGAGACCAAAAGACTGGCTGATGGAAAATTACAGTCGGTCTGACCCAAACTATTCCTTATCTCTATTTGTTATGGTTTCCCATCTATCTGTCCTTGAGCAGAGGTATCTACTCTCCTGGAATGTTTTGCTAACAGAGGCTCGATCCCCCCCTCCACTCCCTCATCCTGTGAACTTTGCTCTGGAACAGAAACTCTCTCTCTCAAGGCCGTACAGTCATCTTATCGGACAATAGAGACTATGTGAGGTCTGAGCTAGGACAAGGTCGCTGGACCCTAACGCCCCCGCTGCCCCCGCCTCCCACCCCATGAGCTTGTCTCTGTGTTTTCTGTCTCATTTGAGAGTACCTCTCCCTTGTTTTTTTTGTAAGATTTGATTGGACATATACAACTTTTCTTTGTAAACTTCATAATGAACATGAAGGCTTGACTTGCGCAGTTCCCGCTCGGCCCTCCAGCACTCCCTTTTTTGTGCCCTGACCGAGTCGTCATTCCTCCATGGCGCCTTCTGCCTATTTTTTAACCATTTTAGCCTTCCCAGGGCAGTGGTGTCCAGAACATTCAAAACACTTGAAGTAACAGAGTTCAACAAATTATCAACATTAGAGCAGGAGCATTTTCAAAGTCTATCATTTTCATGAACAGAACACCTGTCCTGTTATTTATGTGTCATCTGAACAACTGCAGGACCAGCCGGTGGTTTGGGAGAAACAGACAGGTCAAAGAAGACACAGAAATGATCAGGCAGGGCAACATCAACCACATTTACATTTGAAATATTAACCCCCTTTGTAATGAGCAGGTCCAGAGTGTGCTGTGCTCTGCTGTGAGTGGGGTCACACGCATTCTGAGTCAAACCAAAGGTTTCAAGGACAATACTGAGCTCTTCAATTGTTAATGATTTTAGGTGCAACCTGGACTTCCACAAACTTACAGTCCTTGTGCTACTGGATCTAAGCACTGCTTTTGATACAGTAGACCACACGATTCTTTTAAATAGACTAAGATACCTTGTAGGCCTCTCTGGTACTGCCCTTCAGTGGTTCAGTTCCTATCTCACAGATAGAAAATTTCTGGTAAGCCTACACACATGCTCCTCAAGGACCCATGAAGTGAAATGTGGTGTTCCCCAAGGCTCAATTTTAGGCCCCGTACTTTTTAATGTGTACATGCTCCCACTGGGAGACGTCATCAGGAGGCATGGTATTATGTTCCACAGTTATGCTGATGATACACAGCTGTACATATCCATGTCTCCTGATGACACAGGGCCCATTGATGCCCTTTTTAATTGTATTTTAGACATTAAATCCTGGATGGCAGAAAACTTCCTACAGCTCAACCAGGGCAAAACTGAAGTTTTAATTATTGATCCTAAGGCTCAGGGAGAGAAACTTTTATCAAAACTCCAAACCCTGTCTTTAACTCCATCCAATCAGGTTAAGAATCTGAGTGTCATTTTTGACTCTGAGCTCAACTTTATTCCACATATTAAAAATGTAACAAAAACAGGGTTTTATCACTTAAAGAACATTGCCAGAGTCCGCCCGTTTCCCTCCCGGGCTAACACAGAGATGCTAATGCATGCTTTTATCTCCAGTCGTATTGACTATTGTAACGCCCTGCTTTCTGGTCTTCCAAAAAGACCAGAAAGCAGGGCGTTACAATAGTCAATAAGTTTACAACTGTTACAGAATTCAGCAGCACGTGTGCTGACGAAGACCAGAAGGCGGGCACATATTACACCAGTTTTAAAATCACTGCATTGGCTCCCTGTGTGTTTTAGGATTGATTTTAAGGTCCTTTTAATGGTTTTTAAATGCCTTAGGGGTCTTGGACCTTCTTATCTTTCAGAACTACTTTTGCCATATGAACCCTCATGGACCCTGAGATCCTCTGGCACTGGCCTCTTGATAATTCCTACAGCTCGAACACGGACTTACGGTGAGGCTTCTTTCCAACATTATGGCCCCCGTCTGTGGAACAGCCTGCCAGAGGACCTCAGGGCTGCAGAATATGTTCATATTTTTAAAAGTAGGCTCAAGACCCACCTTTTTAATTTAGCTTTTAACTAATCCCATATTTTTATCTGTTACTTTTTTCTATATTTTTATTTTATTTATTTATATAATCTCGCCTTTTTACTTGTTATTCTTATTCTATCACTATTTATTTCATTTACTAGTGTTTTGTTTATTTATTTTATGATTCTTAGCCTCTGTAGTTTTATGTTTTTACTCCATATCTCCAGTGTTTCCTCAGCAGGGGGCTGCCTGCACTGGGGGCCGCTGTTGGCTCTGGCTGGGATGTCTCTGTCTTTGGTGGGCATCGTCTTGGACAGGTGGGGGGTCTGCAGCAGTGCTTTGCTGCAGTGGGCCCCTCGCTGGTCCTGTAGCGAGGCATGCTCGGGTGGAGGCGTCCTGGCTTTGGACCGTGGGCGCAGCCCAGTGCAGTCGGCCTCCTGGCGTTTCCTGACCTGGCTCCTCTGTACTCAGCCACACGATTTTAAATCACACATTTTAAATCATGTTATGTGTGTGCGTGTGTGTTTGTGTGTGTGTTGGGGGGGGGGGGACTGTTTTTAACATGTATAGCACTTTGTGCTGCATTCTTAATGTATGAAAAGTGGACAGAGATTGTTTTAGTTCTGTTTTAAAGAACACATACTCAAATGATGAGAACACCCCAAATGACAACCTGTACATGACCAATATGATCTCTCAATACTGCTTTGAAGTTGGGTGGAGCTGATTTTATTAGAACTGCATTACCAGTGTTTTTGTCAAGCCATCAGTTAAAAACAGAAAATCAAGATTATAAGAACAGATTGACTTTTTAATTAAAGATGAATTTTAGACAATGATCTAACATCACTCATAACAAGTTTCAGATTAGTTTCAGTAGGACTGGACATCATCTTCGTACAAGGGATATGAATTAAATTTCTCTGATTGGACAATCCAACTGTCCTTCTGTAATCTAGTCTATGAGGTGTGATTGTAGATGTAGCACTACGGAAGAATGTTGTCTCACATCCTGGGAGGACAGGGCAGCAGCAACAGTGAGAGACTCAATTCTCTGCAGGATTGAAGTTCTCAGAGAGATCCTCTTTTCCCAGAGTCATCAGACTGTACAATTTCCTGATCATGCAGCGGTTTATGATCTGGACTGTTTATTTCTACTACTATTGCTACTGAATAACCAAAATTCCACAAGGGGACTAATAAAGTATCTATCTATGGGTGAGGCCACGTCTCACAGCAGCAGCTCATCTAAGGACATCTGGAATTAATAAAGTAAAGAAAATCATGGGTAATTACATTTCCTTGACCCTCAGAAGTCATTTGATAAGTGGCATAAACCAAAGTTATTCATTGATTTTTTAAAAAGAATTTGTATTTTCTGTTCACCCTTTGTTCAATTTGCTGAAGAAAACTAAGGTGCATTTTTGTCAAATATTTTTACTTTTTTTATCATGGTACAGGCACAAATAAACCATTAGTAAATATATGACAAAACAATCCCTTTAACCTCCTGCTACATTGAAAAGAGGTTTCTTTAAACGGGTAATTAGGTGCATCAGAGAGCAAAAGGCCCTTTCCCGACTTAGAGATAATTCTAACACAAACCAGTCATACGACAAGAGACCAAATTAACAAAATAAATAAAACAATACAAACTTAAATTTGTGTTGAAGACAGATATTTTTTCATAAACGGTGAAGTCAGTTTTAATAGTGCTTACTGCTGCAGAAGTTTACCAGAGTCTGTGCAGCTTTTGATCCTCCTTAGCTCAATATATTTTTTAATTTTAACAAACAGACCTATGACAATGTTTTTGAACTCTGTGGCACTCTGCTGTTGAATTACCGAGCATGATAACTTAATTGTTTTCAACCAAAACATTTACACAAGGCCATTATCACAATTTGGTCTGCCAGGACATGCTTTAAATAAATCACCTACAATGATATCTAAACTGGATCTTCACAGGTGTCTTCAAATGTTTGAAGACGGCCTGTTTGAGCAGCATTACAAGCATTACAACTTTGTCCCACCTTGGATTCTACTTAAAACATTTTTTACTAAAAGCACCAATGAGTTAGGCTGACTAAATGATTATTGGATTTCTGGTCATTTATCTTTTTCTTTTGTGTACTCACATCCAGATTTATTCAGATACTCAGCAGACCTGAATAGAAGAGTGTAGCAGGAGAAAGTAGTTTCCCATGACCATGTAAAAGCCTTTCATTTAAGACACTTTTTTTCTAATGGCTTTGACTGAGGAAGATACTTCAGATGTTCTGATATGAGCTTAAGTATGTAAAAGATTAAACAGATTACTTGCACTAGAGTAAAAATTTTCTACACACAGCATGCACTCTTTATTAAAAGAATGATGTTGGGGTTCCAGGGAAAGAGCCAAAAAAAGGAAATGTGAAAAGCAGAGAAGTCCTCACCATTTGTCCTCTATGTCCTTTTTTCCTTGAGTGTTTGTGTGCTTCATTTTGCTGTCGAGCTTTCCCACTCTTTACTCCCTGGTCCTTGGCATAACAAGAAAGACTGATCAAAAAGAACCATGAACATAAAAGTTAGTCTTGAGATGTGCGCAGAGTTGTACAAACACTACACCTACACGTTGGCTGTCTGTACTCCCCTTATATACCTCTGTGCACGGGAGATATGTGCCATTTTGCCTTTTCTCCAAATATTTTTTTTGTTTCTACTTCCTTTTACAAAGAGAGCAAAGCTAGAATCCCCTGCTGTACTGGCAGAACAGAGTTGTATAAAACAGTATTTTATGTAGGAGCTGGCTCCTATAACAAATGGGCCCCTATAATAACTTAACAGGTTTTTCGCATTGGGAGATTGGAAAGGGGAGAAGGTGTATCGGAGCTTGTGTGTGTGTGGTTGAGGATGTGTGTGTGTGCACGTGTGTCATGGACAAGAACATGACAAAACGGCAATCAGTTTTCCACAATAACTGCTCTTTATATGCTTACTACTATGCAATGCAAAACATCTTATGTTTAGAGTCCTGATTTTCTCTTTATTCTCAATGCTGTGGCTCAAGCATGCATTATTTACAAAAGAAGCAACACAGAGTTAACTTAGGCATTACATATTTCTTGACTTAAAATGTATATCCTGGTGGCAAACAGACTGATACAACTGTTTACATTAAAACAAAAAGTGTTATTTGGGGGGAACATGGTCAGGAGTAAAAGGTATTGCCTGAAGGATCAGAATTCTGATTTGTTTCCATGGAGACCTTCCTTTGTTAGCCATGCCGTTGTCTGGCAAATTTCCAAAATCGTTCCATGGCTCCACTGTACAATCATTGCGAGTGTGTATGTGTCAGTGTGCATGAAAACACGTGCATCTATGTGTTGAAGTGGTTTTAAAGGTGCATTCATAGTTGTTACCAATTCACAGTGAGCCCCCGAGACTGCACCATTCTACATAAAAGATCACTGTTGCATATTCAGATGATCTGTCCCACGAGGGTCATTAAAAAGCATGTTTGGAAGGAGCCTCCAATCTCACGCTGCTGTTAATGAGCCATGGTTATGGCTTTATTAAAACTAACACTTGTTAACTGGTCTTTATGTGGACATCCTTGTAGATGGTTATAAATACTTTGAGGGAAGAGGTAGGCTGGCTGTATTTTTCACTGTCCTTTTCTTTTTTTTAGCTCAACACAGAGGCAAATTTATGAACATGCACTTAGCCAACTGCCAATATCTGATGACAGACTTCTGAATATGCAGTGTGCATTAACTGTTCAGTGTCAGTACTAGCCCTGATATTTTGGGAACGGATATGTGCTGCCAGACTCATAAGTGATATGAGACACTTGACAGCATTGTAATTCAGTGCGATGGGAAGCTAGCCATCCGTGGACTTGTGACAGAGCTCTAATTGTGGAGCAGCAGCTGAAAGCCTGTTGACAACCATTTCCATGCATTAGTGAGAACCACTTTGCTTTAGTTCCATTAAAACAATGTCTCTCCAGCTACTCTTAAGCTAACAACAAGGCACTATTTTTAAAATCTGATGTGAGATAATAAAAGGCCACAAGATGAACCACTGTTATAGAGATATATGAGATGCATGTTGAAAGAAAATCAGATCAACAGATTGAAGGACTTCAGTTCTGAATGTAAATTTAGAATTAGTTTTGTACAACAATCACAAATAATCTAAAAAAATACATTGTCAAGATTGGAAACTAAGTTAATGGTCACTTTAATGCAAAGGCAGTTCAACCAGTAGGTAGAGACATCTGCTTAGGGACCTTTTGCTCCCAGCTAACTCAATATATAAACATTGAAAGTGTGCGTCAAATAGGGATAGGTACCTTTCACATTTGAACCGATACCATACCGATGCCCTTTACCTGGGAATCGGTATCGGTTCTCAACGGTACCAATTTTCGGTACTTTTGCGTGTGTTTATGGGGTAATAAATATTAATGTGTTTAACATTAAGATCTCCAATTTTTTTCATTGTAAGTATATTTCTCAATACAATTTGACAGACATATATCAAAACAACATTCAACTGTTTGTATTGTAACACTGTAGTTGTTCCAAAAATTTCTTCAACATGAAAACCAGTAACTAAAATGATCCACAACTTAATAAAGTAACTGTATCCCTCACTTTAACTTTAGGGCAGTTTAACAATGGGTCTGACAGAGCTGTAAATAAAAAAAGCATTTACATTAACGTTACAAAGTACGAGGAACCGACATGAAAATGATAACTGATGTTAAAATGCCAAGCTAATACCATCTTAAACACGTGGCTTATTAACCTGGACCAGGTATCCTCCTTGTTGCATTTGCTGCCATCACCAAATGTTAAAGCCATTTCTTTTCCTGTGTTTTTGGCTGCAGACGACTAGTCACCATTGGACACAGGCGTGCTAACAGTGCCGAATGAATCCTTTGTGGTCGTAGATCTGAGGCTATCAAAAATTGTGCACTCTTCAGCTTTAAGGAAAATTTTGTGCGTCGCCAGGTGCTTCCTCAGATTTGAAGTATTTCCACCACTGGCCTTACACTTGGCATCACAAATATTGCAACGATCATAATCTGCATCACATTTAATAAAGTAGAGCCATACCTTCGAGCAATTTCTCTCAGCCATGCTTGCTTGTTGACTGAGCCCGCGGCTGCTGACGTCATTACGCTATTGCTGTGCTGCGTTCAAGTCCGGTATGGAAATTCACCTACTCTACCCGATAGTATGCCTGCTTCTTCCACTCCCTCACAGTCACAAGGATGCGTTTAGGTACCTAAACATGGCACCATTTGATTTTATGTGAATTGGTACTCGGTAGTACCTACAGAATTCGGTACCTCTTAAAGTACCGAATTTGGTACCCATCCCTTGCGTCAAAGGTGGATCCACATGGATCATTTAAGCTGCTCTGGTAATCTAAAAACTCCCCCTGACATATCCTGCATGTTTGGTACATTTGTGTAGGATGAGAGCCTATTGATTACTTATGTTTGACATCAAGGTACTGTATTACTTACTTATGTGCTGTGCTCTTGTGTTTGTTCTTTTTTTTTCTTTTAAGCAAAAAGGGTCAATTTTATTCAACAGGTGCCTATGCCACCATGTTGCAGCTGGCATTCTGTTAACTAGTATTTCACTTAGGTCAGATATCTGATTCAGCTCAACAACTCTTCAGCTTTAAGGAAAATTTTGTGTGTCACCTCAGATTTGAAGTATTTCCGCCACTGGCCTTACACTTGGCATCACAAATATTGCAGCGATCATAATCTGCATCATATATAATAAAGTAGAGCCATACTTTCGAGCAATTTCTCTCAGCCATGCTTGCTTGTTGACTGAGCCCGCAGCTGCTGACGTCATTACCCTATTGCTGTGCTGCGTTCAAGTCCGGTATGGAAATTCACCTACTCTACCCGATAGTATGCCTGCTTCTTCCACTCCTTCACAGTCACAAGGATGCGTTTAGGTACCTAAACATGGCACCATTTGATTTTATGTGAATTGGTACTCGGTAGTACCTACAGAATTCGGTACCTCTTAAAGTACCGAATTTGGTACCCATCCCTTGCGTCAAAGGTGGATCCACATGGATCATCTAAGCTGCTCTGGTAATCTAAAAACTCCCCCTGACATATCCTGCATGTTTGGTACATTTTTATAGGATGATAGTCTATTGTTTACTTATGTTTGACATCAAGGTACTGTATTACTTACTTATGTGCTGTGCTCTTGTGTTTGTTCTTTTTTTTTTTCTTTTAAGCAAAAAGGTTCAATTTTATTCAACAGGTGCCTATGCCACCATGTTGCAGCTGGCATTCTGTTAACTAGTATTTCACTTAGGTCAGATATCTGATTCAGCTCAACTTTACCTTAGGGGAGGCATTCTTTTGTTTAAATAATGATGAATAATGTATGACTCATAATGAATTAATGCATGAATTAATGTCGGAGTTATTTACTTTTACTCACCAATGGCCAAAAGTGCAGTCACTTTGAATTTAGTCAGTGAGTTCTCCTTTTATAGACCATTAGCTAACAGACATCGATTCACCCGAGTTGGTGGAAAAAGTGTTTATTTTTGGATCAATCTGTGACTTAATAAACCAACTCTACATTCTTATTTTAACTCCTTATTCTACATATTTTACATCATTGTGAATAATTTGCATTGTACCATGTAGTATTGAAAAGTGCAATTTAATTTTTCAAAAAGATTTTACTTCTCATTTGTGCTGTTGTTGTTGTTACTTGGTTAAAAACAAAGTAGGTCATAAAAGGCACGCCTCAACGACTAAGACTCAAAACACAGAGTTTAAAATGATGGAGAGTGACCCCCAATCACATCCACCTACTCACATCCTTTAAGGTCATTACATACTGAATGCAACCTGGTGACCATCATTGTGTTGCTCACCCATGTCGCGTTGCATGGCCATAAAATAGATCATTTTGCCACTGTCACGTCGCTCAGTGTCGTCACACCCCCTCAAGCTTTACCTTAATCATATCAAATATCATATATCTGCATGTACAAGAACAACTACTTCTGTTGAATAAGGTGGAACTAATGTACTCACTAACCAATGTCCCACTCGGACATGGAATGCCTCTCTAATGAGAGCTGGAATAAAAACAGTTGTTGTTATGTTACGTCCACACCGGGCGCAAATTGGCGAATTTGGCGTTAAGGGCGGCGCGTAAAGCCTGTGACGCGTCCAACGCGCCGCCCGGGGCGAATCTGCGTCAAGACGCGTCTTTGCATTGACTTTGTATGTAATTTTGACGCGAGTCCCGGCGAATTCGCGTCCGGTGTGGCCGTACCATTACAGGTGTCTTCTGCTTCTCCAGTCAAACAAGGTAAAGATACAGCTTCTCGTTTGTTAATTTGTTGTTTGTTAGAAAGAGCAACCAAAACTACGTGACGGATTTTGCTGAATTTTTCAGGGATGTTTTAATGGCCCAACTTAAGAACTAGTAAAGCACTTGGAGAGCGCAGACCTCTGCCAGCTCCACAGTTCTCACCCATATTGTGATTTTCACCATAAATATTAGTCCTACCTTTATTTCATCTAAATATTTAGATTCCTTGACCCTGAAAGTATACAAAATGCACAAATGTTGAAAATGTTTCTATCTCAGATCCAGACAGTGATCCTGATCTGATCAAAATCTAATCATTTGCTCCTTTTCCCAATCCGGACATTTCCTGAAAACGTCCATCCAAAAGATCCGTCTATTACTTTTGAGTTATGTTGCTAACAGAGAAACAAAAAACATATATAAATAACAAGCAGACACTGGCAATAACATGACCTCCTTGGCAGAGGTGATGATTAGATTTTGGTGGTGATCCAGATAATAGTCATTAGTGTACAACTTTTTTTACTCAACCACTGTCTAACTAATAAAGATATCAACATGATTCTGAGGGCCATGTGTGAGTTTTCAGGGTCAGGGAATCATATTATGATGGTAACTTTATAATGGAACTATTGCTCATAGATGAAACAGCAATATGTGAGCTACCTTGGAGAAGATTTGTGCTCTCTGAGTGCTTTTTAGTTAGAAGTTATACAGTTATTGAGCAAAAATGATCGTGACAGTTTTCTGGATCACCTCCAAAATTGAATCATTTTTAAGTTGGGCCATTACCAACATTTCTTGAAAAATTCAGCAAAATCCATCCAGTAGTCTTTGCATAATCTTGCTGAAAAACAACCAAACCCATGCTGGAAAAACATAACCTCCTTGGTGAAGGTAAAAACAAATGTCAAGGATTTATACACATTTTCACATTTTTCATGCTGAGAGTATATTGTGACAAATTGATACTTAAATCTCAAGAAAAAAACAGACCCTAAGTGAGGTGTATCATTTCAAAATATAATCGAAGTTGACTTCAGCAGACAAATATCAGCTTATGTCAGACTCTTGATTACTTTTTACTATGTTGGAGGTGTGTATCTCTTCACCTTCTGTTACTCCCTTTTGATCGTCCCTCCGTTTTCCTGCAGGTTTGCTTGTTTTTTCGTATCACTGAATTATGTTTTCTTTTCAGTAAAAGAAGAAACATCTGGTGGGGTTATCACGACCTGTTGTGCAGTGTACTGTTTGTTCCCTTGTTAAATCACTAGACTATATATTTTACAAACCAAAACAGACTCATATTATTTTGCTCTTTGTTTGAGTATTGTCAGCATCTCGATCTACTATTCTTCAGAAGTTTTTTTTTTTCATATATATTGTTTTTATTTTATATCTGAGCAAAACATCAAGATTCCAAAGGTTCAGTCTGCTGAAGTTGGACTGGGTTCATACTCTCTGTTGGGTTTGAATGATTTTTTAACTGGATATTTTAATTTTAGATACATTGATTACTGAGAATGTTGTTAATTTCATGTTGAATATGTAGGTTTGTCAAGAGTACAGGCTGGTATAGTCACTGAGAACTGTGCTCCAGTAAATCTGGAGGGCAGTGAGGAAACACTGATCCCTCAGGTGGCTTATTCCCTGCAGCAGTTGTGTCACACTTCTTTGACAAAGAGAGTGGGACCAAAGAGGAGGAAACCTCCACAAAACCCTGTTGCCCCGGGATGATTTTCTCATTTTCAGATGCAGGTTTTAAGCAAGTTTAAGGTCAAGGGGAGAGTCCTGCCATGTCCATCACATCCGCAATTATCCATGTTCAAAAGAAGGACGGCCTTGACATAGCTCCAGCTGCTGTTTACATCCAACTGCAGGAAAAGATTGCCGGTCAAAACATGCCAGTGCATCTTCTAGCCGGCAGCAGTGGCAGCAGCATGCTCCACATGAAGGCAGCGTGCCTGGTGCATGCCCACCACTGTGAGGATGCCAAGACAGAGAGGCAGCAAGAACTACAAAGAATGTTTCTCTCTTGAATTGGAAGTAGATGATAAAAAAAGGAGAAGTACTTTGTCAAGAGCCTTCTGAAGCCAGCAAGGCTTCTGGATGTGTGAAGGGTGTCGTCATAATCCAAAATATATGCCCAACAACATTTTAGACAAATTAAGGGTGGCATAGTTTCAGGCTCCACAACTTACATTCAAGTTCTTAGAGATCTGTAAAGCAAAAAGAAAAAAAATCTCTTGTAATTCAAGAGTTAGAAAGTACAAGGCATTTAAATGGTTTTAAAAAGTATTCTTGTATTTAAAAGTATGTCCCTCTGGCTTCTCTGGACTGTATTACGAAAAAGCATTAATGTGACATAATCATATAAAGTGCTAAAACACAGAATTGTCCCTCTACTTGAAACTGATTGTAACTAGTTTATAAAGACATAAGGCCACAGAGTTCTCAAACAAGATAAACTGTATTTGTCATCTAAGTTATTGACAGATGCTCCTTACATTTTCATCTTAAGTCAGCTTTCACTTAGCTTTTAACAACTCACCTTTTTATTTTATTTTTACTTGCATCGAACTGCTTTAATTCTACTTTGCTTCACTCTATAGTTTTCTGTTGACCCTGCACATACAGCTATTGCTTAACACATTTCAGACACTGATGCCTACATAAGGTGGCTTTAAGTTGTATACTATTATCATAATGCTATGTTATGGGGCGTTGGTGGTGCAGTCTAATCGTGTGCTTAGTTGGAAATTAATTCCAACACTTAATTCCAAGTTGCTCCCACTGCTGCGTCAGTGCTGTGTAAATGGGCATGAAAGGGTGTGAATGTGTTTGTTGATACTGATTGACAGCTGACACAGAAACTCCAACCATCAGTGAGTGCAAGTGAGTGTAAATGGGTGGATGTGATATGAGGTGTAAAGCTGCTTTGAGAAGTCAAAGACGAGAAAAGTGCTATTTAAGCTCAAGTTTATCCACCATTTACCATATAGCACAGCAAAATTAAACAGCAATAATAATAATGATAACTTAGAATGATTTAAATATCAATGTCACTACTTATTCTAATCGTTAACATTTTCAATTCTTGATTTTATTAATGGTAGTATAGCATTGTTATTATGACTAAAAACAAACTTCAAAGTAACTAGGGACTAACTAGGGTCCACTCATCCTTACCTGATAAATCTGGGCTGCCTCCGCTGCCATAGAAGTGTAGGTGTCCCATTTTTCATCCTCTTCTAGGAAGGGTAGAGCCTTGAAGCGAGGATCCAGTGCTGGAGCCATACAGAGAACGGGCTTGTCACTCTCGTATCTCTTCCCAAGACCCATGGCCACAGCATTTTTTATCTCCTTGTAGCTGCCAAGTCTGTAGCTTGAATCTTTGTGCAGTGGCATAGCTGAGCATGCAGCAGTGTAATGATGGGTGATTTGGGGGTCTTCTCTTCAGACATGAAATGCTTTGCAAATTAAAGTGGCGTCAAAGTCTTGGTAACCTCCTCAGGACAGGACAGGTCTTCCTCAGTTAAAGTCCTCAAGTCTTTGGCATTATTCTTTCTGGCTTCTGCATAAAATAATGCTGCGCAAATGATCAGCTGATGCGCTATGAACCGCTCCGACATGTCCTAAGTGCTTTACAATCTAGTAACAACATCTGCCACTTTTGGTCGAGGAGGTTTAGTAAGCTTTGCTTTTCTCCCAGGACATGGCTTGAGGCTGTGCTTTTCCTGAAGAAATGCTAAAATGCTGCAAATGCATCCCAGGAGGCCTTGGTGGGGAGTGCACAATGAACAGCCAGATTTAAACCGTGGGCAAAGCATTTAACACGCGCTAACTTCGCCAGCTCGAACGCGTTGGTCATGTTAGACGCATTATCCGTCTCTAAAGCTGCATTCTTATCACCAAGCCCCCCATCCATCCATCACAGCCAGAAAGAAATCTGCAACATTTGATCCAGAGTGGCGGACAAACATTGCTTTTGTTTGAGGAACATGGAATACAATATCCGGCTGTGGAGAAACACGGAGGCATGTTAACGTCACATATGACTGTGTTGCTCTCCATGTCCAAGAATTACATGTGATGGCAGCTCTGCCTGCAGAGGAGGGGTTTCTTTGATTTCTGTGACTGCTGTGCCTATGCACAGAACATAAAGCATTTCAGAGCATCAGTCATTTTGAGTCAGTACATGATTGTTTAGCCTTTTTAGCAGCCACTGCTCGCAGCTGTTCTGAATAGTGTCTCACTGTGGAGATGGAGGTTGGTCATGTTACTGCAATATTTACCTTGCATTTGCAAAGCCTGCATTTTGCAGAGCTCATGTCCAACTCGTGACCTCCTGCTACGCTCTAAAATCCAAAATGCGCCTGTATCTTTACTTTTAGCTTAGGTAAAACTAAAGCTTAGAAACATTATCTTAAAATGTCAGTTGCCATATTTATGGAAATTGATGAAATTTGACTATCTGTATTTTATCTCAGCTTTCCTATATCTTTATCAGGTAAACAAAACATCTAAATATTACTAAAGTATTGTTATATTGTTTAAAATAACAATATCAAATTTAAGTTATTGTGTAGGTTTGTGCAGTATCACTGAGATTTTGATATGGAAGTTTAACTCTGATCTCACATTTATTTAGCTTTGTAGTAATTTGTAATTTGTATGATGAAATTTTGCATGGTCACATCTCTTGCCCACATTTGTGTATCAAAGGGGCTTTTTCCTGTTAGCTCAGGAGAACCATCATATCCATCAATTCAAAAGCAGACGTGGATATTTCAGTGATTTCATTGCTTTTTCCTGGTATTTTTTAAAAAAGAAATTATTAAATGTATTGGAACTTTCCCAAATTAAGGTCATTGTACTAATTATTACCTCCCAGAGTTAGCAGTGCAACAAAAGATCGTGATAAAGTGTCCTGCAGATGGAAAGATCCTGTTTGATATTTATCTGTTGGCATTAATAAATACCAAAACATAGACAAGTATAGAATAACTTTACTTACATTTTTGTTATTCAGACTGCACATGCTGTATAGTTTGGCAAACAAGCCTTTTATTCCTTTTGAAGAAAACTTTACTTACTAGTTTATGATTAGATGTGTGAAAAAACTCACTGAAATCACCGTGGAGAAATTATTTAACGCTATTGTTTATTAATAATCTTTTGTTTACATCTGATTGCTTCTCAATACAATAGTTCTATTAAGTTTGCATTGGATGTTTGTTTTTTTTTTCGTTCCACTTCCTCCAATATAAATTTTACCCCCACAGGAAAGCTAAGCATTATGCAAAGCAGGATCTGTTATTCAGCTTGCATTACTTTGAATTATTTGGATTATAAAAGGTACAATGATATGTATTCACTTTGCCTAGCCTCTCTGCACTTTTGGGCTCCATCTCAGGTGAAATTGGACCATCACATCCCTCATTGCTTGGCTTGCCTCCCTCCCTCATGTGGAAAATCAGTAGCTGAGGCTCAGCAGTCAATCATATGGGAAGACTGACTTCTGCCTGTGATGCCTATCTATAGTTAAATGGGGATTTAAGCACTTCTCGGCCTCTCATTTGCTCTCTCACTCTATTTGTCTCCCTCAAGCTCCAAAATGGAGTATTTTGCTATATTGTGACATTTATTGTGCCTGTATCAACAACAGACTTTGTTTTTATTCCTTACAGCCAATGCTTTATCCCTTCATAAAGAAATGCATGTTGTGCATGGCACTTAGGGAGGCTTTGTCTTAGGTAAAACATCACTCAGCCAAAGTCGAATTACCTTTATCATAACGAAAGCCTATTTAAGACTGGCAGCTCCCATCTGTGGATGCCAGCTAAGGTAGATCAAGCTTGTTGTGCCACTAGAGAAACAAATGGCACTACATTCAGAGATGATGGAAAACACCATCACCCATAATGGTAAAGACCTTTTTACTTTTCCCCCTCCTTTTTTGATGTATAGTCCAACCATTTCCCCTTGAAAACAGCCCTGCATGGTACATTTCTGTTTTCTTATTCATAGGTCACCAGGCTCTTTATGTCATAATTTGCCCACGGTTCATACCACTGCAGCTTTCCTTTTGATGGGTTATGTGGGAATTGTGTAGAGAAATATTTTTCATTGTTTGCCCCATTTTGGACCTGTCAGCACAGGCAAGAGTGTCAAATAACTTAGTCCAAAGAAACTTCAAAGTTTCGTTTGTATGGCCATTTCATTTGATTGATTCCATGAGTACAAGGCAGCAAAGTGAAGTGTTTCTCTTTTTACTTCTTTGTCAGACTAAATTTGTACCAATTAGAATTTCTCATTGTCTGACTAACACAATTAGACACTGCGGTTGAAGATTGATTTTCTTCTGTCAGTAAACTCTTCATTTGGACTGGGTAAGTTATTAAGAGTAGTCTTCATTTAATTTTAACTAAAAATAATGCATAGATTGTGTTTGCAATGCACAATACTACTATTACTAATCAGACAATCAAACTCGAGTCATAGGGACTCGGACTTTAGTCGAGTCACTAATATGACGACTTGCAGCTCGACTTGGACTTGCAAGGTAAAGACTTGGGACTCGACTCAGACTTGGGAGACAATGACTCCAGGCTTGACTTGACTTGAGACAGCATGACTCGGAAATTATGTTTTGTTTTGACGTGGATATCATATTATTCTAGTAAGACCAGAGCGCTGTGTGCACGCAGCGCACTTGATTAGAAGAAAAAACTTGGGACTTGCTTGAGGCTTTGACCCAAACGACTCGGACCGGAGGGACATAGGCAACTGTCTGACAATTGCATGATAATTATACATTTTATTTCAGTGCTTCTTTCATGACACTCAAGGTTCCCTAACAAAATAATGGACAGTGCTTAGAGGGAGTAGGAGAGATTGGATCAATGAGTTTGAGTCTGGTTTTAAAGAGGCATAAGGAGTCAGTGTTGCCGGGATCAGGGGGGAGTGAGTTCCATAACTGAGGAGTCGAGCAGCTGAATGCTCATTCCCCTCTGGTGATGTCGGGGAGCAGAGGGGACAGAAAGATAGAAAGAGGAAGAGGATCAGAGGATGGAATACTGTTAAGTTGTCCATGGTTTTGCTGTTTGGCATACATTTAGACACTTGCTATCTTTTTTTGCAAGGGCTACGAGAGGAAAGTTGGTTGAGAAAGCTGAAACACGGGCATGTTGCTCCCTTGCAAAGCAAATGTTCACTTTGACAAACTGAATCTACCCAGCTATATGTAAACCAAGACAGGGCAGAAGTATGTCTGCTCAATTAGGGGAAAAAGTATCATTTAATATTCTGGTACATATTGGGATCATGATTAGTGATATCACTACATGCACCGGATCATTTAATTCAAAGACTCCTAACACCATCATTATGACCATTAAATAGTGAACTAGAAATTAAAACATGAAAAATACAAACACCTATAAATACTTTATTAAATATAACATTTTAAAGATTGAAAAAAGACGAAATCCAATGCAACATATCACGTTGCAATGTATGTTTTTAATCACCATTATTCCATTTTCATGATTGTGTAAGCAAGTTAGCTACTGTACTTGAGATTAAAACTCGCTTAATAACCAGGTCTTTTGTATTGTGTAGTTGAATCTATAACTTTTGCTCCACTTGATGTGCTGAGTAGCAGTCTAAGTGTATCAGCCATATTATCCTAAATGATCATAACCTGTCACACAGCTGCTTGTTCATCTGCATCTTCAAGGACAAATTTGTTAGCTCTGGGACTCACCAAATGTCGACAAACCCCACTGAGTGGTCTCACTTCCTTTTCACTTTGTGTCTATTAGCTCTTACAGATGACCTGCATGCTCATCAGCTTGAAATGCCAGCTCAGTTTTCTTTGATTAAATTTGAAATGACTTTAAGGGCAAATAGGAGATAACACTGAGAAAGACAGAGATATTGAGAGGGTTTTTTTAATGCTATCCTTCACTTTGACTTACAGGTCCCTCTGGGTAATTAAAGTGTCTTGCAAAAAAAAGCTGATAATATAGGTCTTTGCTGAATACATCTGTCAGCAGCAGAACTTTTACAAAGTTTTGGGGGGCTAACTAGGATGTATGGCTGCAAAGATGGATTTAAAAGCCCAAATGTACTGAAAACCAGAACCAAAAAGCAAAAAAGTCTCACTCTGCTAACTGTAATAGGAAGAAGTCATGCACAGAGTGGGCAGAAAGTAAAGAGCATTATAAAAGGAATGAGGAGCAATAAATGATGAAGAGGCGTACAGAAAATTTGGGTAATAAAATAACCACACAGTACTATGGCCATTACAGACGGGATGCATGTTAACATGTAAACAAATGGCTCAGGCTTAGCAGATGCTCTTATTTGCAGATAGCTGTATCCTAAATCCTACATCGCAAAGTCTGTTTATAAAGTATTTGTTGTAAGTTTGTTTGAGGGTACATAAAAACTTTATGTTGAACACATGACTTCTCTCCATTATTGTATGTAAACTTTTACAAATAAAACTAGAAAAATGTATCGAGGCCGTCTGATTGATGGCAACACCACACAGGCACTATAGTTTTGTCAATCATACAAGGAAGAGGACTAACCTATGTCCATCTACATTGATCTCTGTAGAATTATGTAGACCAAAGACGTTCATTTGACAAAGGGTGTGGGGGGATGATAATATGCAGGATGTGTCCTTTTTCAAACTCCATTGCTTACTAGCCTTGCAGAGCAGACGGACCTGCCTGGTTCTGAAATCATGCATGTCCAACTTGTCATCCTTCATTGTCCAACAGTTTTCACTCGGCTAAATGCTTAATGGCCCATTCAGGGAAGAGAGGTGGAGGCAGCGGAAGCAACAGAAGCAGTGGAAGCAGCGGAAGTGTGACGACAACATGAAGTGACTTGACAGGAAGTGTTTGAAAATAATGGCAGCTAATGCTGGTTAGCCTGTGGCCATCATACTTACTCAGTGATACTTGGCCAAATATGCTCTCCTCAGAAGTTAACTTTGTAGGGATTGTCTTTGACAAGGTTCATGTCACATGTAAGTATTAAATGACACGTCTGTGTGGTATAATTTAATGTGAAACTTTAAATTAAGGTAGTTAAGCGAATGGTTAAGCTAACAGGTAACTGCTAGGTTTAGCCACTAGGTATGCTACGTCATAGGAGTGCTGCTTGGCATGGATTGGTCTGTGATGAGTTTGATGAGCCGAAAGATCATCCAATCACAAGCTGTTGTTGTTTTTGAAGATTCTGCCTCTGAAAACATTTTTGCGGGGCTTCTTTCCAGATGGATTAGTGGATATTTCTATTATGGAATTATGCTGTTTGTGAATGTAAGAAACTTTGTAAATTTTGCTGCTGCCTATCTTAGCCAGGACACTCGTGTAAAAGAGATTTTTAATCTCAATGAGTTTCTTTTCCTGGTTAAATAAAGATTAAATAAAAACAAAATAAAAATAATATATAATGCAGTAAAATTTTGGTGGCACAGTTCGATTCCGAGTTCAGTTTGGCATGTTCTTCCCGTGCATGTGTGGGTTGTCTGCGGGCACTCAGGCTTCCTCCCACAGACCAAAGACATGCTGAATGGTTGTCTGTCTCTCTGTGGCCCTGTGCTCGACTGGCAATCTGTTCAGGGTGTACCCCCTCTCTTGCCCAATGACAGCTGGGATAGGCTCCAGCCCCCCCACAACCCCGAAAGGGATTGCCAGTTTGAAAATGAATGAAAGAATATACGGTAAAATCCCTTCATACTACTTTCACATCAGGGGTACTCTTTACAATACCAGTTCATCAGATGCAAATATAGTCTTATTTTAATATCTGGTCAAAGGGCTAAAACTAAACCACACCTTGCATTCATGGACCTTCATTTGATAAAATATTATTACACATTATGTTCATGTATGTTGAAAAAGAGGCAACTTAGAGCCAACATAAAGGCAAGACACCTTATTTCACACTTTTGATGGTAAAATAAGAAAAGGATCATGATAAAGTTACACAGCCTGCCTGTCATCCCCCTCTTGCTCGGCACAAAGCATTTAGCATCAAGGTTCAAATACATGAGCTCTTCAAATTCAGGAGCAGCTGGCTTGACCACAGAATCTCTCATCTGTCTCTCCCATGTGCTCTCCTTGCCACAGGCCTTCAGGCCTGGAGCGCTTCCGTTGTTTGCAAATGAAGAAATATTCCAAATTTTGGTGCAAACCAGATCACTCCCTATACAAATAAGCCTTGTTGCTAGCACCACCTTGTTAAAAAAGCTATTTGCTTTTGGTTGAAAAAGAGGTGCAATGTGGGACTTAGACTCCAGTTCTAAATTAATGCAAACCTCTTTCTCTATTTTTCTCACTCTTTTCTGCTCACTGGTTTGCAAATAGCTGTTTATTTAAACTTTTACTTTTACCTTTATTTACAAGACAGACTTGTGAAATTTGATGTGCTATTGGAGAAAAAAAAAATAGATAGATAAATATTGAGTCAAATTTATCATCCACTGTTGTCATGTGCGCCCCACCTGCCTTTAGAGATAAATCAGTGTGTAGCTTATTTTGTCACGAGTCAGGAATGAAACATGAAACATCTGACTCTTAAGAGATTAGAAGTACAAACAAATCTCTCCAGGGCTATTGATGATTATAATCCACATGATCAACTCAACACTCTTAACTGAACTGCCTATTTTAACACCTCCAAGATCTTTGCATTGAATAGGCATAGTTGCTGATGATTATCATTTCATAAACTTTAATTCACAAGGTGTACAACTGTGCCTCCATGACCTCTTTTTGACTAAAATACATGTTGAAAAATCAAATACCCATGTGGCCAAATATATTTGCACCACTGACACTCACAGCAGTAGAGTTTATTATTATCTGTCCTAACACCAGTCAGATTATTTGTAAATGTGTAAACTGTACACTGTTGTGTTTGTTTCTCTGATGTTGACTTATCTGAACAGCTCCAATTTGATTTTTACACAAAAGGTTTCATGCTGCTGTCTGTCCTCTGCATTAGAAAAGTGTATCCATATAGTTTGGTATTATAAACTGGAAATTAAATGCACTTCTTAGACAACTTACAGTATAAAGTTTGTGTTCTAACTGCTGTCATTTCTTTTGATAGATTAACAAATCAATGGATTAATCAGTGAAGCATTATGCAGGACAAAGTTTACACAGAATAACTTCTCTTTACTTAGACAGACATATGACAGATGTCCAAACATATTTTTTGTCTGCTGTTAATGTGCTGTTAATTGTATTGGAACAGGAGCACCTGTGTGATTGACGTCTTTTTTAGATTGCTCCTGCAAATTGCATCATCAAATTAATGAAATTACATGCTGGTGCAAACATGGCAACATCACTTGGCATCTGAACACTTTTTGTTTCTAATTGGCCACTTTTCATAAGGCGAGTCAGTGACTTTTGCACAGACATCACAGAAGACACAAAACGCTGACAGACAGTAAACACAAGAGAGAAAAGCGAGACGGCTGTACAGAGATATGCATCCAAACTCTAGCAGTTATACTAAAATGATCCTTCAGAGAAAACATGAAAACATAGACATATGTTGGTCTGCACTCATATCCTATCAAATCATATCACACTGAATATTTTGCTTTTGGAAAAGATTTTTATTTGCAAGGTTGCTTAACCTTGCTTGTGAGATGTTACATCCTGTGTGTGGCATTTAAATTTGTGCTTGCTAGATGTCAAACTGCTCTCTCAACATATGTCCCAGAGTAACATCATATATAATCACCACCATCCATGGATATAAAGATGTTAAAATTGACAATTTTGATGATTCTGAAGTGTAGAGGATATCAGTAGTACATGCAAAAACCACCATACATTCCAGTTGATTGGTCATTCTGAAATAGGGTTGCAACTAACAACAATTTCTATCCTTGACTAGTAATCAATAAATGACTTGATTAGTTGAAAAGTCAGTTTTTTTTGCCCCCAAAATTTACCCAATGGGTCTTATTATTATAATATATCAAATAATGAAGCAACAGAATAATTAAAAATACTTTTATTCTTATTATTATCACTACATCTGACCATGCTCTTTCAAACTGAAAATGTGTAGCTGAAGAAGTTAAAGCCACATATTTCTAATTTACTAAGCATAACTATTGTTAGCCTAACATTGATGATTTTGTTTGAAAGTGATGCCTGGTAACTATATAATTTGCACATCGACATGATTAGACTTTGCTTTTGAAAAAAGAATATGGCAAGTTGAGGGGGGATTACAAGGTAGTAGAAGGAAAAAACTAACTCATAGCCTTGAAGCTGGGGTTGGTAATTTGATTTAGGTACACTTTTTGTTATACAGGTTAAAATGATGGCTCTGTCCCAATGGCAATCAAAGCATGATGTATTCTTAAAAGACAGTGAAAAATAGCCACTGTCCACAGCAGGAGTACAACAGAGAAAACACCAACCAATTACCACAATTTGCTCCAAATTTTTAAAGTAATCAAATCCCATACTGCCGTTTTGCCCACCTTCTGCACGTTCATTTTGCCAGTGTGCACTGAGCCTGATTAAATGTGCGTAGTCGAGTTGAAGGGGTCCAAGTACGCTGGAGAATGCAGGCCTGTCGAGTTTTGTCTTTGAAAATAAGGGAAGCCCTCTGTGTATTTCCTACAGCGGAGTCAGACATGACTAGGCATAGTGCAAAACAAATACTTTGTGCTAAGGACCAGTTTTGAGCTGAATCAGAAATATGGTTGCAAATCAGTGGCGTTTGTGCATGTGGGGGGGGGGTGTTTGGAGGAGCTCCAGGGAGTAGTAGGAGGGGCTAGGCGGAACCCTGAGATGCTATATTCAAATTCATGCTACTTTTCCAAACTTACAAATCCGAGCTTTAACTGCAGCTTTTTAAGAGACACATCCGTCATGATTTGTGAATGTGATGTTCAAAGTTCAGGGTGGCACGGTGGTGCAGCAGGCAGTGCACTTGCTTAACAGCAAGAAGGTTCCTGGTTCCTGGGCTAGGCAGGGCCTTTCTGTGTGAAGTTTGCATGTTCTTCCAGTGCATATGTGGGTTCTCTTCCTCCCACAGACCAAAAACATGCTCTTTAGGTTAATTGGTGACTCTTGGGGCGTTTTCACATTAGGCCCAGTTTTGAACCGTACTGCAGCACGGTTCGCCCCCTCCCCCTCCCCCCTGGCTTTCATTCACACTTGCAGCATTGAACCATGCCCGGGCCCACTTGTGTATTTACTCAGTTTGAAACAGCAGGGGGCGATATGCACGTAACTGGTTACCAAACCTGCTACGGAGGAGAACAAAGAAGAGGCTACCATGGTAACCATTTCCTACACCAAACAACCAATGTCTACATTTCGCTCTCTTCCACATTTTTCTTCAAATGTGGATAAATAAAATAAAATAAAGATCCTTTGAGACAAGTCTGTTAAACTGAGAGTGGAGACAACTGAGACTGAATTTGAGTTACATTGTCACATACAGAGCTCTAAAATGTGATCTTTGAGTTTAAGATTGTGTTTAGTTTTATCTGTGTAAGCAGCTATCTGCCCAGTCTGCCAGCCATGGGGTTATCTCTTAAATTAGCTTGAACTTTAGCCATGCTCTTTAACTTTGACCAGGGAGCAGACAAAAACATCTCCACGGTGCCTCCCAACATGATAGGGACAGATGTGAGGATGATTAACTCCTTTTTTTTATCAGTATAGAGGATGAAATAAACTGAGAGAAATGAGGGTTTAGGATGCAGAATCATTACAGAGGGCATGCTACTATCCTATGTTTTTTTCAGGTTCTTTGTGACCACTGTTTGATGATGCTGCTCTAACAAAGAGAGAAAGAGCAGCAACATGACGCTGCTCCACTGAATAATCTGCTCCAAGAAACATTTAGATATCTAGGCATTCCACTAAAAACATACAACAAAATTTAATGACTATTCGGCATGAAACCCATCACCGACCATTTATGTTTCTAAGTTTTGTTGACCATGTTGACAAATGTTGCATCCCTACTCTGGAGTTAATGCTAGGAACTTTTATTGAAATTGTAGAGGGGCAAGGAAATGTCAAATATTTGCAACTGGAGTGGTGGAATATAGTAGACCACCAGGCAGGTGGTCTACATCAGCAATCCAGAGCAGCCAGTACCAGACAAAAAACAAAGACAAAACAAAAGGAAAAAAGGGGGACATCAAAAAGATTTTTTTTAGGTCTTATTTTAGAGGCAAAGAGAGTTTCTGCAGACATATCTGCTCTGATGGGCTACAGCTCTGAGCCCATCAGAGCAGATACTGGTCCTCTCCGTCTGCACTGACCCTGAACTTTTCTTTTTCACAAAGAAAAAGAAAGTTCAGGGACTACCAGAAAGGTAGAGAGGCTGTTTGCCTCCTGAACTATGATTGTTACATTTAATTGGAATTGGAATTGAAGGGCCTACCTCCCATACTACTTTTAGGGACTAGTTATACCATTAGCCGGCCTTCATTGGATTGTAAAATTATAGATGGTTTATAAAGCACTCCAAGCTCTGTGAGATCTGTTTTTCTGTGTTCTAGATGTTATGGGAAGCCAGTGCAAAGAAGGTAGAACAGAAATTATGTGATTCCCCTTCCTATTGTTGATACAAGTGCTGCATCATTTTTCATCAGGTGTGGTGTGTTAAGCAACTTGCTTGGACAGCCTGATAAAAGAGAATTACAATATCCCACTCTAGAGGATACAAAGAATGGACTATTTTTTACAGCACCTGAGAAAGCTGTCCTTTGAATTTGTTTTATGTGGAAGTTGAAGGAAAAATCTTGATTACCAAGATTTCTATCAGTGGTGCTAAGTGGCAGGGTAATGAAATCTAGGGAAGTATCATAAGAAAATGCTTCTCTAAGATGTTGTGGGCCAAGCAGAAGAAGACAAAGTTCTGTCCATATCTAAATGTCAACATGACAAGGTGAAGGATATATGACAAGAAATGAAATTGATCTAGCACAGAAACTTTAGGCTGTCCATAGCTAACTTTGGTGTGCAAAGAAGACTTTCTATTTGTGTGTTTAAACTGGAAATGATCTGATTAATTGGACTTGAGCCAATTAACAGAAGTCCTTTAAATCCCAAAAAATCCTTTAATCATTGTTGAAGTCAAACAATCAAAATTTGCACTGAAAACTGGCAAGACAAGCACAGAGAAAAGTCCCCAGTCTGAAGCTAACAGCAATCCATTACCAGTACGTGTTGGTGGCTTAGTCTGGCGTGCACTCTAGTTTCAATTGGAAGGACCAGGGTTCAGGCTCCACCCAGCTGCCACATGCCAATGCATCACTGGCCAAGACACTTATCCCTAAGTTGCTTCCAAGAAAAGTTGCACATAAAAAGGAGATGTGCAAGCTAATAATGTTGGATAACTAGGGCCATCAGAAAGTGCAAGCGACAGGGAGTGGTTGTAAATGGGTAGATGAAATCTGTAGTATGTCGTACTTCAATTTGTCAGATAGACAGGACAGGCACTATGCATTCTCAGGTCCATTTACCATTTACTGTCTACTTTTAAATATGGGCATTTTTAATAAACACAATAATAAATGCTATTTATGGTAATTTTTATATCAAAAATGTGATGAGTACATATTCAGACTTTGAAATGAAAAATTTGCATGTATTAATAAAAGGCCATAAACCAGTCATTAATGATTTCTAAGGGATTTTCTAAGCAATTTAACTGGGTATTTGGTAGTTTTGGTAGGGCATTAATTGAACATAATTTGTGTAGTTCATCGTTACCCCTACCATCGCCATTTACTAATATTCTACTAATTAGTTCCATGGGAGAAAGAACTGGAGAAAGTTGAATTATCTAGGTAATACACAGAGAAGTGAAACTGCAGTAGAAGAGGGAATCAAATGATGAGTTAGAAAAAGGAGTGGCTGGAGAAAACCAGACCATTCATGGTAGAAGAAGCAAGAGCGCATTAAAAGCGAATCCCTATGGAATCTGATATGAATCCTCTGTTAATCAATGACAGATACAAGAAGGGATTGATCTAAGATCTCAGTCTAGCTCTTAAGCTAAAAGGCTACAAAACAATACTGATTTAACAATCCTACAAAGGGCACAAACAGAGACTTTAGACTGACATTGACCCACTAATGTGTGTGTTACAGGAACAGACTCATTTCAGCAGCATCACTTACTGGGAATGTTTTTTTGCCCTCACCATTGTCTTTTATTTGGGTCAAAGAAGTAGAAGCGGAGCCAGAATAAGGGGGTAAGAAATGCCACTGGAACTTCAAAGAGGTTCAACATGATGCAATTGGATGCAATGTAATACCAAACTCAAGCAACTGGGCTTTGAGGAGCAGGTATTCTAACAGAGGGCAACAAATGTGTCTTAACAGCATGGACAGAAACCGATGGCTGTCATTATTTCAAGCAGATTCTTACTGATATGAAGACTTTAGCGAGGGTGAATCCTACGCCGCTCATTTGCATGAGTGTCTGTTTCAATGAGATGAAATTGGGGTGCAATCGTGTGACACCATATAAATTGCCTGCACAGATGAGAAATTGAATAATAACATGAACTTGCGATTCAAGCCACAAAAGAGAGAGCATTCTAATTTTAAGTTCCAACGAAAAAAGGAGGAAAAAACACTTGAAAAGAAACATGTTTGATTTTACATGCTGAGAATACCGTTGGAGGTTTTCAGCACGCTTTCAAACTATCAAACAATTGTCCAAAGGTTAAAACTTCATAGGCAAAGCTTTAAGTTTAGACACCTTCTGAGGGGGAGTTGTTTAATTATAAATGAAATCCCCTTTTCTCTAAACTGCCTCTAGTTATTACGTTGAGGAATTAATTTGGAACATGAAAAAGCTGGTATCACTGACGTTGCTTGCATAAGGTCTGCTTTCCTTGAAGATTAGTCATCTATCAATAGTTGTCGGAAATTATTAGTTTTTCCATTTGCAAGTGATTGATGTTAAAGTAAAGCAAGAAAATAAGGGAGCGGAAAAGAAACACAGAAACAGAGCACAGACAGAGATCAGTGCTATTTGTCGTGCACAAATACATCATGGCACTTTGTTGTTTGCCACATTGAAGGCTCGTGTTCTGAAGGAAGCTGACCTGCATATGCACAGGAGAAAGCTTTTGTACACTTATTTACCATAATTTGCTGGGAGCTGTATTCAAAGGCTGGGGGAAGAAACCCAGCCCTTTGAGATAAGCGCCCCTTTGTTTTTAATCAAAGCCGTGGCTTGAATGAGAAAATGTTCCAAATGACTAGAGTCAAATGAAAAGGGGGTTTAGGCAGCCACGCCGCTTTTAGAAATCAAATCAAAACACAGCTATGCAGGGGCAAGCTAAAATATTACGTTTTGTGTGCTTTTCAAGTAGTTTTTTTTGTAATAGCCTTCTTCTTAATATGTTTAACATGGACCAAGACCTGACTCATCCACTTGTGACTGTTAGACATTAGTGCATTTTTTTATTATCCCAACATGTTACAATGGATGGAAAACTACACCAGCTAAAGTGAACAAGCGTGTACGAGAAATTCTGAATGGGAAGGAAAAACAAAGGAACAGTGACGACAAAATGCAAAAGTGTAAAGAAAATGCATATATATATCTATAATCATTCTGATAATAAATAATTATCAGGGGCGCAACAATACATGTATCTATATTGAACCGTTCGATACAGTGGCCTCAGTTCAGTACACCCTATGAACCGAACAATACGCAATTTTGTATTTATTTATTTGATCAACTTCTGAGGAGGTGCTATGTGCTGAAAGTTCAATGAAACTGTGTTCGACTACTCCGGGCTGCACTGTCGAGCACAAATCCGTTGAGCTGCGTGCAGCACCTCCCCTTGCATTCAGCCAAGCTGCTGAGACAGAAGACGCTACATACGCTAGGGCGCTGCAACATGGCGAGTGCTTTACCTTCAGCTGAAATTGAAGACCCTCCACTATCATTCAGACCTGGCGTTTGGGAACTACTTTGGCTTCTGTGTTAAGTATGACGCTGATGGTAAGTGTGTCGTGGACAAAAACACAACAGTGTGTCAGAAGTGAAACTACGTCGAGGGAAATGCAATAAACGCCGGCATAATCCCGGTGTTAAAACAAGTGCAACCAGACAGAAACAACTAGCAGCACACATGCTGCAACCTTTACCTGGGTCATTTAGACAGCCATTAGCGCATGATTCAAAGAGGGCAAAGGAAATCGACCGGGCAATAGTTTATTTTATTGCTGTCGACATGAGACCCTTTTCTGTTGTGGATAATGCCGGATTTCAGGACATGGTACGGACACTTGGTACACTTATAGCTAGTTCTTTGTAATATTTACTCTGCTGCTAAGAATGCACCACATAAGATGGGTAAGTTTCCATTAGATACATTTATCTTTTTACTTGTTCTTATTTTTACATGGTGATGTTTTTATTTTTTATGGTTCTAAGTATGCACCGAAGAATGTGCCTGGTTTAGCTGCAAGAGTAACATTTAATTCAATTTAATGAAAATGTACTATGAGTTGAAACAACTATTGGTTATTTTAATAAACCACAAGTAAAAAAGGCATTGAAATTTCTGATATATTGTATCAAAAAAAATCAAGAAATTTATCAAACCGAACCGAACCGTGAATTATGTGTATCGTTGCACCCCTAATAATTATCCTTTTATATGCCTTTCTGAAAAGCCAAAACTAGAAACCAGAAATGAGAAATAAATTCAGAATCTTGTCACTGATAAGATTTTGTCTATGTTAAGTGAAGATTATGCCGTCATATCAGCGGAAGAACTCAGTTTCTGAGTGAGAAAGATGACCACTTCTCGTGTAACTCTGAACTGCAGTATTATTGGTTGATGCTTGTTTCTGGACAAATGCCCACTTGTGTAGCACTGCATATAAGTTTGAAGAGATGCTGTGGATCTTTAGTGTGAGAGGAAGATGCCCTGCCCTGTCGCTCTTTCCATTTGAGCTGTCAGTCAGGGGCAGTGTGGGAGATTTAGCTGACAAAAAGGAATCAATATCATTTGTCTCTTTGGTTAACAGTCCCTATTCAGTTCCCTCTTCTACATTCTGGGCCAAGGAGGTCTCACTCTTATCAGAGGCAGTTAATACTAAGTACTGGATTTTTGCAGATATCTGATATGTTGATATTTCTGAGCTCATTCTCGTCAATACCAGTAGCGTTACCAATACCAAGATACTTTGTCAAGAGTACAAAGTCTTTACCTATGGAAATTTGCTTTCCATGTGACAGCCTACTTGGGTGAAGATGCTAAAAAGAAAGTGATTTTTCTCTTGAAAAAAGTAACTCTTGATTATATTTACTCATGCAGTGATAAAAAGGTTAAGTATCATGGCATGATTGTGCATTTTGCTGATCTTACTGCCAATATATGGCTGATATTTATGGCCCTTAGACAGGTGGTAATATCTGCCAATACTAATATAAAGGTTTTCAGACCAATATCTGCCAACATCGATACAAATCAATGACATCCGGCATACCTGCAAATTACCTAATGATTTTATTTATAGGAAAAAATTAATTTCAATTTCTAAAGCAATCATTTTTCTTAGTTTATCCAAACCTAAATCAAGTTTATATATATATATATATATATATATATATATATATATATATATATATATATATATATATGTATACATTGAGAGAGAGAGAGAGAGAGAGAGAGAGAGAGAGAGAGAGAGAGAGAGAGAATTTTTTTTAGATTTTTTTTTTTTAATTTGTCAAATCTCAGCACTAAAACCCATCAGAACAAATATGCCTGAGGAAATGCTCTACATTAAAAGTTATTGGTTAGACTCAAACTTCCCTATATGATAAAGCTTTCAGTTAGGGCTGGCTCAGGTTTGGAAAAGCTCTTAGATTTGGCATCCTAAGCTCCTCCTTGCCCTTCCTTTATCTCAAAAACCCTCTCTCCATCCTCCATGTCTCGCTCTCCCTCTCTTTGTAGGCTCATTGGTGTGGGTGATGGCCTGTTGCTGTGGACCTACAAGCTTTAACTATTACAATGACAAATTTTTAACCTTTTATTTCACTTTATTCCATTATCATTACAGTTCCTGGTATCAACTTCAGAAAGACCGACATATTAAAATACAGGGCAGTTCCTGAAAATTTCACAAATATATTACTGCAGCTGTATCTATAACATGAATGTCCTGCTGCTGAGGACTTACTTGAAACCGAGTACTTTGGCTTACATTAATCATCTCCAGAAATGTCATGTTTTAACATAGATTTTCATGTCTAATTAGACATAACCCAATGCATTGGCTATTCAACTAATGCAGCTGTGTTAGTCCACATCGGTCCTCTCCACCTTATCAGCATTTTTGTTGTTAATGTTAATATTAGCACAATCCCTCTATCCATGGTTGTTATTGTTTATACCACCATATTAACTATCTTTACAACCGTACAGAGAGGAGGACCCTCTTAAAAATGAGATGTCACATCTCAGGGGCTAACCTCAAATTAATTTTAATTCAACAGAGACCTTTATGAAGAGGAGAAATTTATGGTTATGTTCTCCTTTCTGACTTTTCTTGTAAACCTGTACCTTATAAAGTGCCTGAAGAGTTACTGGTAAAGTGTTCGTAAATTCTTGCATGCTGGAGTTATCTCTATGCTAATAAGTTCCCATATCTGCTTCAGCCAGTAAGGCAGATATCAGAACTTATTAGTCTCAAACTAAGCACACCTTTGTTTATCAGGGTGAAGACAGTGTTTTATGCAGTCATTATTAAGAAGAGGAGAACTGATTTCTTGTGGACCAAATGGCGGTTGTATTTTTGTTGACAAAATTATTGATTTGCATTGGAGGAAAATTGTCGATCAGGGCACCAGTCTCAATCAAAATGCTGTCAGCTCCACAAACCCACCCTGGTTTTTGTTGTTTCAAATGGATGTTTCTTTTCAATTAAAACTGTACCTCATTAGGCTGATCTGCAAAACAGTGAAGCTATTTTTTTCTGTTGAGTGACCTTCTGATTTCTGCCACCAGCTACTTGCACAGCATCCAGGGATTACATGATGTGTGCAAGAGCAAGACACCTTTTGACTTTTGACAGCTCTTCTCTTCTGTCTTCTCTTATTTATATAAAATTATCCTGGAATCCAAAACAGAAAATTACTGTTTAGTAATCCTTAAAATGTAGATTGAAATATAGTCTGATATAGATCATTCAGTCTCAATTAACCAATCAATCTTTAGTTGTATATTACCAAATCATGACAAATCTTAATAGGTCAGTGCTATGCTTTTACTACTTTTTAGATGTTTTTAAAAATGTTTTGTGAGATAGATTTATTTATATGTTTCTTTATTCCAATCCCAACTTGAATTCATCATTCATCATCAAAACCAGGGTCACAGCCATCTCCCAGAGACATGTTGAGCGGCTAAGTGGGCAGAAATCGAGAGGTGTGTAGAGACAACATTCATGAATGCCTGGGCCATAAATTTGACCTGCACGTATATGTCTCTTTTGGATTGAAAATTTTTTCAAGAGGGTTCCCCTCTGTTTATGATTAAGGCTGTTATTGTGCTGGAATTAGAAACAACTATAGATAGAATGTTCTAACATTAACAGCTATAATTATGATGATGAGTAAGTTGCAGGGTAAGATGAAGCTGAGCACAGTTTCTCTATTGACTTGGAAATGTCTAGTATTTTGTCATTCCATTATAAAGGTTTGAGGATAGTGTATTAACATATAGGGAAAGGGGGTGACAGAAGGTGCATGTAGTTTTAGAAAATGAGACGTTTGAATAATGTTTTTACTTAACTTACTTAAAGGTGGAGTCAGCGATGTGGGAGAAAACAAGTGGAGAGGTTGTTGATAAACAAATTTAGACTCGCTTCTCCTTTCATACCTCACCCCTGGCTCCACCCCCGAAAGCTGATGGACGTGCATCGTCATGGAAATGGCCGTAGAAACTGTGTAGCTGACCAACGTAAGGTAACCCCAAATCGTCAGACAACTCGGCTGCCATTATTGATAACATCACAACAGTACATTTTGTCAGATTAGACAATAAGATGAATGCCCGACGGCTGTTACTGTTACGTGAAGCACCATAAAGCCTGTCCAACACAAAGACAGCGACATTCACGTGCGTTTTCAGGTCTTTAAATTTGTGGAGTTCCCTCCACCGTCGGAAAGCAACACCAATGTTGACCCAGGTCTTCGTTCTTTCATGGTCGTAGCCCTTCTTTTTCACTTTTCACTCCTCTGACCTTTTTCTTTTGGGCTGTTTTTCAGCCATTGCTACTGCACCTATTGCATCTCTCTCTTACGCTAACTGCGCACGCTACGCAACCTACCACTCCCCCTCCCCCCTCTGTCTGATCTGAGCATGAGTATGATCACCCCCTGGATGTGAGGGGGTGTACTCTGTTTTGGTGACTCGGCCCGAGCCACAGTATTTACCTGCTAAAATTCAGAGCCAAGGCTGTGTAATGAAACCTGACTTTTTTTCCAACATGCTGTCAGTGGAGACAACTTGTGGATGGAGAGGAGAAATACGGGGATTTTGACAAATACTGCATTAGATTAGAAGATTAGAAGATTGCTGACTACACCTTTAACTAGTGGAAAATGTATGCATGTTTTGGTACCACTACCACATCATGCTATAAACACATGTGACCTCAACCCCATCAGATGTATCTATAATTAGGTCATGGACACTGTGCAGGAAGTTCCTTTGAATTAGCTTGTACTTTTCTGTAGTTCATGTTGAAATATTCTGCAGCACACAAGTGTATGCATTTTATCTTTCTCTGTATTTCTGAAGGTCTTTTAGAAGTCACCACTAACTAGAAGCTGGGGAATATACTGTCTGGCTTGATGGAGAAGAGAGAGGGGGTCCCCCCCAAGAGGCCCCATCAGTCCCTGACGCTCACACCTCATACAGATTCTCTTTCATGTGGACTATTAGCATCAGGTAACGCTGCAGCCCAGTGCTTTGAAGTTGAGGCAGATATGAAAGAATCAGGAAGAAATGGGGAAAGGGGATGTAGACGAGAACTGAGTTAAGATATGACTACTCATTGACATGCAGGGTACCAAAGTGTTGCATAAAGCTGCACAGACACAGCACTTATAACATATTTGAATGCAATTATTAATAGGTTATATCCCCTCCAAAAAATGACTATTTTCTGTACAATTCAATCAAAGTGAAACACAAGAAGTCACTTGGCAGGGGGCTGAAAAAGAATTGCAGCATGAAGTCTTAAAAGACTGAATTGAAAAGCAGATTAAACTTCATGTGTTTTGATATTTACAAGCTCCCAACTAAACAAAACAACAGTTGTCGTGTGAAGAAAATGTTGGACAACAAAGTCGTTGACACAGGGACAAAACGGCAGTACTAGCAGCACAAAATGATCATATTTTTACATATTTTTAACATGTCAAGGAAATGAAGCAGCTGTCAAGTGAGAACTTGAGCATGTCAGATATACTGCTGTCACTGTGAAAGTTAATCCAGCAGTGTCGCATATTCCTCGTGTTTAAAGAGGCTCATGACCCAGCACTCCAGATGTGTTTCTCACACACCACTTTGTGCTAAGACTCTTCTCTGTGTGGTGAGTTTCGATCCAGAGCAGTCCAAGCAGCACGAGCGCTGCAGGGGAGGGAGATTTAGCTGAAGTGCTTCCACCCTGCTATGTTAATCCTGTGGCTACAAAGGAGGAGAGGGAGAGACAGACAGACAGACAGACAGACAGACAGACAGACAGAGGAGGGGGATGGGGGGGCAACACGGAGAGACTGGCTTGCATCTAACCAGGGATTGTTCTGCAAGGTTCAGCCAAGTGACAACACAAGCAATGCAGGTTACTGGATGTAAGCCTGATAGCCATATACCTTAGGCCTCTATCACAAATACGCACACATAAATAATGGACACACGCACAAACACAAGCACTCAAATTCCAGCACAGACAGAGAGTAGCCTATGCCCAATCAGTTCAAATCCTATGACAGCCAGAGACAAAGTGTGATCTGTACTGGTGGCTGTCATTTAAAAGTCAGCAGATGAAGGCTGCACCATATTTTGAATTATCCAGTTTCATGGGCGGATCTGGGATTTTTCTACGTAAGGGGCCGTCAAGAGGCCACTATTCACACAGAAGTATACAGAAGTATTCGTCCAACATGCATGCAGTCACATTAATGATAAAGCACATTCAGTCACTTCTTTATCAGACATTTTATTTTAAAAAGTTTAGACTGTAAAACTCATTCTCAATGAGCAACTTTAAAAAGAGTACAATAGTATTGAGAAACATGTTTCACAGTTTTGTACTTAAAAACATGCACTATTTTTCTTAAAATTGGTGTTCGTTCAAATGATAGTCTTCTTCTGTCAGCTTTATTGACGGTGGACCTGCCTATTTGCCACACTACTGCCACCAATGGTTGGTTATGGAATTGCATAACACAGATTTCAGATGGAGCCAATGCCCCTGGGGCCCCGCCCCTAGAGCTGCCACTGTCCAGTTTTCCTCCAACTGCATTGGATAAAGTATGTTTTTTTCATTTTTACATGAATGAAAAATGTGACTTGAAAAGAAAATATTGATTTAAAAATCAAAATATCTAAGTATTTTATCTCTAAACATAGGTTTGAAATTGTGATTTAGATTAAGCATTCCATTAAATGCAAAACCAGCATCAGTTCCACTTTTATTCAACTTCTCCAGGTCTAAATATTTAGATATATCAGATTCAAACCTATATTTTAAGTTTCACTTTTATTTATGTTTAAGTCAAACAACAAATCAAATTTCCCTTGCTGACTTGCTTGTGTAAATGGAAGTCTGAAGAAACAATTGTAGTAGGGAGGGGTCTCCCTGATGGGTGGAAGAGGATAGACCATTGAAATTAACCCCTTAAAGCTTGTTGTATCATATTTGATACATACTTTTATGATATCTTTGTCTAATTTATATGATCAACAAATTACAAAAAAAATCTGACTATAATAAGAAAAATGATAAAAATGCCTACAAGTGAATGATCAGTTGCCAAAAATGCCAAATGTATCAAATGAGATTAAAAAACATGTTAGTTATATTTTATTGAGATTTACAATTTTTTTTTTTTTTTTTTTTTGAAAGTGAAATTAACATTTCAGCTCCGAAAAGTTAGAATTTTCTGGCTTTAATTTGTGTTTTCAGGCTTCAAGGGGTTCATTAATATGTGAATTCTTATTTTTTCTAAAAAACATAAATGTATTACTATAGAATAATATTGAAAGATTTATATTCATACTTCACTTGCACCTTACACATTCTTTATGACAACTTGCACCTTATTATCTACTTTTATTTGCGTCACACTTTAAATCTGTAAACTGTAGCCTATGCAATGGAATCCCTTTCTGTATGCACCTGCTGCATACTGAATGACAGTAAAGTCTGTCTAAGTCTAAAATTGAGCTACTTCAAGGAGACTATTTAAAGCATTTGAAAAGAACTATTTCTGTTTTTCAAATAAACCTCGGAAAAGCACTTATAGGAAACAATTGAAGACACAAAATAATTTAAATCTGTCAGAAAAGTCAAATTAATACATTCTGTGATGTTGAAATGGCAGCTTTGATTATCAGTAAATATTTGCATACTAACGCTGTGGATGCAGCCTGTAATATCTCAGCTGTGTCATGGTTGACAATGCAGCTCATTTCTATCACATTTGTCTCTTTAATTTTCTAATTGTTTGGATTAATACAGAGGATTGGGTGCAAAAGTTCTTCCATGTATTCCACGGGATACGAGTGCGCCAGGAAAACACAACAAGCATTGTGTGTACAGTACATGTGTGTTTTCAGTTGCTTTTATCTGCTGCTTTACACAAACACCCAGAGAATGATTTCAATGATTGGGATGTTAAACACAGCTGCATTAAAACAATGAGTCACTCACCAAAAGCTGCAATTATCGGTATTAAACCCGAGTGCACCTAACCCCTCCTCAGAGTGGTTCAACAAGTCATCTCAGGGAACAACGTGTGCTTACACTCACAATGTTTAATTCAAGTGGCCCACTTGTAGCGCTCTGAAAAAGTAAATAAAAAAGGCTAACACTGTTGTTATAAACAATAACAATCCAAAACTATCGCAAAAACCCTTGGCTTCATTTTGTAGTTCAAACACATAATGAAATGGATTTCAAGCATGCCCTTTGCTCTCTCTTTCTCGTTTTTTCTCTTTTGCCCTTAAGCCCCCACCCAACCCTCAAAAATGTTTTAGTTAAAGTGATATTAGGCGAGAAGCGAGTGTGGGCGGTGATTTTTGGTTAAATGTGGGGGTAATCAGCTTAATGCAGAGTTAAAGGGCCCATGGGATGCCGGCCAAATCTCTAGGCTATTAAAGATGCACCATGTCCCTGGCAGTGACCTCATCCTCGGCTTTAATTATTGCAATAGTGTCTATCTCCTTTGGCTGCTCTCACTCTCCCTCCCTCTCTGTTTTTTTTTCAGGCCAACATGTTCTCACTACATCTATCACTGTTTTCTCTTACTTCCTAGCCCCTTGCAGACGTTGATTCTCCCCCTTTGCTCTTAAAGAGCTATATCTGATTCAACCAACTCCTTCTGACTCAGCCACCCTTCATGTCTCTGCTTCTGTTTCAGCCACTTCGACCTGTCGTTTTTTCAGAGTACATTATTCATTCTCACCCAACACTGTGGCCTCTGTGGCTCAGGCTGAAGAACTGCCCCACCATCAACTGGAAGGTCAAGTGTTTGAGCACGGCTCTGGCTGCCACATGTGAACATGACCTTGGGCAAGACAAGCATTGCTGCGTAAGTGGTGTGTAAATGGGTGTGAATGTATGTGAATGTTTTTTCTGATACTGGTTGGTACCTTAAACACAACTTTGGGGCATCAGTAGGGGCATTCCATGTGGAGGTGAGGCTGAGTATTTCTTTTTGTCGATCAGTTCGGCAGTCACTATGTCAGATTTGGAGACCACATAGCCATTAAACCATTATCAGATGTGTTTTTGTATTCTTCTCCAAGGGTTATGATAAATGATTTGCTAGCTCAATGATCAATGCAAGCAGTCCCTCAGGCAAATACCAAAGCTCATCTGATGTTTCTCTCCAGCTTTTATTGTTTTTATTGTCTGGTAGAAACTGTCTTGTGTGCAACACATTACAAATAAGGAGGGGTGTTTTCAGAGATTAAAAAAACTGTTTTGTAGCTCTTACAGCATCAACTATGGTGTTTTTACATGCTTGTTTGATGCATAGCTCCCAGTGCTGTCATTGGTGGCAGTGATTGAAAAATCGTTAAAGGCAGGAAAAAGTCAGACATGCCAGACTTTCTGTTGTGAAGTTTTGGGAAATCCCAGACATGATGGTCCCAAAATCTCGAGACTGTTGGTTAGAGCTGTAATGGTGTATGAATTGTGTAGCCTGACCTTAGCACAACACTGACGGTGCAAATGAGTAGGTTCCACCTGTTGTTAAATAGATCCTTGAGTCGTCAGAATGAGTAGACAAGTGCTACCCAAGCTCAAGTCCATGTATGAGGGATGACAACAAAAATGGACGCATCTGTTCATCCGGTTGTTTAACACGGCTGAAAATGATTATCTATTAATGTTACTCCCGCTCCTGCCCGCTCCTGTTAATTTTTTTCCCATCCCGTCCCGATCACGGAATTAATAAAAAAATGACTCCCTTCCCGTGGGATTCCCGTGGGAATCACGTGACCCACGGGAATTCCCAAAAAATGTCATCCTCTAGTTGGGTGATGTGTCATCTTTAATTTTTGTTTTCTTATATCAGAACCATTTCCACAACCACACAGTTCCTTTATTTTATTGTTGTATGGTGTAAAAGAAAACATTTCGTATCATCAAAAGTGACATCAATCCCTCTACAAGGCGAATTTACAAAAGAATATATTTTCAAGAGTTAATACCACATAATAAGAAGGTAGAACTGTTGACAGTATCTTTTCTGGTTTGTGCTTTGAAAGATTCCTAACCCGTTGGTAATAGCTTGCAGCTGGAAACAGGAAGGGTTCTCCATTTTCCTTTATTATTTAAAATTCATCCATTGGACACATTGGACATTCACTGTGTCATAAATTCAGCTTAACTCACACAATTTGTGTTGAATGGTCAGAAAATGTGGGTGCAACTGACAGCACAACATGACAGATTTTGTTATTATTTTGATTGAGAGCCCCCTGGTGGCAGAATCAACATTATATGCATTACAGCTCTAATCTTTCACTAAGTTTGGCTCTTTGTGCCTCAGTCCTCCTGCCCTGGTGCCTGTGCTTTGCTGTGCCTGTCATATTTGTCATTTCATGCTGGAAGTGACTGACAGCAGTGGGGTGAAAGGTGCGCCACAGATTTGATTATAGAGAGGGGGTGGTGGGTTGCATTGTGATGGCTTTTTTATTACATTTTTATGATTTTTTTTCATAGTCACAAAAAAAGTACAGTTGTTGCTGCTGCTGTTAATTTTGTCTAGTAGAAAGAATTCGTTTTGGCTTCTTGACTCTGGCATTTCTACTTTGTTTTTTCCTCTTCTACTTCATCTGGTACTTTTTCTTCATTCTTCACATGACTCAGTCTTAATCTTTGCCTTGTGCATCCAAATTGAAGCTTATTCTTTTTCCCTACCCTTTACACTTTTAGAAAAAAACAATACAATTATATGACCTGTCTCCCGTATTCTTTCTGCATTTTAATTTCACCTCTTAAATCCCCTCTGTCACTTTGCTGCCTCCTGTTTCATCCTCTTCGATCCTGCTGTCAAGCTTCCACCCGTCTTTCCTACTGTCCTGCTTTTTTTCTCCCTAATCACCCTCTTTTTATCTTTTTTGTTATCCTCTATTATATGCTGCAGAGCGTTTCACCTGCTGCAATGTGGAATCAACATCAGAAAATAAAATATTTTAATAATAATAATGATACTTACTGCTGCTCATGATCAACAACTCCCACTTAATTTTGATTCATATCATCATATCCACCAGGCAGTCATGCATATGAACAGAATAGATGTGCTTATGTGATTACTGAAAGGAACAACCAAAGGCAACATTTGGAAAAAGAAACACACACGTGCAAATCAACATATAAGTGCATGCTGGAGCACATTGGTAAACATACAGCGAGTGAAACACACATAACATCTTTGCCAAACATCTGTCAGCACATGTATAATTTCAACAGAACCCCAGTATGCCATTGAGATGCACACATGCCAGCTGGGCCAACACTTCTGCCAGCCTCACAGCTGCACAGTGTGTGGCGGGTGGAGTGCTTACTACACCAGTGTCTGTGAGAACAACAAAAAAAAAACATTGAACAACTCTGTTGCATACCCTTGTTTACTGTTTTTATGCACAAGGCTGTACGATTTCCAACATAACTCTGAGAATTTTAAATCTTTGCCATCTCTCCATCATCTATGCCGGTAATCTTTTAGGGCTAAGAGGCTGGAGCCTATCCCAGCCGACCCAGGTGCACCCTGGTCCAACGCCAATCACAGGGCCACCAATAAAACAAACTTTATTTGGATTGCATTGTCAAACAAAATAATGTAGCACAATTTGCTTGACATAAAAAACACACACAAATGGATAATACAGAGAATAAAAAGTAAAATACAACAAACACAGAAACACTCACACACACATTAAAAAAGAGGGGACACTGAAAACGGGTTATTTTAAATAAAAATGGGGAAACATGAGAACTAAGACCAAACTAATTCAACCATGACAGGAAGTAAAAAAAATAATAATAAAAAGAACAGACAAAAAAAAAACATTAAAAGACAGAATTGGAAGTAAATTAAAACATTAAAGAAAAAAGACCATAAAATGCTGACAGTGAATTATGATAAACGTGCTAAACGGAATATACCGAGAGGTGATAAAATGAACCTGAGTCAATAATAAAACAGGGAAACTCAAACCAGATCAAGAGGATAAAAAAATCATCTTTAAGCCAGAGTAAAATGTAGGTCTTGAGTTTATTTTTTTAAATATATCAACAGTATGAGCTGTTCTCAGGTCTCCAGGTCTCCATGTGTTGGATTTAGGAGAAATACAGATCAGATAAATAAGAGGGAGCAACACCATTAAGAAAAGTATAAACCAATAAGAGCCTTACTCTCTAGTAATAGGTCGACAATGCAGAGGAATTAAAAACTGTTTAATGTGGTCTCTTTCTCTGGTCTTTGTCAGCATTCCTGCTACTGAGATTTAGATCAGCAGACATTGGGAAATAATGTTTTCAGAAAGACCAGAGAGAAATACTGCAGTAGTCAATCGTACAGGAAATTAAGGCATAAATAAGAGTTCAAACCTTGCTGGTAGGGAATAAAATAGTTTGCAATCCAATTGGACTTTTACCAGTCACTAGAACCTGAGTTTTGTCCTGGTTGAGTTGTGATAACAGTTTTAAGATGGGTCACTTTTAGGCCTGTCACTCTTCCTAAAACTCAAAACTCATCAGCTTTTTTGAGTATCCACTGATAACCAAACATATTTGGTTACTACTGTGTATGTTCATTGACCCTCCTGGCTACTATTTTTGTAGTTACCTCTCCCAAGGCCACATGTCCTCTCATATGAACCATGACGTTTTGTCCATGGGGCCATTTTCCATGCCTCTGGTGGAGAGGCTGCTGGAAGACATGGAAGCACTGGGTTGAGTACTTGACTAGGTGCTGCTGAGCAGCAGGGGGCAAAAGTCCGACAAATAAATCCTCAGATGTGCCTTAGCTGTGTGTGCAAGCTGTTTGCACATGATGGAATCACAGTGGAGGCCATTGTGCTTTACACATTTTGGTGTTGTTACTGTCTGCTCAGAGTGGCTTTGCCTAACCTCCATTTCCCCCAAAGACTCCTCTTCTGCTGGCAGACAAGATTCAGCAGTTTAGGAGGTCAGGAGGGTACTAGCCAAACTGGTTGCCTTGGAAGCACCCTCTATTTGAGCATATAGGGTCAAAAAGTCCAAACTCAAACTTTAGACATTTGAATATAAAATAAACAGTTCAACAGCACGTTAGGGTGCAATGAACCACCTGGTCCATTGCTCCATGCACCCTAACGTGCATGGAGCAATGGACTTTTTGACCCTATGCTCAAACAGATATTTGAATATGATTGTAAAAAAAAAAAACAGCCCTCGTCCCCATCCAAACCAATGGCAAATTTTCATTTGGAAACAACAGCAATACTGGTTGACATTAAGTTCAACAATCTGGCCACGAGACTCGGGAAGCGAGAGGTTAATTACACATGGTAATGAGGGGTATTGAGACACAGCTGTGAAAGGCACTATCAGAGAGCTGTAGAGACAGGAAGCAAAACCTACAGAAATAAGGAGAGAAAATTGTCTTTTCAAAAGAAAACAGGAAGTACGAGACAAAATACAAAACATGGTAACAAAATGGTTAACATAAGTAAGATAAGGTGGGATCTTGAATCTTCATTTCATCATAATAAAGTTATAGGGTTTTTTTAACAGCATTGAAACCAAGTTACTGTAATTAAGACATTTTTATCCACCACTGGTTTTTGAGTATTTGAGGTCAACAGTTATGGCAGAACAGCAAAGAGGTTCTGAGATGAAAAAAAAGAAAAATTAGCAGAAGACCTTTAGCTTCACATCATTAACGCATCATGTTCTCTGAAGACAGAAAAGATCAAACAATATATATAAAAAGAAGTTGGATTTCACCTCCCTAGATGGAGTTTGTACAATATAACTAAATCTGTGCAAGGGGAGGAGTTCCAATGAATGCTTGCTTAAGCTTGGGTCTATAAAGTGTTTACTGTACTTTCCAGTACATCACATTTTAATTTGTCTGTTCTGTTTTAACTTAAAGTAGCCACAGTTACAACACTAACTTTTCTTTTCCTAGTTTTTACTCCTGTAAGTGTAATGACTGTGTTTATTTTTGTCTTTTAATTTGCAGAGATTCTGTTTCATTCTTGTTTCAAGTCCAAAATGAAACTATTCACAAAGACCAGCAGATGGAAATTCCACCACTATTCATGTGTCCTTCTTATGGCTACAAATGCCATTGAGGCCACTTGGCCTGAACCTTGGTTATATCTCTGATTCACTCACTGAAAAATAACTTGTACAACAGCAAGATAATTCCCCTCTGAAAGATCACTGGCATCAGTGAGAGGCCTTGAGCGTGTCTGACAGGTAAATGAGTTGGTGGTGAAGTTACTGATCTTGTTGTTAATATACAATCTTTTTGTGTTGTGCATTCTGTCTGGGAGACATGTCTTCACCCTCTCATTGTGTATGAGAAAATGGGTAGTTTATGTCTGCTAGCAGCATTCAGGGGAATACAATGTCAACTTCTCTGGTACACATGAGAACTGAACAGCAGAAAGCTTTATGAATTGAATGTTTGTGCGTCTGTGTGTGTGTGTGTGGGTGTGTATTACATCCCTGCTATCGCCCCTTTGCAAATTTGCTCTGTCTCTCTCCTTCTCACTAGATGTATGTTGTGCCTAATTATCATCATCAGTATCTAATTAATATTCAGTCCCCTTAGGCCATTATGGCATGTTTTAATGAGGGCTCTGAATCCCAACGTATTTTTATTTATTTACTGCAAACAGACGATAACAAAGTAAAAAATAAAAAATTGGAATGTCAGTGTAAATAGTTCCACATTATACAGTGGATTCAACAGGATGTGGATGTTAAATAATAGTCAAACACTTGTTGAAATAAGTTTTTCTACCCTCATGATAGTCTGGGAAGGGGTCCATATGGCCACATATTTTAAAAAGATTAAAGTTGGTATTATGGAGTAGAGGATGTAGGTCTTTTCGAGGGCATGTGAACCTTCTAATATGAATAGAAATGTCAAGTTCTCTTTGCTGTCTCAAAAAGAATATTCAAACAGGTATGCTGGTATTTATGAAAAGGGGTTTAGGAATTATGAAATATTTTCAGGTTTCACTGTTTGTATTCACATGTTCACATATGTTGGTGTGTCTCTTAAATAAAGCAGTTAAAGGGTTGTATTTTAGCATTCTGATGTAAAAAGAGTGTAAGAGGCTTTGGTACACCTCCCATCAGTTTAGTTCCTTTGTTATTGGTTCATTTTCAGTACAATTAATGCCTCAATATGGAGATAAAGAACAAATTCTGACTGAACAAATGTTAATGAAAAATCATCTGACACAGATAAGGAACACAAAAATAAATAAAGAAACAGTGAGATTAATAGACAATGTGAACAAATGTGGTTGAAATACACTAACTGATGAACAATGATTCAGTAGTTCTGATGCAAATAAAAAATATATATTAGCAGACAAATTATTTTGCAGTGCCTCCATTCAAGCTGACAATTATTTAAATACCATGGTTCTAAAAAGAAGAAAAGTCCAATAAAAGATGGAGAGCTATCATCATTAATAATAGTAGACACATCTCTTGTTGTTGGATCTTCTATAAACTCTGCACACACCTCAGGATGGACGGCCTGCCAGGAGGAGAAACACCATCACTGCAGTGAATGTTCAACATTGTAAAGATGGCAGCAGCCTGTGATCATGCACTTGAGGGACACTCACAGCCCATCAGTGCTCCTCACTACTGCTGTATCTGCTAAACCTTGTGACTGCCCTTTTTCCGTCTGCTGCTGGCCGGCCATCGGTGCGCTTCTTGCTCTCTCTTTTCATCCTGCATCAGCCTCTCTATCTTTGTTTCATTCTCTCTGTGAGGTCCACTCCACTGCTGTCTTTTGTCATGAAGTTGTAACTGTGGGCCCATGTCCACCTTTAGGATTTGGTTGCTGTGGTAATTTTATTTGGCAATATTTGTTGGTCATTATGTCAGACCCTAAAGAAAGCAAGGCTACACAGAGGCAGACCATCCCATATCACAAAACCTGTATAAATGAAACAAGTCATAACAAAACATAGCAATAAAGTGTAGAGGTTTGGATAAGCAAACACAGAAATAACAAAAAGGCACAGAGGAAATTTTGTCCTACAACAACAACAGAGTGACAGCGTGAGCTCGTCAGCTCCCCGTCAGGCCAAAGAGAGATGACCTTTTCATTACCTGAAACACAAACACACAACCCCACAGGTAATGGGACTGTTTTCCCAAACTGCTTCAAAATATAGAGTCAAGATAGCAAAACAAGACTAAATATTCTCCCAAGTAATTAAATTCTATAAACAAAATTAAGAACAATGATTTGTTCCATTTGTACCTTAATTGAATAAAAACACACCAATTTAATTCAGCTGAAAAAAATCACTCATCAAATAATTTCAAATGAGCAAAAATCTGAACATCTGGAAAATTAAAACGACACAGCCTGAAGAGAAGAGGATTGTTGTTCTGCCTCAGCTGAAAGAAATGTTTGAACTTTGTAATCTAAAGCATGAAAGTACATTTGGGAATGTAACATAGCAACTAGAAAAACACAGACCTCCTCCAAGATACTATTCTGGATCACCACTTACTGATATGATGGCTGAGTCTCCACTCGTGTTTGTCCATGTGGAGAAGTCCTTCGCTGGTGTTGCAAGGGGGGCTGGTTACTGTGGTCACATAGGCTTAAAAACCATTGATGTAAGCTTTCAAATAAACTACAATTCCCATGATGACATGAGTGGGATTTGCTGTTATAAAGTTCAACCTTTTTAGTGACACCAATCTGAATAGGATGCAGATGAAATTGACAATGATGATAGAGTTATATGATTTACCCTATAGATTTTGAAGCAAATCCATCAAGTGATGTCAGAGATATGAGTTCTGAAAATATGGCCCAAAGTTAAACTATGGAACTTTTCACAATTTTTTTAATCTAGACAAATATGCAGGTCACAACCAAAATGAAATGGCTTCTCCCTTGAGCCAAATCACACCTCTGGTAAATTTTTCATGTAAATCCATCCAGTATTTTTTGTGTTATCTTGCTAACAGACAAAAAAACAAACACATCCACAAACAGACCCTGGCGAAAACATAACCTCCTTTGGCTAAGGTAATTACTCAACGAATGAACTCAAGGTTGTACATCTGACCAGCCGGGACTAGAGTGACTAATTAAATGCCTGCTTGGTTCTGATTGGGATGGTTTTATTAATCCTACAAAAACACTCTATTAAGTGTTTGCAGAAGGAAAAATATGAAAACATTTGAGGACAAAGTGACCACCATGATTCAACCCAACAGACTAGAGGGCCTTTAAGTGTTTGTTCCAATCAAAACTGTGACATCAAACAATCATAAGTTTTAAACAACACGAAGAAGATAGATGTCTTTTTACAATATTAAGACCTTGTCACGTGTGAAGGCTTGCGGTTGGAAAGTTGAGGAAATATTTCAATATTTTTTATACAAATCAACAAAAAATGCAAAGCATTGACCAAAAACAGTGTAAGGAATTACTGCACAATCATGTTAAAAAGTACCGACATAATGTCGTCTTTTAAGTAGTTTGGTTTTTTTTGTTTATTTGTTTGTTTTTTAAAATAATTATTAAAATAGGGAATAAGAAGTTTTAATTTTTGTCCTCTTTTGGTTTTAATAAATGCTTTGGAAGGTGCCCTTTCATCAAAAAACTAATTAAGATTTGTTTTAATTATTCCTTTTCTTCTGGAAAAACACAGCTGCAAAAACAGTTCAAGTAACTGAAGTAAGTTTTTTTTTTTTTTTTTTTAAATGTATTTTTTGGGCATTTTGTGCCTTTATTGATAGGAGAGAGACAGTGGATAGGCTTGTGAAAGGGGGAGAGAGAGTAGGGGAAGACACTCTGCAAACTGGTCACAGGTGGGATTCGAACCTGGACCGGCAGAAGCAAGTACATGGGGTGCCTGGTTGCTAACCACTCCGCCAAACCAGCACCCCGTAACTGAAGTAAGTTTAACTGAATAAATGAATGTAGGTATAGATGCACTTTACTTTCAGTCTGACTGTTACGTATAAGCTTCAACCAGTCATAGGTACAATTTTTAAAAAAGGCTCAAGAGAGAGCCTTGCTAAGTGCCTTAGGATGAAAGTGGTTATTCTGTCTTGTTATGTTCTTCAAATTCAACTCCCAAAACGGAGGAGGACCCACAACAAATTAGTACAAGCTTCAATAGGTGAAAAAAAGATAATAGATATGTATTTACAACCTATTGCTGCTCATCTTTATCTTTATCAACAGTGCTATTCAAGAGATGCTGGTTGGTAATTAATACATTCAATAAATGAAGAACGTCGTAGAAGAAGGCATACTTTATTAATCCCTCATGTGAAATTCAAATCTTCACACTCTGTTGTTGAGACATGCTTTTACATACATAGGTTGAAATGCACATGCACATGTACAAACAGGTCCTATGATCATGCACTCATGGAGAGATGTTAGAGTGATGGCTTGCTGCTCCTAAAGAAGCACTTCCAAGCAGTTTTGGGGTTCAGTGCCTTGCTCAAGGGTAATTTGGCAGTGCTCAGAAAACCCGCTGGCACCTCTCCAGCTACCAAACCAACTTCCAAACATGGTTTGGTTGGGATTCAAACCGGCTACTCTTCGGTCCTTACGGAGTGAGCTACTGCCGCCTCTCATGGGCTATTACTTTTCTAATTAGCACCTTGGAATTGGTGGAATTGGAAAAGTGTTTGTTTCAAAGTGACAGCTTCAAACCTGATGGAGATCACCTGTGTCATGATGCTCCCATGAGGATGAACGACAGCCACTGCTGACCAAAGTGACACAATTAGCCTGAATGGGAATGTCTGACGCCAACATAAAGTATTCGCCACCAAAATCTATTTTTGAGAGCAACTAATAAGTTTACTGAATCATAAAATGTTTGTTGATGTTAGGAGCAATGCTCCCATTCTTAGCCTCCAGTGTGTGACTCAGTGAACCTGGAATGAAAGCATAAGGCAGATTTATGGATCAGTAATTGTTATTTCTATGGATACAGCCCTTACAGAAACATCTATGAGAGCATCTGAAACTTAGAAAACTTACCAAAAGTAAAGAACAGTTGTATTGGTTAGACTTTCAACTCTGAGTAAGATAAATGACTGTCTGTCTGAGCATTTGCTGACTGTCACCTTGAATGATTATTTTCAACATTTGAATAAATAGAGAAAATTTAGAAAACAGGTGTTTGCTTTATTAAAGTGTTAGTTTGGTCTTTTATAATTGCCAATAAAAGGAACTTGTGGGCTTTGTCCCTAAGGGAGATTTACGAGGGCCTTGTAATTAACCCACTGAAATGGTAAAACTACACAAAATCACAACTTTGGCTCGACTGAACACTATAGTAAGACTTTTTTGCAGCATTGGACATTTACTGAACAAAGCCCCCAGAACTTTAGTACAATGGAACGTAGATTCATGATCCTGCCTGTCTTATTTACGTTAACCATTTTGTTCCCATGTTTTGTGTTTTGTCTCGTACTTCCTGTTTTCTTTTGAAAAGTCCCATGTCTCTCATTATTTCTGTAGGTTTTGCTTCCTGTCTCTACAGCTCTCTGATAGTGCCTTTCCCAGCTGTGTCTCAGTACCCCTCATTACCTTGTGTAATTAGCCTCATGTCTTCCCGAGTCATTGTCGCCAGATTGTCAACCAGTATTGGCTAGCGTCAAAACCCTGGGTATCTCCCTTTAAGGCTAAAACTCACAGGTCCATGGGCCATGAGGGACCCCATTTCATATTACCAAAACTATCTCTCTAGTCTTATGTAGTGCTGATGACTGTGAATATATGTGCCATTTAACCAAAACCACTCTGAGGAATATGACTTGGAGACATCATCAGTAGTTATTCAAATCTTACCTCATGTTCAGGCCCCAGAGACAGGGTCCAATAACAACTGGCACTGAGCTCATGAGCAACAATATCTAATATTAATTTAAAAAAAATAACTAGGAAAAACTGCCCATCTGTACCCTAGTAACTTTAAATATCTAATGTATTGTAACTAACAATTCCTAGTATTGAATATTTTTTACCAAACATTACAAACAATTCTTTAAGCGCCATCTCATTTCTGATATCCATATTTTAAATACATTTATTTTTTATTTTATTTCAACTTTACTGAACAAGGAATGCCTCATTACATGAAGAATCTCATTAACAAGAATATCTTAGCCAGGACACTCTTAACACATTGGGCTTCATTTTTGCTAAGGGATTTATCACTCTCACAGTATTGGTGACTATATGGCAGAGAGCATCTGGTATCTGCCTGACGCCCCCAGTCAGACATACTAACTAATGCTTCCGGTCATTATCCAAGAAATAACAAAATGGCTTCTCCCAGGCTAACTGAGAGGAACAGTGCCCTGTTCTATCCAGTAAATCTGGACACTTGAAATATTAAAGTAGCAGCTGGAGGCACAGTCCACCCTACAGCCACCCAACATTTAACATTTAACTAAAAACGAGAGATAGGAGAATTCAAACAGAGAGTTTCTGGATGCAGACACAAGGATGGAAGCTTAAACAGAAACTTGCCAAATGTTAATCCTTACCTCTAACAATGTCTAGTATTTATGTAATATCCTTCATCTACTTGTACTTGATGGTGTTTCTTATCCTTTTGCTTTTGTCAAAAAAGGGTCCAACAAAGAAAATAGTTGATTTAACAAGAACATATGGTGACGAAAAGTTAGATGTACTTTCTTTTCACTCTTTATCAACCTTGGAGCCATCATCCTGGGATGAGTGCCCACTCTGATGAACACTCAGAGACAACAAGTTAAACAGTTTCACAAAATGGTTTGCAAAAAAAGAAAAAGAAAAGAAAAAAACAATTATTGGCAGCAAGGGGCAACTTGTATTTAAAATGTAATAAGCCAAGTTACAGCAACAGGACAATAGAGGCTCACTACAGTTAAGCTGATAAGTAGATATACAAGTGGATGATAAAGATGACAGTGACTAAAAATGACAAGTGTTCATTACAGTAATGATTATATTGTAGTGTCACTACGTTATTGTTGGGATTGACATGTCATTTAAAAACCGAGACTAACCAGTCACTATTTTCCTTTAAACTTTTTCCTTACATTTAGCTGAACTGCTTTTTGTTGTTGTTCTCTTCACAAAACCTTTATAAACATAATTCTGATATGTTGCACTATATGCTTTACTGCATTTAATCTGTGCAGCACTAAATGATTACCTGCTCTTAAAAACAACCATTTGAATGCACTAAGTCTAGTGATTTACTTTATTTTAATCAAGGTTTTAGTAAAAGTCAACTTGATTATCTACCAAAACACATTTCCACATAATATAAGTAATTAAAAGACTGTTTTAGCAGACCAATAACAGTTTGATTTCATATATTTGCTATTCACATATGCCAAAATATTTATTTGACATCCATAGCCATGTTTTGTAACTAAACAGCAAATTCAGCTTGTCACTTGTTTCCTCTTGTATTGAGCACCTCACAGTTGGCTAATGGTGGGATTTAAGCTTTTGTTCGCTGATTATATTTAACTTTAAATATGTTTATTTTGTTTTATTCAGTAAACACCTGTCCATATGTTCACAGTGTGTACTCACACTGGTCTGCTTGCAAGTTAATAGTAACAGAAACGTTGTCACATCATGCTTCTCATTTTCTCTTTGTTGTGTGCTGGCTCTCACATTGCTTTATACTCCTCAGCTGAGGCACCGGCATATGCTCATTGGGCTGATTTAAGTCAGCTTTGATAATTAAAGTCAGCCTGACATCAAATACAGCAAAGGAGGTTCATGAACTTAAAGGAAAGACCACGAAGCAATGAATAAAATCAAATTAAAAAAATGATGCAACAATAATGAAACAGTAGCTTGACTCAAGCCACCAAGGGGGAATGCTACATGGCCTTCTCTGAACTGGCATCTCAAACTACATGGAGTGAACAAGAGCTTCAAATGTTTTCAGATTGAAACAGTCTCTTGACAGTAGGTTGGGACTGACCATTTAACTGTGACTTAAGTTAATATATTATACATGATCAACAATGTTTTATTTCTGCTTAAAATGCATTAAATGCAGTTACTGTAAAACATATGACTCATTCATTAAGATCATCTTTACTTATTAAAGTGATTTTTAAGAATGCATGACTTTCTCACCCTCCCAAAATTACTTGGTACAGTCCAAAATGAAACTGGCACACCTACACTTTTTCACAAAGCACTTTTCTGAACAGTAGAGAACTATTTTGTCTTTATAAAAATAGAAAATTTTACAAAAAAAGATATTAAATGTATACATAGAAGAGTCATTTAGACAACAGTAATAAAACAAAAGACAGCAGAAGGGGGGGTAGTTGTAACATGTCTTGCTTCAGTCCCCATAACAGTGAAAACTATCTTACAATTATTTATAATTTGATACAATGAGAAATTAAAAATATTGTGATGATCAAGGTTTAAAAAATTGAAAGAAAATGGCTTTGTGATAGATAGATAGATAGATAGATAGATAGATAGATAGATAGATAGATAGATAGATAGATAGATAGATAGATAGTAGGGCTGGGACGATTCACTTTTCTCCTGATTCGATTTATTGCGATTTTTTAGGTGCCGATACGATTTAAATTGCGATTCTACGATATTGCCGATTTTTGCAATCTTTAGTTAGCTTTTTTAAAACCAGTGAAATAGATGAACAATGATGATGCCTACAGACTATACCAGGAAAAATACACATCACATGTGAGTCTGTATTTTGGATTTATTTATTTTAACCAGCTGTTTATGCTCCCTATCTTCAAAAGCCTGGATTGCATATAAAAAGTGGCTTATTATCCCTTCAGGCAACAGAGTTTTTTCAAGAAATATTCAATTTTGTTATCAAGATTTAAAAAGGCTACAGTTTCAAAGTGGTTAGCTTTCCCAGCCATTGTCATCGCTGTAAGGGCCGAGCAAGAACGCCTCTGCTGCCTGCACTGTTTACCCCCGGCTTCTCTCTCGTCTGACCAGAGCTCCGCGGTCTCTCTCATTCTCCGCTAACACCGTCACTTTTCGCGGTTTATTGAGCTTACCTGCATCCCAGACCATGTACGCTCTTCGGCAGTCGCCGGCCATGGAGAGGAAAAGCTCTCGGTATGCACTGCTCCGGGACTGTAATTGCGCGCGGAGCCGCTCCCGCTGCACACACTCGCTGCCAGTTTGGCCCTTACTGGACGACTGACCGTCATCCTCAGAGAGTAAATATTCCTCAGATTCAGAGTCAGCCAGTACTTGACGAAGTACTCTCGGCATCGTGAGTACTCTTTCTCAGTCTCTATCACTCTGTCTCTCTCTCTCTGCTCCGCTCTGCAGCCACACTCACGTCCCTCGGTCCGGTGTGTGTGTTTTAAAATAAATATACGCCAAAACTTTGAATAGAAACCTGTCACCTGTCCACTATCTGCTGGTAAAAAGTAGGAACACTATTCAGCACTATTTTAACAGCTATGGCCTGTTTTATCCAGCAATGTCGCTTGCCTCAATTTGGCGACTTTAGCGCCTATAGTGTGTGTGTGCGTGTGTGCTTGTGTGTGTGTGTGTGGGGGGGGTGGATAAAAATATCGTTTTTAAAATCGGCAGACAAAAAATCATGATACTTAGGTGTATCGATTTTTTCTCCCACTCCTAATAGATAGATAGATAGATACTGGCTCACTTATCATCTCTACATGGAGAAATGATATGCTGGTGTTTCAATATTTACTACAAATTGGCAATATACTAAGACTGATGGATGCAAGCTTTAAACTGTCATATTCATACTGTATGTTATCAATATCTGAATTGTTAAAAGTTTGTCTCTGCCAAACATCGAGTTTATACAAGTAATTAAGACACAATCAACTATAAATGTGCTCTAATAATTCACTTCAGTGAGCATAAACTGTGTCAAATGATGCACAGGTGTGTCTAAATAGTACTTTGTTTTTTTAATTGTTTTTCTTTTTAACTTTTTTTATTTAAAAATCTTTATACACAATGTGTATAAGGTGTGTTAGAAAACAGCGCTCAAAATTATGACACAGTGTGTGTTAAATAGTGTCTGTTCACTGCATTAAATTTAACGCCATTAGTGTTGTCCCTGAACACACCAAGCACATTTGTCAAAATTCTTTCAATGTGTTGATACTGTTTGCTATCCTCAGATATTCCATAAAAGCTAACGACTAATTTACATATTTTTTTCATTTATTCATATTTGCATCTCCATTCCAAATTACAGTGAGCTCATTATCAAAATAATATCTGGATTTTTTTCTGTGCCAAAATACAGCCAACTCCAAGCACATTTCAATTAATTCCCAGAATATTTTCCATCTGGTTCCTCTTGAGAGCTTCTGAAAGACTTCAGAGACAAAATATTTTGCTGACCTGTTTGTTAACGGTGTGTCATGTTGAGCAAAGACACATCTGCATAAGTCATTAACAGACTGCTCGCTATCTCACAATAAGAGAGAGGTCAACAAATAAAGGTCTTAGTTCCATTATTAACATGTGAGTGGGTGGATTTTCAACTCCACAAACAAGCCATGGCCTGATAGAGACTATTCCATCACAGTGTAAATAAAATAATTACAATTCTGAATTTGACTGATTTTTAAGATATGACTAATGTTAATGTAATTTGATTCCAAATGGACAAATTAAACCAGGGATTTGCAATAAAAGTAAACTTTTCTTCTAAGCTTGTGTGGCTTTTTTAAGTTACACATTTCTGATGAAAGTGATAAACAGCCTCATACAGAAACTAGGTCTTTATGGTTTTGTCTCCTGTGAAATACTAAATAAAGTAGGCTATTGATTTGCATGAAAAGTAAGATCACATTCCATCAGTTCTAAAGAGGACCAGTGAGATATGACGGGTGTTTTCAGAGATATAAGTATTGATTTAATATCTCAGCATTCGTACCTTCAGGTCCTTTCAAAGATTGACAGGCTCAATTCCATTTTAATTATACCTTTAGGTGCTGCTGTCTGTATTTAATTGCAAGAAACCTGAAATATCACATGCCACAGTTTGATCTCAAGAGCTATGATCTAATTTTAAGAATTTTGTTGAAATTCTAAGGAGCTGAAAGTAATGGTTATCTTACAAAGCTTCCAAACTAACCCTTAACATTAAAATATGCATTACTAAAAATAAGTCAAGACACAGTTTCAAAGATGCTGTGACATCTGGACATGCGATGCAAGAGGTGGATGGTTGAAGGGATAAGAATGGAGTGCAAAGTGATGGGGATGGACTTTTGCAAAAAGGGGTTTAGCTGCAGGTCAGCACTCTCAGCCACATGATCGCCTCCCACACTGTGAATAAGAAACCTCCTCCATCATAGGATGGAAGTGAGATACATCGTATGCTTCTCTGCTGCTCCTTCTCTTTGAATGTGTTAGGATTTTATAGCCTCCATTTTCTATTAGCTTATCCAATAACTTTGTATTTCATCATTTAATTTTTGTTAGCTAGCTGTCTTTGTGATCTCAGGGAGTAATATGTTATTTCTCAGATACTGGCTAACGACATGAGAGACAAAGACCTTAAGAACCTGAAAATCTAAAAAAGTCCTTCCCAAATGTCCTTTTTTTCTGAATATATCTACTTTAACAAAACGTTGAGGCACAATTTGACGTAGAAATGTTCACTCTTAGTTAAACAAAATGATTGTTAGGTCTTCTCCATGTCAAATATAGATTTCATAAAACATTCATAAAGATAAATAAATAAAAATTTCTGCTATACTGGCCATATTAGAGACCTTAGAACTCTAACTTATTATTAATCACAATAAGTGTATCATAATGATTTTCAAATTTCAACATTTGATTCCTCTGGCTGTACCCACTTTCAGGATTCATGTTAGAGCACAGGGTAACAATATTTTAAGTAGTATATGCAATACTCACAGGAAATCCATGCAGTGGATGGATTTTACTGTTTAAATAAATTAATAAATAAAATACAAATTTAAAACTGGTTCTTTAACAGTGAATGAGTGTCATTCATTAAAGCACTATGGTGCAAAAGTATTTACATAAATGTGTACATATATATATATATATATATATGTGTGTGTGTGTATATTTATATATATATATATATATATATATATATATATATATATATATGTACAAAGTTGTTGGTACCCTTGCGCTAAAGAAATAAAAACTCACAATGGTGATGGAAATAACTTAAAACTGACAAAAGTAAGAATAAAAAAATACTGAAAATTTACTTATGTTAATCAGACATTGCTTTTGCATTGCCGTTCAACAGAATCATTAAAAACATAAAAAATAAACTGTCCTGATCAAAAATGATGTTACCCTTACAAAATAATGAAAATAATTTGATCATAGGGACATGTTAAACTAAGGTCTGTCCTGATATTAGCATCACAGGTGTGTTCAAGCTTCTTCAGTCATTCTGTCTATTTAAAGGCTGAAAGATGGTCATTGTGCTGTTTGGTATCATGGTGTGTACCACACTGAACATGGACCACAGAAATCTAAGGAGAAAGTTGTCTCAGGAGAATAGAAATAAAACTTTAGACCAGCATGTTAAAGATAAAGGCTCAGACCATCTCCAAGCAGCTTGATGTTCGTGTGACTACAGTTGCAAATATTATTCAGAAGTTTAAAGTCCACAGAACATTGGTCAACCTCTCTGGACATGGCGCAAGAGGAAAATGAATAACAAACTGAAGGGCCAGATAATAAAAATGGTAATTAAGGAGCCCAGAACAACTTTCAAAGATATTAGAGGTGAGCTCCAAGGTCAAGGTACATCAGAATCAGACCGCATAATCTGTCACATTGAAGCCAACGCAGAATTAATGAAGGACACCACTGTTGACAGCAAATCATAAAAAGTAAGGTTGGATACAGCCAAAATGCATATTGACAAGCCACAAAGCTTCTAGGGGAATGTCCTTTGAGCAGATGAGACAAAACTGGAGCTTTTTGGCAGGTCTGCCTTAACAGATGCGAAAATGAAGTATACAAAGAAAAGAACACTGTACCTACTGTGAAACATGGAGGAGGCTCAGTTATGTTCTGGGGCTTCTTTGCTGCATCTGGCACAGGGTGTCTTGAATTTGTGTAGAGCTCAATGAAATCTCAAGACTATTGAGGCATTCTGTGGTGAAATGTGCTGCCCAGTGTCAGAAAGCTTGGTCTCAGCCACAGGTCATTGGTCCTCCAACAAGCTAATGACCCAAAACACACAGCTAAAAACACCCAGGAATGGCTCAGAACAAAAAATTGGACCATTCTGTTTTTTTCTTTCTTTTTCCCCTTGTCTGCATTATCTTTCTAGCTGTGCACTGTGTCCGATAACAGCGTTGGAAATACCAATGCATTTTTTTTCGCAGTGAGAGATATGTACACCAGAGATGTGTGATCTTGATTGTAGGGGCCTGGACTATTGGTCATGGACTATTCTGAAGTGGCCTTCTATGAGCTCTGATCTAATCCTATTGAACAATTGTGGAATGAGCTGAAACATGCAGGGTAGAAGACACCCTTCAAACCTGTGACAGCTGGAGCAGTTTGCTCATGAGGAATGGACCAAAATACCTGTTGACAGGTCCAGAAGTCTCACTGACAGTTACAGAAAATGTCTGATTGCAGTGGTTGCCTCAAAAGGTTGTGCAACGAAATATTAAGTTAAGGGTACCATTATTTTTTATCAGGCCAGTTTGATTAGTTTCCTTTTTAAAATGATTGTGTTGAACCCCATTTCAAAAGCAATGCCTGATTTTCATTACTAAACTTTTGCTAAATTTTTATTTATTCTTAATTTTGTCAGTTTCAAGTTATTTCAGCGAGCATTGTGGATTGTCTTTGTTGTATGGAAGGGTATCAACAAAATTTGCACACACCTGTATGTATATATTTATCATTCAAATTTTAAAGTAGATAGTAAATGGGAAAATTCTACAGGAGAGGTGATTGCAGAGTTGATGGCGGGATGAACCATAAACAGGTGTTTAAAACAGCTAATTCTATTTTGGAATAACACTTGATTGACACGTTTTGACTTTTTTACATTCATATATATGTACTGAATAAATATATTACATTTAAACAGACATAGAGTAAAATATTTTACACTTTGAACATTTTGAGTTTGGATGATTATGATCATTAATGTTTCACTTATGTGCAGATGTAACATACTGATGAACAAGTTTGTTTCTTTTTTCATCAGTAACACATACTGAACAGTGGAAGTGATTTAAAGTCAAACCTTAGAAAACATTTCTGATATAAATCCAAAAAATGCCTTGGGAGTGGTTGAACAGTTAAAGATATGTTTATCATGATGTTAAAATTAAAGGATTTATTCCACGGCCCTATGCCCACTTAAACACCATGGAAGTTAAAGCAGAATATTTTGTTATTTAACTTTTTTCCCTCTGACCTTTAAGATATGGCAAAGTATACTGACAGTACATAGTTTAACACCATCACATGTGCAAGGTTTAGCTTTGGCACCAAAAGCACATTTAAATATTCGATATTTAGAAGCCAACTTAATGTCAAAAGTCAAGCAGGAAATGTCCCCATTCCTGAGTCCTGTGACATTACATCACATTTATTATCCTCTTCTGCTGCACACAGAGCTGACTGACAGAGAGGGAGAGAGGAAGAGAGAGAGAGAGAGAGACTAAAGCAAAATGTTGAGTTCCAAACAACATTAAGCCATATTAAAGAAGATTAAGGCAAGCAATCAAGTGCTGGTTGTCATGGAAACACCAAGCCTTAACTGTTATTAAGTGATGCCGGCTGGCTAGCCAAGACTACAATGGAGGATAAGCTAAATGTTATCCCCCCACCCTCCTCCCTCTGCTTTCTGTCTGTAATTCAGGATAACATGACAATCTACATCCCAGATAATCTTTGTCCTCTAAATGTATTTATACGTGCTCTGTTTATTTATGGCAACACAGACTGTGGAGAGAAATCTTTTCTTTGGTCTATCCGCCCTCAGTGTGGCTCCATGGGCTGCTTAAAAGCATTAAAAGGTTACATGTCAATTCAAGTGACATACTAATGCTACTTATGGGTTCTGGGGGACTTGTCCTAATCTTGATTTGACATGAAACCCTGAAATTTGAATTAAAAATATTTCCCAAACTGCTTTAATGGTTCTCCACTAAAGTAACACTTTATTTGGCCTTTGAGAAAACTCTAATGCGAGAAATAGAGTGAGGAATGAGAGGCTTTTTAGCCCTTAAACCATGCTTTTCAACAACAAAGAGTAGAAACTCATGCATAAATGTAGGTGCAAGGCAAGAGAGAGTCAAAAGTAGAGTCTCCAACACTGTGAGCAAAGGGAACAAAAGAAAGCTAAAGAGTGAAGTGGTCTAATTTGAGAAAGGCCATATTAAACCAAGCATATAACGCTGTATATTATCTGGTAAGTGCCCCTGGAACAATCAGTTTCCTCTGCTGGATAAATCAGACATTAAATAAACATGGCTGTTTGTTTACTTGTCAAAAAATGAAAAATTATACGTTATTATCATTATAATTATTATAATAAGGACCATTATAACTTTAAAAAACTTCTTTACGTGTACCATCAGCAGAAAATGCAACATCACACTGTCAGATCTGGTTTGTCCAAAATGAATATACAGTTCAAAATAAATAAAATATCAAATGCAGAGGTGGCTTGGTTATTTATCAGCAAAGATTGTTTGAAGAAAAAAAAACATTGCACCACCAGCAGTCCTAATATTCAAGTCTTTCCTCATTATTAGGTCAACAACACACGATCCCTGCATGCTCATCTTCCATTACACAGAAGTGTCGACACTGCTCATCCAGGAAGTAGTTTTGGCTCCTACAAATTGAATTGGGATCATTAATATTCCACTCGGGCCCTTGTGCACTCGGGTGGGGCTCTACACAGAGAAGTGGAGGGAAAAGTAGAATGTTTTGTCAGCACATGTGCTGTGCCCCGTCCATCTGTGTGATTGGGCGCCACAACGGCTCTAATATCTCCCCCTCCCCGCACACTGCCCTGGAAACCATTACAGTCAAGGGTACCTCAAGGGGAGAGTATAGAAAAAAGTTAACTTATCAGGAGCTGATGTTTTTGTGTTCTTTATATGTGTTTAAGTGTAGGTGCCAGCATGTACTTTTAAGTTTGTGACACAAGTATAAATATTCAAATTCTGGCCTTTCATGACCAGACGATTTAAAGAGCTTTTACTGCGAGGCCTGTTTGACATACTTCAGCAGAGTTTGAACCTGGGGTCTATTTTGTCATTCTTTCTCTTCCCCATCCTATTACCTCATTAGCTTTATCCCCTGAGACACTTTATCTGTACTGCCATCTGCTGTCATGGCATTCATGCTGATTAATAAACAAACACATCTAAAACAGGATGGGCACTCATTAAATTGCTCAGTATATAGGACAAGGCTTAGTGTCAGAAGTGTGTCACACATTCCTCAAGTTCCTTTGGCTTTGAACTCCACCAAATTATCGGTGTTGCTTCCCTCGCTCTCTGCCCTCGTCCTCGATATTATCAGGAGTTGAGATGGAAAAAAGGGAGAGTAAAGAGAACCAAGACAGAGGGAGAAGTGAAGTGGTGCAGTTAAGGAAAAGTCAAAGATGTAAGATCCAGTCGGGTATATTGTGTATTGCAGAGATGTCAGGTAGGCAGGTGTACAAGACAGTTAAGGGTAAGTTATTAGTCTCAGAGGAGTGATGGGCTAAGAGAAATTTTATGGGCATTGTGCAGGTAGCAGATTGCTTAGACCTTCAACAACATCTTTTCATTATTGAGGATATTTTATATATGTTGGAGAAAGTGAAACAGCGAGAGCAAAAATATGTCCACACACTGTAAGATTGTAACCTCTTGTACCCCCCGCAGCTTGTAGAGATTGAGATCAGGGTTAAAGTATTATCTTTTGCCAGCGCACAAACACATGCACACACCAGGGGATCAAGTCCCCTTCTTAATGTAAGATCAGTGGATCAGTGATGAGGAGGGATGGATTAATTGCAACCGATGTGACCTGGGGTCAGAAAGAAGGAAGTGATATAAGAGTTTGAAAAAAAATGGATGGAGAAGGGTCTTTAACCAGCCAGCTTACACTGCACAGACACACACATAAATAAACTATAGCCATAAAACTTGCCCGCCCCATTGACCCCCCCCCCCCAGGTAAATTTAGACCTTTAGAAATGGTCAGATAGATGGGAAGATACAGACTAAAGGTGTGTGTATGGGTGTGTGTGCGTGTGTGTGTGTGTCAGTAACCCTGTCTGGTTTATTGGGTTGGGTAGCATAGCATGTTTTACAGGCCAGAGGCAGTTTGGTCTTGATAGTCACATATCAGACACAGAAAGACACACATCACTGGCAAGATCCTCAACTGTCTGCGATACTGTTTTGCCATATTCAGCCTATGATGTGCGTTCAAGGTAAAACTTGCAAATATTTCCAGCTGCTCCTGGGTAAAGCCAGGCCCTTTCATTTTTTTAAGTTCTAGTAATAAAAATTAACTTTTGATGAGAAGTATCTTTTCTGACTCTGCAATCAGATAAAAACCCATAGAATGAGCCCAGGAAAAAAAGCAGCATTGTATTTGTAAATTACTGTCCCAACTTATCTGGAATATTCAGGATTGCTGATCTCCTGGTGGAGTTGTGACATGGGTCCAGGAGGCTATTTTGAAGATTTTGAGGATGCTACAGAGGCTGAGCAATCTCCAAAATCATATACAGTCCATGCTGATGCTAGTGTTTTTCAGATATTGTAAGGGCACCACTGAGCCATTTAAGTCACGCCTAGCAATAAATGTCTAATTAATTTAGAATGTTTCTGTCATGGGTTGAGATCTTACAATCATTTTTTTAATTCTTCTCTATAAAGTAATTGTGGTTATTTGACACTATGGGAAACAAATAAAAAAAATCAGTATGGTGGATTTCCTGTAGATTTTATGACACCGTTCCAAACCTTTCTGTAGGTCTTTCCACAGGTTGCCCAAATTTCAGAATGGCAGGTCCATCCTGCTGCAGAGGCTAAATTTTGAAATTTTGTTGATGTCAGTGTCAGCTTTATTTATATAGCACATTTAACCCTTGTACTGTGTTAGTTTTCTCTATTCATGATCCACGCGAGGGTCATTTTTGACCCGTGCCTTAAATTATCTGTAATTAAACACTTAAAAGTTGCTGTATCTATCATGAATTTTTATCCTTATCTCTTGGTTACCTTGTCAGGCTTCATTATCCTTGAAAATATTGGTTTTAATATCTTTTGGTGAGTGTCTTTAGGCCTTTCTTCTTCAGTATACCCCTTGATTTCAATAAAAATAAATGTAAGATGAACATCAAGAGAATCATCTAAATAAATGAGAGTATTGTTTGTTTTACCTCACTATTACTAGGGGGTGTAGGAACACATTGTAGATTAATGTTTATATATACATATATATATATATATATATACATATCTATATATGTATGTATATATATATATATATATATATATATATATATGTATGTATATATATATATATATATATATATATATACATTTCTATTCTAAGATTTTAAACTATTGGAACATCTATTGTGTGACAGGTCAATTATGACCCATATAGCCTATATATACTTTAAAGGGGACATATCATGCTTGTTTCTCCTTTTCACTATGCCAGACTAGGATGCCTGTAAAGCATTTCTGCCCTCAGTACAAGTCATTTAGTTCCTTCATTGCCCCACAATAGCGTTCTCAAAATCCTCATTTTAGGCCATTAACAAGCTCTCGTTGAAACACGAGGATCTCAGGATGACCTAAAGTTACCTAGCAACGTCACAGCCCTTTGTGCTCTGATTGGTCAGTTCTGTCGGGGGCTGAGCCAGCCTGTCCTTCTTCTTCTACTGTATTTTCCGGCAGGCTCAAAGCAGCGAGCGCGTATTGAGTCCCCCTACAGGCCAGAGCTGGTAATGAGTGACTGTGAGCTAGGGAACTATAAACCCCTGCTGGACGGATGTGTTCCTGACTGATGGTTGTGGGGCTAACGGACATCACAGAGGAGGAAGTGTTTTATCAGATTACTCCAATAAACAGAAAGGTACCTCGTGATGTCACGACGTTTGAAATCTTGCGGACATCTCGCAATGACCTATTTTCAGAGGCATCAAATCTCGTTCTAGGATATCAGAAAAAATACAATATCTAATTTTTTGAAAATTAAGGGGGTGTAAGGTCTTGTTTTCAAATTTATTATATTATATGTAAGTATTAAATCATGCATCAGCATGATATGTCTCCTTTAAGAAAAAGGAAAAACAGTATTCTTTAGCAATAGACCTTTATGAGCATTACCATTTGTGAAAATTTCTGAACATTAACTGTTTATCTTCATAGATGGACAATGATGCCAGTTTTGGCTCTAGTTATTGCTTGATAATCTTATTTGTATGACTGGGTCAAAACTGGCCCTTACAACAGAGATGACACTATTTTAAAGATGCTATGAGGAGTTTCTAAGTAATTACAAAGAAGTCTCACTTTTAGATATATGCCTGATCGAAGTACACACTTTAAGATGAGTTTTATAGCACCAAAGTAGGTTATCTATAAATGCTATTCCTTAGCTAAGTGGTCAGGTCAGACAGCCGGCCACAACACTACAATATGAAGCAACTGGAACGCCCCCGAAGTCGTAATTTCTTACTGGGAACTCGGTGAAACCTTGCCATCACCGAGTTGACAATCGAAGATGATTGCCCCCAGTGTGAACAGTTACTTAGGTCCTGTAATAATCAATTTATTTACACTTCTGATTTGTGTCGCTCTAGATCAGCTGTATACATAGTATTGTTGGACTTTCGAGAGAGTTTGTCTGTCTGTCTGTTTGTGAACAAAATAACTCAAAAAGTTATGGATGGATTTTGATGACATTTTCAGGAAATGTTCAGCATGGAAAAAAGAAAAAGTGATTCAATTTTGGTGTTGATCCGGATCACCGTCTGGATCCAGAAATTGTTCAAAGGATTCTTTGTGGGAACTGTGCTGCTTGGCGGAGGTCTGTGCTCTTAGAGTGCTTTTTTAGTTACAAAAATGCTGCCATAGTGAGAATCACATTCTTCATGTGATATTTGTGAACAACAAAGCAGGACGTGCTAACAACAGCTAACAATAGCCTGGTAGATGTTTTTCTCCGACTTCAACTGGAATGCCGATAAGTTGGAGATGATGTCACTCCCAGTTCCGAGGTTACTGGAACGCAGCATTACAACAGTCGCCACGCGTGCTCATGGGTAGCAGCGTCTTTATGTCTTCGGAAAGAGATTCTCCTCATAGCACCTTTAACAGAGCACTTATAATTATTATTATTATTTTATTTTTTTTTGGTGTCATTATGTTTTGTTGTTTAAATATAGGTCCCTGACTAAGTTGAAAAGCCTTGATGCAATAAACAAACATTCAGAGGTTTTTTTATGCATTTAAAACCTAAAACGGGTCATCACATGTTGAGACACAGCACAGCCCACGTGTTCTTCCATGAGCATCACAATGATCAAAATACAGTCTTACTTGAATTTTCCCAAATGCACCAATAATACTTGATCTCTAATAAAGAATATCAATCAATATTTTTTTTAGCTCAATTTATCCCCAAAACAACAAACATACCATGTGCTGTCGTGAAGAGCAGTTTTCATTAAAACCATTTCTTCTGCCTTTACAAAATAAACAGTCAGTATCAGGTGAACACTTACTTCAAGATAAGCTTTCATTTGCTCCTGTTTGTTCCTGGATTTTGTAAAACATGTGAATCCGGTCCATTAATTAAAAATGTCCACTAAATCAACAAGGCTCCGCATAATGAGAGCTGCTCAATGCAGAAGAACACGTAAAAGCCGGTGATTCTGAAAATGTTGAAGTGATTTTTGTTAGTTACACTCTTATTCCATCCAGTTTGTCAATATGAGCTCAGGATTTATTCACCTGAATCAACAGATAACACGTTTCTCCAGTCCTCCAGTCCCAGTAGCAGGATTTCTTATTTTTTGTTCAGACCTGTTGATTCCCCATCTCACTTTATCTTGTGAAGTCCAGTTCATACAAGTACTCCCAGTATTGCAACTAAACTCTTTTTGTCCTCTTGTAAAGCAAACTAGTGGACACTGCTGGCGGAGGGACATGTAGGCTGTGCCATGTCTCGAAGTAGTGCCAAATCAAAGCTGTCTGGTTGTGGGAAATTAAGTGAAGAACAAAAAGTTTGCAGCATACGATGACCCCACACTCTTTTTCTGGCCAGTTTTCTCCCACAATTCATGAGAGTCTGTCGCAAAATTTCTGAATGTAGAGAGGCTGAACTGTGACACTGTGGCATACAATCAGGCTTATGCCATGTACCTCACATAACCCCACTTCAAAAAACCCAAATTCAATCAATCAATCAATCAATCTGTATTTGTAGGGCAATTCATAGCAAGTGACATCTTGAGACAAATGAGTCACATCTCTCAATAAAAATGTGCTGTGGCGTCCTCTATGAGCCTCAAGGTGCTAAATGGCTGCATTTTCTGGTAAAACAAAGCCAACTACAGGAAACCAGACCACCTGAATTGTGGGTAACACTTTCAGATGGCCTGATTTAATCTGTATTTGCTCCGTTCACACAAATGCAACTGTTTCTGGTAATATTCTGTGGATTGTTTAGTTAAAAAATTAACAGTTCATCCTTGGCTGTACATTCTGATTTTTTCAAGTATGTGTAGTGTAATGAGAAACAAAGCACTTTAATTCTTCCAAATAAAGTCCTTCCCTGTTTTATACATTTTAATAAAAGACACTTGTTACAGAACCAAAAACTGTTTTTTCTTTCTTTTCCTATTGTTGGTACAGAAAAAATCAGCACCACTTCTGTTTCTCCTCTACCTTTGGAATCTGTATGTAGGAGGACATCAACAAAACTGTGAGAGTGTGTATTTACAGATCCAGCAAAGAAGACTGCAAAATGGGCGGCATTATACTGTGAAGGCATTTGTTTTACATTGAATTTGAGGACAAAGGAAAATGAATCACAGAAATGTGTAATGTATGTGAAAAAACTGCTCATTGAAATGACTGTGGTGCTCTGTCATTTCAGTAAAATGCATACTTTTCACAAATTGTGTGGCTTTGCCCTGTTCGTTGTTGGGCTGGTAGCACAGCAGGAGCTGTAAAGGTTATCACCTCACAGATTCTGTCAGTAGACTGCAGAGTGATGGATTACAGGCTATAAAATCTGTTGTAGTATAACAATACAGTCCACGCATTTAAATACAAACAGATGTCCTGAGCAAGAGGTGCACAAGCTCAAATTTATTTACCATTAACTTCATTTTTTGCCCTGGAAACTGGTCACCTATATCATTATGCAGCAGTTCAATGTAATAAACAGGGCCAGCAAAGCAAACACTGCAGGCCAAGACTGAATGGCAGAAAAATGACTGAGTACTCAGTATTAATCTTTGACTTTTTGTGCTTTCTGAAAATATGTGTAATCGTTGTACGCACAGCGTGTACAACGACTGGCAGTGCTTTAAGATCCATTCACTTAAGGACCTTTCTTCAAAATTTTGTGTTGTCAGGCTCCCAAAATGACAGATCTGTGTGGGCCAAACACAGACATGATATAACTATTGAGGATCCTCTAACACTTGTCTTCATGTGGATGGCCCCTGGAAACCAGACATCTTCAAATAATACTGACATCAAGACATGATGAAAAACTGGCAACCCCCCCCCACACACACACACAAATAATACTGACATTCTAAACAAATTAAAGTGAAACAAAAAAGAGATGATGAAAAAATTGCAAAAAAAAAAAAAACACAAATAATACCTGAAAATACAAGTTTATGTTGAATCTTTTGCTCTTCTGTGTATCTTCTTTCAGTGGTAAATCTTTGCTTCAGTGATATGATTTTTTTGTAGATATAAATGTTTCACACGCACACACACAAAAACAGTACAGCCATGGCTCTGAATTTCAGCAGGTAAACACTGTTGTCGGATGTTATCAATATTGTCAGTCGAAAGGTTCGACGAGTTACCCCCCCCCCCCCCCCCCCCCCCCCCCCCCCCCCCCCCCCCCCCCCCCCCCCCCCCCCCCCCCCCCCCCCCCCCCCCCCACATCCAGGGGGCGATCATACTCATGCGCAGATCAGACAGAGGGGGGAGGGGGAGTCTGAGGTTGCATAGCATGCGCAGTTAGCGTAAGAGAGAGAGACAATAAGTGCAGTAGCAATGGCTGAAAAACAGCCCAAAAGAAGAAGTTCAGAGGAGTAAAAAGTGAAAAAGAAGGGCTATGACCATGAAAGAGCGAAGACCCAGGTCAATATTGGTGTTGCTTTCTGACGGTGGAGAAAGCTCCGCCAATTGAAAGACCTGAAAACAGACATGGATGTCGCCGTCTTTCTGCTGGATAGGTAAGCAACATTAGCTTTGTGGCGCTTCACGTAACAGTAACAGCCAAAATCTGCCAAAATGTACTGTTGTCGTGATGCTATCAATATTGTCAGTCGAGTTGTCTGACGAGTTACCTTAGCTACGTTGGTCAGCTACACAGTTTCTACGGCCGTTTCCATGACGATGCACGTCCATCAGCTTTCAGGGGTGGAGCCAGGGGTGAGGTATGAAAGAAGAGGCGGGTCTAAATTTTTCTCTCCACTCGTTTTCTCCCACATCACTGACTACACCTAAAGTCCCTTGGTGAAAGACTTTTGCACCCTGTGCCTTTAAGTGTTACCCCACAGAGAAATACAATATGGCCACACAAAAACTGGAATGAGCATCATCCTCTTGACTGCACTGTAAGACTCTACGTTAAGCTGTGTCTCGTGCAGGGCTGGCCTCCTTGATTATTTTTTTCATTTGAGTTTCACGGTATGTGAGCTGAAGCCCCTAAGGCTCGTAGCTGTGTGTTTGAAACTGTTCTGCAAAGTGATTGCAACAAGCTAAGTGGGAGTCTTGTCTCTGCCCATAGACATTAATGGAATTTAGTCTAAATAAGATGGTAAGTGTAGTGTCTGTGTTCATTTGAATCAATCTTAAACAACTTAGACTCTAACGATGTAAGTATCTGTAAATACTGCAGACAAACACTATAAATAACACTAAACTGTTTGATTGTAAGCATATTGTTTGTGAAGGATTCATTTTCTGTCTATTGGAACTAATGGATAAAAAACATCTGATGTGCCAGAGCTGTAGATTTTATCATATCTGCACTTTTTTGTATCAAGTAAGGATCCAGTCAAATAAAAACTGACGTCCAAAGTCAGAGAGCATAAGGAGGAAAATAACAGAGACAAGGATAGAGTATGATCTTCACTATATAATTAAAAGGTGCCTCAAAAGGCCAACAGAACAGATGCAAATTATCACTCACAGTCAGAGACCTTATGGAACCTGCCAAGGGGGCTCTCACAGCTGTAAAGCTTTGAGTCTTATGACCGCAATTTACAATTGAGCTTTTTTATGGTCACATGTTTGCAGAAACAATCAATTATCAAATGCATTGACCTTTTTGTGGCCAGGCCAGGTCCCATTTTAAACCTGAAGTTATTTTTTTTGTTAAATCACTCAAGCAGTCAAACAGATTCTTGCAAGCACACACACACAAAAACAGTACCACTCAAGCTGAGGGCATGGCTTGTCAACAATGCCACATCAATATTTCATATTTACCACACAATTTATCCACTCCATTTATCATTTATATATGTGACTTATTGTGTGTGTCACCGTGTGCATGCAGAAGATTTTCGTGTTTCTCCTTCTTTTGTAAGTGTGCCATTTAGATAATGTCACGGCAGGCCATAAGCTCCTCTGGCATCTCTAATGATGGTATACAGCGATACACAAGGCTATTCTCTCTGAATAAACAAGTGCCCTCTCTTCTCAACACTCAACCCTTAATTATTCATACGGAGCTGAATGGGACATTGTTTATCAAGGCTTTGGCACCAGGGATCTTGTGCTCTGGGCTCTACACCTATGTTAGTGTGTGTCAGTGTGTGTGGAGCATGAGAAAGCAGTGAGGAGAGTGAAAAAGATATTGAACTCTCACATGCGCAGGCAGCCAACATTCTAATTGGTAATTAAAATACCTTTGACAAACTAGCTTTAGCTGTCTGCTTGTTATTGGTATGCTAATGAGGGTTGAAGAGGTAAACTGAGTTCCCACCAGAAGTAAAAGGATGGATAGAAGATATTGTGAGGCTGTGTTTAATAAGTCCTTTTGAAGCACAACTTATAAGAAAATTACCTTTGATAATGATGGTATTTTTTAGATGATCATGCTCATTCTTTTTTTCTGTAAAGGTTTTTGGAGTGATTTGTCAGATTTCTGTCAGATTTATGCTGAAAACGCTGTAGCAGGCTTTCTGTAAAATTGTAGATTTTTTTTTCCAAGGCGAAAACCACAGTGCTTGCAATTGAATTAGACAACTAATTAAGTTATTATCCATTCTCCAAAAGCACTGAGATATTAATTTGATATCCATCAGACATCTGGCTGTTCCTCTTAGAAATCATTATAAATTGTAATAGCAAAGTGTTTTCAATAATATGCCCTAAAATATGGTTGCATTTTGGCCCTGTGTTGTTGTGAGTGTCTGTTTTTGTTGGAACTGGAGGTCATGCATAAGCACGACACAGCATTTGGCTCTGGAGTGAGTCCACCATAAGACTGAATTAACAGTGCCACTTCCGTAATATGAGTTTGTAGACTGAGGTGCCTCTACATCAAGCATTTTATTTATTTATTTATTTATATCGATCACGTAAACAACAATGTACAAAAAATAAAAATAAAATGATAAATAAAGTACACATGTATATATACATACATACATACATACATATACATACACAGTACCTATATAAATAATAATCATAAGGAAATAAGTGCACAGTAAAAATGTGTACACAAAACAGTAACATCTCGTAAGCAACGTAGTTTACATGAGCGAAAGGGAGTAGGAAGAAGTATAAACTTATCTAATCCTACCCCTATAATCTTAACTATTAATATGTTCTAATTAATTTCATCACACAAAAACAAAATGAATATTTATTTCATTCCTCCATTACACTATGTATCATTTCTTGCCACATTTTAATTCAAATAGCAAGCGAACACCTTGTGTAAATTATTCAGTGTACCTCTGGAGAATCATTTCTTTATGTCTCTTTTTAAACAGAATTATACGTGAAATGTTTTTGATTTCAGTGCTCAATTTATTCCACAGTTTTACTCCACAAATGGTGATACAGAAACTTTTCTTTGTTGTGCGAGCTCTGCCAACCTTTAGATTTGATTTCTCTCTTAAATCATAACCTTGCTCTCTTTCATGAAACATTCTCTGAATATTTCTTGGTAGCAGATAGTTACTTGCTTTATATAAAACTTAAACTTAAAAACTTAAAACTTAAAAACTTAAAAAACTAAACTTAAAAAGCATTAAGGACCACCACACTGAATCAGTACATCAAAAATGAAAAATGATGAACATAGAAGCATGTGCTTAATGTTGAAATACAACTTTATAAGATACTAAACTAAATTAATAACCCAAACAACCATTAAAGATACAAACGCAAGTATACAGCAGCTGCTTCCAATATGACCTTTTTCTATTAAGGTCATTTCTCAAATACCAAAATATGAGTCATTTTCCATCTAAAAACTTGTATCATATTTGCTTCAACCTAAATTTTACAAGATTGTTTTGCTGCTGTGCTATAGGTGTATCTTCAAATGTGATTTGCTTGGTTCATAATCAGATGTAAAGTCATTTGTTGGGATAAAATGTAGAATTTTTCAACTCTTTCACGACCAGCTCAACTGTTTGTCAGAAGTCATCAATAAATTCATGGACATTTAAGGTTTTAAAAAATAGAACAAATCAAATCATTGATATGCTTCTGTCACCATTTCAGGGGAAAGAGAAAACTACAAACAAGCCAAACACCAGATATTTTCTTGGTGTGGGATTTAAAGGTTTAAACAGTTAAAGGAGACATATCATGCTGATGCATGATTTAATACTTACATATAATATAATAAATTTGAAAACAAGACCTTACACCCCCTTAATTTTCAAAAAAAATGAGATATTGTATTTTTTCTGATATCCTAGAACGAGATTTGATGCCTCTGAAAATAGGTCATTGCGAGATGACCGCGAGATTTAAATCGTCGTGACGACACGAGGTACCTTTCTTTTTATTGGAGTAATCTGATAAAACATTTCCTCCTCTGTGATGTCCGTTAGCCACAAAACCGTCACCGAGGAACACATCCATCCAGCAGCAGTATATAGCTCCCTAGCTCACACTCCCTCATTACCAGCTCTGACTTGTAGGGGGACTCAATACGCGGTCGCTGCTTTGAGCCTGCCGGAAAATACAGTAGAAGAAGAAGGACACGCTGGCTCAGCCCCCCGATAGAATTGACCAATCAGAGCACAAAGGGCTGTGACGATGCGAGGTAACTTCAGGTCATCCTGAGATCCGAGCATTTCAATGAGAGCTTGTTAACGGCCTAAAATGAGGATTTTGAGAACACTATTGTGGGGCAATGAAGGAACTAAATGACTTGTACTGAGGGCAGAAATGCTTTACAGGCATCCTAGTCTGGCATAGTGAAAAGGAGAAACAAGCATCATATGTCCTCTTTAAGATTTGATAGTGTGGAGACAAAAAAAATGCACAAATATTTGGGACAAAATCCATCAGAAAAGGCAAAAACATTTGAAATAAAAGTAGCAATAAGAAAACTTGAAATAGATGACACTATGTTTGACAAAAAATGTTTTTGATGAATAACAGATTTTATATTAATAAATCATCAAATCAGTAATTGCTTCTGTACTTAAAATAATAATAATAGCTTTTGAACCTTTAAATTACAAACAAAGAGAAGCAGTTATTTTGTTTTGTTTCCAGTTTTTCTTGTATCCTAAAAAAAACAAGGACTTATTTTTTTTCAACATAATAAATATTCCTGAATTTATTGCCTTCTGCCAAACAGTTGAGCTGGGAGTGAAATGGTTTAACAACCTCTGAAATATAAGTCTTTGTCTACTTTTAAGGGAGATATTTTGCTTTAGAATAATATTTGTGAATTGTAAAATGAAATGTTCAACTAAACATATTAGATTATTACATTATATTAGACTTACAGTAAAATATTTGCCTATCTAAGTCTGAATGAATAACATTGCAAATAATGTTCATCTCCTAGGAACTCAGAGTTTGCAGCATATGATGCATGTGTTAACCATTTTACATGTACAGCATATGATTAATAAATATAGCAATTTTCACAACAAACACTAGATTGATATAAAAAGGCTTATTCTGTGTCAAAAGCATGTTTTGGTCAATTTTTGTAGTTATGGCAGGATGTGTCCTATTCTGCTGATTTCTACTTAGGAACCTCCACCCCGCCTAAATAAAAAATAAATCAATCAAACAATCATAATAAAAATAATAAACATTTTTTATTATAGGATTTTAACTTCTTGCAAACTGCCTCAACAAAGCTCCATTAATATTAATCGAAGTAATAAAGTAACCTCTGTGTCAGTTCATAATGCGACATGGCTTGGATGCACAAATATGATGCTGTTGTCCATTAAGTCAAAAGCAGAGTCACTCACTCACAGCACTGAGTCCTTGTGCCCCATCTCACCAATAATGTGCCTCTGATGCTACCTCTGAAGACTGAACAAATTGAAGACTGAACAAATTGAAGGTCACAAACATCACAGGGGCATAAATATCAAACTATCATGACTTGGAACAGCAGCGTGAATGGGGCCTTTGTCTCCCCTTATTGGATGCATGATTTCTTCCCTATTTCCTTGTGTTTTCTGCACCTCCCCCCACCTTTATGTTCTGTTTGCACCTGCTCATTAGTTGTTGACTTGTTAGGTGATGGTGCATTTTTAACCCATTTGTGATTCTTTCTGTGAAAAAATCCTATGTATTAGTGTGGGCCTTGACTGTTCTTCCTGCATAGACCAGTGCTATATGGCATTGTCACTGTCTATGTGCCTGCTAGTGTCCTGTCTTAAAAGTTTGTTTTAGGACTCTGCAGGGAAATCTTGTTCTGACACTATCTCACAACTTGATCAACACAATGTTACAAACAAAGCTCCTGGAAAATGTAATTAATAACTTGCTATTTGCAGTGACTCGACACTGCATTCAAGCATATTTGCTCACCTTGATGTCTCATCTCCGAGCCCTATCACATCAACAACCCCCACCACCTTTGCAGGATCCTAATCTGCATGCTTCTCAGAATCCCACCCCCTCAATATCCTCTCACACCATACCCACCTCCCCTTTCTCCCCAATTACAAAGCAGCGTCAGCTGGAGTGTCAGTGATGCACTGAGGAGTGCAGGGCCTGAGCAGACACATGGCTGTTTGATCATTCTCTGCACATCCGCACAGAAAGCCACCCTGGATAAGCACACACTTTAAAGATAACGTCCTTGTATCATTTAAATGTTAATAGACTTTCTATGGGCTCAAACCTACATTTATTATTGTGCAAATGAGCTAATTTCCCCATATCTGTGCTGTCGTTAGAGCTGGCATGTTTAGTTGTCTGAGCATAATTAGAATTATTGTACTGTAAGGACGAGAGGAGAGGATGGAAGAGAAAAGGACAGTGACGAGAGGGGAGCTCATCTCCTGTTCTGCATGGAGTGGGACAAGCTCTTTGCTGAAAGTTCCATTTGAGAAAGAAAGAAACTGTTTCACTTTCCTTTCATCCTACAGAATTATGGATCATCCTAATTTTCCCTCTATTTTTTTCTGTCCGTTGAGGCTTCTGGCTTATTTTTCATTCTATGATAAAGCTACTTTGCGATGAGTGTGGGTGGAAAAGAGATTGAGAAAGTGGGAGACAATAGCAAGTAATGTGCCATGGATATACTGTTGGTGCTGAGAGAACAATCAATGTTGGAGGAATCAATTTCAATATCAGGGATCTGTTGAGGGCCCTCAAGCCCTGTTGCAGCAAACCCAAGATGGCTCTGATGTACAGTATAGCCCTCAATAAGGCAACAATTTACGAGTCAGTAAGTTATGCATTTTTGTGTTTGTCTTAATGACTTAGAGGCATCCTCTTTTACTTAACTTACCATGGATTTCCCCCCTGTTTGATTACTGTTTCCCTACAGAAGCTTAAGAGCAATGGATGTCTGTTTATATTTAGTCTGTGCAAACTGACAGCTATTTGCAAGGCATCAGTTACACTATGTCAATGATTATTCTGCGGTAAAATTAAAGATCTATGAAAGCATGAACTCCACATTCATGACAAGTCTTGGCTTCACTGCAAGGACTTGTGTTGTCTTCCATATCCTTTGTCTACAATGGCTTCTCATCAAAGACAAGGATTATGGCTTCAAATAAGTACTTAGGATACACATGAAGAAAAATGCATTAGTCCGTCTTCTGCTTGTCATGTTCAATTTTATAAGATTGAAATATGGCTCTTGTAAACATTTGCAGTGTTTCTGTTTTATTTCCAAAGGTATTTGGTGCTAGGACAACTAAGAAGAGACAAAAAAAATTGTGATAGGAGAGAGGATAGCATGAAGCAGTGAGATCAGGGTCCATAGCCTCTTTTATTAACCTCCATCTTAATCCACATTGTTTTCATAATACCTGAAAACCAATTCAGTATAGCTCAAAATTATGTAATGCAGGTTTTAATTGCTCATATTATGTTGGACATAGACAGGAATCTGAAAATGTAAACAATTCAGTATGATCATTCTCAGATTTTTGTTTCAAACAAAAAGCTCTAAAAGTTGTGCACATTTACCCATCAATCCTTCAAGATCAAGGTTCAATAAATGACTCATATTTAAATAACAGAATTACTACAAAGACATGCTGTAGCCAGGTAGCTGAATGTTATTTAAAATGGTCAAAACATGTCCATCCACTCATTATCTATACAGCTTATCCCTTCTAGGGTCACGGGGGACTGGAGCTTATCCCACCTGACATGGTAGAGAGGCTGGGTACACGATGAACCAGTCACCAGCCAATCGCAGGGCCACATAGCAAAACAGACAACCATTTACTCTTACACTCATTCCTAAGTGCAATTTTGGAGTCATCAATCAATGGAATAAACATGTTTTGGTCTGTGAAAGGAAGCTGGAGGGCCAATGCATTCATGGGGAGAACATGCAAATTCCACACAGACAGGCCTGTCTGACTCAGGGAGATGAAGCTGTAGCCTTGTTACTGTAAGGCATGTGTACTAGCTGCTGTGTCGGTGCACCGTCCATCATATTCCACCAGAGGATCTTAATTTTGTTTCAGTTCTTGTGATATGTTCACTTTAAGCTGTAAAATACTTTATACTTTACATTTCAATGGATTTGTTGAGCAATTAGTCAAATCTTTATCACCTGAGCTTCCCTTTATGAGACAAAAATCCCCTCTATGCCGATGACTTGGTGTTGTTATCTCCAAATACAGAAGGTCTTCAGTACAACTTAACTTGCTTTGACGGTTCAGTCTGACCTGGGCAGTGGATGTAAACTCAGAGAAAAGTTAAAGTTTTGTTTTTGTTACAGAAACAACAGAAGAGATTTGACAGGTCAAAAATCAAGCAGTATAAAGTGTACATATCTTGGCCTGAACATAAGCTCCACAAAAAGCTTCAAACTGGCAGTAAAAGAGTTGATTTTTTTAGAAATTTTTATCGAAATTGACATTCCAAATCCAATTTGGCTCAAAAATTTTCAGTTCACATTAGCAACAATTATTCTGTACGGCAGAAAGCCTAAGGACTAAATTAAAGTGCAACTTTTACAAATGAAACCAAACAATAATTGAATAATTTCAGGAAATCTTGGAGCTCCTATTACATGGAGAACTAGAAAAGCACAGGGCAGACCTCTGCCAGCACTACAGCCCTCTCCCATATTGTGATTTTTACCATAAATATTACTCCTAACTTTATTTCAGGTAAATATTTGGATTCCTTGACCATGAAAACATACCATTAACAATTGGTTTCATAATGACATCTATTTTAGTTCAGTAGTTATTCACAAAAATCGCATTCGTCATGGCGGATCCAGACAGTGATCCAGATCAACACCAAAATTGAATCAGTTCTTCCTTTTCTCATGCTGAACATTTCCTGAAAATTTCATCAAAATCCATCCCTAACTTTTTGAGTTATTTTGTTCACAGACAGACAAACAGACTCTCTCGAAAACATAACCTCCTGGCGGAGGTAACAAAAGACCCCAAACAATGTGTGTAGAGCAGAACTCAGTCAATATCCCTTAATTTTCAAAATCGACAAAAGAACACTTAAATTTGACCAACTTTTGATACGAAGTTACCCCAGTTTGCTATCACATTGCTCTGAGCTGTAAAGAGCTGAAAAAAGTCCCATCAACCTGATGGCCCAAAGGCTCCACCCAAATCACTTGAACCAGCCTGGAGGGGACCAGGACCAAAACTATCACCCAACCAAATCAGACCCAGAACCCCACATACCCCTCAGATTACACCAAATCAAGTTATTAACCAATAGAAAGAAATTTATGTGGAAAACTGGGAAAAGGCAACACAACTACAAGCATTTTATATCACAATTTGGCACTAAACAGATTTTACAAGTTGACTGATTACCTGAACAGATGGGGCTGAAAAAAAGATTCAAATGAGAGTGCATTAGAGCATAAGGACAGAGCTGCAGGAAAAGATGGCTGGTTAATATGGTTGTCGAGCTCCCAAATATTCTGGAAGATGGAGGATCATCTATACAGAACAAGATGATAAAAGAAGAAATTAAAACATTCAACAAAGTTTCATTTTTTTTGTATTACAAATGTGTTTGCAAATGGCACTTAAGTAGCTAAAAAGCAAGCTTTATGGAGCGTGCATCAAAGTCAGAGAGACAAGGGCCCATGTTGGGATGTGACTTAGGACTTGGACAGCAGTGGCCTGATTTGCCATCACAACTGACACGATTAATCACAAACGGTTGGCTAGTTTGTCCTGCAAGAGGTAGAACTTATTTTCAAGATCAGTTATTTGAAACCTTTTTAAACAGGCTGCAAATGGCTTTCCTCTTATATTAGTGAGGCACATCTATCCCTAGTGTTATTTTAACTGTGACATTGAATGCAAATTTCTAAGAATGGAACTGGAAAGGTTGGATTGCCATGCTGCTTTGTTGATTTTCAAAGTTAGAAACACATTTGATTTGCAGTAAAAGCAAAATAAACACTGTAATTCACAATATCCAAAATTCAGAGCAAAAAAACACACACTTCTACAGTTAACTTTGAAGCATCAAAATACAATTATATAGATACTTAAAGAAGACAACCTGTGGTACAAAAGCATAACAACTGCCAGTAATTTATGCGTCTGCATTCATCATGAAGTGTTTATAATTCAGATGGTAATTGCGTTAAACTCAACCCTTTAAATGTAATTTTCAGGTTGGTTTTACATGGCAATTCAGAAAACAGAAACATCACTTAGACCTGCACAAAACTATATCACACATTTGAAGGACATGCAAGTTACAGTAGACTATAGCCACTATGACAATATCAGATCCTGCTGTCGAGGCTCACAATCCACACAGTTGTCAGTCACTCCGCTCCCTGGTGACAGATGACCTCTATAATACCCCCTTTCTTCTCTGTATCCAGTCTGCAGCTCTCGCCTCTTTTCTGTCATCCTCTGTTTGCTGTACTCAGGTATATTTCATTGTACCTGCATCCCTCTGTCTACCTTCCTATCATACATTTCTATATTCCTGTCATTCTTTCAACCTTTTCTTCATTCTTCTTTTTCAGTTCACCTGCTTGTTTCATGTTTGCCGTTTCATCCTGGATTTATCCTTCAGTGCTGTTTTCCTAATATTGTCGAAGCATTGTTCCATCTATCCCTCCCTCCTGTTTCCTTCTTTCCATTTGGCTACTACCTGCAGCCCCACTTCCATCCAGTGGCCTCTGTCAATGTTTAAAGTCCCATCACTTGTCATTGCATTTCTTTTCATACTTGAAGCTCTCAGACAGGATCAAGCCCATTTAAAGCCATCTGTTAGCCGATCTGACAGCGCTAACTCTGGCTATAACACTGGCAGTGGCCACTGGCACAGCCACAGTACCATGTCTGGCTTGGGCAGCACAACCAGTCAGCCAAACAGACAGCCAGCTTCCACACTGTGTATATAAACAGTCTGATTGTTCATTTGCTGGCATCTGGAGGAGATGCCCAAGATAAACTGTGGTTTAACACATGCATTAGATGGGTGTTTATAAGCCACAAGCCATATCCCTGGAACACATTTTGTCAAATTTCCTTTCTTTCTCTTAACATAGTGTATCTAAAACTCTGTCCCCTTAACTTCTAAGGAAGGAAGTTTCGCTACAGCAAAGTATTACACACTTACACACTGTCCATTTTGTCCTTTGGAATCAGGTTAACCAGGCAAAAAGGTGTGAAATTGCTTACTGCTTTGTGTTAATCCTAGTTTCCCGAGCCAGACATGCAAGAACAACTTTCATTCATAACACGCTGTGCATGGAGCATGCAAATATGCTTGTGGCTGTAAATGAAAAACAAACAGTTACACACCAAAACCTGGCACACAGCTTATGTTTAAGCACATTGTCAAAAATCCAGACAGCAGTCTTTTTCTTCCACAGACAGCATACATGGATAAAGACCTCTAATGCACATTTTGTTTGACAATGGATTACTTAACTTTAAGGTCACATCATACACTATTCAAGAAAATGTCATCTGTCAGATGTCAGACTTACTATAAATGGGCCCTTGACTCAAGTGTCACCCCCTGGATAAGTTTGCAACAATTGGCCTAAGCCTACATCAGGGACATTGGGCCTGGAAATATAGCCATTTTACCTGGCAAAGGATGCTTAAGAGAGATATAGGTAGCCTTTTGGAATGCATGGGCTTCCTGCTTTTTGTTGTGTTTTTTAACATAGTCATTATGTGTATATGAAGTCAGTCACTGTATTACTTATATCCAAACAGGACTTCAAAATCCCTTTTTTATCAGGTGGGTTTGACTGAAAACATTATTAAATCATATTTTACTTTAGTCAGACCACTGGGGATAAATATCCTTTTGCACGTATACACTTATAGACCTAAATCACACCCACACAGCATCATTAAACTGTACAGCCTTCATACCTTATTTGATCTTAAAGTCAAATAGCTAAAATACTAATTTAGTCTCATTGTTGTCTGCCTCCAGGTATTTCTATATAGAAGTAACATGCATTGAGTTTGTAACAAAAGTAAGGCATATAGCTTGGAAAAAATCAATCTTAATTTCTCAACTTACACAGTTCTTCAGTCAGTTATTCAAGAGAGGGGTGGGATTATCTGCCATAGATGAGCTCTCAAGAAAAACGAGCAAGTGTATGTCTCCTTACATCACCATAAAACTCAATAGGGACAAAATTTCTATTATCTGTGCTCCTTTGTTGCTCTAGCCACCTGATTTATTCACAAGTGAATATGAATAAATGGAACAGCAGTAAAATAATTTAACTTGTATTGAGTTTATGATCAAAACTGGCTTTAATTGAATCTGTTTATGTTTGATTCTGTGAGTAAACTCAAAACGACATGGCCTCGGAGTTAGGAAATATTGTTGTATAAAGAGGTGGAATGCGAAAAAGTAATATAGCTTATTATATGTATATTGTCTGTCAAATAGTTCCCCAATTTAAAGAGCAATTATAGGTTTCCCAATTAGAACATTAGAAAACTATAGGTGCACACAAAGGACTTTACAAATTGAAAGAATTAATGAATAAAATAGTTAGCAAGGAATACAACGATTATCATTGTTCACCTACCGTTGAACAGCCACTTAATCCATTAAATACACTTTACATGGAAAATAATGTAAATTAGAAAACATACTGATTCCATTTTCAGTTTTACAATGATACTCCCTGAAAGAGTAGTGCGAAGAGTGCCATGCGTGGATCTGTCATTCATCTTCAGTCTAGTTTGAAACTCTGACAATGTTGTTAGCATGTATCCCCACACTGACCAGCAGGAAAACAAATGTATCCCTTCTTTTATTTTCTGTAGTTTGCTACACCCAAACCCTTTTCTCCCACATGAAATCCTTCTGTTTACATACATAGGAGCTATTGTGGCTGAAATTAGTATTTCACTCGGCTAACTCCTTCAATTTTCTTGTCACTTTCAGTTTATACTAGTAGTTTCTATGTGAAGGATAACAGGTCCACACTGTTTTGCTCCTAAAATTCATCTATCACTATTTCCATCCTTCTATGAACACAAATTGTAGAATCACACACACAGTGAAGCTTTCATGACAGACCATCTTCTGTGACAACCAAGGACTTTGGCACAGTCACACAAAGAGCACATAACCTGATGATGAAAGCATAAAATGAATGGTTTAGATCACAGCCAGTCTGTCTTTCTATAAAGACCAAAATCTTTCAAGTGCAGTCTGACACTGTGTAACAGTCTTTTAAATGCCTTACTTTATTTTAAGAGACAAAACAATTGACTAATGGCAAGATAAAGGAAGTTGTAATCAATTACTGGATAACTACTCATTACGATCTCTCACTTACTACAACTAATGGCTCATACTTGTTGATACAAAAACACAGTCCCCTCATTGATTACTGGTTTCTTGTTGCTCACACGAAATAAGTGTACAGACAGCTCAAAGAATAACATACTCTGCGCTTTCTTTCATCACATTTTGACATGTTAAATCTTGAAAGGTAGACTAAAATTGCCAACTCTGTTAATAGAGCAACTAATAAAAAGTAAATAAGCCAAAAAAGCACTCTGAGAGCTCAGACCTCCGCCAAGCAGCTCAGTTCCACCCATGAATTATGATTTCCAACCAACATTACATTTATTTTATAAGTACATTGTGGACTGAAAAGTATAAACCTGTATGAAGTGAGATTATTGTTGCTATAAATATCATGCAATAGAGGGACCAGCTATGGGCTTGTAGCTTGTTGACTGAACCAATGTGCTGCTGCTTGTATAGATGTTGGTGTTGTGTGAGCGTTGTGGTGCTTCCAGTGGGCTATGTCGCCAGTCTGTTAGTCGGAGCAAAATCCCGGCACCTCCGTTTGCAAATGGATGGGATTTGCCTTTATAAACTTAAACATTTTTTGTGACATCAGTCTGAATTGGATCAGCACCAAAATGTACAGGTTTCTTCCTTCGATCAAACCACACCTCTGCTACGTACAATTTTCATGTAAATTCATCCAGTAGTTTTGGTGAAATCTTGCTAACAAAAAACAAACAGACTCTGGCAAAAACAGGCAGAGGTAATAAATAAAGTTAAAGTCATACTTCTTCCAATAGGAGAATATTTGGAGAATATCCCCCCAGTGGTCAGATGACAGTCCAATGCCAAATTAAAGCACAAGATTTATTCCCAACACTTTTTGACAGGGAAAAGGCTCACCACCCACTGGAAAAGGGTCTGTAATCCACTTTTGGGTCATGACCCACCAGTTGAGAATCCCTGCCTTATATTATGCAGAATCAAAAAAGTACAAACATGAAATAAATACATAAATAAATACACAAATATATAAGAGATCTGTACTTGGACTTAGTGTGGTGTCGCCAGTGCAGTCTGATAGTGTGTGAGAAAGTGAACAGTTGCAAGTTTGAGCCCAACTTCTGCTGTTGGATGCCCATGTGTCTTTGGGAAAGACACTTGCCCAAGTTGCTCCCACTGCTGCATTAGTGGTGTGCAAATTGGTATGAAAGGGTGTGAATGTGTTAGTTGATACTGAAGGACAACTGACATAGAAACTCCAACCTTTTGTCAGTGGTTGTAAGAATAATAGGGAGAGAATGGGTGGATGCAGATGATTGGCAGATTGAGTGATAATAGAGACTAGAAAATTGGATTATGAGCTCAAGTCTGTAGTCTGTCATTTACTATAGAGGACTTTTTTAATTGTTGTAATTGCATTTTATCAGTTGTTTAAATACTGGCTATCACTTTATGTAAATATTTCCATGTGTAAATATCTATTTTTGCCCCCAGCAAGGAGGTTATATTTTTGCATGTTTGTCCATCCATCTGTGAGTCATACAATACAAAAAGCCCCATATATAAAGCATGTATTAATTACAAATGTGTTTAACAATCATGTTTATTTAAAGGCTAGTTGTTAGCTGTTACTTGTTTTGACACATGCCACACACCACTGAAGAATTCTTGTCATGAGTTATCATTATAAAAACAGTCAAAAAAGGATAGACATATTAAGTACCAGATATATTTAGTCACAGTTTCAGTCTTTTTAGATACACATGTTCCCTTTTCATTCCTTGCATTCCAAACAATATGAGTTAAAAAAATATATAAACAGTGTTTTAATGCACGATACAAAGAGTATCATATTTATTCCTTTTTAACCTTTTCTATTAATTCATTTCCAATTTGTGGTACCACCTAGAGTGGATTTGATGACTTTTGTCAACATGGACTTGCTGCCTGGTGTATACTGTATCTTTGGTTGATTACTGGTAATGTTCTAGGGAGCTCATCAGATACTTAAATATCTCATGAATGCACTGCCAGCTACTGTCAGAGATCATCATCACTGGACAAATCATGAGTGAGATGTCTGACTTGCTAATCAATGATTTACCAAACTCCTCTGAAGTTTTCAATAATCTTTTATTTCACTATACCCTGCAAGTGTTCCAGAAAAAAGACATGTCTCCTTGTTGTGACAAACAGCAATGAACAGTAAAAAAGGATACACAGCCAGATCTGAGCCCTTTATCTGCTTTGTAATGGACATTATGGCAGTTTTGCACAGCCTTGAAAAAACCCTTTTCATCTAGGAAATACCATAAAGTAAACAAAGTGTCTGTTAGCAGAGCTAGAGTTGAGACAATGTAAATGGATCATATTTGACCTAGGTTTGCAGAGTACATTTGAAAAAAACATGTTAACATTCTCCCATGACCTCGGAATTTCATTTTTTTTTTCCATCTGGTTCCCAGCAAAGGTCAAGGAGAGCATGGGGAAGAAATTGTGTCTCAGCTGACTAACATGTTCTGTGGCTACATCTGTATTCCTCTAACCCCACATGCTTGGCTTGTGATATCCGGCATTTGAGTGGCAAGGGTAAGCCTTTGATTTGAAGATGTTTTTCCCCTCTGGGTGGTGGGCTGCTCTACAAAATCATAACATGGCACAATGGGCCTCTTGTTGTCAAATGATTAGGCCGACTGATGTGTGTAAGAGAGAGAGACAGTGTGTGTGTGTGCGTGTTTCTAGTTGTCTGACAGCAGTTTTAAATAACAATACATGTCAGACCCTGTGAATAAGCAGTGTGACTGGCAGATGCTTTTGTCTTCCAGACCTTTTCAGTATTGTTTGAGAATGTCAGTGTATTGATTGGGAATTCACTGGACGGGCCACATAAAACAGATAAAATGTTAACTTCACTGCATTAAATAAAGAAATAATAATGATAAAATAGAATAAATTCTCAATTTACACACACACACATTAATCGCTATCAAAGTCACAGCGGTTGGCAGTTGTGTTATTACTTCAATGCAAATACACAAACAGTGACTGCGCTACATTTAACATCTTTATGTTTACATATCTTTGCAGTTCGTGATCCTCTCTATTTTTTGACTCATCTAGCACACACACTAAGAATTGGAGTTCAGACGTAAACATTTCCATGCAGCTAATTACTGTCTTCTCTCTACTACCTTAATGCATGCTTATTGCTTTTGGTGCAGCTACTCCTCGGGCATTATTACAGCTCAACCAGCAGCAAATTAGATAGCAAAGGGCATAGAAAGCAAGACATGATGAAAAAACTATTTCAAACACAAAACAAAAGCAAAGAAAATGTGGGAAAAAAGAGAAAAAAAAGGTGAATGTGACTAATTAAATTAAACATAACCAGGCTCGAGGGCAGCTTTGGGTAAGCAGTGCAGAGAGACAGGATGTGAGGGTTTGGCTTGGAACAGAGGCAGGATATTTAACTGCATATCAGGTCATAGAAATCAAAGCCCTGAGGCACAGCCAAACTCAACACGTCTCAGCCGATAAGGTGTGAGCGCAGAGACAAGCCCTGACCTTTGAACTTCAACCTCTTTGTGTTTTGGAGGAGGTCAGGATGTGACAGCTACCTCTCTGTTTGGCATGTCGAACCCAAAGGGAAGTGTTTTTTTTAGCAAAAAAAAGTGCATTGGCAGGCAAGAAGGTAATGGTTGAAAACATATTTGTAATTGTAGGTCACGCAGACTCCCTTTGGCTGTTTATCAAGCTCTGGAGGTGGTCTGGGGGAGGGTGGGATATACCTTTAAGTTAAAAGGGAGGGTCCTTATACATTCACAGGTGAAAAGGAATATGCACTGCTGCTCACCTAACAATGCAGCTCTTCTCTATATTTGTTTGTTTTTTAGGTCTTTCTTGCTTCACATTAATACTGATTGTTTTTAAAGAAAGTGACATGTGTCTTGCAAGATCCCACATTGAAAAGAAATACTACAAGCTTCAAAGCTAAGCAGCAGATACAGTTCTGAACAAAGCTCATTTTGTTTGAACATGTTTTTCCTCCTGTTTTTCTAACTTCCTTTTTGTCTTCTGTCTGTTAACTTTTGTAGTCACAGCAAATGTCTCCTTCACACTTATCAGAATTTGCCAGTGCATGTCCAAAACAATTAAAAAGTGCTCATCCTTTGTCTAAAAATGAGTGTAAATAGACCTGCTTAATTTTACTCTTTACTCTTAGCACTGTGTCAGATGCAGCCTCAGGGCTTTCTTGATATGGATAGGATTATTATAGCATTGACATATAGCCTCTTCACTTGCACTATATATATATATATATATATATATATATATATATATATATATATATATATACATATATATATATATATGTATATATGTATATATATATATATATATGTATGTGTATATATATATATATATATATGTATATATATATATATATGTATATATATAAACTTTGGGAATACATGTACATTTTTTTTTTACTGAACATATAAGGAACTGATTTAAATAATATGTTGGAAAATATATTCCAAAGCACACATATTTAGGATCATATTGCACAACATTTTCCAATCTTGTGGTTTTCCCACAGATGAACAGATACAACAAATGGAAAAGCCCCAGTTAAGGAATAATATAATAGTGTACTTTTACATCACTGACTTGAGGTGCTCAGACAGCAAGAACTTCTGCCAAGTCATTTCAGACATTCTCCCCTGAGTGAAAGCAAAAGTGTGAAATGTTACATATCAAGCAATAACGTAATTATAAAAAAACTCCTGGATCCACATCAAGATTTAGATTACCACCAAAATCTGATTGCCTATCCCTTGTGCTATGACATATATTGCCTGAATACTTTTGAAAATTTGTCAATAACTTAATGATGTTCCCAAAATGTAAAAAAAATCTTCCTTGTCTTCTAATGTTAACCCTCTATTGCATGAATTATTACTTAAAAAAGGTAAAAAAAAATGTTTTGAATGCTTTTATTACTTAAAATGGCCTAAATAATAGATAAATGAAAAAAACATTTTAAAAAAAGTTTAAAGGGGGGGTCTTTGATCAATTGTTGCCATATGGCAACAATATGCAATCGTGAAAAATACCATAAATCAACATTTTTGACCAAAAAGGCATTTTATTTAAAACAAGACTCAACATATCCATGGCATATTCATCCAAAATGAACAAATAAGCATTTATACAGTGAAAACACTGTATAATTTCAACAGTTATCTAAAACATCTGCTAATAAATACCCGAAACCTTGAACCTGGCTCAATAAAGTACGATCTATCATTCTTTATTTTCATTTCATTCATTTTTTTTCTGTTTCATTTCATTTGATTTCAACTCATTTCAACTGATTTGATCTGATTACATTAATTTGATCTGATTACATTTCATGCCTTGTGAAAGTCAACAACGCAGTTCATCTCAACGTCTGCTAATAGAAACCCAAAACCTTGAACTCGTTTCAATTAAGTTCAATCTATCATTCCATTTTTTTCACTTCATTCAGTTGTTTTTTTCTGTTTTATTTAATTTGATTCATTTGATTTAAACTCATTTCAGTTGATTTTGATCTGATTCCTCCTCTAGTTTGACAGTTATTTCTACCCTGCTCTCTTTCCCTCTCCCGTAGAAGTAGCTGGGATGAATCTTTTATGGAGGACAGTGGATACTATGTTAAAGATAGCCAGCAACATACCTTAAATTACAAAATGTAAAAAATATATAATGTTATTACTTTTAAAACATAAGCAAAAGGTGTAAACAGTCTCAAGATAGTTTCATGAAATGTAAATGAATGGAACTCCATTAGGTTGTATACGCTAGGAATTTTCCGTATTAGCATATAGTTGCCATATGGCAACAAATCTTTTTTGGCATATTACAAAAAATTTATGACAACAAAATTTTATTTAATGTAAACAAAATGAAGTTTACTTACCCCAGATAGTGATTTAAATTTTTATTTGGTGAAAATACTCCAAAAATTCTCAATAAAAGACAATCTTGGAGAGCCCCAGACAATTATGTTTGGATGTCAAATGTCCATTAGCAAAAAGGACTGGCAAACAAGATATCCTGGTCATGCGGGCTCATAAAGTCCATTTCCTTCAAAGTAAAAGCCCCCTTTTCACACCTAAATATAAAAACATACATTTTATTTCGCAGATTTTTAGAAAAATGAAGATAAAGTAATTGTTGCCATATGGCAACACTATGCAATAGAATTTGTAGATTTGTTTAATTTTAAAAGATGGGACAATACATGTTAATGAACATATAAATGTAAACATGTGAGATTATAGCCGTGTGGCTAATTTCCATCTAGTCCCATTGGCAGGTTGGTGTTGTACGAAACATTATACACAATAAAAACAAAATAAGACAAAACAAAACAAAGACAAAGGGAAACAAACAATATGAAATAAAGCAAACATAGTTTATCATCAAAAAAAAAAAAATCCTTAAAATAGCTTCCTGGATCATTAGATTCAAGAATTATATGAATATTCATGACAAAAGTGTCACTTAATCATAACATTAAGCTAGAGAAATCAATCCATTTACACAAAATTAGCTAAATAAGCTGATGGCAGATAAATTGAAATAAAACTTGCCTCTACCCTGTTGGCTTCAAATTCTGCCTTTTTGTAACAGTCATTCTCATGCATTTAAAGAAGCAGAAAACATCTTTCTCTTGGCAGAAATTGTCAGTAATGGTCCAAATAATGAGAAGTCAGCAGTGGAATTCTGGAAAAGGGAAGAGGAGGAAGTAGCGAGGGTAAAGAAAGATCACAGCTGAATCAAATTGTGATTCTCAGGTCTTTCAGTGTCTCTCTCTTTCATGTGTCAGTCTGTTTTAAGGCGCTCTCGCCACACGTTCACCTCATCCCCCATCTCTTTTATCTGCCTGTTCCAACTGCTCATCTTCACCTCTGCCTCATTTGCAATTGCTCCTCTCCTCCGGGGAGCGTTAACCTCGGTCGTCCATTCGCTGAGCCCTAAGGCCATGATTAGAGAGAGGGGAGAGTGGGAGATGGATAGACAGAGGAGGTGAGTAATACTGAAACAGTGGGTGGGTGTCTGGGGAGGGCTCTGTGGGTCTGCAGTGTGCACAAGCCAGACATAGTCAGTGACCCTTCAATCAACTCTACAACTAAATTGTACATACAAAGGTGCTGTTCTAGGAGAGTGATTGGAAGACAAGACTTCAACATCATTCTGCTGTCACACTTTTATAAAAGCACTGAGAGATAATCGTGAACCAGATAATCTGCTATCATTAAGTGCTACGTTTTAATTAAGTCAAGATGCATATCACCAGGTTTCTTGCTTTGTGTTGTCTGTTAACTTCCTGCTGGGTTCAAGTGAAATTTATTTTACAACTTCAACTCAGAGTTTCTGATGCGACTTATCAGGATGGTCCCAATGCATAATGATGTCAAAAGTGCTCAGTGTAATTTCAGGTCTGACTGTCATGGTGCATTGGTGTGGTTGGTGTGTGATGGACCACACAATCCCAGGGCTCAAGAAGTGACTGGAAGCTCTCAAAAGAAGAAGATAAAGAAGTTTAAAAAATAGACTGTTATTGGCATAATTTTGTTGTTGGGATGTCTTTATAAATAAATAGTTGGTAAACACAACCATTATCCATGGCTGGACAAAACCCACTTATATGAGTCTACAGTAGATTCTATTTGGGATCTTCCTCCTACTCTAGAAGATACTGTCAATCACTGCTTGATTGTAATGTGACTACAGTCAACCATAAAAATCTTAACTTACATAAATGGATTTGTAGAAGTTGATATCTTTCATGAGATATAGTATACCCACTTACTATACCACTGTGCATCAAGTGTCCATTTTGTTCTCCTGGAATGCAGTAAGGGTCAAAACCTATGTACTGGGCCAGTGGCCTGTGGGCAGTATGATAATGAAACACTGACAACAGTGAATGATCAGATATACGACAGAACTTGTGCATAGATGTAGGAATACATTTTATAAATGGTTTGATTTTTATATAATAAAATATACATAAAAACAGTAAATTAAGGTCTAATTTTCACTGTTTTAGCTTGGCTTTAGGGAGTTGTTTTGCTTTGACTGTGTTTGACTTGCAATAGGTTTTTTAGTATCTTTTAGATCAATTATGTATTTTGATGTAGCTTTGAACAAAGGCAGGGCATGCTGTAAATTAGTTTTTTGAATGCATGGTAGTGCTTAATTTTTATTGTATGATTACCATATATATATTTATGTCTTGTGCAACCCAGGAAGAGCAGCTGCAGTCAAGTGCCAAAGCCAACCCTAATCCTAAACAGTTCATAAGGCTCTGGGCTGGACAAAAGTAAACAAGGGACTGTGATCAGTGCTGTGAGACATGGCAGCTCTTTATTTCTCTTCTTTTGCTTGTATGTTGTATGATGTCTTGTGATGTACATTCTTGGACAAGATTGGGCAAAGTGTCCTCTTCTCTGTTTAGATCATCTGTAAGTAGAAAGCCGTGATTGAGGTGATAAAGTATGAGGCATAATGGAGATCTGTTCTTTTTTCCTCCTGTTCACTCTCTTTTGGGGACACCTCTCCCATAAGCACCCACTTCAAGAAAAAAATATTTAAAAATACAATTTTAACTTGAGAGTAGTTACTCTAAGCATTGTATATATCACACAGGCCTCCGTAGGAATAGAAAAAAAAACACCTTTCTCTCTGTTTGCAAGTCCCACTAAATACAAGGTCTACATGGATTCAAATATTTAAAGGACTTAGTGCTAATTTGTCTATTTCACATATAATTTAACAGTGAGAGAAAGATTAATTAGCATACCAGTCATTTACTTTACAGGTTCTGATTAGTGTTGTTTATTCGGATATCCCTCCATTTTATTTCTGTGGGGCTCAGCCTGCATCTAAGCTTTGTTCAATTACTGAGTGCGAATGATATAGATTTGAATCACATTTTACGACTGAGTGCTACTCCCTGACTCTGAATCATTTCATGATACTATTACTTATCTATCTTATTTCAATACTTATAGGCATCTCTGTGCTGAAGCTGCTTGTGGCTTCTGCAAACTTGCAAGTATCTTCTGTCTACACAACACACAAACAGCCTGATATCTGAAATGGAAGGTGGATATACTGTGAGAGGGGTTATTCATTCCTGAAAACATAGCTGTGGCTGGGTTTGGTGAGATTCTGTGCAGCTTTAAGCAAACCTGGACCACAAGATGTAAACTTGTAAATTTGTTGAACTGAGCTCCTTTCAGAAACACAAAGTCAACACACGAAGGTGATTTCTGCAATGTACTTGTGAGCACAACTTCTCCCTTCTAGAAACCCATTTGTCCCCTCCATTTTTCCCCTCATTACTTGTGCCATGATGGTCATGCTTTTACTATGAACAAGATAACTCAAAAGGCTCGAAACAGAATTTGATGGATGGGAGTTTTAGCCAAGGCCAAGGAAGAAATTATTTTAATTTGGTGATTATCCAAATATGGGGGTTGGGTGGGTGTCTTCACGGGATAGGGCAGTTTTCATATTTTTTTCTGAAAAGCTCACAACAGATGTTATTTATTTATTTATTATTTAAGTTCTAAAAAAATATATTAAGTTTTCAAGAAAGACAACATTTACCTTTTTTGCTCAGTTTGTGACAGAGATGCACATCAACTACATTTTGTTGGTGATCCAAATCTGTAGGTTAATATGGATCACCCCCTTTAAATGAGGATTATGCGTGTGCTAACAGATGTCACCATGGAGAGTTTGGGAGAGCAGAGGGGCCGTAAACAAAAAATTAAGTTTAAAGACATGGGATTGAGGCACATGAACATACTGTTGAACTGCAGCAGTGGTTTATCGGCATTGCTGAAGAAAGGTGATTTGGGAGGCCATCTGTGAAAAGCACACAGCTCAAAACTGGCATTGCTGGACTGACGATTTGTCTCTCGTATTTTTATTTCAGACCAGAGGTTGAGGTAACCTTTTGACTGTCTGTCATTTTGATGGACAAGGTCATCACTTTTCCCTTATGCTTATTTTTCAGTCATTTTTAAGTTTCCTTTTTGGGCTTCCAATTAAACAAAATGTAAATGACAGCATTCACAGAGTGGCACAGCTTCATCATCAATAACCTCTTATGTGATAATCAGTCTTACTCCCAAATTCCACAATGAGCGAATGTGCCCCAAACCACCGGCTGATCATGCTGGGAAGAGCACTTTGCTCCCTCTCCAGTCTATCTGAGCATTTTCCACAGCCGGCGCTTCAGTCCAGCAGTGGCTTGTGCCTAGTGCGCTCCACTTTGCTTGAGATACGCTGCAGGTCTTGTCTCAGCGTGACAGCTGCCAATCCTCGGAAATTTCCAATTATTCAGACAGAAGATTGTACATGACAATCCTTTACACCCATTTGTTAGTTTGATCTTTGCCCTCCTATTAATCTGTCTGTGTCACTTTATATCTTGTCTCTCTGACCTAAAGTCTTCTCCCTGGCCTGTCTTTACCCATTGCCCAACAAAAGTATTTTTTATTTGTGCATCCATATCTTCTTTTACCATTCCTTTTCACAAGACTTTTTTCTTGACTTCCATACCATCCTGCAATTAGACCATACAGGACTTTCTCTTTTTCTATCCTTTGGCTCTGCAGCACTTTTTCTTTTTCCATCTCCTTCTTGATCTTGAGACTACTTTTTTTTATTTTCCCCTTTAACCTTGTAAATGACAATCCTTTACACCCATTTGTTAGTTTGATCTTTGCCCTCCTATTAATCTGTCCAAATATCAATTCTCATTTCAAAGCTCCTTACATCTCCTTTCCTACCATCAGGCCACTCTGATCAGTCCTTCCAGCATTACTGCCCCCCCCTTCCCCAGCCCCCACCACCCCTCCCTTGCTGGTTTCTGACCTCCATCCTCCCTGTGATCATCCCTCCAGAGTTGAGGCCATCTGTTCCTGCCGGAGAACCAAGCTCATCCTAGAGCCCCATGCCAGCCAGGATGTATGTATTAATGCATGCATGTGCCAGTTTATTTGTGTGTGTGAAGGGTGGACCCCTTCTTTGTGAAAAAAAGTGGGCTCTCAATGGGGATAAACAAGTGTGAGTGTGTATGTTAGGGGGAGGGGGAAGTGTGACTGTGCACTCCTTTGTGATGGTCCGTGGAAAAAATGTGTGTTGTTGATTATTCACTTGGCAAAGTGTGTGCTTCCACTTCTACCTTTTATGTACTAATCTTCCAGAAGTAAATAATGTATCTCTGCATAGACAAAATCATTAAAATCTCTAATGTATGGTAAGGGTATCTGGATTTTTTTTAGAGATGATTATAGCTAATAAAGATAATACTTGTGTGTGCTCTTCCTCTGAGTATGTCGGAAATTGTGTTAGTATGCTTAAGTGTGTGTGTTCATGTGTATGTAGCGAGTAAAGGGAGAGTTCAGGCCCTCAGTGCTCTCCCTGCTCGATTAGGAAGTAAACAATGTTTATTCAAGAGCAGCTGTCTAAGGGAGATGGCTGTGTGCATATGTTCACACACATACGCATGCACATGCACACAAACACACAATCCAGGTGGAGATGAAGGCTTAGAAAAGAGAAACTGATTAGTGGCTTTGTGAGGCCATGGAGGGAAGGACCCAGTGGAATACACACAAACACATACACACACGCACACAAGAATACACAACCCTTGGAAACTCATCCACAAAGATTTACTTCAGTGAACACATCAGGACATGGTCAATGGTAAATGGAATTAAGCTTATATGGCACTTTTCTAGTCCTTCTGACTAGTCAAAGTGATTTACACCACAGGTCTCACCCACCCATTCACAATTATTCGCTCTCACATTCACTCACTGATGGTTCTGAGTTTCCGTGTGAGCTGTTCATCAGCTCTGGCCCTTTCCTACCCATTGTAAAGACAAGGATAAAGCAATGGAGGCAACTGGCGTTAGGTGTTGAGATTAATGCATCTGATTCAGACGCAGCTACTGTTCCATAGACATAGACATTTAAACTGACAATTGAGTTTATCTCCAATCCTGTATGATAGAGAATTATGGCTGTCATTGTGCAGAGGCAATCACTGCTGCATTGACTGTTCAGCCCTGTACAGGAATAAAGTGGAAAGTCAAAGTAAAATTTCTCCCATGAAAAGGAAAAGATGTGACTTCAACTCCCAATCGGACACCTCCAACTGTTTTAAATAAATATAATAAACTTGGTGATGAATGTGCAAGTGTATGTCTTATGTGTTTATTGATTAGTGGGCCTATTGTTTTCTTGATTTTTGTTTTTTTCATAGTAAAAAATAACTAAATTGAAAGGATAAATTCAACAAATGCTATCTGGGACCTGACTTCTATCACACAGTTTCTCTTGGCTTTGAAAAAGCGTCATGTTATCCATGTTATTTTCCATGTGCAATTGATTATTAGGTCTTCTACATCTCAGTGAGCACCCAGTTTTTTGGCAGGTCATTTACTGACTGTGTCACACTTTAAAATGCCTTGTAATTGTAAAATCTATTTTCTTACAGTTCATTCAAAATAACAATAAAAAGGCAATAGCAATTACAAAATAGTAACTCCCCTGGTTAATTTCCTTAAACTTGTCGCCTAGGGCAAACTATTATCAGCGGAAGATTAGAAAATTTAATACTGAAATTTTATTTTCTTCACTTGCTTGCATTGTATGTCGCAATGTTTGAAAATAGTTCTGAAATACTTAAAATTTACAGTTTTCAATATGATAGGCTTTGTTATGTTCTGCACAAGGACATGTTTAGGCTGTATTTGTCTAAAAATGAAATGAAATGCTGATCAGAGAGTCTTGTGTTAATTTAAAGTGAAAATAGCTCAGCATGCAGTGTTTACTGTATGTAGACAGGCCAGCAGACTACATAATTAACATTGGATAGTTAGTCTGCTGAGCTGTAATATATTTTGCTTAAATAAAGGCAAAACTTGATATATCTTATTTTGTGTCACTTGGAAAAAAATCAAATGAAATCGTAAATCAAGTGTTGTGGAAAATAATCAGAGATTTTAATGTCAGGCCATTTCGCCCAGCCCTATTGTCACCTTTTACTGTACAGTCCATGTCAAACTATTGGCTGACCTACTCCTTAGAAAACGTTTGATTTTTAACATGAATAGAGCTATGAGTGCCTTACTTTAACTGTACAAAACAATCAGTTTCCTTAAGAAAATTCTCCTCTTCCAGTGGAATATCTCATCACCAAACTTTGTATACTGTCCATATAATCTTTTGATTAACCTCAGAAATGCAAAGTAACCAGCAAAACCTACAAAGAAATTCTGACATGAACACATGCAGGTTGAACAAAGAAATGTGGCCTGCTGTTAAAAAAGATGTACATGTGGAATTTTGTAATTTTCTGGACGTTAGAAAATACAATTCTGACACCTTTGGATTGCTGTGGCTCTGAAATAGATTCTGTTGTTTCTCTACCAAAAGATTTTTTACACCTTCTGCAGTCACGTGTGTCCTTGGGCAATGCACTGAACACCACATTTCTTTCACTGCTTTATCAGAGTCATATGAATGTATATGAGGTGGATTTGTTACTAATGTGTGAAAGAATTTAACTCCTGACTGGGCAGCACCTGAAAAATGACTCTGAAGTCTAAAGTAATGGGTGTTGGAGGTTTTCTGTACCACAGAAACTGAACAATATGTGACTAGTCCAAAAAGAAACAAACCTAACTGCAGGACTCAGCGCAATAATGCGGCTCTTTTTATTTTTTTTGTGAAAAATAGACAAACCTTAAGTTTAAATTCCACTGTATCAATAGTAGAGGATCTGGGTTCTTCTATTACTAATACAATTTACTTCTGCAACAATATTTAATCTGCTTGTATTAACTTTAGCAAAACTGGATATAAAAAATGTAGACTCTGTTATCCAACATAGATGTGTGACAAAGTCAGGGTTAATCATAACACATTATAATTAAAAAAAAAAAAAAAAATATATATATATATATATATATATATATATATATATATATATATATATATATATATATATATACATATATATATATATATATATATATATATATATATATATATATATGTTACCCAAAATTTGGGTTTATTTCTATTTTAGTTTTTGTATTTTTGTTGATTAATAAATGCATGTATTAAGCAATAATTTTTAATTACTATTTCATATTATATTAGAATCTAATTATTTTTTCCATCTCTGCATGTTTGATATGTCCAAATGTTTGACATTAATGTTTAATTGAAAAATTAATATATGCTCGAAAAACATGTTGAAAGGTTAATTCTAAGCATCAAAACGAAAACTTCAAGTAAGTAACTTATTTTACAGAATAGACAACAATCTGAGTGTTATTAATGACATAAATTGTATTATTTCCCTTCATTTTTCAAGATTTAAATCAGTCAAAATGGACAATGTGCTGTGTTGAGCAAAGGGAAGCTGTGCTTTTTTAACCTTCGTGACATAGGCTGAAATGTTATTGGTATGATTTTTATTTGGGGAGGGCACCCGGATCTATGACCCAGCCTGGCTAACACTTAAGGTCCTTTTCCATTAGCCCTATCTACCCGGCTCTACTCTACTCGCCTTGTGCTGCTTTTCCATTAGCCCCAGTCGCCTGCCAACGGGCTGAGCGGCACTGTAAACAGCTGAGCGGCACTGCGGTGACGTCATTTTGAGCGCAACACAGCAATCTGTGGCTTTTTGTCACAAACCAAGTTAAAAAGGAAAGCAGAAGAAGGCTGCATTTGGCAAGAAGAAATACCCCTTGAGAAGCTCAGGAGAGTTTTGGAAGCTAAACAACAGAATAAAGCCGAGGACGAGAGCAATCGAGCTGCAAAGGAAAGACGTATGAGGGTAAGCTAATGGTAGCTACCACTAGCATGCTAGGTCGTAGCGCTCATGACTCATCAATGACGACATTGTCTGACCAATCAGTAGCCGGAAGTTGGTGATGTCATCTTCCAGTATTGACTCAGCTCGCTTGGAACCAGAGCGGAGTAGGTACTAAAACTAGCTTGTTTTAGGAGGTACCAGGCTAATGGAAACACGCTGCAAACCGAGGGCCGAGTAGAGTAGGGCCAAGGCATGCTAGTGGAAAAGGGCCATTTCACAAGTTTTATACCTACCCTGGACACAAACAGAATAAACCACCCAGTGAGTTTTACATGAAAACGAGTGATGTGATCATACCCTAGCAATCATCAAAATAATTATGCAAACATGATTTAAAGTAATGTTTGTCCTCTTTAAAGCTACTGATGAAGTCTGCTAAAGGCTGCCACTCAGCAGGATGAATTTCTCAATGAAGGCAGAGCGAGCTTTAGCAACACTCAGTAATAAAAAAAAAAATGATAAGGACACAATGACATTTGTTACCAAATGAATTGATTCTAATAGTGATTTTTAAAGTCTGTTTAGCTGTTTGGATTTTATCAGTGAAATAGTTCACGTTTTCAGTTTCTTTTAGTTCAACAAACACTTTTTACTCAGACCTATTTCTAATTTTGCTTAAATGACAGGCAGCCCTTATCATTTTTCTGGGTCCAGCTTCAGCTAGTTTGTTTATAATGTAGTACACCTAGAATTATTTGCATAATTTTTTTTTTATTAAAATAAATGTTGCAGGGTTATTTTCTACAACTTATTGTAGTTTCTGTTACAGCTGATTAGTATTTTTGCTGACAGAACCTTGTGCCTTTCGGCATCACTGCATGTTTCATTCTGTTCTATCTCTGTCTCTTTTTCTTTCCTGTGTTGTCTGTTTTAACCCCCACACAATCCCTCAGCAAATAAGAGCTTAGAGCACAACTGTACAGTCTTAATTAAAGGGTTATTTGCACAAAGGCTAAAAGTCCTGATAAAATTATGAAAGCTGTTTAGTGTGATAGCACAGCTCGGGCTGAAATTAAAAACTGTTTATTACAAATTACATTAAGAGAGAAGCATGAATAAGCACCAGTGACCAGACAAATAGGGTTTCTATGACTTTACAACTTCTGTTAAATAAAGCGATGCTTTGTTTTGGCAGCGACTGGGTCTCTAGCAAAATAGTCTGCCCTTCAAACTTGTCAGTCCTTCAGGTCTTGGGGAAAACTGCCGTCTTTTAGTTAAAAATGTTTTCAGTGAACAAGTGCAAGTGAAGCATTAACCAGGTTTTACCAAAAAATGTCAGGAGAAGTTATAGTCATAAGTGTATACATTTTATGTCTGGAAAAAATTAGAAATGTATTCCTTACATTACAGATTGACCATAATGTGTTAAATTAGTTTGGATTCTCATCATTCGAGTGATGTAGCATTTGCAGAGCTAAAAAACATAAAGCATGAGGCAAACATTGATTCAACCTTTTGCTATTGAAAAATAGAGGGTCATACATTAACTGCAGAACATTGAATATGCCCTAAATATTGTTGTAACTGAGAGCTGCTCTGTCGTTGTCCTGTTACCCCTGCCATCCCATCAGTTTGGGTCTCCCTATAGGTGTTCGAGGTCTTGCTGCTCAATTCACCTTAATAGAGATGCAACCTTGTGTGTATTGTATACCTCAGTAAGAAGATATAATAAATGTCTGCAAAACAAATAATCTACTATGTGTCACTGTTTTCATAAAGTAGCTGGTTACTAGAAAAAAAAAATGCTCATTTAACTTTCCCATTTTTCACTGTCGAACAGAACTGCTCGTGGTGTTTCTCTGCAATCTGTTGTTACACTGGTACAGACCTGCATTAGGGGGAAAGTAAACAAAACCATGTGAGTGCATGCCCGAAGTTAGCATATTCAGTTAATGAGATGTTGCTTTGCACTGTGGAAATATTCATGTTATTTTGGATTTCAGGACAAAGAGGCAAGAACAACATCAACATAAAAAATTCAAGACCTTGTTATATTGTCTCACTGAAATAGCTGTGGCACACTGTCACTTCAGTAAACCTCCTCTGTTTACTGTCCAACTGTGAGCAAAGTAGCAGCTTTGAAGATTTTCACAGCAAGACTGATTGATCGTCTGCCGGCCCTATCTTCACTATTTATTTACCAAGCCCCACCTTGTTGCCTAGCAGCTTCAACAAATGTTGATTGGATATATCCTGTTCCAGCATGATACTTGAAGGAAATCTAATAAATGTAACTGTTAAGCTTGACTTTAAACTCATATTCAGTTATGACTATTTACTGCTGAAATGGTTTAAAGGTTAGTATTATATACATGCAAGTCCTTTAGTGAAACTTTTTCCTCTGCAAACTATCATTTGCAACTGGTGGACTTCATGGGCTAATGCTATTGCTAGCAATCACTAGTGTACAAACCAAACAATTTTTACAAACACAGAGAGGACTTGTGATGCTCTCTAAGTGCCTCTTTTCAGACAGACAGATCTGACCTGTCAAAAAAGATGTAAAACATTTTACCATGCTTGCAACACTAATTTGTCTGCTTGAATGTTAACCACTGTTGCTGCCATATCTGTTACAGATTTAACCAATAAAAATGCCATAAATTTGCTGCATGTTAATGCTCACTGCTGATTTTTCTGTTTATGTATTGATGGGCCATCTCAGCATGCAGCAGCACTGGGGTTGCCCAGCTAATAACACATGCCAGTGCACAATATCAGGCCGAGTCATCCCTGAAGAAGAATTTTTGTGTTTTACACAGACCCTCAGGTTAGGCACAGTTCCTGTAAAAAAAAATCATATTATTATTATTCACTCCATTGAGAAAAGTGTACATATAGCAACACATTAAAGTTAGCAAACACTGAAAAAGCTACAGGCTGGAAATAGCTCGATTGTAATTAATGTGCTCTACTGAGCCAAAAATCCTTAACTCTGTATCTATTAATGTGAACATAATTAAGTTATGCCATTTGTCATCAAGCAAACAGTTTAGAAAAATAAAATCATGATGTAAATAACTGACCCAAACTGTTAGCTAAGAGGAAACCTGCGTGGTCCGAGCATTCAGCAGCCTGTTCATCGTTCATTAATGATCATGTTACCAAAATGTGGTTGAAGTAAGAGGAAAATGAGGTACAGCTATCATTTAACATCTTGAGCTCTAATTTTGTAGACCAGGTGCAGGCACGGCACACTTGGCATTTTGCAGTTTCGTGCACGGCGCAGTCCAGCGCAGAGAGGTGCACCTATGCCTCTGTCTCTCCCAGTGGCACAAGTGGAAGAGAGGGAGGAGAGAAGGCATGGGTGGGTTTAACACAGCTGAGTATCATCTTCACCAATAAAATGAACGCCTCTCCTTGCCTTTAACTGCACTACAGGTGAGACACAGTGACTGATCAGTCTGACTGATCCCCGCCACCGTGGCCACGGTGTGCTGGAAAGACCTGGTAGACGGTCTGGGCCACTGTCACTTTTAAAGTAACTGAGGGAGCGCAGGGGCCATCGGGTTGTTCATAGGAGGCTATGATGCGCATCACCGCGTGGACCACCTCCTGGACAGATGGAATCGGTTCCTGTGTCATAAATAGGAGTACAAAATTAAGTGACAGACATTTAAACACAGCAGCAGGCTAATCCATTCATCAAACTTGTGATCCACATGCATTCCTGGTCGGTCATTGCCAAATAGCAGAGCCTTTGGTGATATATCCTCTCCCAGAATCTCCTCCTCATCCTCCTTACAATAATGTACTTCATCTTTTTAGATCACGTAAAGAATAAAGATTAAAACAGAGAAATATAGGGAATCAGGTAAATCCTTAAGACACCGAGTGACTCTTTTGAATTTCATGAAATGAAAGAAGCTGGATATATACTCCATATTGGATGATGAGGCTGTTTTTGGTTGGCTTGAGGGATGTGAACTCGATAATTTGTGTCACACTTCCAGCTACCATCAGGTTAAGTTTCCATCATGACAAACGTCTTTGATCTGACATCAAATGTGAAGGGACAATTAATATAGATACAAATGTATATGCTGGTTCAGACGGGTACATTAAATAGTGGTTGCTGTGACTGTTTATTGCATTAAAATGTGCTTGACACTCTGGATACCTGCCTCTAAGGATTTGGTGAAGTGTGCGTACAGTGCGCCTGTCAGCCAAATTACCACTGCACCGGGTGCGCTTTGCCTGCGCCGAGAATAGACCAGATTGGAGCTGGTGATCTTTCAGCGCACCCTCCGCAAAGTTTTTTGGCAAAGAATTGTCACTGTGCCAACCTGTGTCCGTCGACACCTCCCCCTAATGCATCACCACACCCATCTTGGTGCATCCGGTCTACCAAATAGCCAAATTTGCTGCCCACGACAGCGCGCCTGACGCAAAACCACTCTGCTGTGTACACCGGGCTCCACCACCAGGTGCCAGGGAATTCAAGCCCCTTTGATCAAGGACCAAGATAGATTTATCTATGAAAGTGCAATACGTAAATAAAACATTATTGACATATCACATTAAACTATCAAATAATTTTGTTACAATACTATGTCAAACTATTAAAAGGGTGTCATAATTTAAGGAATAGATAGCATCTAAGAAGTAACATAAGTAATCACATTGTGTAAAGATTCAAAAAATGTTTTAGTAAACAGCAAGAGGTGAGTGAAAATATATAATCAATGCTTAAGAGTGTCTGGGTTTGGCTGTTTATTTTTTTTATATCATAGTATAATTGTGATAGTAAGCATTTACAAAATAAGTAAAGTAAATGCTTTAATGAAAACAACAACAATAAATTAAGTACTAATACTCATAATAATTACATAAAATGTGAGACAAATAATATGTTACAACATCATAATTACATTATTCAAATACTATTATTTTCTAAGGTTTGAAAATGCACCTGCTGTTTCATGTTTTTAAAAGGTGGAGAAAAATGCTTGTAATCTTGCTGTATTCTGAACTCGTGTTGGTTTGCAGTTAAATTAATGTATCCCAATTTTAATGTCTAAAAATATGGTTACCGTAGCTCCATCCCTAAAAAAGAGTAATAAAATGTACAAATGTTTAAAAGATATACCTCTGATCAAGTATCATAACGTGTATAAAGTGTATTATTCTAGCTTAGTGTATCTACATCGTGACTTAAAATAACATTTTGTCAAATAAATACATCATTAAACCATGACTCTTTTCTTTGTGCAATAAAAAATCAGTTTAGGTTGAGCACTACAGCTTGAAGATCAACTGTCATTAGTTTCCTCTTGTTTTTCTTAATAGTTTGTTAAACTGGGAATCTGTTCTGAACAAGTATAATTGCTATCACAAGGTGACTCTGCATGATGAAAAGCGGCAGATTTATGCTCAAAAGCAGTTGATGTCTCTGATCCTGAGACATCTTGAAGAGTTTCTGTCAAGTCATAGCGCTCTTTCACAGAGGTTGACATAAGCTCACATTTCAGACACTTGCATCAACAGATTCCTCGTGTCCTCCAGTTCTCATTGAAGTTTCAGCCAATTATCATCCAAACCTGTTAAGTCTCCATCAGCAGACATTTCTGCTATAGGCCTGTGTATTTCACTACATAAAGTATTCTCATATATCCAAAATAAAAGACAGTCATGATTGCCACAAAAATCATTGATATACAGGACATGTTGGGTTTATGTTTCATCCTGACAACCATGGCAGCTGCTCTGTGCTTCTGCCAAATGGAAAAATGCTTTTTTGCAAGAGTGCCACTATGAAGCTCTGTCATCAATACACCTCTAGACATTCACATCCATTTTGAAAGAGTAATACCTGTGTCACTTCACAGTGCAACATGGCTGGCGATGTGTGACACAACACGTGCTCCCCATAAACATGATGGCAGAGACTCTCAGGCCCCGTCCACATGGAGACAAAAACATTGCTGTATTGAAAATGTTCTCTGTGAGGACAGTATCATTTCAGGATATGTGTCCATCCACACGTTAACATGGAAAATGCTGTGATATATACTCCAGGCCTGTAAGTAGTGCTGTAACACTTCAACCAGAGGAGAAGACATGGAGCATACGCATACATCATGAGACATGTCAGCAGACACTGGCATATTTTGTTGTCTTCTTGTTGCTCAAAGTGGTAGTAAAGGTGCAGAAGATTTTGCTGTAAAAGCAATAACAAGCTCAATGTAGTCTGCACCATCAGCACAACACTGTATGTCATTGTTTCTGTTGTTGTCAAGGTTCATGCACATGATTTAAGAGAGAAGGTGGAGCTGGGACGTTGTAGTTTCTGAAGCTATTCATGTATGTTGTACACATGGAAATGCCAGGCCTGTGTTTTCAAAAATATGCATTTATTGACACCCAAACTGCTGTTTTTGAGTGGACAAATATTATGTGGGTATGCCTGAATTCATCTCCATGTGGATGGCCCGTCACTCAGTGTTCTAGCTCCAATATTATGCCTCTAATCCTAAATCTCGAAATGGAGAAAATGGGGGGTCACTCCAATTTGTCTCTGGGACACTCAGAATGGAGAGGAAGGTTTGCAGGAGTGTAAATATTATGGTTTGAAATGGCAGTGTGAATTGGGCTACAGCCTTTTTGGACAATTAATAGTGTGCTCCCAGCCGGCAGCGTGCCAACGACCTGTGGAGTCCTGGCTACAGACTTGTGTCTCCTACAACCCCAACTCGGACATCCCGAAATATCCCCAAAAAGACATAATTGAAAGCATAATAAAACAGTTCAGGAGTTATTAGCTCTGCCAAGGAGGTAATGTTTATACCAGGGTCTGTTTGTGTGTGTTTGTGTGTGTTTGTTTGTTTATGCAAAAACTACTGAATGGATTTACATGAAATTTTTACCACAGGTGTGGTTTGGTCCAAGGAAGAAGCCATTATATTTCATTGCTAATCTACATACTCTTCTGGATGCAATAACATCCAAAATGTTTCAAAAATATAACTTAACATTGGGCTGCATTTAAAAAAAATCATATCTCTGACATCACTTCATGGACTTGCTTCAAAATTAACAGGATAATATATATACTAACACTCCGTCACCAATTTTATCAGCTTCTGATCCAGGCAGACGGCAAATCCCTTTCATTTCTCCCCAGTTGCTGTGAGGGTTTTGTACCCTGTACCTCATTATGGGAATTGTAGTTTATTTGCAACTGGCATCAGTGTTTTCAAGCATATTTTATTCTATTTTTATTTAACCTTTATTTAACCAGGTTAGTCCCATTGAGATCATTAGATCTCTTTTTCAAGGAAGACCTGACCAAGAATGGCAGTAAAACACAGTTTCAACAAACAGTAACACAGCCTCAGCACAGAATAAATAAGTGAGGAAAAACATAAAAATCATCAATTAAAACAGGGACATTCAGAAGATTGCAGATTTAAAAGACATTCAGAATCACCAAGTTTTACAGTTTAAATTTGGTCTGCAGATAATTCCATGCAGAAGGTGCAGAGAACCTAAAAGCCTTTTTTCTGAATTTGGTTTGGACTCTGAGAACAACAAACTATATAAAGCTCAGTGACCTCAGGTTGTGTAATCTGTCCTTTAAAGGAGACATATCATGCTTGTTTCTCCTTTTCACTATGCCAGACTAGGATGCCTGTAAAGCATTTCTGCCCTCAGTACAAGTCATTTAGTTCCTTCATTGCCCCACAATAGCGTTCTCAAAATCCTCATTTTAGGCCATTATCAAGCTCTCGTTGAAACACGAGGATCTCAGGATGACCTACAGTTGCCTTGCAACGTCACAGCCCTTTGTGCTCTGATTGGTCAGTTCTATCGGGGGTAGAGCCAGCCTGTCCTTCTTCTTCTACTGTATTTTCCAACTGCTGGTTGGTGGATGTGTTCCTCGGTGACGGTTTTGTGGCTAACGGACATCACAGAGGAGGAAGTGTTTTATCAGATTACTCCAATAAAAAGAAATGTACCTCGTGTCGTCACGACGATTTAAATCTCGCGAACATTTCGCAATGACCTATTTTCAGAGGCATCAAATCTCGTTCTAGGATATCAGAAAAAATACAATATCTCATTTTTTGAAAATTAAGGAGGTGTAAGGTCTTGTTTTCAAATTTATTATATTATATGTAAGTATTAAATCATGCATCAGCATGATATGTCTCCTTTAAGATTAATAAGGAGGAAAGATAGTCATCAATTTAGCCAAGAATGGCTTTTGAGATGAACAGGCACCTGATCTCTAATCACCATATTTAAGAAGAGGTAAAAATATAGACTCTTCCAGTCTCTTTTTAACATTAAAAGAGTAGTAGAAAAAAAAACAAAAAAACAATGTCACTACATTTCCCAGCTTCCCCTGTAATGCCAGAGGAGGATTTCTCCACATAGACAGACACTTGAGCTACATATGTTGTATGAAAAGTGCCATATAAATGAAGTTTAATTGATTGATGATTGGTACAATAATTGGTACATTTGTTTCCTCAGTGGCTCCAATGGGCTAAATGCTTTTAAGTCAATTGACAACAGTCGTACCTCTACTGTCTATTGATCATATTATCAATCAGTCTAAAAATGATCTATACTGATGCAAATGCAAAACAACAGCAGATTCAAACTTTTCTAAACCATTTTGGAAGAACACACAAAAAAAGCTGACAAACAACTTTTTATGATTTATAAAGCTATGGTCTTAATACAGTGTCTTGACCCAATTTGATCTCCCTTTCTTTTCCTTTCTATTTAACTTAAAAAATGTACTTCCATTCCATTGTTTTTTTTATTATTTTGTTACCTTATAGCTAAACTTGCATTAATACAAAATGAATTTTAAATATATTAGTCCTTAAAGGATGCGTAGGTTGTAGTCTTCTTGGAAAGGGGATGGACCGATTTGTGGGATGCATTGAAAGTAACCTTCAGACAGCCTTTACTGTGCTCCTGTCTTTTGTAACAGCCTTTAGATGGAGAGTTGGAAGGCTGAGGCATGCCAAATATAAAACATCTCAGTGTTACAGGCATGACGCATTGATCTGGAAATTCAAATGGATAAAACTGGAACAGGGACTATTTAAAGTCGATACATAGAGTGTTTTATGGATGGTTGTTGTCCTCTTCCTGAGAGCAGGCTTGGCAAAACTCTGCCTTCCTTTCCTGTGTCATTTAATGTCTTACAGGAACAAATGTGTATATACAAACTAAGTACATATATTATGATAATCAACCGTACACCAAAGCCTCTGTATACTTCTTGTGTTTGCTCAACTGCAAGTTTATCTTATTCGGGCTGCATCTAAAATTGACAGATCACCCCATTAAGCATAAATTACCTCAGCCTCTCTTCTCTTCTTCTCTCTCGCGCAAGCAGTCTATAACAGATTACTAATAAAGTCTCTAAGCAAGAGTGATTATCTTTTGCTCACAGCAGTACATCTTTGCTTCTCTTGTTCTCCTTGCTTCGCTCTCTCAGTGTTTCTTTTACACACCCTTACTAATTCAGTCTTACTGTAGCTCTCTCTTCCTTTCTGTTTCTATCTCTCTGGAAACCAAAGAGGACTGTGCTCACACACTTAAGGTGTACAGCAAAATTGTTGATCTTTGTCAAAGTAAATTCCCCCGTGTGATGTCTAGAACAACAGATGGTAAAAACCCCTCAGGTATAGGAAATATTACAGGTCTTCCCTGGAGGAACACTGTGAGGTGTGCACTAAAAGAAACATGCAACGATAAATCCATAACATCCACAGAAATGAAAAGAGACATCCCACAAATATTGGGAATGCTTTGAATTGAAAGTTTTGGTTTGAATAGGCTGACACTATAATTTATTAATTGTTTAATGTGGCCAAAAATACATGTTTTAAAAAAACTCTGTAGAAACAAGTAGTCTATTCACAAATTTTCTGTCTCAAATTGAATAATAGTAAACAGAAAACAGGTTTGTATGTCTTTATCATCATTAGTTTGTTACTGGGGAAATGCATTTAAAAGATAAATGTTCTGTGAGGGGATTCCACAGGATAACATAATCTGTCCAACAGTAAAATCCATAGCTGACATATCCCAGGGGAAGAGAAGTACTCAACAGGATTCACAGCTTTTTTTCTACACTGACAATAACTTATTCCCTAAGCTTGTCAGATTCAGTAATATTAATACTCTGTAGAGTAAGCTCATGATGACTTAGCCCAAAAATGCAGCAGATTCTGAAATCTTAATCCAGTAATAAAAGCAGCTGCTGCATGCTTGAGCCGTGTTCACAGTCAGGCACACAGTCATGTCATCAAGTCAAGTCAGATTTTATGTTTACAACCAAAAAACAGACAAACGTGTCAAGATATAGCTAGTTTTAGGTGATATAGTGTGTTTTGTCAGTGTGACCTCTTGTTTTCTGTTTCTCTTGTGTTTCCTGTTTCTTTTTGAAATACCTCTGTTCCATATGGTGTTTTCTTGCCCTCCCTATTGTGTGTCTCTGATGATGATTCCCTCCACCTGTATGATTGTCTCACCTGTGCTTGATGTTTCCCCAGTGTATTTAGTTTGCGGTCGAATTGTCACCTCCTTAGCCCTTTCTGATCTACTATTCCTTAACCCTGATGGAAAATGTCATGAGGTTAAAGAGACTGTGAGGAGTTTCTAAGTAATTACAAAAAAGTCTCACTTTTAGATGTATGCCTGATCGAAATACACACTTATCGATGAGTTTTATAGCATCTAAATAGGTTATCTATAAATGCTATTCCTTAGCCTCCTGGTCGGGTCGTACAGGGCTGGACTGGCCTGGATACTCAACTTCAGGAACAAGACAATTAAAACTAGAGCAAATTTATATTATTTTATTATTTATATTACACGTCTGAGAGCGCCGGGCTGTAAGTAGCCATATATAGCCGGCTACAACTACGGTAATAACTTTTCCCCGCATTGCTTGTCGTCACACATCAAAAACTACCGCTACGTAACTGGAAAGAGATACATTACCTCCTGGCTTTGCATCCTGTAAGTTGTTGAAAAAGAAGTTGTAAAGCAATGCAGAGTTCCAACAAAGATCCATGCTGCATTTACCACAACAAACACACTTTGGCTTCACGTCTCTGGTGCATCCAAGTTGTAGTCAGAAGTAGGAATTTCTGGGTTCCAAGTGGCAAACTAAAACTGGAACATCCCCCGAAGTCTGAATTTCCTGCTGGGAACTCGGTGAAACCTCGCCACCCCGAGGTGTCAATCGAAGATGGATGCCCCCAGTGTGAACAGTTATTTAGCTCCTGTAATAATCAATTTATTTGCACTTCTGACTGGGGTGTGTCGCTCTAGATCAGCTGTATACATAGTATTGTTAGACTTATATTTACAAAAATGCTGCCATAGTGATAATCACATTCTTCATACAACAACGCAGGGCATGCTAACAACAGCTAACAATAGCCTGGTAGATTGGCATGTTTTTCTGACTTCAACTGGAACGCCGATAGGTCGGAGATGATGTCACTCCCATTTCCGAGGTTACAGGAACACAGCATTACGGCAGCGATAAATTCTCCTCATAGCAGCTTTAACAAAAGGAGAAAGGTGAATTCAGAAGGACTTAGGAAAGGAAAACTGTCGTGCAGAGAGAATCCCACTACACTTTCACCACGCTACATCATCATGTGACGGTGGATGTTACTGCTGCGTTGAAATTACAATTTTTTGAAGGTGGACTACAAAAGATGCATCATGTATCATGATAATGTTGTTTCTTTCAGACAACATTGAACATAATAACCTGGTAAAAAATTACATCTGCATAACCTATGTTGGAAGTGAGGATTTAAATAAATTTGTCGAGACATTATCAACATGAACACCAATCAGTGCATGAAAATATATGTTAACAGAAAGATGGGCATAATCTAATGGTGTACAAATGATTAATACTGAACCATGTTTAAAACATAATCAACGTCAAATGTCTCATATCCTGCTCTCTTCAGAGAATCAGACTACTGGAAAGTTAAGGCAGGTTTTGGTAAACTTTAGAAAGGATGAACAGCAGAGGTAACTCACATGGTCTGTGTGATTTGTTCGTCATTATTCGGTTGAATTCGGAAGCAGTCGGAATACGCGTTGTTTATAAAAGCTGTTGCCGCGAAGAATTGTGGGACAGAATAATCTCCTCTCCTTTCCTAAAGGATGGTCCGGTGTATCCCATTGAGCCACCTTTCCTATGCATTTAAACGATTTGAACAGCTCTAATCACGAACTACTTCCGGTTCATTTCACTCAGCGAACGTTCCTAAGCAAAAATGACTATTCGACCGCAGCCTTAGTCTCTGGCTGCTGTCGAATAGTCCTTTTTGCTTAGGAAGGTTCCTAATTGAGTGGTGTGATTCGGAAGTAGTTCGTGGTAAGAGCTGGTTGAATAGTCTAAATACTAAGGAAATGTGGCTCAACGCTTCCTTTAGAATCTCCTTTAGCATAGGATAACCTGGACCATCCTTTACGAAAGAAGAGGAGATTATTCTGTCCCACAATTCTCCGCGGCAACAGCTTTTATAAACAGCATGTTATCAGGCAGCTTCTGAATTCAACTGGGTTCAATATTAATAAGTTGTGCACTACTAATTGTGGGCTTAACACTTTATAACTTTCTTTCATCCAGTTTCCATTTATTTTCAGGCACCGATTGGTGTTCATGTTGATAATGACTTGACAAATGTATTTACTGTAAATCCTCACTTTCAACATCGGTTATGCAGACTTTATTTTTGCCTGGTTGTTAATGTTCAAATTGTCTGTAAGGAACAACCTTGTCATGATACACAAGCAATACACAATATGCGCCTTTTGTAGTCCATTTTTGGAAAATTGTAGTTTCAATGTAGCCGTCACATGATGACGTAGCGTAGTTAAAGTGTAGTTGGATTCTCTCAGCATGGCAGTTTTCCTTTCCTAAGTCCTTCTGAATTCTCCTTTCCTTAACCTCATGACGTTTTCCATTGAGATTAAGGAAAAGTGGTTAGGTAAGGACTTAGGACTTGACTATTCGACTGTAGCCTCTGTGTTCCTCTTTGTCTTTGTTGGGTCATTTGTCTTTCCATGTCTCACCAATTGCGTTAGCCTTCAGCCTTTCCAGTGTTTCTCCAGTTTTTGAAGGTAGTTTGTTTTTTGTTGAACTTTTCTCATTTACTTTGAATTGTTCTTTGTATTTAGCTTCGGGTGTTTTCTTACTTGGTTTGTCCAATTTTGCTTTGAAACTTTGTTAGAGATTTTGTTTTGTGCTTTGAGATACTTTTTGTATTGCATTAGTTTTTAGGGGGGTTTATCCCGTTTGTTACTTTTCAATAAAGCTTTTTTTGTTTAGTCAGCATTTTGGTCCTTATCCTTGTTTTTTGTGAGTTTAAATTTTTTACATATCCTGACAAAAAAATTAAATTTGAAAAACAAAAAGCTCCATCAAACAGAATAAATCATACAAACTACAATTGCTAAACTGGAATAATAAAGCAAAAAAAAAAAAATCAATCAATCAAAAAATTGTAAGGGAAGCTAACAAGAAGAAGCTAAAATTGTTGTTATTTCATAATGTTTCCTTGTCTTATGCTGGGTATCCACTTTATGACTTTTTCAATCGCAGCATTCAGCTGCTGCTCATCCATGCGAGTGAATCGCAGGTGTTAACAATTCACAGCTCATGATTCTTCTTCTCACACTATACGACCCGATGCTCGGATGCGATCTGACTGCTCATACTGTACGTCCATGTACGACATTTCAAACTCTTGTATCCGGAAATGCAACATAAAAAGTAGTAGCAGAAGAAGAAGTACGAGTGGTCAGATGTTCACAGATGAGAATGAATAACAAGCAAAAACGCATTGCCCGAATAGGCTCTGCTGTGCCTGCCACAGCTCAACAAGTCGACCCTCCATTGCTTGGGTCCAGGTCCACTGTGATTCCATGCTGCTCCGTTTTGTGCATTTGTCTGCTCTTTTGATCTACGTTTGCGCATGTGTAGTGTGACATAGCCTCACGAGGGCTGACCAGGATTTCTAACAGGTTTCATTTTCAACCGATTGTTCGGTTGAAAACAAAATAGTTGCACGGTGAAAAATCGTGTCAAAAAGGACCAAAAATCACACAAGCCAAACAAACATACAATAAACATACAACATACAACAAATCAAGCCTAGAAGACTTAAAGGAATAAATTGCTCTTTTGAGGCCAATTTTATTTAGATCAGGCATTAACTCTGAAAACAGTCTAAGCTGTAAAAACCTAGTTTTGACAACAGAAGTGATCTGTTAGTCAAAGTTCAAAAATGACACCAACATTTTTTACAGACGTGCAACAGTTGGAAGCTGGAGAGCAAAGTAGAGAGTAAGGGCAGATAAAATTGCAGTCCAAAAGTCATAGTCTCACTTTTACCTTCATTAGTTTAAATAATCAAACCCCACCCATATTTTAAAATATTTTAAACAGATCAACAGTTTTTGTTATTGTAAGGTTCTCACTTATCATCATCAGACCTGACTTTGTGCCACTCATGACCAAGTAACACCCCAAACATTATCGCAGCCAGCCCTCAGGACTTCTGTTCCCCTGTCCTCCAAACAATGAAACACCAGAAAACAAAGACAACCTGAATATGAGAGGAAATAGACTTTCTTTCTTAGTTTACTGTTGTTTGACTTAATTTGCATTATTTCCAAGAGAACATTCATTAGATTATTTCATCTTTAGTTTAAAAACAAACTGAAGAACCTGAAGTGGAAGCAATAATGATGTAAGTTAAGATTCCTTATTTGGAAATGAATTAGAATTATCTTCCTTTTACTAGAATTCTGTCTGTTATATGTCAAGTTTCTTCTCCTTTGATTGTTTGTACAGGAAAACATCCTAAAATAAAATAGAATAAAATCTCTGAACAGCATTGGTTCCCCTTTTTCAGTGTGCACACATCATAACTTTTTCAGTTGTTACATGAATCCATGCAGTTGGTTTTAATGGACCTAAACATAATCTGTCTCGCAATGAAAACTTTTTGTTTGTTTGTTTTTCAGAATTGGGCCTCGATGCAACAAATGTAATAAAAAGGAGGATGTGGCCAAATTTGGAAGTCTTGCACGATCCCACGGGTAAGATGAGCTGAAGCTGAGGAGTATGCTCCCATCTGAACTGTAAATCTTTGGTCTCTTGAGTGGGATCTGAACCGTTTTAGAGTGATGCCTTTAATACCCAAAAATGATCCAGACGTGACAGGAGGATCCTGTGATCCTCAGCGTCACAGTCAGTGGTCAGATCCAACAGACTCAATACAACAAAGACGACCACTGTCGACTCTCATTTTTCAAAAGTTTCATCTCTTCCAACAAGGCTGTACTTGAGAGAGAGCATTGTTCTTGTACCTTTAAGAAAAAAGACAGTTTAGAGTCTGTAACTTGACATGACTGAGGGGTCCAATCTTACGGTGGCGTATTGCATTAACTTGAAAATAAATTTAAAAAAATGCGTGTTTTTATGAGATACTATGTCGTAAAAACGGAAATTTTATTTATTTTTGATTTTCCTGTTTTTATGACATACTATCTCCTAAAAACAGGAATTTATTTATTTTTGAATGTATATTTTTGGGCATTTTGAGCCTTTATTGATAGGAGAGAGACAGTGGATAGGCTTGTGAAAGGGGGAGAGAGAGTAGGGGAAGACACTCTGCAAACTGGTCACAGGCGGGACCTGAACCCGGACAGGCAGAAGCAAGTACATGGGGTGCTAACCACTCCTCCAAACCAGCACCCCTTTATTTATTTTTTAATTTCCTGTTTTTATGACATACTATCTCGTAAAAAGCGAAAATGATTTATTTTCGAGTTTCCTGTTTTTATGAGATACTAAGGAATGTTAAAAGTAATGAACATGTCACGCATGTCAGACCTTATTCAGTTTCATTTCTCGCTTGGTTTGAAACATTAGAACATACTTGTGTCTTTGAGCGGTGTAGATGGCATTGTTATTAGTTTGTCCACATTGCACAGACACCTGAGGATTTTGCAGTTGTCCTGACACAAAGTCTGATCTGCTCGACTTTGAGGTTTTTGTACCTGTGTTGACCACGTACCTGGTTGATAAATGCAGAAGCCAGTCTCGAAGCAAAGCGCCAGGGGAATCCTGTTGTTACGAGATAGTATCTCATAAAAACAGGAAAATCAAAAATAAATAAATTCCTGTTTTTACGAGATAGTATCTCATAAAAACAGGCAGATTTTTATTTATTTTCACATGAATGCAATACTCCACTGCACAATCTTAATGGGAGGAAGAGCATGTTAAAAATAAGTTCATATTCACCCATACTAGAAAGGGGACATTACGAGCCCTCAGGGACTCATTTGCCGTTATAAGTTATGTACTTTTTTCAATTAAGTGATCACTTTGGCTTTGTTTATGACAGACATTTGTGCAAGGATTTTTTTAAAGATATGTTTTACTCATATCTAAATTTTTCCTCAGGTCTATACACCTCTCACACTTTTCGGACACTTTAGAGAGTCAGAGGGTTAAAATCCTGAAAGCCATTTCAGTACCTTGGAGCAGAGCTGAAGTAACTTAAGAGATTTATAATGAAAAAATAATATATGATGATTTTATTGCAGTTTTGTTGTATGCAAAGTTATGCTTTGATGCACTCATGAGGGTTCAACTTTGAAATTCTCACCACATAAAAGCTATGAAAGCAATGAAATCAATGTCGTTGCTATGACAAATCCAGGGCCATAGTGGGACTTTATTTCAGTCCTGGAGTGGGATGGTGCAGCAGCCCACGTCAGCTTGCAACTCTCATCCTATGACCCTTACACTTTTGAATTGATTGTTTCAAATGATAAAACTGTTCTTCTGTTTCTTGGATTAAAATGCATTAGTGGCCACTCTTAGTTTCTGGATATGAATACTGCTGGTACCAGAACAGGCAGCACGGTGATGGAGCAGGGCATACAAATGCCTCACAGCAGGTAAAAGTTGATGGTTCCTGGTCGATCAAGACCTTTCCAGGTTCTCTCTAGGCATTCCAGCTTCCTCCCACAGATCAGAAAGATGCCCATTAGTTTGCTTTGTGATTTCACATTGCACTTAAGTATGAGTGTGAGCATGTTGTCTGTCTCTCTATGTGACCCTGGGACTGACTTGCGACAAGTTTATGGTGTACTCAACCTGGTCCCCAGTGTCAACCCCCTCCTGACCCCAAAAGGGATAAGTGGTATAGATGATGGATGGATGGTACTGGAACAAAACGTGATCATGTGTTATTATTCATACTTTGTGGAAAAACTGCTAACCTTGCTGGGTCCTTTCAGAGCTTCTGAAAAGGTTTGATTTTTAAATTGTTTTTGCTAAAGTCTTTTATATTGCACCGCCACATTTTTTGTGAAAAGGTGACATTGATTTGGAAAAATCATCGGGAAGTCATGTTTAAAAAAAAAAAAAAGAAGAAGAAGAAGTTATGGCTTTGAGGTGATAAAGTCATGCTTGTTTAGTAAAACTTTTATTATTTTATACTTATAACTCCAACCTTGGAAATGTCATGTCATATTTATGAATAACTGTAGATCTGGTGGTTTTTAATAGCTCTAAAAGCCTCTTATTAGTTTCTCCTCTTTTTCAAGTTTCTTTTATTCAGATATTTTCTACCAGTAAAAATGACTAGGCTGTAGTCTTTGGATCAAGTTAGTAAGCGGCCCCAGCCCATATCCCCTCTCTGGGGACATGGGCTGGGGTCCTGGGCTTGGCTGTGGTGGCTCAGCCTCTCTCTCAATGAGGGTCTGCTGATGCTGATGAGGGGCTACATGAGTGACTAAATAGTTATGGCTGTAACACTGGCCTTCTATTTACACTGAACATATTTACATTATTGTATATGGCTAATAATAAAACACACTTCATTACTAAAAATAATCCATCATTAACACAGTCGATGTCGTGTTGTTTTGTGTATCAGGTCTTTAAATGTTTCACTCTTAGCTTACCTGTATCATCAAACCAGGCTTGTTATGCCAGATCGAGTTCGAGGAATTTCGTCTACAGCTGCCCCTTTGTTAAAATTAACTTTTCCATGCATTCCTGTAGCGAAACAATGCTACATAGATGTATAACATAGACGTCACCTTTTAGCCTCTAGCGTGTGCCACGAGTGACTCATTTTCAACACTAAGTACCCCTCCCAGATATGGTGTCTGTGTTGATACACAGCACTTTAACTTCTTTCTACATACACATTTATAACCCCTGTTCAACTACAGCTGGTGCAGCTTTGGGAATGTTGTCATGATACTGTCTATTATTATTATTATTATTAATGAAAGCCCTACAACCACCTTGACCAACTTGGAATCGTCACAGTTTTCCCAGTTAAAAGCCTCAACTGGACTTTTCCACACCTTTAATCAACAGCAAATGCCACCCCTTTCACCACCTTTCATCATATAAAAATCTTTTTTGTTGGGTTCCTGGTTTGGCGGTATGGTTAGCAACCAGGCCTGTCCCATTTACATACTTCTGCCTGCCCAGATTGGAATCCAGCCTGTGGCCAGTTTGCGGAGTGTCTTCCTCTACTCTATCTCACCCCTTTCACAAGCCTATCCACTGTCATTCTCTCGTGTCAATAAAAGTACAAAATGCCTGAAGAATACATAAAAAAAAGTGCTGTTCTTTAATGAAAAAGAAAATCAAACTGGCATTTACTGGGTTAAAATCTTGAAAACAGTTGATTTTTTTGGTACTTCTGAGCAGAGCAGAAAATGGTTTTGTATGCAGAAAAAAGGATGAATCATTATTTCATTGCAGACTTAGTGCTTGTACATTTTTGGCACGAAGATCTCAAGAGGCTAATACATGTGAGAGCACGTACAATGGTTCAAACACTATGCCCAACCACATCTATTAAGTCATTATCAGCTGAGAGGGGATACTGTCCAGTGAGCAGTTTGTAGTCCACAAATGAAGTATTAAGCCAATCAACTGAGAGACAGATACTGGTTTGAGCTGCTAAGAGACTGCAGCTCATGAGGGGCAATATCAGTACCTGGGTTCTTGTTAGGAACTATGGATGTTTTATGGTCAGCTGGTGTGTTGTCAACAAGATGAAGAGCATGAACATTGATTACTGACATTAAAAAAGATCTCTTAGCTGGCTCGTTCCAAAGCACATCAAAATAACACACACAGTTTACCCTGCTTGTTTATCTGTGTATTTGTTTGCTTACATGTTTGTGGGAGATTTACTCATATGAAGATGAATAAAGAGTTTACCAGACAGACTTATTCAGTTTTTATTGCCTCTCAGGGTGAATTGAGCCTCACCTAGAGTTTGTCAAGTCCATCAGCTGAGCACATAGCCTGTGCCGGGTGACCCTGTGATCCAGGACAAGTCACTTATTCATTCATTCATTAACATGTTTATTTATTTACTTGTGCTTGTTCAATTGTTGGGATGACTTCAGACTCTGTGTTGTAATATTCTCTCACCCTGTGTCATATGAATCATACCTCTCTTCTTCTACATCTACTTTTTGTTGTTGGTCTGGGTGAAAATGCTCAACTTTGCTTTTAGATTAATAGAGGGCCTCAGAAGTTTGTTTGTGACACTCAAACAAAAGTCTATTTTGGTCCGTCTTAGCATAAAAATTAATATTAACCACATGGGGCAAATGGTAAATCAAATTGTGGCATCAGACATATTTATAAATTTAGAGGTTGGAAGTTGATTCTTCATTAAAACACCAAGCCAAAAAGTGAAAATAAATATAAATAAAAAACAAAGACGGAAAAAAAAAATAGTGCTTGTTTTTATTGTGACAGACAAGTCAAAAGCTTAGGTTCTTCACAACACAGCCACTCAGTGTCAAGCAAGACACTGTCAGCGTGAAAATACGAAACCCCATTTTATTTCAGTTTCATGTTTCTGCCTTTGTTTCCTGAAGAATGTTGTTGTGATTTTTCTTTAACCTCCCCTCACCTCACTCAAGTGTTTGTCTTTGCTGTCTAAATAAACTGACTCGCAGGTCACGATGAAGTGGATGCTTTGTGTTCTCTTGAAAAAGATTGTTCTGAATTTGCATATTTAAATACTTTCTTCAAATGAAGTTTTGACTTAGTTGCAATGCCCCCCCAAAAACCCTTATGTAGTCGTTTTGTTTGTAATGGAACTAACAGTCTGGTACAGTGAAGGAACAACAGTTAAGATGTGCATCGTCCTTATGTTAAAGGACTTGGACTATTTTATTGACCTGGAGGCCCTTGCCAGAGAGCAACATCGGGCCCATTTTTGTTTCGCTAGGAATAAGCATGTGTACTTTATATGTCAAAGCTGAACTTAATAACTTTAGTCATGCTTAACCTGTAATGTAATAATGTACAGAAATCTAAAGTCTGTAAAGTTGCTGAAATGTGAAAATATTTAAACAATGAGAATTGTTGAACAAGTGGGACAGACACTGTTCCAGTTCCACCCAGTTGTTCCAATATTGCCAACTCATCTGTACCATTAAGACAGCATCCAGAGTTAGTTTGAGATTTTTAAAGCCCAAGCATCCAGTACACGGCCCTCTTGAAATCATGGTAAAAATCCCAATCAGTGGGAGCCTTCAAATTCAATGGCCTAAACATACAGTATGTGAAAAGATCTTGTGTAGTACATTATGTTTATGTAGAAGTATGATATTTTAACCCTTTCATGCATGAATTATTAAATCACAAAGGAATAGTATTTTCAATGTTTTACTTTCAAACACGTTAAAAATCATGTTCATTTTTTCAGTTATACTTTCAGGGAGTCATGCATCTGTCCACTTCACCATGCATCATTGGTAAAAATACCAAGTTAGTGGAATTAAATATAGATCCACAAACGTCTTTGAAAAACTTTTAAGTGTAATAAAGGTAAAACAGGAGTCTGAAGTATGTGTATGTATGAGTAATTTAGAATAAGAAAATACAAAATTATGTAAAATCTGAATACAGGTGTAATGCCAAATGTGCCCTTCATCGGTAGTTTGGATTTATGAAACAATATCTGAGTATGGTAAAAAAAAAAAAAAGGGCAAGGTTAATTTTTATGAAACTTGAGACAAGTGTTTGGGAGTTTCCCACCTGATAGTTGGGCATTATACTGCAACCTAAAGGGTATAAAATCTATTTCAAATATCTGTCTACTGTAGCGGACATCATGCATTAAAGGGTTAACTGCCAGCTGTACCTTCACTTTTGGGCTGGAGCAGTGGCAGCTCCTAAAACATTTCTCAGCGGAGGCAACAGTTGTGGTGAAGGCTAAGATGACCCATTCAGTGGGTAAATAAAGAATTAAAAATGTCAGTGCCACATTCATTGTTTTATTAGGTTTTCCTGTTCAACCACTAGATTTAACAGGATTGAACTACTGTACATAATGTACAGTATTTTTGTATAGCTATATCAAGTTAAACAACTAAAACACAACAAATTTGGATCTACAGGAAAACACTTACTTATTGGGTGGTCCTAAATAACAGTTTCAATACTGTAATTATAACAGGCTGCCTGGTCTCTTGTTGTCAAAGATGTGTAAGGAAAAATCCTTTTGACTATTTTTTCTTCACTCTTTGTTAATGAGAAATAAATGTAAACAATTTTGGCAAGTATTTGTCATCATTATGTTATAATTGCTTAAACATTGCATGATTTCAAGAAAAGAAAATTGATTTAAATATACAACAGGGTTCTCTTTATAAAAAAATGTAAATGAACATCAAATGCTTTTGAGAACACAAAAAATAAACTTAACCTATTAACATACAGTCAAACATTTTAGTTTGCTCACAGCATTTAGTGTCTACATTACAGTTGGTTTTATTAGACCATGTCCAGGATTTTTTTTTTCATGATAGACAATAAGTTCCTGAATCAGTTCCTGTCCAGATTAAGGCCCTCCTCACACGAGGACGACCCCATATTGTCTTGGCGTTGGCATCAAAACATGTATCGCTGTTTACACATCGTATTGTACATAGGCTTGTGCATTTACATGACAACGGATTGGATTCCACGTCATGCATGCGTAACATGCTGCGTCTCTGCATGAGCACTTGTTGCTGTTGTTGCCGTAGCTGGTGTTGTTGGTGTTCTGTGAGCAAATGTTGGTATAAAAGTTGTAGCAATATTTGTAGCTGCTGGAACAAGATCAGAATCAGCCCGGCTGCCGCCATTGTTGTTGTTGGTGTGACAACGTGGGTTGGGGTCAGGGAGGAGGAGGGGTGCTATGAGGTCACCATCTTTTCCGGACTTATCTGTTTATACCAACTACGGCATGAAAACGAATACCCATATATCCACTTGCAGGCCCGTTTTAAAAAAAGATGCAGAGTCATGGACAAATACGCGTCTCCGTGTGTCAGTATCACCAGATCGATAGTTTATTTTACCGGAGTCTTACAGATTCGTACTCGTGTATAGCCCACCTAAGACAGAGTCCAAGTTTTCACTCCTCACACATCCATGGTGTGCTTTTTTTCCAATATGACTGAAATCGCCCTAGGTGGACAGGGAACCGCTGCGATATTTGGGCTGCTGATTTGCTGAGTAATATGAAGACTTAGACTGGCACAATGAACTCTTTTCTCTCTCTTTTTTCACGTGACTTAAAGGATAAGTTCGGTTTCTACAGCTTTCACATTGTTTATAGAATGAAGTAGAACAATATACTCACCCAGAAGGCTTTCCTGATCCAAACAGTGCTTCGGGAGATATTTAGATCCAAAATCGAGCGACAGACATCTGTATAATGGTAGCACACGGGGCATGTATAGCGCCACTCCTAAAACTGCATTAATCGTCCAAAAACTCATTAGTTTCACCAATATTTCATCATGGTCCGCTGGCGCTACTCCTCCAAGACAGTCAGGTGTCGCTCCACCCATGTTTTTGTGACTGTGCTGACCTCTGAACTGAAAAGTTTCTTTACGGCTGCCGCCCATGCGCAGTACGGCTTCCTCCTTTCGATGAGCTCCTCATCTGTAAACTCTGGCTCGAAACTGTAAGGACACCCATCATATTCAAAGTTCTCGTCCACAACATCTTCATCCGATAGATATTGGTCCATTTTGCACAAAACTGGAAGGAGAAAGTTGTTCAGTAGTCGGCGGTCGCTGCTGAAACATTGAGCCATACTGCGCATGCGCGGCAGCCATAAAGAAAGTTTTCAGTTCAGAGGTCAGCACAGTCACAAAAACATGGGTGGAGCGACACCTGACTGTCTTGGAGGAGTAGCGCCAGCGGACCATGATGAAATATTGGTGAAACTAATGAGTTTTTGGACGATTAATGCAGTTTTAGGAGCGGCGCTACACATGCCCCGTGTGCTACCATTATATGGATGTCCGCTGCTCGATTTTGGATCTTAGTGCTGCATTTTTATTATTTTAATTTTTTTGCTTTTGTTTTAGCTAATGCCACATGGAAACTGAAGTTACTTGTGACCAATCAGCAGACTTAGTGCTGCATTTTTATTATTTTAATTTTTTTGCTTTTGTTTTAGCTAATGCCACATGGAAACTGAAGTTACTTGTGACCAATCAGCAGACTTGTGTGGCAACATTTTAGGCTACCTTCAGATATATACTTGACTGGGGGGGTTGTTACATCACCTTTGTTTGGTACATGACTGGAAGAGATATTATTAAAAAGGGGAGAAAAAAGGATAAAAGATATGCAGTGTTTGAACAAAACCCCTCTAGTATTTTTTTTTTTAAGTTTGGATAAAAGACAAAAAGGCAGCAACAATGTTTTTTTATTATGCTATCTTAAAATCAAAATGAAATCATTTATCAATAGCTCAATCTGTGAGAGATTTTCTATACACAACTGAGTTTGCTCATAAATTTGGATGTTATTACTGTGGCCACACTTTACCTCAAAATGCACACGGCCTTTGAACCTCGGCAAGAGGCTGTCACAACCATGAAGCTGTCACTGAGATGTGTGGAGTGTGTGGCTCTGAGAGAGACAGGGTCTGTAACTGACAGCTCAAGTATTTTGTATGAAACCAAGCACTCTTCAAAACAACACACACACACTATTTGCACACACACAAAAATTGACACACAAATGTGTTCCAGTAGACACACTCTGTGACACCTGCACTGACTGACAAACAAACAAATGCAGAGGCTGATGGTGACAGGTGAGGTCATGTGCACAGACATGCACACCCAAACACACACAGCAGCTCTTGAGTTGATCAGAGACTGTTGTGGTGTCACCTACTCTCCAGCTTTACCTCCCGAGGAGATCGCTCACTGCTGCTGCTCCACTACAGCTCCTGTCTGCTGTGTTTAGTGGTGGTGGGGGGGAGGGGGTTAGGAAGGTGAGAGAAGAGTGTCCCACTGATGAAATATTTAGCAGATTTATCAAATCTCTTTTGGTGTTTGATTAAAAATTAAATAGGCTGCAAGACAGTAATCACCGCAGTATCATTGAAAGAAAATGTCATCATTTAAAATATAGTTATCGATACATCCCCCTTGAAAAGCTGACAGAGTCAACTTACACTGTTAAAAAAAATCCCCTGCTGCCACAGTTCAAAGTGTTCAGTTTGCGTTTTGTTTTACTGTTTTGGCTAACTGAACAAGAGGAAGGTCTGGCTTTAGCTACTGTAAAATTGTTTCTCAACTGAGAACAAATAATTCTTTTTTGTCTCAAAAGGCCCTGGGAAATGTGGATTCTTCACAAAGCAACAAAGACATAGCACAAGCTCTTGTAGTCCCTCTGTTTTGACATCTCCAGGCAGAATGCCACAGCTGAGCTAATGGTGTGGTAAGCGATAAAATGTAGGTTTATGAGGGATTAGTCGGCTGTGTGTGTGCAACAAACACACACACACACACACGTGTGTATGCCCAGGCGCACAACATTCCCCAAGTTTAGCGATGCATTAGTGGTGTTTACGACAGCTATGAGTGGAGCTTACCCCATGCTCCTGAAACACCCCCAACCCCCAGCCTCCACCCCACCCTTACCCCAACCACCAGCCCTGCTAAACAAATGTTTAGCTTAGCAGAAGATGTTGAGCCGAGGACTGGAAGTCTTGCACACATATTTTTCAAAGATTTTCAGGTCAGTGTGGGGGATGTAACTGCACAATGTGATGGTTTTCACAAAGCCCAGAGAGAAGAGATAGGGTTCAGGGAAGACTTAGGGGGTCAAACACAAGACGGAGGAAGAGAGGAACAGGAGGGGAGCTGGAGGCATAAGGATATTATTGAGGGATATCAGCACATAATCAGGGAGACAGGGGCAAGAGGGGTGAAACAGAGCCATCTCCTGGAACGAGATTGGCTGCCCCACCCCCCACCCCCTTTGGAGCAAAGGGAGTGGCAGACTTTTGGCCTCATAGTATCACGAACAGATTAAAGGCCATCTGGCCAGTGGCACCTCCAAGAGTCTCCGTAAAGTGACTGTTGATGTTTTGAATTTAACAGATTTGAGCCAACCTCAAAGTGACACAAACCAAACTGGGGGTCTAAAACAGCCACAAAGTTACAGGTTCTTGGATTCAAAGGGCTTCATTGTCAATCTGCAACATATAGTGCATGACAGGGAAGTAAATTAGGTGCTCAAGCACTGTGAAATGATAAAAAAAAGGGTAGAAAAAAATATTACTTTTGCTTTTGGTTGCAATAACAATGAAGGTCAAGATACAATTCATAATGACTTTTTTGAAATGTCATACAATAACAAAAATATTAAATAAAGTTCAGTGGCAGCTGACCAAAAGAAGGTACCACTACGGGTTAACTAACTTCTGAATAAAGACATCTCCTGAGTGATGCAGAGAAAAGGCAACCAGCTCGCTGTATTTTCATCAGTCTCATTATGGTGGCACTGTTTCTGTAGCCCCAACCAGGTCCAATCTTCAGCTAAAGTCAGGACTAGTCTCTTCTCACACTGAACACAGTGACAACAGTGATATGAGGTTAACAGTGACTGTAAACAGTGCTCCAAGACCCTAAGTGATGAATCCTCTTCGTCATAAACACTTTGAATAGTCACCTGGCAGATAAGGACAGGTAACAGAGATGGATCAGATCAACCTGAGATTGTTGCTTTACTGCAGGCAGGAGGGAAAGGGCAGTGGCTCAAGCAAGGCCTACCATAAAGCATGGTTTTCTCACCACATTAATAAATACTGTCAATTCTTGTCTTATATGCTGAAGCCATTATTTAATAGTCTTTTCCATGAATGACAACAGTGACGGTTATTTTATTACCATTAATACTATTAGCAGGACTTATTCTATGCAATAGTCTGCAGAATAACCAACAAAGTGGCATACAGGACAGCAGCGTGTGTCTTTTGAAAAGGGATAGATAATTTAAGTTAGTCGTAAAAGAGAGGGTCTCTGCCTAAAAGCTTATCATACCTAAGCCTCAGTCAGTAAAGGCTCATTTTGCCAGATTTTATATTATACCTTTACCCCCTGTGTTGTACCTAGTCCTCTTGCATAATCCAGATTCATTTTAAGGGTGTTGTTTACTTATTTACATCATGTTTGGAAAAGAAATGACTTTTGGAAATAAACAGCATAGTCAAATCCTATCTCTTAAACCTTCACTCTTTTAACTATGTAGAGAACATAGAAGGTTTGTTGTGTTTATATAATTGTCATTGTGATCACCATATTTATGTACTATAGGTGTGTGAATTTCAAACAATTCCCTGGTTCAACTGAAAAAAAAAAACATTGTGGCTTCTTTAAGCTAAGAGTTTAACTTTTTGGTTAGCACCTCTATTTTCTCATTCTCATCAGTCCCATCATACTTAAAATCAAGCAGAGTAGTTACTGTGGCTCCCTCTGTTCTTCACTTGAAAATAAGTCAAGAGCAGCTGTGGGAGGGGGAGGGCAATGGGAGGGTGTGCTCCGCTTATTACACATTAGATAACCTGTTGCTTAAGCAATAGCAACATGACATGACTTAAAGCAATATCTGTATGTAATACATATATATATATATATATATATATATATATATATATATATATATATATATATATATATATATATATATATATATATATATATATATATATATATATATATATATATATATATATAGTTACACACAGATAGAGAGACAAAGAGAGACAGAGAGAGGGAGAGATGAAGATGAAGATTTAGGCAAGATATGATCATTACAAAAAGTGTATTTCAAATTATTCCACTATCAGTTACAGACTGATGATGTCTTTTTTTCTGACAATCTTTGTTAGATTCAGGGCAAACACACACAAACCCGCACACCCACACACACAAACCCGCACACACACACGCACACTGATCCCTCTTACTGACAGTAGACAGAGACAGCGCACCCAGAGGATAATGGATTAGTATAGATTTAAGAAGATTCCACTGTTTGTTAAGTGTGTGTGCATGCGTGTTTTAGCGTGTGTGTGGGTGGATGTGGGTGGGTGTGTGTGTGTGCATGTGCGTATTCAGGCCTGTCTTTGTACGAGTGTCACAGCGTGCTGCAGATTGCACTGCACAGAGATTTGCCTTAATGTAAAAATATTGTCACTCTTATAGATAAAGCGTTTTCATGGAACACAAATTTATATTTTAAATCAAAACCTAATACAATTCATGCTTAAAACTGATACCGTAAATAATATAAAATCAATAAAATGATCAATAAAGAGCACACAAAAACTCATCTTCTTTTCTGTTTTTGGGGTTAAAACCTATTTTTACACCAAGTTTTAAGTTTGTGTAATTGTGATTTAAGCTGGAGAGACAGATATCTATTTAGATGAGACAACACCATCTATCAATCAATGAATATTTGTATAGATCCAATTCATAACAGGTGTTATCTCAGGGTGCTTTACAACAGATCAGGCAGAAGTCATACTCTTCATTTAATACACATCTATGCATAGATAGATAGATAGATATGAAAATAGAATATGTATATATCCAGAGATGTATCCATTCAGACAGAAACAAAGAGACTAAAAATAAGCATTTAAGATTGCGACAAACTAATTGATGTCCCGTTCCAAAATCTGTCCTTATCTTATTTGTCTCTGCTGAATATGGATTTATTCAAGCCTCGACTCCTTAATATGCAACTTTTGTTTTCTCAGGGAGTCCTCATGTCTATAAGGTTTAGGGATTTCACAGTTATCGGTAAAATGATAAACCACAATACAATTTCAGATGGTTAGTATCACTGTCTCGTATTCTAATTACCAGTAAACTGAGTTTGATTACCACACTAGTCAATAACCTACCTCATTGTCTGAAACTGCCAGAACTATTGGCCCTTTTCCATTAGCCCTACTCTACTCGACTCTACCCGGCTCTACTCTTCTCGCTCTCTCCATTAGTCCCAGTCGCCTGCCCAACGGGGTGAGCGCGACACAACAATCTGTGGCTTTTTGTCACAAACCGAGTAAAACAGGAAAGCAGAAGAAGGCTGCAGGTGGCAAGAAGAAATACCCCTTGAGAAGCATGGGAGAGTTTTGGAAGCTATACAACAGAATGAACCCGAGGAAGAGAGCAATTGAGCTGCTAAGAAAAGACGTATGAGGGTAAGCTAACGGTAGCTACCGCTAGCATGCTAGGTCGTCGCGCTCATGACTCATCAATGACGACATTGTCTGACCAATCAGTAGCCGGCAGTCGGTGACGTAATCTTTCAGTATCGACTCTGCTCACTTGGAATCACAGCGGAGTAGGTACTAAAATTAGCTTGTTTTAGGAGGCACTGGGCTAGTGGAAACACGCTGCAAATCAAGTAGAGCCGAGTAGAGTAGGGCCAAGGTGTCCTAGTGGAAAAAGGCCATATGAGTCTGCTCCTTGGTAAAGCAGCAGCAGTCCCTCAGACAGAAGTGCGCATGCACAGTTTGTAATGTTTGGCCTCTGAAGCCAAAAGTATGACGTGGAAACTGTACTGGAAAATTTCCCCCCCTGAAACAGACAAAGTCTGATTGTGGAATTTAGAAGAGTGCTGTGGGGAAACTGATTGTAGACAGTCACCCTGTCTAAAGCACAAAGCTGCAGCGAAAGAAAAATACGTGCATGATTAAAACTTCTGTTACTCCTCAAGTAAGTGAGCTGACTGAGCTGGAGAGAGTTAGAGTAAAAAGTTTCACTGAGCATACCTGAATGAATTATAGGTGCTCATCAGAATTTTCTGTGTAATTAATGCATAAATGTTGTAAATAACAGCATTTGTATCTTTCTGCAGTGTGTTCTTGCTGTTCTTCTGCCAATAATTTGCCATGTTTTGTCATAATTTGCAATTGATCGTCTTTTGTCATCATAATTCGTGTTTTTTCAGAAGTTGATGTCAGGAACTGAAATGATAATGGAATGGGGCGAAAGGAAAGGCCAAATATTTTTCGTTTTAGTCACTAAAGCTTTGTAGGTCCACAGCAGCAGGCCGTCCACAGCACTGATCCCAGGCTGCCTACAAGACAAGGACCAGAGATGAGCAGAAGTGCAGACATGTACCATAACAACCACTATTGAGCAACACTAATAACATTTAGTTTTGTAGGCTACAGTGGTTGTAATGGAAGTGTTTAGAGTGCATGAAATGGCATTACAATGGAGCTTTATATGGACAATCTTCAAGAAGAAACCTAAGGCCCCATTATATAGTAGGTAGGAATCAAATCAAACACACCTATTAATCTGACACAAGAGAGTCACTTTGCCGTCAAATTTGCCATGAGATTTTGATCAAGTACATCATGATAAAACACGATTTTAGATTATACGGCCATGCATAAAGCTTATACCAAATGATCAATCAATCCTTCATTCTCCTTTGTATGGTGTAAAATGACAACAAATGCTTTATTCTATAAACACCAAAGTGATACGTTAATAATTCTATTGAAAAGTTGTGAATACACGTGGGCTGGCTTGATAGTCAAGGTCTGAAAAAGAACTCCACTCCAGCCTGCTGCTGTGTGTGAATTCAGACAAGCTTGTGCAGGGAGTATGACAGCATCAGTTGTGTTCTATTCAGAAAGAGAAATATCAATAAGATATGGTTATGCTGTTGACAAAGTTACCTCGCAGATTTCACTTATTAATTGGCTTTTAGGCTGGAAAATTATGTTGTTTTGAGTAAGTTCCACCGAGTTTGACATTTCTTGTTATGGCATTAAATTAAGCCTATATTTCTTCACAGATCATTTAACATCCTTAATCCTTATAAAAATTAATCCTATAAAAATACAGCCTCAAAGATGAAAGTGCTGCTCTGAAAGTTAAATCATTCTGAAATTAAGACATTAAAACTTGTATTATGTTTTTAGACTTCACTGTGCCTCTAGAAGGTACAGTATAGTGTTTAGTAGGACAGACAGGGGACTTGTTGGATCTACATTACACAATAATAGGGTAAACACATAATGAAAACACTTAATATTTAATTATAGAATACACATAACAGTAAAGTATTTTGTCTCTTGAGATGCACAATAAGAGGAAAGAAAATAAGAAACTCTTGTTGAATGACTGCCTTTGCATTAAAATACCAAAGTAGAAAAATAATCAATTTTTCCAAATTGAAGATTTAGATAATTATTTCTCAAAAGGAAAATCTGAGGCTATAGTGTTAGGACATTCAACTTTAAGGTTGTTGGTTTTCTCCTTTTCCAACAGATTAAAGCTGAGTCTTGCATCAGGGCCAGTTAACAACATGTTATAAACCTATGACATTCAAATTCAAATAGCTAGTAAATTGAGATTTGGTTTAGCTGCTGAAATCCCTTTTTTTATGTTCAATTGAGAACTTGAGGGAGGCCATTTAAAAAAATAGACTGTGACAGATCCAGTAGTTGAGCAGAGAGAACAGCTTTCATGTGGTTTGCTATGTTGTAAACCTCTCATATTTAAAAAACATGATGGGCTCTATTTTGATGGCATGGAGTGCTTTGTATTTAGCTTGTGGTGCACAGCTGTTTGAGTTGTGTTCATCTATTCTTCATTATTTTAAGGAGGCCTGTTCCAGGCACAAAGTCAGGCACAGGGCACAAAGAGGATGGAAAATGTGCCTTGATTATATGTGTTTGTGTTCCAGATGTAACAGATCAAACCAATGAGACTTTCATTTGCTTTAAATCAGTGTGCACCTGGGTGGGTGGTGTTTTATTTTTTAGACAGAGGGTCTAGTAATTTGGTCAGAATTCCAGATTATTTAATTCCTCTATTGTGTTCTTCTGTGAGGTTTGATATACTATCTCTGGTTTAAAAAATAAACACATTAAATCACCACTAGTAAGCCAGAAAAAGACACGAGTAGGCAGCCTGCCACTGAATCCATGAAAAGTTTCACAAAAAAGATTAAATTTGGGAAGCCTGTGCAGCAAATCTCTTGTTTTGTTTTTGTATTTGCATATACATTTGATTTTTATGGTGACCACCCATGTTTGTTTTCTTACATGTTTGAAATAAAGAATTCAATTCTATTTGCATGGCAATTCACAATGTACTTGTGACATTTCTGCTGCAGATTTTACATCTTCCCATTCACTAACTAGAGCGCAGACCTCCGCCAGCGCCACAGACCTCACCCGTATTGTGAATTTTACCATAAATATTAGTCCTACCTTTATTTCATCTAAATGTATGACAATGAGCTGAGGGTTGATTGGCTGCCTGGATGTGTCTGAGGGGAGGAGGGGAGTTTACAGGCAGAGAGGGGTGGCACTGAACTCAAATCACCTACAGATTTAGTCTGGACAAACAAAGGAAGACAAATATGTACCATAACCGCTGTTTCAGCCTCATGACACTTTTGCCTTCAGTGTACGACTTGTCGTGGTCTGTCTTGTCATCAGATAGACTCTCAGGACAAACTGAGCCGGACACTTACATTTAGATGAAGTTACTTCCCATATCAGTAATGCTTTTGTCACAACATATTGAAGTTATTGTTACGTTTGAGCTCCAGACAGGCTCAGATATGCCACAGGGGCCTAGAGCTGTAATGTTTTGTTATGATAAAAAAATCTATGTCTATGTCTATGATGAGGATGTATTTATTAATTATCAATTCAATGATCAATTAGGTTACAAAATACCTTGTGAACAGGTCAGCAGTACTGTGAAAATTAAGGTTGCCTACTGTATGAACTGAATTCACTTTAATTCAGGCTTTGTTAAAATTTGGCAGCTAAAGGAGAACATTTCAGGAACAATGTTTGCCAAAACTCTTCTGATGCATTGCAATCTGACATAAGGGAGAAAGTAAATCCTAAGTAAAAAATAAATAAATCGAAACCTTTACATATCCTTCCTGTCTGTGACAAAAGTATTTTATGTTATGGCACACTTGAATTGAGGGTTAACTGAAAGTGCTTTGTATTTTATGGTAGACTTTTTTTCTACCTATTGTACTTTTTCATGTACTTACAGTGGTCTTATATGGATAGGGTAAATATATATATATATATATATATATATATATATATATATATATATTATATATATATATATATATAGATATAGATATCATACTTCATGTAATACCCCTATATGGTTGGTTTTGTTCCTACTGGCCACCTTTAAATTAATATTTCTATGACAGTCATGCTAACAAATATTGAATATAGATGTAATGGTAGAACAGAATAAAACATAAAACACTCCTCCCTGTTTTGATGATAAAAGTGTTGACTTTATAGGTAAAAAGTGTCGACATCAACTACTCATTCCTAAGATTGCATTATCTTATCCTCAATAGGCCAGATGCTTAATCTCTGACCAGGGGCAGGCTCTGGAGCTAAACTTCAGCATCAGTTATTATTACACCAGCATTTTTCTTTGGTATCGATGAAAGCCTTGTTGGAACTCCGAACACTCTGGTCACACACATTTAACTTTTCTTCCAAACATTTCCTTTCAGACTTTCCCTGCAGCAGCTGTTCTTTTTAAACATAATTAAGATTTGATCCACAAAGACAGCAAGCCAAAGACTCACAGGTGTGATGGTTTACAGCATGGCTGTGCTATCAGGTGACTTATGGTGATCTAGCTCTAATGTTGCCATCTTTGAAGCAGCCTTTCAAAGATAAAAGAGCGCTGAAGCAAGCCTTTACCTCATTATTGGTAACAAAAGCTCACACAGTATGTCTTGTAGGAAAGCCACAGAGAGAACCTTACGAAAAGAACACCAGAAGACACCAGTTAGCATAATGTAAACTTAAACCAGAACATCAGAGGTGGCCTTGCACCCATCCCTGTGCTGTGCACAACAGTTAACACACTGTACCTCTCTGTCTTCCCTCCACTCAAGTCTACAGGCCTATGACTATATTCTTGAATGCTTCTTGTGGGGTGTTGGGATTGATGGTCAGAGCTCTTAGCCATTGTTTCATCGGCTCAGGATTTCTAGCTGAAATTATGTAAAAAATAAGATGTGACCCTGACTTCTGCTTGTTGTCACTGCCCACATAAGATACATCTTTGAAAAGTTCTGATTTATAAAGCTCAAAAACTGTTATAGTGTCCAACAAACTCCTTCACTGGTCTACAGCATGAGCTATTCTTAGTCTTCTTCTGCGGTTTATTGGCGTGCATGCACCCTGCAGGGCTTAGTTTTGTTTGTATTTCTTTTAAAAACTGCAAAAGAGCAAATAAATTTAGTCTATAAAATAGATAAGGTAACATTATGCAGTCAATAAAAAGTAATCTAATGACTGTAGGCAGAGGGAGGCTAAATATTACACACATACTCCCTGCCATTGAGCTAAGCTAACTAGTGATTGGACGCACATTCAAAGGAATGGTGTCTACTAGTTTGGACTCTGTAGGGGAGCAAGACACAAACATAAAAAAGATATTGGAGTGTTACTTTAAGTCCCATCAGTTCTTTTCTTGAGTTTCTTGAGTCAGTCAAAAAAGTAGTGGCAGGCACAAATAATGGCACAACAAGGGAGGGATTTGAGTTTATTTTTTAAATGTCAAAAAGTCAAGGTACAGAAGCTTTGTTGACATCTTTTTGCTTGTGAATGCAGTATCTGGACAACACCCCAGAAGATTTACATGACACACTGCAGAAACATGCTACTGAAAAGATGGATGCAGTATTCAAATTTTGAATGCCACAGGGTGAAGCTGAAGGTCATGGAGTCTAAGGGCTAATGTTTGTTAAAGCAGTGTTTCATAAACACAATTATCTTCTTGACCTGAAAGATGACTGGACTGGGGGCCGCACTTAAAAGGATACACAGCATCAGGTCTTCTTGGGAACATATCTCAGGAATGCTTACAGGATTTCCTTCAAATGTTCAAAACCTGAAGCAGATTATTTAGGGACAGGGTCAAACTTCCTTCGGCCTCATAGCCATTCCTTGCTTGTGAATGTCATATGTCACTTTCATCACTGACTTGATGGTGGACTGACTGAATTTGGGAGGTCAAAGTCAAAAAGACAAGGGATCCACTGCTGTACTTTCACCTTCTGGCAATGTATGCCTTGTCCATGTATAAAAACCACCATCAAGATATAGATGTGTCAAAATTAGGGGTGTAACGAAATGGTCAACTCATGAAACAATACGAAATACGAAACAGGGCTCAGGATATGAAATACTCACAATACAATATAAAGATTATAGAAAATCCCCAACAGTAGGAAGTTGTGCAAAAATCTAATTTTCTTTATTTTCTTCCTAATGCAGACATACAAAAAATATTGCTGCATCAGTACAAAATAAATGCAGTTTTAAAAAACAAAAATTGAGTTTTTTTCCCCTTATTTAGACTACAGTGCAAATACAAACATAAAATCTCAATTAAAAGTGCTCTGTTGTTGTAACAATCAGGATAAGTACATTCTTGAATGAAAAGGAAAACAAATAGCAGTCCTCAGAGCTGCAGTTTAGACCTATAAATGTCTGAACTGTGAACTATAATATTTAGCCTATAACAGTGCATATACTTCGAGTATGAGCAATTTCTGTCAACTCAACAGTAAATGCAAAAATCAAATATTGCTTTTTATGCAGACTTACACAAACATACAGTAGCTGCCTGTCTCCAGTTCAAAGTAATTGGTAGTTGGTAGTTGTACTTGCCGCAGTCTACGGCGAACTGTAACGGCATATTTTGCACACGGTTGTTTTTTTTGTCTTCTCACCGTTCTCTCGTCTTTTACATGGGAAGCCAAAATAGGTCCACACAACCAATTAAATTGGCGAAGAAGCGTCAGCTAATTCCTCAACCTCGTCTTCCTCCCTATTGAAGCGAGGGCTTTTCTACGGTAGGCGAGGAGGGTATAAAATCACTAGTCTCAGTCTTCGCATATTTTATTTCGTGCATCTTTAACTTTTATTTTGTCAATTTTTATTTCACGAAATTTCATTACACCCCGTCGAAATAGATATATGTAGTGGAACTTTTTAAATGTAGTCTCTGCCATACGAAGGAGTTTGTTACATTTCTGTTTTAAAAACTGAGGAGAGTAACCTGGTAGAAAAATTGTGTGTCATCAGCAGTGAAAACCCGCATTTCTCATCCCACGTGCTTGTAATTCAAGTGGGGAATAGTCAACTGTGCATCTGCTTTTGGTTGTGTTACTTTTGCCATCATTCCACAGCATAAAGGTTATTCATGATCTGTAATGCCTTTTGACAGGAATAGCGTACAAGCTGTAACCAAGGCTCTTTAATATTCTTATACCTTTCAATAAATGTGTCAAGGTAATAACAGTGATAAAGTCCAGGGTAAAATGTGGATGTTTACATTCACTCATATGGTTCACTTGGTAGGAGGTAGGTAGGAATCATTTCAGAGTTTTATTGTAAGTTAGAATGGTGTATCTGACATGCAGCATCTGAATTGGCACATCTATGTTTACCTTCAACTGGAATGAAGCTATTTACAAGAAAACCAACAGGCAGGTAATGTCATATGCTGAAAGGTTGCTTCGGCGGTTTTTAATTACATTTTATTAATTTCTGAAAGAAAAAATCATAAGAATTAAACCCATATGTGTTTTACGTGAGACTTGTTAATGTTCCATCAGCTGTGTCGATGCTGTTCCTGAAGATCCTTCTTACCAAGCATGTTGACGTGGTGATTTCTGATGAGGCTCTTGCATTTTCCAGACAACTTGCATAATTTTCATTGCCAGTTGTGCTATATGGCATCAGTCAAGCTCTCACCTGTATCAGAGGAGAATGTTGTCAGGATACTGTATCTTTATGAGCTGGTTTCTCCAAAGTAGACCAAGCTTTTCCAAGTCAAATTAACATATTACACCTTATCTGGTGACCCTTTTTCCTTAATCATCATACCAGAAATAGAGTTTTTATTCTTCATTGCAACATTATCGAGCTTCACCATTATACAATATAGAACTGTACAAACAAACAATATGGTGGACTCCCACCCACTGTTCCTCAGGATCTGGTGTTTTTTAGGTCTTTTGTAATGATTTTATCAAAGAATTGATAAAGCAAGCTACTGCATAAATAGACAAAATATTCAGGCAGTTTTGGACAGAATATATTAATGTCTGTGTATGTGTATATGTGTGTCTGTGATGTCGAGAGAGTAATTTTAAGGTTATTGCCACAGTGAGTCAGACTAAGGAGAGTGCATCAAATACCTGACCCAGTATAAGACCAAGGCAAATAAAGCCTGGCCATGGACAGGGGAATTGACATAGCCAACACAGCTTTAGTCGCACAGAGCAAACAGAGTTAGAGAATCGCTCAGGCAACAGACAGCAAGAAGGTTGGATAGGTTATGCAAATGAACCAGGCCCCAGACAAAGGGGAGTCAATGGAGTTTCTCTACACTGATGGGAGAAGAAAATTAACTACACAAAACAAGTCACTGGAGCCTGGAACCTATTCTACACTTTATCTAAACTGAGCCACTTCTCCGTGTCTCCTTGCTGAAGAATAGTGGTTGACCCTATATGCCAACCCCAAGTTTTAACTGTAAATGCCCAACTGCCTTGTTGAGCTGGACTAATGTGAATCAGCAATTTAGATTGTGTGTCTCGTTCTTCTTGCATACACCCATAGACCACTATATCAGGCACAATTGTTCAACTGCTGGTTAATACAAACAGCTAATTAGCCATGACATTACATGACAGCCACTACATGCATTTGGGAAAGGAGACATGGTCAAGATGACCAGCTGAACATCAAACTGACAGGAAAAAGAAAAGCTGATTTTAGTGACACTAAACACAGTGTGATTTTTGGTACCACACTGGCTGGTCAGAGTATTTCAGAAAACTGCTTGTCTCCTTCTGTGTTTACACACAACCTTTTTACAGTCTCTATGATTTACAGTGTGTGATTAAATAATAATGCTAGAAGACTGAGGATAATGGACAGGGTGGTTAAAACCCCCAAGTTTCAACCAAGGTATGCAGAATACAGACTGCAGCCAGAAGAAAAACTGGACACTCCTGATAAGTTTTGACTCTGGTAAAAGAAGACATTCTTACAATCTACTAATTGGACTTTTAAACCCAATTTAAGCATTCAGCATGCCACATTCTTTATCTGTTCAATATGTATGTACCTATCTATCCACTTACCCATTCAACCATCCACATTTGTATGTATGTATGTATGTATATATGTATATATTATCTATCTATCTATCTATCTATCTATCTATCTATCTATCTATCTATCTATCTATCTATCTATCTATCTATTTCCTGCAAAGTAAATTCACTGTTACAATGCATTTCATAAATGTACTTTTGTTCTCAAAAATGACATTTCATGTCTCTCCTGACCCATAAAATTCATAGAAATTCCATTTAACCCACCTTCTTACCTCATCATGGCTGTAGTCTGTAGCTGGCTTGAGGGAGAGCGACAGGACGGCGGAGTATATGTGGATATATTTCCCTGCCATTCTGGTGGGAGAGACTTGGCCTGGTTTTCAAAGCCTGGTGCCAGATGGTGGGAGCAACTTGCGAGGCAAAGGAGGAGAAAAAAAGAAAACAAGCTTGACTCTATAATGCCAAGACCAGATGAGAAGACGTAACCTAAATCACACACTTAAACACACACACACAGACACACACTAACACTTAAAGAAAGAGAGAGAGAGAGACTCACACATCCAATCTCGCATCCTGATCGCAACTTCAAAGACCACTTTGAGAAATGCAAAAGAGATGTTCTTTTGCAAGCCTAAGATATGCTGTAGCCTACTGCTGTCTGAAACTAAACAAAACCTTCTGTTCACTGCACTTAGAGGATCATGCATTTCATTTAAAACACAGTTGCAGAGTGCATAGTTGCGTAGCTTTACAACATGCTGACATTTTCTCTTAAATACACAGTACATATCATCTGTTCCTACATAGCTCATCTGTTCCCTATCTTTTTTTGTAGCTATATTGGTCCTGTGATATGTGACAAACATAAGTAATGTTCTAAAATACTGTTTTATTTATTTCAAATTATATTTCCTTTCCCAAGCCATTTCTCAAGGAGGTAACATCAGCCATTGTTGATTTCTCTTGAAAACTGCAAGATCCCTTTTAAAAAGGAATAGCCCTTTGTTTCTATGTGATTAATGTTGAAATTAGTGGAAGCAAAAATTGTTAAAATTTGTATGACATCATCTGGAAATGTTATATCTACTGTATCTCCAATTACATGCAAGAAGCCAGGGGGTAAACTGTCTGAAGTCTTTAGTGTTTCTTTCCCAAAGTTATGTCCAAAAAAAAAAAAAAAATGGAAGAAATTAATCTTAGACTCATACCCTTGGTCACAATGCTGGTTTTTCAAAGAAGAAAAACTGATTGACTATGTCGAATTGGTACTGGGTGTTTATTTACATATATATTGCTTAAATTAGCTTAAATCAAAAGCACAATACTTTCATTAAGAAATGAATGTGTTCTATCATGGCAACGTAGTTTCTAAGACTATTTAATTATCCTAGAAGTTTTGCCTCCCCAAATAAACTTTGCAACATATTGGATTGCTGTTGGGTATTTGTAATAGTACAAAAAAATGGTATGGTCTTAGCCAGCTCTTTTAATAGTGTCTATAGGAAACATTTGTTCTGAATTGGTGCACTACAAATGAAGATGAATGGTATGCTTATCAATCAGTGGGCTGCCCAGTGGTGAAACAGGTTGTGCTGCTTCCAGTTTCTCCGGGTGCATGTGTGGGTTTTTCTCCAGGTACTCCAATTTTCTCCAATAGACTAAAAACAAGCATCTTGCATTAATTGGTGACTCTAAATTGTCCTAGGTTTAAGTATGTGTGTAAAAGGCTCTTTCCCTCTATGCCAGCCCTGTGTTTGACTCTCAAACAGTTCATGGTATGCTCCTCCTCTTGGCCGATATCTACTAGAATAGGCACATGCTTTGCCTGTCCCGTAAAGCCAAGAAGGTCAGAATTGAAAATGTACAGTTGGTTAGTTGGCTGCAGGGTTGATAAGTTTTACTTGCTATTTACTTTCAAAATACTTGGTGTTTAACAAAACCTTTATTTTGAAAATATTAAAACTGATTTTAAAAAATCGATTGATTTAAAATGCCTGTCAGTGAGTATGATAAGCTTTTTCTAATTCTGACTAGCAGACATGAGCCTCCTTCATCTCAAAAATGTTTTGTACATTTTGGTTTAAAATTTGGGATTGATTTCCATATTTCTGAAAAAAACAAAAGAGCAGCAGTCAAACTTGTTTAAAGAGTGGGATGTTAGCAAGGGCGTAGGTTTGATTTTGACATTGGTGGTTACATAAAAGCACACCAAGATGGCACCCCTGAAAGTTGATGTGTTTTGCATTTTTGACTCTTTTTTAATGTCATGTAGAGCTGATCAAGCAAACAAGCAAACTATCATATTCAGAAAAAAACTACTCTAAATCTCTCCTGTCTGTTCCTTGAAAGAAATATATTGATGCATGACACATGAACAGTGGGACAGTTTGGGATCAATCAGAAATTTTGATGGTATGGTTATAGTCGGATAAATATAGAACCAAAATCTGGTATGGTTGTAGTCTGATAAATATAGAACCAAAACCAAAAAGGACTACCGATAAGTGTAATCTCTAACAATATGAATGTATCAAGTCATGTTATTAATTCAAGGTTTTATTGTGTTTTTCCCCACAAACTTTTATTGTTGGTCTTAAACGGTTGCTGCCTTTCAATACACTAATAATACATGGATCATAAATTAAAACAAAAACTTGTTAAGCCTCTCTGGCATTAAATATGAGCTTTCTTAGATATAAAGTTATAGACTATGCTTGTGTTTTATTTTAGGGACCATACGGTAGTGGCATAATAATGATAGGGACGTGTCCCTGGCATCCCTACCCAATTCTACGCCCCTGGGTGTTAGTACTAAAGAAGTGCAATTGAAATGCACGCTTATGTAAAAGTAGTAAATTAAATCCCAATTCAAACATCCACTTCAGATTGATAATATCTTGTCTTGTAGGCACCTCTAGATTATTGTTCTGAAACGACTGTTGCTACCTGCATGACGGGTGACTGCTGCCACCACTATATTTACCACCAATTCCATTATTATATTAGCATTGTAATGTTAATATTTTATTAAAATGATCGCTCTATTCCATGCATTACTTTCCTGCCAATTCTAACCAAACTTTGCCTATCATCTCTAGCTTGGACATCCTGATTCTGTGGACCCACCTAAATCAGACTGCTATAGGTATCATTATCAGTCTAGTATCTTTGGTTAGTGTTATAACTGCCATGCCTGTCAGACTACTGCCCAATTGTTTTATCTGAGGTAAAATTATAATCACACCCCCCTGTGCTGATTAAGTCTGGAATTTGAGGCAGGGGTGACTGGGTCCCTGATGGCAGGTATGTCGTGAGCCAGCATATGGTGAGGCCAGACAGCTAAGACCCTATTTGGACCACTTAAGGAGTACAAGTCAGGTCAGGCAGCCCAAGTTTAAAGATTGTGTTGATGTGACCTTAAAAGCAGATGATCCTGACTTGCTGGCACCCCTACCACTAAGTCCCCACACACACTACCACGCAAACACCACAAAAGACAAGCCATTGTATTCAGCAGTTTATACCTAAAACCAGAACAAAGGCCTTGTCAAATGTTGGATTTTGAGGCCTGAGATGAACTGTTGTGCCACTGAATGACAAGGATCAGACAAATCGGATGAGGCTGGCACTTTGTTTCTGGGATACCTTAATGCGGGTGTTGATTGAAACGCTGTTGACATGCTTTGTGTGCTTTAACAGGGGCAATTATTTCAAGTAATTGCATTAGTTAATTGCTTCCAATTGTTAATGTAGTTTAAGATTAGATAGGATGAATCAGTTCTTTAATTTGCTTTCCTGTATAACAAATGAAGCAGGGCAGCGATAAAACACACTATTCATGATAATAAGCATGATGCAACAACGAGCCATGCATCAGGTTTTATGGAGGAAAATTTCGCATTATCTTTTCTTCTGATGTAAATACACATTTACTAGTATAAAGTGTAAATGTTCATGAATATTTCTCTGAAGAAAATGAATAAGCTTTTTAATCAGAGGAGCTCATGCCACTGGATTTTCTCTATTTGTTTGGTAATTTGATCAGAACAAATACATGATCACTGAATACTGTGAATTGGATGAATTTTACCTGCATTGGAAATATATAAATATAAGATACATATAAGCACCTTCTGTCCACCTTACACAACAACTGTTTATAAAAAATTGATTGAATATGGATTATGGATTATAAACTGACAGTCATGTTAACGCTGTTTCATTAAGATGCCCTGTCTATTTTTGCCATTAATGGTTTGCAGTTTTTCCGACAATGGTAGCTCTAGTCTTGTAGTTGTAGAAGCCAAGACAACTTTTTAATTATATATAGATATTAAAGAAGTGTCAAGGACTGTTCCTGAAGAACCACAGGCCAAAGCCCAATCCCCTCACAGAACACTGGAGACATAAAATGTCAGAGTTTATAATTTGCAGATTTAAACATTTTGGTGAAGGTGGTGCGGGTGGAGGATCCTGTTACAGACACCTTTTGTATTTTGCATCAAAGTACTCTATCAAGCATCAGACATGTTAAGTGCATTACAGAGCATCTTTAACTTAAGAAAGCATCATATGAAATTTAGAAATGTTGTAAAATGTAAGTTGTGGTGTGTTTCCTGATAAAACTAGTGCTTTCAGCATCCACACTCATCTTTTCATGAGCCACCATAGCTTACAAGCTTGCAGTCTTTCTCATTGTTAATACACCAATAGTTTTCACCTCTTCCATCTCAAAGGATTGGCCAGTACCTTTAAAGACTGAGCTCAAGTGTTCCAGCCTGATTTGCAAGATAGATCTGACTGATGACAGACATAGATATAGAAGCTCTGCAATGGTATGGACATTTACTCCCTAGGAATTATTAAACAGGTTTTTTGACATCTTTCCACAATTATTTTTTCATTGTCAAATGTTGTACCTCTCTCTCTTTTTTTTCCTGTAATGCCGTTGTGGCTTTTTCCAACTTCGGTCAACCCACTCAGTTTTAGTCAGTGAGTCAGGCTGGTAGGCATATGTGGTATGCAAACATCATTAGAAAGTTCTGATATGATAATAGCTCAATAAGGCCATTTAAATGGGCCACTATCTTTGTCCCTGTACACATGCACTAGGGGAGGATCAATTTACTGACAAAGGTCTGCCTCCACAGGTAGTGATATATATTCTAATTTAGATGCAATGTTTCTGGCAAACATTTGAAGGTACTCCAACTTGTTTAATCAAAGCATCCACAAGATTATGAGATTTTTTTTACAAGTATATCCATCCTTAACTCTTTGACTTCCAAAAAATAGCCATAGAAATGTCTTTTTTGACAAATTGGGGCACTAATGAAACAATTCATTGTTTTTTTAAGCCACAAATATTTATAAATAATTAACCTCTGCAAATGACTGAACTAGGAGTTTATAGTCAAAGTAGTAATTACATTTTTAAAGTAAAAAGAAAACAAAAATCAAGCAAATTGTCCTCTTTTGAGAAACAAATTACCTTTTAGGTGTCATATTAATGTTATACTAGCCGTTTTGGTATTTATGAGTAAAATACAACAAATAGACTGCAGCAACCCCGGCCCTTGACTCTAAAATGGTTTGATCCTGCCCCTTCCACCCCACTGTTTTCTTCGGGGGGGGGGGGGGGGGGCTCAATCTGAATTTAGAAATCGTATGTCCAATCTGTGTGACACAGTCTATGGTGAGACCATGGGCCCTAATTTTGTGGCGCAGCTCAGGGTGGTGCAGCGCAGGGTGGCAAAACCTGGCGCACCCGCACAGTGTTAATTTTGTCCAGCAATTTGGCAGTTTGGTAGTCCGGAGGTGCCGACAGAGACAAGTTGGCACAGTGACAATTTCGTGCCAAAAAAGTGCGCACAAGATGCGCTGAAAGCTCGCCAACTCCAACCTGGTCTATTCTCGGCATTGGCAAAGCGCACCCTCCGCAGCTTTAATTTGGTGACAGGTGCACAGTACCAAAACCTCACAGTGCACAATGCACAGTGTCAGTGCATTCTTTGCCATATGGTGTGTGCCACACAACATAGCCTTACACCATGGATGCCACTTTGACCTCACAGGAGGGACATTAAAGGGCTTAAGACAGAGAGAGACTGAACTGCATGTGCCACATCAGCAGAGAGAGCAGCAGAGCGCACCTGGCTGCACAGCTCTGTCCTGAAATGTGCCTTTCATTTATACATGTTTGTTTACCACAATTTATTTAGTCACACTAAAGATACACGAAGTCATTCATGAGAAAAATAAATTGTATTACATTATCATTATTATTATATCAGCCCTTGAACTGCTTGTCGGAGAAGGAGGGAGCCAGAGGAGGGCCGTTCTCCCCTGTTTTAGAAGAATATTTTTGCCTTAACCATAATCCCAACTTCAATCCAACCAAAGCCCTCAATGCTTATCATGGAGAGGGTGGAGGATGCGATGTCCTCTGCTTAGCTCATCGTGAGGTGGGGGAGCCGCCTCTGGTGGCCACTGTGTGCCTTCTTTGATCTGACAGCTTTCTTTTGGCCCTTCTTCTTACAACATTAAAGCCCTTTTTTTTTTACATCGGACAGCAGCTCTCAAAATACTTGGGCTGACAAACTTGATTGACAATATCAATAACCTCCTCGTAGGCTGTTTTCATATCAAAAGCCTGCAGAGAACAAAAAGAAAAATGAAATAATTCATGGAAAAGTACATTTTACCTCTTCCTCCTCTTGGACTACTGGTTGGAGAAGGAAGGAGAGAGCCCGAGGAGAGCCCGTCCTCCCCTGGTCTGGGGATTCAGACCAGGGGAGGACAGCAGCATCCGCCAGCCTACCGAAGCTCGAGTCAGTGGAGGAGAGATTGAAATTATCACTGCACCTCGCCTGCAGCACATTTAAAGGCAAAGAGAGACGTTCATTTGATTGGTGAAGGTTACACTGTTAAACCCACTCACACTTTCTCTCCTCCCTTTCACCAGTGGGAGGGACGGAGGCGTGGAAGCGCCTTGGGGTGCCATGTGCAAAACTTGCAAAGTGCACTGGACACACCCTGTGAGTGCAGGTGCAGTTGCAGGTGCAGGCGCAGGCGCAGGTGGAGGTGGAGGTGGAGGTGCAGGTGCAGGCACCTCTGCCTGGTATATGAAATTAGAGCACCATGTGTCAAACTTGACTGAAACCAGCCAAACAAACGTGTAGAAGAAACATACGTAAAGACACACAAACATATGCTGTTAGTTGTTTGTGGATAATAGCTGGTCTGCTAATGCTAGCTTGAAGTGTTCTTAACTAACACAGTTAGTGTGTCATTTTGTGTGTGTGTTTGTGCGTGTGTGTGTATGGGGGCAGGCCCATCAAGGGCATTGGAAAACATTTTAGAAAACAAATGGGCCAGATACACCTATGAATGTAAGAGCAAATATGAATTAATTTAACAAAGCAACAAAATATTCTGTTAGAATGATGTTTTAAGTTGGATCAATGCAATATTAATGTATATTTCATTCAAAAACACATTGTTTGTTGCTATTTGCCTGTTGGTTGACAGTACAACAAGAGAGAGAAGCAGAGAGAGGGATTTATTTATTAGTATTCTTATTCTTATATGTGTGCATGATTTTCAGATCAAAGAGGGATAAATGAAAGATGGGAAGGAAAGAACACAGAACAAGATCAGGAAGAAGCAGGTAAGAAAACAGACAGATTAGTGGCAAGCAAAACAATAACTGTAAAGATGAGGGAGAAAAACATGCAATTCATTATATAATTTAACATTTACTTGGAAGTTTGAATCACCTTTCTTGGATTTGTTGGTTTAGTCAGTGTTTCACCCAACCTAAAATGTGTGCTTTTCTTTCAGAAATGTAGGAATTACTGCAATGTTTAAATGTGCTGAAACTTTTGAGTGCTTAACCACTCCCATGGCTCTGATCCTAAAGTAACCTCTGCCATCACTCCTCCAATCCTGTGTCAAGTATGGCATGTTGTTGAGCATGCACAAAATGATTAGTTCGGATCAAGCTAAGCCATTCCCACACAAACTTGTAGAATTGTAGGTGCAATGACTATTAAAATTGTGCTTTTCTTACTGCATTAAAGTGTACTGTTGAGTTCTTCAGATGTCATTTTTTTTATCAAGCCTCCAATTTCCCATCACTGTAGCAAGAGAGAAAGAGAGGGAGAGAGATTTTTCATCAAATCACTAAAAATGTTGCACTATGCTAATTCTTCTCATGCATTTGTGAAAATAAAGTATAAATATAGTCTCTAGCAATTATAGGGCTTTATTATTATCATTATAATTGTTGTTATTATTATGTTTCAAACCCAGAACTACACATAAACCAAAAGGTTGAATATTTTCATTTTTTTTCCTTATGACATCCTCTCAATCTGCATTAGAGGACTTCTGCATCTTGAACATTTGCTTCTGTGATTTAAAGCCAACAAAAATCGAGACTGCCTTTGTCAGCCTTTCCTTATTTAGTTGTGTAACAAAGGGAGACGAGTTGCATTTTTTGAATTTTCTTTCTCTCATTTTCTCTCGTTGTACTCAAAAGCTCTCTGTCCTTGCTATAAAAATCTCTGGGTATTTTTGTTCCCATTAAATGAATTACACCCATTACTCTCCCTGACAACTCTGCATTGAGTGTGCACGCCCCGATTTAACATTGTTCTAATTTCTCTCACTATTATTGTAATAAAACATTCATCATGGTAATTAACCATTTTGACATCTAATTTAAGCAAATTCATTTGAGAGAAAAAATGCTTGTGTAAAACTCAGCTCTGTGAATTGCCATGAAACTCCTGCTAATCATGAGAATGGCTCTGAACCTTGATGAGTCTGAATGGATTTTGAGATTGAATGGAAGCACACAATGATGAGGACAGTGATTAGCCATGGAATTGTAAGATGGTCAAGAGGTTTTCACACTAATACATAATAAGAACCATTTGCTAAGATGCTTAAAAACTCATGTTGTCTTAGGGTTGAAATTAACCCAAACCAATTATTCCCCCTATTTTTCTTCTTTGCCCGAAATTGAACAACCTTTCGAAAAGAGACTCCAACCTGTATAAAAGTGAAATATTGCCTTTGCTCATAAGTTGAATGGAAGCAATACACAACCAGTGTACTACTATCCCCATAGGTTAATTTTGAAATAGAATTGTTTTCTTTTTAAAGGATTACAAATTATGTTTCTGGGGTTTGACCAAAACAAGTGACATCTACAGTTATGAGTTGTAAAGTCTGATGGTTACAGCCAGGAATGACTTCTTGTAGTGCTCCATAGTGCATCTTGATGAATCATGCACTGAATGTACTTGTGTGTTTGGCTATAGCACATAGTGAAGGGGTTGTCCAAAATTTCCTGCAGCTGACACAGCATCCTCCTCTCTGATACCACCACCAGGGAGTCCAGCTGTACCCCCACAAGGTCACTCACCTTGTGGATCAGTTCATTAAGTCTGCTGGAGTTGGCTATCCTGAGCCTACTACCACACAACAGTTTACAGGATAGAACTAGCATCCATAGTTTCGTAAAACAACGTTATTTGGATTCAAGGTTGTATGAGGTCCAATATGACACAATAGGCTCTGTTTTACCAATCAGTTTTTTTGGTTGGTTCTTAGGTTATTCCATTTCAAAACCAAAAAGTAAAAACAAATACATGGTGAGGTTATTTTGTTTTCCTGACTTAAAACTAAAACAGAATGGACAAGAAACAGATTATCTGTGTTTTTGGTTTTGGTTTTAAAATGAGAAAATCTTGTTTTTTTTGTTGTATTGTTTTTAAAAACACCAGCTTATTTCCCATATCAGAAACCAACAATGGCAGAAGCAGCGAAGAAGAATGCTTTGGGTTTTTTTACTGCCAAAGAGGAGAAGCAGAGAATCTGAGGATAATCTGAGGATAAAAGAAGACTGTAAGGCGGTTCTGCATGGAGGTTTCATCAATCTACAGGGTATGTTTATATGCTGAAATATTTAATAAGCGTGCACCACTTATCTGTCAAAGAATATTAATCCCTGACTAATCGTTTGCTTTAATAGACGGGCCAGAAATTTATGACAGGATACCTGTCTCCAGTTGGTGTGCCATTTCTAATTCAGTGTCGGAGACAGTTCCTTCTCCATGCAGAACATCCTCATGGTCTTTTTTAGTCCTTAGATTATCTTCGGATTCCTCTCTTCTCCTCTTTGACAGTTACAAAACCCAAAGGATTCTTCATTCTGCTTCTGATTTGTTGGTTTCCAGTATGGGGAAAACAGAAGATCAGCGACTGCTTTTTCAAAACAAACGAGCAAAACATGCATTTTCCTCATTTTAAATTTCAAATGCCACTAATCTGGTTTTTGTATTTTCTGTATTTCTGTTTAGTTTTAAATCAGAAAAACAACATAGCTTCAGCATTTATTTCTTTTTTAAAATTTGGTTCTGAAACTGAATAGCCAAAGAACAGACCATACACGGATATTAAACCCAAAATGATTTGTTTTCTCGATGTTCGTTTCTAAAACAAAATGAAAACACTGACAACTCTTTTTCAGATTTACATTCTTGTGTTTATATGAAAAATGGGAAAAACGGATAACACATTTTTTTATCTGGTTTTAACCAGGTGTCACATGATGACACATCCTTGGGCATCACTGGACCTCAAGTTGCTGTGACAGTGGCATGTGTAAGGGCATGAATGTATTAGATGATAAGGATGGACAATTTACATGTTTACTCCAACCATCATTGAGTGAAAAGCTCAATGATACAATTGACTACAATTATAAACATGACACATAGTTGGCCATTTTATTAGGAACACTCCATTCCCATTATCATTATAGCTGTTTATACAGATACTAGCATGATCTCCATATCCATGATCGATACATCTACAGTGTCTATTTTTTATTACCACATGGGCATGAGGTCCCTCTGAAAATGGGATGTCACATCTCAAGAGGCCTTTAACACATTTATATTTAATGGAGACAAATATGGTTGGGATGCACGAGTGGTCTGGGCACCCATGAGTTCGTCACTACCATAAATTCTTATTTTCAGTAAGAATATCATTGATTATATTTCTATAAAATGATCACCACAACCAGTGGCGGCTCCTGAAAAATTTTTCAGGGGGGGCAACAGATGTGGCACTGGCTACGATCACCCCTTCAATAGCTAATAATAATTTAAAGCAGATAGCTTACTTTACAGTGTAATAGTTACATTGTTTAAATTATTTTCCCTGTTGATGGCAACACCAGACATAACATGCGCATTACTGTACAGTATTTTGTAAAGCTAAATCAAGTTAATGTCTAAAATGCTATACATTTGGTTCCACAGTACACACTTACTTATTAGGTGGTCCCAAATAACTCTTTGAATACTGTAATTATAACAGCCTGGTCTTTCTTTGTCAAAAAATGTCTTAAATGTCCATAGAAATGTTCTTTCGACAAATTTTATTCACCCTATGTTCATAACAAATAAATTTAAACAAGTCTGGCAAGTATTTGGCAGAATTATCTAATAAATGCTAAGTGTGTAATTACAAGAAAGGAAAACTGATATGAGTTTTCAACAGGTTTCTCTGTATAAAAATTTTAAATGAACATGTACAAATGTTTTTGAGATGATAAAAAAATACTAGCATACACTCAAACATTCTGTTGGCCTACTGTATTTAGTGTCCATGTTACAGTTTGTTATATTAGACCATGTCCAGGTGTTTTTAATTGACAATAAGTTCTTGAAGCAGTTCCTGTCCAGATAAAGACAGAGTCCAAGTTTACTGTCCTCACATCCATGGAGGGATTTTTCTGCACAGTTCACTGCTTCTTCCCCTTCCTCCCTCTGTCATTTCTCAATATGCTCTCTTTTATTGTTCTTTTAGGGAGTTTTTATCGATCCTCAACTGGAATTTGCTTTTATACCCATCCTTGGTTTAAGTGTGTATGTTAACATGTGCACGTAACGGTGAATATACAGCAAAACACAGTAAAAATATGGCGAATACACGGCAAAAATGGTAAATAAACAGCAAAACACGGCAAAAATTAGCCAAAAGAACAACAAGGAAACACCCCAGAGTTAAACTAATGCTATTATTTGCAATACTTGTACACTATTTACTCCGAAAATACTGATAATCCACCGATAAATCACTCACGTCAACTTTGAATCATCTCTCTCACATGCGCGCGCTGTGCGTCTGGTCCGAGCAGGCGTCAGTGCGTATGACGTTATCACGTTGGGGCAAGCCCTCCCTGAGCCCATAGAAATGCATTGCGAGGTCCAAAATTTGAAAAAAAAAGTCTCTCGATGTAAGTCTATGAGAGCGCCTGGGGCGATTTCGACTCTGACTGATATCGCCCCAAGGGGGCGGGGCCGCTGGTTGGACAGTGACATTGCAGCGATAGTCGGGCTGCTGATTAAACAATAATATGAAGACTTAGACAGGAACAATCAAGGCACTATAAACTCTTTTCTCTTCATTTTTTTCACGTGGATTAAGGAGGGTGATGCACTATCGCCCACTATGGGCCAGCCGCCCCTGACCACAACCATTCAGACATGAGGACCCTCCCGAAAATGAGATGTAGCATCTCAAGAGGCTACCCTCTAATAAATCAGGCGACAGGTCTATGGTTCATGAACCTGTCCCTAACTTTAGTTCTTATTCTAGTCCACTTGTCTCCTCTTACCTCCCTTCCTTTGCCCTCACACCCGACACAGCATCGTGTGGATTTGCTGTTCATCATGAGACTGGGATCCCCATTCAAGATTTCCTGCTGCTTAAAAGGTTTTTTCTTGCCGCCATGATGGAGGGATTCATGATTGGCTATATGGATTCATGTTGGGTGTTTGATGTATATATTTGTATATATATGTATATGTGTATTTTATATGTATATATGTATCGATGCATATATGTGTATCCATAAAATGAAGAACTTTATACTCTATTGTAAAGTATCTTGAGGTAACACTTGTTATGAATTGGTGCTATACAAATAAAGATTGATTGATTGATTGATTGATTGATTGATTGATTGATTGAAAAGGTTTATATGGGTAAAGTGTGACCTGTGGTGCAAAGCTTTGTCCTGCATTGAGTAAAGAGATGAGAAAAGCAGAAAAAAAAACACCCAGGGCTTGAGCCCAGCCCAACTACTTCCTTGCACTGCCCCTGTTAGATACACAAAACAAGTTGCAAAGTGCCAGAATGACATAAGCTCAAAAATGAATGCCTTCTTAACTCTTGTTTTATTAAAAAAAAGCATCTGGAGCATCAAATAAATTTTGCGTCAACCATAACTTCACAATCTGCACAATAGCAGGCTCTTTGAAAACTACCATGTTATTCATGCACAACCCAAGTTGTCTTTCAAGTTCATTGGGAAATGTGCTCAAGTACTGATACACACACACTTACACATACACAAACACACACACGCACACACAATAAACTCTTTCCTCTTTTCCTGTGCTTCCCTTCCTTTATCTAATCTGTGTTTTATTGAATATGGTAATTATAATGAAAGGCCTATCTTGCACTTGGTTTAATTTGTTTTTGTGCCTTTTTCTGCTCTCCTGCTCTCTCCTCCTGGTGTGTGTGTGCTAGTGCATAAAAGAGACACAGCATGTCTGCTAATGAGCGTGTGTGTTAGTGTGTGAGAGTAGTCCCTGCTCTGACACAATGTGTTACAGTGGAACCTTTGTAACGGGGAAATAAGACATGGCTGCTGATGTCACTGAGGTTTAACTGTAGCTCGAGGGAAAAAAACATAAACACACACGTGCGCACACGCATAAAATGTCAGCAACCCAAGACATCAACAAATTTATTTGTGCATGAGACCTATGGGGAGGTTCAGGGGATTAAAAACAACAAGTAACCTTGAGGACCTGCCTCTGTTGGCTAAAACAGTTTTGCTCTTGGTGCTCATGTGGGGTTGTTTGTGCTCTTGTCTTTGGTCAATAAAACCTGAATACTTGATAATGCTTCAAAGGTTGAACCACACAGCTCCAATTCTACCACTCAAGTAAGGACATATTCGACATACCCTGTTCTATTATCCTCCGTTTCCCCTATTCACTCATCAGGACCTCTGAAGCAGAGTGAAATAGAATATACAGAATAAAAGGAAAAAGACTGTCGATTCCTTTTCAGTGTGAAAACAAAATAGGTTCTGTGCTTCAAAAAGGAGATATAAAGACACAGACATAGTTGTAAAAAAATGAGAGCTTGTTTTCATACTGTCAAAGGAATGCCAAGAGAATCAATTCCTCTTCTTTTGCTCTTATTTTTGTACCAACCGAGGTTAAAAAAAAAACCTTTTCTTCAAAGAGCTTCCCCAAGAACCTAAAATGCAAGACCAAAGACTCACACTCCACCGCTCTTTGCTTCTCATGCCTGCTGTAGTTTTAAGTCAAAATTCTTTAGTGGACACAGCAGGGTTTTTACAGGGACTCCAAGAAAGGTCTTTTGATTCAATGACTCAATATCCATAGGCTTAGTTAAAGCATTAATTGAATCAAGCTGTCAGGAGGTAGTCCATGACCCCCCTGTTAATTGGTGTCAATGGGGAAGATTTTATTATTATGATCATTTTTATTATTATTATTATCATTATTATTATGCTGGTTCATATACATATTTTTGTTGCTTAAAATGAATAAAAACAATTATGTAACATCTCCCTGGTTGTGCTTCTCAGTCTGCCTGCTTTTTTTGACCTTTTGCAGGACCTGCCAAGCCTGACCTGACGTTGAATACAAAAATTAAACAAAATTTGTTTTTAGAATTCAAGCACAGAACCCCCAGTCGACTGGCAGCAACGTTTTACATGAAGTATTGTGACCTTCATGCATTCACAGAAGCCTGAGCTGTGGTAGACTTGAGGACAAACAGAATCAGAAATATTTTATCAATCCCCAAGGGGAAATCGGGTTGTTTAAGTTACTTTTAAATATCGAATGTAGATTTCAAAAATGGATAGATTGTTGATGCATCCAATTACAGCTGTGACATCAGAAAACATATGATGGTGGCAGGACTTGGTGTCTTAGCTAAAATCCTTAGTGCAGAGGGTGAAGAGGAAGGGAGACAGGATTGTTCCCTGGGGGTCCTGGTGTTGCTGATCACCCTGTCTGACACCTAGTGCTGCAGGTGATCATTCTGCAGTCTGCCAGTCAGGGAATCAACTATCCAGGACACAGGAGGGGCTTCCATCTGCAATGGTGTCAGCTTTTCACCCATTAAAGGTGTAGTCAGCGATCTTCTAATCTTCCAATCTAATGCACTATTTGTCAAATTCACCGTATTTCTCCTCTCCATCCACAAGATGTCCCCACTGACAGCATGTTGAAAAAAAGGCTGGTTTCAATACACAGCCTTTGCTCTGAATTTCAGCAGGTAAATACGGTGGCTCAGGCCAAGTCACCAAAACAGGGTACTCCATCCCCCCCCCCCCCACACACACACACACACACATCCAGGGGGCGATCATACTCATGCGCAGATCAGACAGAGAGGGGAGGGGGAGTAGTAGGTTGCGTAGCGTGTGCAGTTAGCGTAAGAGAGAGATACAATAGGTGCATTAGCAATGGCTGAAAAACAGCCCAAAAGAAAAAGGTCAGAGGAGCAGAAAGTGAAAAAGAAGGGCTATGACCATGAAAGAGCGAAGACCCTGGTCAACATTGGTGTTGCTTTCCAACGGTGGAGAGAACTCCGCCAGTTGAAAGACCTGAAAACAGACGCGGATGTCGCCGTCTGTCTGCTGGATAGGTAAGCAACATTAGCTTTGTGGTGACTTCTTATTGTCTAATCTGCCAAATTGTACTGTTGTCGTGATGTTATCAATATTGTAAGTCGAGTTGTCTGACGAGTCGGGGTTACCATAGCTACGCTGGTCAGCGATGCAGTTTCCATGACGATGCACGTCCATCAGCTTTTCGGGGTGGAGCCAGGGGTAAGGTATGAAGGGAGAGGCGGGTCTAAATTCGTTTATAAACAACCTCTCCACTCGTTTTCTCCCACATCGCTGACTACACCTTTAAGGATTGCCTGGTGGTGTCAAAAGCACTGAAGAAATAAAAAACATGATCTTCATTCCTGCTAAGATTGGAGTGGACTCTGTTCAGCAGGAAGATGATGGCATCCTGAACTCCAAGTAGAGGCTGGTAAGCAAGTTAAAAGGGATATAAGTGGGGTCTGACCTTTGACCTGAGCTGCTCCAAGACTCGTCTCTCCAGGGTCTTCATGATGTAGGAGATTAGAGCCACCAGTCTGAAGAACTTGGCATTGCTTCTCATGGTGTCTTTGGCTCAGAAACAATGCAAGATGTCTTCCAGGACCCTATAAGAAGTACTCCACAGAGCTGGTGGGGCACAGGCTTTGACCACATCAGCTTTGCCTGTGTGGACTTTCATAAGAGACTGTTCATCTTGTAGCTTGTGATGGTTTTTATGCCATCCCAGACCCTCTGGATTGTCCCCACCTCATTGTGATTTCCATCTCCACAGGCCTTCTTTTATGGCCCTGTCGCCATGGAGACCAAAAAAATGATAGGATGCAGTTTAAAATATGCTATACATTGAAGTATCCAGGGCCAACATTGAAACCTAACAACTTATGCAAGAGGGCCGGCCTACCGTTTGTCTTTCATAAAATATTTCTAAAGACCTCATGTTACATCCCTGGCTGACAAACATCTTCATTTATTCATTCACAATTCAAAGGGCTTTATTGGCATGCACATGGGGTATTATTGCCAAAGCATTTAATTGAAAATGAAAATAAAAGGTATGTACAGTTGAAGGGAAAATAGTTAATTTAATGATAAAATTAGTTGCGTTGTGATGTAAAGGTTGGGCAACAAATGAAGATAAAGATGCTTAAATAAACATTAAAAAAATCAGATAACATAAAAAATTGTGAGCTGTTGTCTGTGTCCAGGTTGCACTGGTTTTCCCTATATATCCAAATCTGAATAACTGTGTTATTTGGGGATTTTATTCCTCTTTCACAGTCTGATATTTGAGACAAAAGATGATGAGGAGGAGCTCTGTCTCTTTTTGTAGTATGTCACATTCGGGACATAGTCTGACTCCTTCTTGGAGCCAGCTCTTTTTATGACAATTCGTCCATCACTAATCAGAGTCTGTACCTCTTCAGGACTTTCTTCATTGAAAGATTTTTGCTGAGCTCAGGTAATCTGTCAGTCTGTGTTCTCCGTTTAGGGCATTACATTTTAAAATGACATTTTAATTAGCTTTTCTGCTCTTGTATGCGTCATGCAAATCAGTCCTATTTGTGTCCTGGTTGATTCTCAGAAATGCATGTTTCAAGAAAAAGGCAAAATTACTGTCACAAAGAATGTATCATTCATGTATTTAAATTAAATGAACACCAGTCACACAGATATGAGGTGAGGTATTAAAGTGTTTTGAATGGACAAGACATCAAGACATAACCATCTCTGGCATCTGGACTTCTTCTAACCTCAGCACCAGTGCCTCCCCAGTGTTATTCTGCTGGACGTTTTACTCTAACTCTAACTTCCCACTGTACATGTCTTCTGCCTCTTCACATTCAGGACCCTCTCTAGTGTCCCCACCTCATTGTGATTTCCATCTCCACAGGCCCTCTTCTAAGGCCATGTCTGCACAGAGAAAAAATGTTTTCGTATTGAAAACATTCTCTGTAAAGGACCCTCCTGAAAACGAGGTGTAGCATCTCAAGAGGCTAACCTCTAATAAATCAGATGATAGGTCTATGGTTCATGGATCTGTCACTTACTTTAGTCCACTTGTCTCCTCTTACCTCCCTTCCTTCGCCCTTGCACCCAACACAGCATTGTGTGGATTTGCAGTTCATCATGAGACTGGGATCCACATTCAAGATTTCCTGCTGCTTAACAGAAGGTTTTTTCTTGCCGCCATGATGGAGGGATTCATGATTGGCTATATGGATTCATGTTGGGTGGTTGGATGTATATATTTGTATATATATGTATAGGTGTATTTCAGTGGCGATTGCTCCAAGACTGCAAGGGAAGCTCAGCTTCTCCTAAAATGTCCCCAAAAAAGTGGTGATTTGTACTGCTGTGTGTACATTTCATTGACTAAATATGCGCTAGAATACCTTCATCTTTGGTTCAGAATCAGCTACAGTTGTGGTCAAAAGTTTACATACACTTGTAAAGGACATAATGTCATGGCTCTCTTGAGTTTCCAGTTATTTCTACAACTCTGATATTTCTCTGATAGAGTGATTGGAACAGATACTTCTTTGTCATAAAAAACATTCATGAAGTTTGAATCTTTTATGACTTTATTATGGGTTAACAGAAACAGTGACCAAATCTGCTGGGTCAAAAATATACATACAGCAATGCTTATATTTGCTTACATGTCCCTTGACCATTTTCACTTCAATTAGGCACTTTTGGTAGCCATCCACAAGCTTCTGGCAAGCTTCTGGTTGAATCTTCGACCACTCCTCTTAACAGAATTGGTGCAGTTCAGTTAAATTTGTTGGCTCTCTGACATGAACTTGTTTCTTCAGCATTTTCCAGGTGTTCTCAATGGGGTTTAGATCAGGACTTTGGGAAGGCCATTCTAAAACCTTCATTCTAGCCTGATTTAGCCATTCCATTACCACTTTTGATATGTGTTTGGGTTCATTGTCCTGTTGGAGCACCCAACTGTGCCTGAGACCCAACCTTCAAGCTGATGATTTTAGGTTATCTTGAAGAATTTGAAGGTAATTCTCCTTCTTCACACTCCCATTTACTCCCTGTAAAGCACGAGTTCCATTGGCAGCAAAACAGCCACACAGCATAATACTCCCACCACCGTGCTTGACGGTAGGCATGGTGTTCTTGGGGTTAAAGGCATCACCTTTTCTCCTTCAAACATATTGTTGGGAACTGTGGCCAAACAGCATGATTTTTGTTTCATCTGACCACAGAACCTTCCTGCAGAAGGTCTTATCTTTGTCTATGTGATCAGCAGCAAACTTCAGTTGAGCTTTAAGGTGCTGCTTTTAGAGCAAGGGCTTCCTTCTTACACAGCAGCCCATCAGTCCATGGCAATACAAAACATGCTTGACAGTGGACACTGACATTTGTGTTCCAGCAGCTTCTAATTCTTGGCAGATCTGCTTTTTGGTGATTCTTGGTTGACTCTTCACACTACCGACCAATTTTCTCTCAGCAGCAGGATAGCTTGAATTTTCTTCCTGACCATGGCAGTGACAAAACAGTGCCATGCACTTTATACATACAAACAATTGTTAGCACTGTTACTCTTGGGACCTGCAGCTGCTGTGAAATGGCTCCAAGTGACTTTCCTGACTTGTTCAAGTCAATGATTCCCTTTTTCAGATCCGTGCTGAGCTCCTTTGACTTTCCCATTGTAGTGTTTGTGTTTTTTGTATCCAATGGGCCCTATTTAAATGGCCTCAGAGAAGTCCCCGGCTATAGTCACTCATAATCATTCACAAGAAGTTAAGAGGGTATGTTCTGAAGCTCATTTCATCGACACAACTTTCTAAGTCACCAAAATTGCTAATTCATGTTGCTGTATGTATATTTTTGACCCAGCAGATTTGGTCACTGTTTCTGTTAACCCATAATAAAGTCATAAAAGAATCAAACTTCATGAATGTTTTTTCATGACAAAGAAGTATCTGTTCCAATCACTCAATCAGAGAAATATCAGAGTTGTAGAAATAACTGGAAACTAAAGAGAGCCATGGCATTATGTTCTTTACAAGTGTATTTAAACTTTTGACCACAACTTATCAAGGTACCTGGCACGACTTTCTTCTCATTCATCCCCGCAGCGTCTCAGCGCTTCAACACAGTCGGACGCTGAGCGTCTTCTGACTTCGATGGGAAAGCGTAGAGTGGGTTGTTCCACTGTGGAAACTGGACGGTCATTGGATAAATGCTGGACTTTGTCCCGCCCATCGGACGCTCAGCGTCTCTGGGGGTCTATGAGGCAGTGGGCTGGCCTGGACGCTCGGCTTCTGCATGATGATTGGATGATCGGTCTGAGGCCGAATCCCTTTTTGATTGACAGTGAAATGAGCCCATCAACGATCGTGAAGTATTACCCACCACAGGAGGATCTTCCAAGTTTTATATTCAGTTGTTCTGGAGAGGAGCTTCTCCTGTTTAAAGCAGCTCAAGTCTTACATCCGCAAAACAATGGGCCAAGGCTGTTTCAGCAGTCTCGCTCTGCTGGCCATTGAGAGAACACTGGTAAAATCCCTGGAAAAGACACCTAGTTGATACAAAAGGGTCACAGATTATTTTCTTGAAAAGGAACGGAGGGTAGAATTTACATTTAAATAAATAAACAAATTTATGATGTAGGCCGGAAAAAAATGAGCATCCCCTCCTTGATTGACCAGCAACCGCCACTGGTGTATTTATATGTATATATATACACATACATACATATATATATCTATATATATATATATATATATATATATATATATATAGATAGATAGATAGATAGATAGATAGATAGATAGATAGATAGATAGATAGATAGATAGATATACATATATAGATCGATAGATATATATATATATGTGTGTACATATGTATGTCCACAAAATGAAGAGCTTTATGTTCTAAAGTGTCTTGAGATAACACTTGTTATGAATTGGTGCTATACAAATAAAGATTGATTGATTGATTGATTGATTGATTGATTGATTGATTGATTGATTGATTGATTGATTAATGGCATTGTTTCAGTAATTGTATCTGTCAACACAAAAACACTGAGAACACTTTACTATATATTTCAGGCCTGTGAAGGGGGCCCTGGCATTGGGGTTCACTCCGTGGTGTTAGGGACAGGTGGAGTTATGATGTCTTCTTTTCCGGAACTAAACATATTCAATGTCCACACAGAAACACTCAGCCAGCATTGTCAGATTTATTCACTGTGGGATCTGTTTTCAAAAATGTGTTTTCACTCATCTGAATTCTGTATTCATGTGAACAAAACGCCTATTAATACTTATGAGGATATGCCTGACTTCGTCTTCATGTGGATGTCTCTAAGCTTTTACACAGTCCTTATGATGTCCTATGTAATCAATGCTTCTTATCTAAATAAAAAAGAACGGCCCTTGTTGGGATGATGATGTCCACGCAGATGTTGATATGGTCTGTTACGGCCTCAGAGAGCCTGTTATGTCATCTCCATGGGGCTCTCAGAGTGCCAGGCTTATCGGTTACTTCAAAGCAGCCCTGCATTGTGCCTATGGCCTCATCTGACCAGCTCCTCGCAGTCTTAATGGTGGCAGACCGTCTTTTCACCAGAGACACATTGTAGGGGGTGAGGTGAATCAGGTTTTCCCAGAGAAAAGAGGGGTGTAGAGCTGTATGCTTCTTTTATATTTGCTAAAACTTAGTCCATGGTCCTCTTTCCTCTGGTTTGTGCACCTCACATACTGACAAAGTTTGGCTGTGTTCTGTCCATGGTAACGTGATTAAAGTCCCCAGAGATCAAGACCAGGGAACGGGGACTGTATGTTTGTCATGTTGATATGACAGCATGTTGGGGGTTGTAAACAGCCACAAGTAAGGTGTGTGAGATCTCTTGAGTTATATGATATGGCTTTGAGTCCGACCATCAACAGTTCAGTATACAGGCTACAGGTACGCTTCTTGACCACAGTGGACTGGGATGACACCATTTGTTGTTAATGAGAACAGAAAATCTCAAACTTTCTCTTATATCCTTCTCTTATTTCTCTCTGTGATTTACCAGTCAGTCCAGACATTCTGTAAGCCTGTGATGGAGATGTTAAAGTCAAAATATCCTGTTACAGCCAAGTCGTGCATGATACTCCTTCTAATTCCTCACCAACGGCCTCTGCTCATCCATCTCATTACCTAGCGACCTCAAATTTTCCATCATGAAAGAGGGGAGATTTGGGTTATGAACCCTCTTTACAAGCCTCTGTCATGTCTTTTCCTGCTCCTTTCCTACCATCTTTTTCTTCTTCTCTGCAGCCCCTGTGCGTATTTCTCCTCATTTCTATGAGAATGTCTGTTTGTGTAGCCTTTATCAAATATCAGAATCAGAAAAACTTTATTAAACCCCACGGCAAAATTTGATTGTTTCAGTTCCTCTAATACACAGTATAGCAGGAAATATCCAATAAAGACTTAAAATTAGATAAGAGCTTAACATTTAAATGTATGAAATGAAATGTAATGAAACATCTAAAAGAAAAATTAATTAGACAGATTGCAACATGAAGCCCTTTTAAGCAATATCATCTTTCTTATGGAGGAAAAATAAGTAATTAAGTAGAAGTAAGACTATAAATAAGTCAAAAATTAAGTGGAACTATAATAAGGCCACGATAAATTAAACCTTATTAAGATAACAAAACCCTGATATTATGAGGATAATACACAGGAAGCCTGCTCTAATTTCCTGACATTGTTCACACTTCCTCCTCTCAGCAGGAGTATACGGGGCTGGACTGGGGAGAGGTGTTGGAGGGATGCAGGGGGTCACTGATAAAATCACACAATGTCAAACATGCGCAACAGAAGCAGTGCTCATAATATAATAGAGACTTAATTGATAAAATAAATCTCAGTCAAAGTAAATCAACAGTATCAACTAAAGAAGTGAGAAGAATGGCTGCTCTCAGAAGTGAACAGCACAAGAAAGCTCTTTTGATGACCTGGTAGTGATCATTTTTGAGCAGATGTAGTACAGAACTCTGATGATATACATGTAGTGAAAACCACACTTTAAAATGTCCACACGCACAGTATGTCACTCCTAGGGATGAGAATCACAGGGTCCTTTACAATCAGTGTTGAGGAAGTTACTTTTAAAAAGTAGTGTTGTTGTTATTCATTACTTCTTTAAAAAAGTAATGTATTACTTTATATTGTTACCTTCTATGGAAAGTATCTTTATATGTCACTTGTTACTTCTATATTACTGTTATGTTGCTTGACTTTGGGCAGAGCCCCATATCTGCTCCTAAATGTGTAGGCCTACGTAAAGTTCTGTTATGGGAGACAAAACAGGTGTTTCTTTGTGCTCTTTATTATACAAAATCATGTCACATACCATGTGGAATTAGAGCTCCTGTCCATTGTTTCTACATTTTTCTTCTGAAATAAGCAACCAGGTCAATAAAAACAAGCCCAAAACAAGCATCTCCAGCTACTACTTTTTTCTAATATGAGAAATTACTTTCTTTAAAAGAGAAATCCACATTGTATGCACTGCTTTACTTTACCTTTTTAACCAAAAAAATGTAATTAAGTTACACACAACACCGTAATACATTTATATATTACTACACTATACCACGACATTTATACGACACGACATTTATACGATACGATACGATACGATACGATATGACACGATGCGATGCGATGCGATGCGATGCGATGCGATGCGATGCGATACGATACTAGAGACATGGTTCTCGATAACGGTATAATCATGATACAGCGATTTTGCATGAATAGATTTATCGCCAAAAATAATGTAACTATATTTCACCATATTTATCTAACTGAAGAAAACAATATGGCTAAAAAAGGTTAAGTGTTGGATTTTCTTTTTATTTAATGGAAATTTGTATCATTCTAACAAGATTTGAAACAAGCTGTATGTAAACTTGGACACATCAGTTTTGTGTCTAAGCTATATAATGTACACCAGGGGTGAGCAAGTGGCGGCCCAGGGGCCAAATGTGGCCCACCGCATCACTAAATGTGGCCCGCCATTCATTTCCAAAAACCAGCAGCTGTAAATATGAATAAAACCCAGATATCCAATAGAAATTCAATGTAATTTTATGTTAGTTAGTTATTTACAACCTTATAGTGTCTAACTAGTGTCTTTAACTAGTGCTATATAAATAAAGTTTGATTTGATTTGATTTAACATTATATCAAGTATTACTCAATGTTATATTTAAAAAATGGCAGCAGCAAAACATCATTTTATTGATTTGAAAACAGCTTCATTGACTTTAATTCTATGTAAATTAGTTAAATTAGCTGGAATTCTGTATCAAGCTCATTTGATTATGCATAATAACATTTGTTGTTTATCCAGCATTCTTTTTCATTATCAAAAGTTTCTGAAAATTGTAATAATGTGGTCCTCAGGCTGGGAAAAATGGTTTTATGTGGCCCTCCTGGTAACTAAAGTTACCCACCCCTGATGTACACCATAAACATTCAAAGCATGATGAGCTTCAGGTGTCTATCTGGACCACTTTGGTACTAATTAACTTGTTTTAAGCAAAAATTCAATTTGTCAAGATTGACCTGTTTTCTATTTTTGAAAATCTAAGAACAAATGATTTCCCTTTTCAATAATCTTTCATGAACTAGTGTTTGGAAGTCATCTGAACTTTAACTCTGTATACACATCAGTTCATCTCACATATGCATATTGCTCTTCAGACAGCAACTGATCAGCATGCTCAGAGGTAAGCAGGCTTCTCTGAGCAGTGGTTTTGTCACCAGCAGTGGAGAAAATCCTCACACACATTTGTCCCTGGGACACACAGGTACCTTTGTGCCAGCTGAGCACGGGGTGGGTAGCGTGGTGCGTGAGATTTCCACCATACCAGAGGATCAACTGTCAGTGGGAGCAGTTGAGCCTCTTGATATTGTTTGACCTGTTTTTCCGCCAAGAACACAGCCGACTCCAAGGGGGCTCTGGTGGTCTTAAACGTCTGCCCAAAGAAGTCAGCAAGTGCCGATTTTCTCTTCTTGAGGGTGTGTTCACTGGAAGAGGGGTGCCCATTCTCCATGGTATCAGGAACCTCAGCAGGCCCTTGCTCATTTTGTCATCCCTCCTGAGCTGAATTTGGCATATGAGCATTATTCTCTACTTCCAGATCTGTGTCTTCCTGTAGACAACAAGCAGTGGCAGACATAAACACTGTTATGCTTATGTAGGCTCACATCTAGTACTTAAAATCAGGTTAATATTTTCATGGATGATTTTTATCACTTGGACTATTGAATGACACATAAAGACGAAGTACAACTACAAATGTCATTCTACTTCCACAAGATACAATTACCTTTAGAGCAGTAGCCTTTGACACTACTTTAGCATAATGTCTCCTGCACATGTGGTGGCAAACAGGAAGAGCAGAGATTTGAACCTGGAGTCCAAGGCAGATGAGATGTACAGGCAGTCTTTCTTCCGTGAAGCAGCATATGTCTTAGACAGGTCTTGATTGACAGCGCTTTTTATCTTCCTGACAAGAGGAGAATCCTCCATGCTGCAGACTGTCTAGCTTAAAAGTTGGGCATGGAGTGGAGCTATCACAAAAACGGTCAGGCTCTTCTCTTCACACATGATGTGGGTGGCCACCATCATAGGCTTGAGAGCTTGCACAACCTCTTCAGCATTTGAGCTGTCCGTCTCACTCAGGCTGCAATCAGTTTCACACCTTCTCACCTTTATTTAAAAAACAAGGCATAATATCTTACTTAAAACAATAAATTTAGTTTTTGTAAAGGAAATGGCCTGCATTGTGAATTAATAATTTCCATCATGCTGCTCTATTCTCGTTTTGTAAGTCAATAGCAACTTTTTTGATGTTTAACAGAAGCATATAGCTTTAATTAAAAATTATGGATCTAGATCAACTTCATTCACAACATGTTTTATTTAAGTACAACACAAATTATGTTCAGACAAATCAGATAATGACATAACAATAACTTAGCTCTTGTGATAAGAGCACATAAGCAGCACAAATGACATTTTGCTGCTTGAGAAACCTAAAAAGCACATCATAAGCACTGTTCCAGCAGACCACCATGTCTGCTATAAGCTTTGTGTGAGGAAGACCCAGCATCTTCTCTTCGGTGCATCTGCAGCTACAGTGCTGTCCGAACTTTGGTAAGTAGTCGAGCCACTCTTGTAAGTTATGAAGCATGCCATGATGCAAGATTTTGTGTGTGTTCAAAGCATCTGATGTGTTCATATCCACAGAGCTCAACACCTGCAGCCATATTCACAGCGTTATCAGTAACTACAGCTGTGTCTTTTTCAGTCAGTTTCCATACCTGTGTGGCCATCTGCGGAACATCTGCCATGAGCTTCAGTATGAGTCTCGTGCATCACCCTTGTCTGGGGCAAAAAAAAGAATGCATTTCCCTCTAATTGTCAACAAAATGGGCAGTAATTGTCACATAGGACTCTATGGCTCACGAACTCCATCCATCACCCTTTTGCATGACCCTTTTGGCGGACCAGAGTGCCTTCTCGACCTCCACCCTTATTTCACCTATAGGGCTGGAACAGCTTTTTCTGTGAAATCTTTCAGCTCGGTATTTCATACCTTGGTTCAAGGGTTTGTAGCACCCGGCGAAATCCTTCATTTTTGACCACGCCATATGGGCGGAGGTCCTTGAAAATGAACTTTGTGATGGACTTTGATATGTTTACTGCCCTCATAGATGAGAAAGGGAGCTTTGCGCTAAACAAAGTATCCGCAGCAGCTTGTTTTCCACTAACATTAGATTCAGCTGTTTTCCCAGCCAGAGGGTCCCAGTGGTGGCGTCGAAAGTGGTTTTACATGTTAGAGGTATTTCCCATGTACTTTACTTTTGTTGAACAACACTGCAGAGTCTTTGTCAAGTTGTTCTGTCTCTTTGATGTTGAAGAGGCTGAAGTATATCTATAATTTGGATTTATAAGTGGTTGGGGCATCCTTTAGTGTAATTTTCTTCACGCTGACGTCCAAGATTTCTGCTCTGTGAACTTTCTCTTCCTAGGCTGCTAATAACTCTCTCTTCCTAGGCTGGTAATTTCCATTCAAACTTCACTCATTACTGGGAGGGAAACCAACAGGGACAGACAGCATGTTACAGTGACAAATTTTATCAATTTAAATATTACAAATTACAAAATTTCAAATATTGATGTTTGGCACCAGCATATCAATAATCATATTGCAGGAAGGAGGACAATGATAACTGCCATATCGATATTTTGGCCCACCCCTAGACATTCTTGTTGTGATCAAATAACCTTCTGGCACAACAGTGTTTTTTTTTTTATCCATCCTGTTAAGTCTTACAGTTTATTGCTCGAACTGGCTGGTGGTCTTTACCCCTTCTGTTTTGCACTCTCGAAACTCACTTGAACTTCAAGCGAATAAAATACCAGGGGAGCATTAGGACATTACCAGTGTCTGCAGTCACACATACAGTTTGATCACGTAAAGTCATGATATTTTCAGGGTTTTTGAAAAGTGTGAATGCAGTTTATGTCGGGTTTTCAGATCACTGAGCCTGCCGGCTGCAGGATGAACAATGAGGTGTCCGCTGGTGTAAACAAAGTTGGATTGGGTGATTGTGCTGAGAGTGAGATTAAAATGATATTGAAAAACTAAAAAACTAAATAAATTAATACCCCCCAGGCATGTATGGTGCAGGCACATTTTTAAAAAAAAGCCGTGAAAAAGTTACAGGAACAAGAAGAGCAAATAAAAGGAGCTTTTAATGAAGGAACGTAGAAAAGAAGCAGAAGCAGTTTCAACAGGCTGCTTGCACTGTCAGCACATGTGCACTAAGGTATGAACAGGACAAAGAAACTGATAAAAACTGATAAAACTACAATGTGTCAGACTTCCAGCAGTCTGAATTAGTCTTTTGTATAAAACCGAGAGCCAATTTGCTAAATGAGACCTAAATTCCGTGCAATTGTACATCAAGAAATATGGGTCTAAAATAGTGATGGTGAGTGTTGAAGAAAAAAAATACAATTTATCACTAACAAATATAATCTGAACAGAAACATTAAGCAATGGGATTAAAACATTGATATGTTACACATTTTTATTAGCACTGAAGCAAAGATTTGGCTTTCAAAGAAGTTAAACAAAAAAGGAAAACACAGCCATAGAAACATACAATCAAATCAAATCCAATCAAACTTTATTTATAAGGCACTTTCCATACTAAGAAGCAAAACAAAGGGCCTCACAGAGGCTAAAAACAATATAAAAACAGAACCCCCCCCCACACACACACACACACACAAATACAGAAACATATCCAGACACACACTCGCAGATATCAACATACGCACGCGCACACACACACATTCATACTAGCTGTAAAGAGAGAGAGAGAGAGAGAGGGACACGGCTGAGCACCAAGGACTGAGGTAAGGAATAAGCTACCTTTGGGGGCCATCAACACTGAGGAGGGCTCCTGGCCCACAAGGAGCGCAGCCGGAGACTTCCCCACCCTGCACAGACAAGAGGCCCCACACCACAGTGCAGGGGCCTCCAGCCATGAAGGCGGAGCCATCCCCCAGCAGCGGCCCCACAAGTGGACCAAGAGCAGCTCCCAGCATGGAGGGCCACCATGAGGAATCACTGGAGCTAAAAACCATCATACTAAAACAGTAATAAAAATATAAGAAAAGGGGACATAAAAAAGGGAGATAAAATAACATTAAAATGAATAACTGGAATAACGTTAAAAAAATAAGAATTAAATAGGCCTATAAGAAGAAGTTTGACTAAAAGAATAAATAAGTTAAACAGTAATAGAACAATAAATACTAAAAGAATACATAACTTGATTAAATCAATTAAAAGCATGATTAAAAAGGTGGGTTTTAAGCCTCTTTTTAAAAGTATCAACAGATTCTGCAGCCCTGAGATTCTCCGGCGGGCTGTTCCACAATCTCACTATCTCATTAATATTTTTAATTTTTTTTATTTTATGCATTATGATCTGTTTTTCAATTCAAGTGTTTTTTTTAAATCAAAAAGTAAAAAAAGGAAAAGTTAAAAGTTTAAATGAGGATGAACGATGATTACGTCTAACAAGTTAAATAGGCAATACCTGTAATAAAGAATGACAAATTCATTTATTGCTAAGATACAGAACACAACACTTAAGTTCAGTCTCTTTTGACCCATGTTGGGCATAAAAGAGTTCAACTTTTTTTCAGTCTTCTTTCCTCTTTGTAAATAATTTTCGGAAAGCAAGGTTCTTTGTTCAGTGTTTCAACCCCATTACCCATCTGTGATTGCAATCAAATTAAAACATTTCTGTAGGAAGTTTTTAGTAGTGTTTTCATAAACATGTAAATGAGGGGCCACTGTATGGTGAAAATAAGTGCTGATTGGCTGTAAATCTTAGAAGATGTTGATTTGATGTTCACAGCTTACAATAACCAGTTTGGTCTTGTTGTTCCTATTATAGTAACAGCCAGTCTTGAAACCAGATGCACTGTCATAATGCGAAGGTATTACACAGCTTGTGCTCAGAAGGGCACCTGGGTGTGTGTGTGTGTGTGTGTGGGAGAAAGTGAGAGAGAGCAGCAGCACTGGTGATCATTCATGCCATTAAAGCTCTTTGAATTATGTGTGTGTATGTGTGTGTGTGTTTGTGTGTGATAGGGAGAGAGAGAGAGAGAGAGAGAGAGAGAGAGAGAAAGAGTGTGTGTCTGTATGAGAGTAAGTGTGTGAGCCTGTGTTTTCGTGTATCAGCAGTATGTGTCTGGAGGCCTCTGTCCTCTCTTGCCCATCTCCCCAGGCAGAAGACCCCTGTCTTGCCTGCCATTTCTCAGCCTGACAGCTGAGAGCTAGACAGCGGAACGATAGCAGAAGGAGCAAAGCAGGGAAAGGGAGGAGAGAGGAGGGAAAGAGAAAAAGTAAAAGAAGAGTTTGAATTTGAAGGGCCATATCATCTGAGAGCAAAAAGGAGGCAGAGGTAGTGGCTATTTCAAGACACCCCTCCCCCCTGATGTTTGGGGACCAGGTGTTCTGCTTCTGAGGGGGCATGACTGGAAGAGAAAACAAAAGCCTGGCCTCATGTTTCATTTGACATGTCTGCACCTGCAACTGCAGGGTCCGAAGAGGAGGTAGGCGGGGATGTGAGAAGGTGGGAAGATTCAAAGCGTTAGATAAGGATGGTGTCCAGAGGCTACTACCTTTGTTGTTACACCACCCTAGAGCAGACCTCCACGCCTCCACCAGCACCCTCTCACTTTCCCTGACACTTCTTCTTGAAAGAAATGTCAGGCATTGAGTCAGTAACTAAAGAGTTTCTCTTTTTCTTTCAAGCAAACACAGTTTTAACAATGTTTATGAGGGTTTTTTTTCACAGCTTGTTTCTTTAAAACTGATTTTGCAACAGGAGAGGGATCTCTGATAATATAGCCTGTATTTAATTGGTAGTTAATTGGGCTTTTCAAGCTAATCTGTCAGTTTTCCTTTTGAAATGCTGTTTCAAAATGACTTTTGGTAAACCTAGAGGACAGAAAATGAGACTGAGCTGAAGTGGGTCTGGAGCCGTCAGGCATACAGCAGCACTGTCATGCTTGCTGTCATATGAAGAGTATGGCTTCAGCCTGCTATGCCTGTTATAAATGACACTACAAAAAATATTGATTGATTGATTGATTGATTGATATGAGCCAACAGTTCTCAAACGATGTTGCAGGGCACATTGATGTACAGTAAAACTTGTCTAGATGTGACTCAGGAATGTTTCGAATATTATTAATTATAATAATATCTTGAATGTATATAGCGCCTTTCATGAAACTTTAGTACGCTTTATAGAACACATAGACTTGGACAAGCTATGTGGGGGTAGGATGAGGCTAAGAGGTGGTTTAATAAAGACTGTTTTCTGTGGTGAATAGGTGGTGCTTGAGCTTTATAGACTGTAAGTTATCAAAAATACTCAAAGAATTAATTTTGCTTTAATTTACACATACAGTTGCAATAAAATGTATGTAAAACCTTTGGAACTACTTGGATGTCTGCTTAAATTGGTTTTAAAATATGTTCTGAACTTCATCTAAGTCACATCACTAGACAAACACAGTCAGCTAAAGCTAATACCGCACAAAAAATTATAAGGTTTCATGTTTCTATGTAAACAGTCAAAGTGCAGGGTGAAAAAAGGTTGTGAAAGCCTAGGCTAATTTCTTCAACAACTGACTGGAGCATTGCTGCATGTTTGAAGTTTGCAAAAGAGCACCTGGATGTTCCACAGCGCTAATGGCAAAATATTCTGTGGACAGATGAAACCAAAATTGAGTTGTTTGGAAGGAACACACAACGCTATGTGTGGAGAAAAAAAGGCACTGCACACCAACATCAAAACCTCATCCCAACTGTGAAATATGGTGGGGGGAGCATTATGGTTTGGGGCTGCTTTGCTGCCTCAGGGCCAGGGCGGATTGCTGTCATCGACAAAAAAATGAATTCCCAAGTTTATCAAGACATTGCAGGTAAACTTAAAGACACTGTGAGGAGTTTTTAAGTAATTACAAAAAAGTCTCACTTTTAGATGTATGCCTGATCGAAATACTCACTTATCGATGAGTTTTATAGCATCTAAGTAGGTTATCTATAAATGCTATTCTTTAGCCTCCTGGTCGGGTCGTACAGGGCTGGACTGGCCTGGATACTCAACTTCAGGAACAAGACAATTAAAACTAGAGCAAATTTATATTATTTTATTATTTATATTACACGCCTGAGAGCGCCAGGCTTTAAGTAGCGATATATAGCCGTCTACAATTACGATAATAACTTTTCCCCGCTTTGCTTGTTGTCACACATCAAAAACTACCACTACGTAACTAGAAACAGATACATTACCTCGTGGCTTTGCATCCTGTAAGTTGTTGAAAAAGAAGTTGTATAGCAATGCAGAGTTCCGACAAAGATCCATGCTGCATTTACCACAACAAACAAACACATTTGGCTTCACGTCTCCGGTGCGTTCAAGTTGTAGTCAGAAGTAGGAATTTTGAGCTCCGAGTGGGAAACTAAAACTGGAACGTCCCCCGAAGTCTGAATTTCCTACTGGGAACTCGGTGAAACTTTGCCACCCCGAGGTGTCAATCGAAGATGGATGCCCCCAGTGTGAACAGTTATTTAGCTCCTGTAATAATCCATTTATTTGCACTTCTGACTGGGGTGTGTCGCTCTAGATCAGCTGTATACATAGTATTGTTGGATTTATATTTACAAAAATGCTGCCATAGTGATAATCATATTCTACATACAACAATGCAGGGCGTGCTAACAACAGCTAACAATAGCCTGGTAGTTAGGCATGTTTTTTTCTGACTTCAGCTGGAACGCCGATAAGTCGGAGATGATGTCACTCCCATTTCCGAGGTTACAGGAACGCAGCATTACGCCGGCGATAAATTCTCCTCATAGCACCTTTAAGACCATCTGTCTGCCAACTGAAGCTCAACAGAGGATGGGTGATGCAACAGGACAACGACCCAAAGCATAGAAGTAAATCAACAATGGAAAGGCTTCAACAGAAGAAAATACAGTTTCTGGAGTGGCTCAGTCAGAGTCCTGACCTAAACCCAATTGAGATGCTGTGGCATGGCCTCAAAAGAGCGATTCACACCAGACATCCCCGGAATTTTGCTGAACTGAAACAGTTTTGTACAGAAGAATGGTCCAAAATTCCTTCTGACAGTTGTGCAGGTCTGATCTACAACTACAGGAAACGTTTGGATGAGGTTATTGCTGCCAAAGGAGGGTCAACCAGTTTTTAAATCAAAAGGTTCACATACTTTTTCCACCCTGCATTGTGTCTGTTTACATATTGTGACGAATAAAAACATGAAAAATGATATTTTTTTGTGCAGTATTAGTTTAAGCAGACTGTTTTTGTCTAGTGATGTGACTTAGATGAAGATCAGAACATATTTTATAAACGATTTACGTCGAAATCCAAGTGATCACAAAGGGTTCACATACTTTTTCTTGCAACTGTATGACTTTCTACCACATTAGTCAATGAAGTTGCTTGAGGTCAGTGGCACTAGTAAATATGATTTCCACTGAAGCAACTGGCCAGCTGTGTCCCTGGCAGGAAATAACTGGGTATGTGTGCTAGGCAATGTATAGCAATCAAAGGTGCCACAGAGAGCCTAATGATGAGCCCACTTATAAAGTTAGAAATGCACAAAAACCAACTTTAGCTTAATCAGAGGCTCCAGAATGATTCTTTACAGCTTTCCACTTTTCCTTGTGTTTGGAACTGTTGTGTGTTGCATTTTAGGGGTTGTGTTTCCCTCAGTTTCCAGTGCACTACTTTCCTCTGTTCAGCTGTTCCGGTCATTGGTCTCTCCATCTGAATGAACAGGGGTACATGCTGGAGTCACAGTTAGAAAGAGGGATGGAAAAACTGTTGTGGAAACTAAAGAGCAGGACAGATTACAAACTACCTGGTGGTGTAGATGCATGACCTGTGAGCCTGCAAACCTGGAGGACTGCAGCTGTCAGTTGGACTCGGTAACATTGCTTCTCCTGGACTCTTCAGCAGCTCTGTGATTTCTGTAAGCCTTTAAATCTGCTGTTGTGTGTCGAAGTAAATAATACTTCTGATCAGTAAGTAATACATATAATAGGGGTAATACAGACAAACATGTCCATATTTAAAATAACAAGTCAAAGATTTTGATGGCCCATGTCATGCTAAGGAGCTGATGTCTTGATTTTGTACATTTCTGTTGCCTGTTTTTAAATTTGAGATAAATACAGAAACGACCCATCCCTAAACAGTACAGTTGGTTTTATATGAGGTTGTGCTCAAGTGACCTGACCCCACTGCAGCACTCTGGCTTGAATATCTAATGAGAGAAAAGCAGCACCATGATGGCGGAAGGATATGTGGCCAATGTGATGGATCATGAAATAGTTCCAAACACAGGGGCTGTTAAAATCTTACTGTGGCATTGAGTCACGCCACTGAAGTTTTTTGTGTATTTTAACCTAAAAGTGGATAAATACACTATTGACTGCTATATATCACCTGGCACATGTACCCAGCTGCCTCCCCTCAGAGACAAAGCTAGCCTGGTGTTTTAGAGATAATCCTACTTACTAGTATTATAGGCTTTAAGCAACCCCACTTCAAAAACTGTTTTCAACAACTGTTAGATATTGAATGAAACCTCAAAAAGAACAGCGTCTTTGCAGATAACAGAATCTCTGTTGCTGAATTTCTGAAGTAAGTATCAAAAATATGTGTTATTCAGCTAGTGGGGAAATTCAGTTCTATTTGACATTACAAATAAACATGAAGAGGTTGTTCAGTCAATGATATATATTACATATATTACGGTAGACATTAGGATGTCTGCTTGATTTCATGTAGGCTATGCCTTTCCAAAAGTAGTTTGAAAATCAAATCTCAGCCATAACACAATAACCACCACCATAGCATTCACATTATGCACAAACATGTCATGTACCATTCTGATCCATGAAGTTCCAACTACATATATATTTATTACCACTGTGAAATTTGGCATTATTTTAACATAGAGCATGTGGAGCATTTAGAACTGCAACCAGCCTCAATTAGGTAAAACAGAACTTGGAACATTCTATTGCACTTCATTATTAACACTGCCAATCTTTATTTATATAATGCCAAATTTTGATACACTTTGTAAGACAAACTATACTTTCTAAAGTTAAAGTAGTTTTTCAATCTGGACCCGATGTGAATTTTCCACAAGAACAGCAATTTGCAGCGCAGGAGTTAGAGTTGCAGGGAAAAACCTTCTGTTTGGCAGGCAGGAGGTCCTGAGCAGAACCTCAAAGCCATATTGGATCGACTGTAGATAGAAAGTACATCAGAAAGAGAGAGGCTGCCCTTTGGTAGTAACATACACTTAACTACTTTTGGACTTGGCAGTGAATCATTTGGTGGAGAGATAACAACCTTCCCTGTCGTAATATATTTTTTAATTTTACACACTGTACTATGAACCTTAGAAACTGACAGGATATTTTTTGTTGTAAAAAATACATGCTGATTTTTTGCTCATGTCCTACAGTACCATTGTCAGCCTAACCCTTCCCCCTTTACATGCATGCATTGCTTTCAGTTATGTTTGTTCTTTAATAGCTGTCATCCTTGCTCCGTGGTTAGCCTGCTTTTCTCTGTCAGGCACATTGTGTTAGCCTAGCACTGGAGGCTGAGGTCTGTCCTCCACTGGGTTGTTCCCCCCTTGAGGTCAGGGTGTGAGTCAGAGGCCTGATTCCGTCACCCCAGGTTACCAACTCACTACTTCCTGTCCAGATTATAAAATGAGAGGAGGTGGTGGCTGAAGGCAAGATGTTTCAGGCCCTGTGAAAACCAAGTGTATGTGTGTATGCTTGCATTCGTCTGTCTGTGTATGAGTATGAAGCAAAATGTTTGTGGGCCTGTTACTATTATATTACATTTTGTCATCATATGCCTCTTTCTGACAACAAGCATTTGTTTGTAATCATACAGCTGCCACAACAAAAGCTACCACTGCTTATACTGCTACATGCTGCAATAATCTTTATGATGTTTTTAGTAACAACCACAATGTGCCTGATAATCAAACAATGATGGTGATGATGAACGTTATAGCTCAGTATCTTTCTCTCAGTACCCATTCTCTGTACCAAATAATCCACAAAACACAGAACTTTGTCAGCAAAGGCAGAGGAGAAAGCTCGATCCGATCTCTTCTGTGGGTGCTATATTCACTTAAAAAACTATTGTTGATTGTTGAAAAGATTCTGTTTTCATGTTTTCCTGGTAAAAACTTTCAAAAATAAGCAAATGTTGAATATGTCAAATTAAAAACGACCTTACATTACCTCCTTAAATGGTGTAATGGCAGGGAGCCAACTTAAATCCAGCAACACTAGGAGCGAGTAAGACAGGTCATATATTAAAATTGAGGGTGATGCCAGCAAATAAACATACTCTTTAAATAAAGTCTGGTAATATAATTTTGGCTGATGATTTTGTCCCTTTTGATAATTTAAACTGCTTTTGTATTTTACATCATTTGAAAACCTGTCACATTTACTATGAGGTATAGCTTGTAAAGACCATGCATTTATGGAAAGAGCAACACATCTAAAACTTGTGGGTACAGCCCAAAAATAATAATGTGGCAGAGTCTCTTGGATCTTGAAGCTGGTGTTCCTTTTCATGCAGAGTGACAGCATTATTTAGGGTCAACCCTGGTACCATTTACAAACTTAGGACCAAGTTTGGTAAGACAGGTGATTTCAAAGTCAGCCGAAATGGCGGCTTTTAAACTCACACCTTTACTTCAGAAGAAGGGATGTAACGGTTACCGGTAATATGGTAAACCGCGGGTAAAATTTCTCACGGTTATCATGCCGTTCCCTGTTTTAATTACCGAGTTACCCAGTTTGATCACCACACTGTGTCAATAACCCACGGTGATGCTGCTCATTGTCTGAAAAAGGCAGAACAATGTTAGTTCGCAGTTTGCGGTGTTTGGCCTCTGAGACTGAGAGCAAAAGTTATCCCACAAACATACTACAGCAGAGATTTGTCCTCTCAAAACGAACTCAGAACTCTGGTCAAATTTAGGATTTTAAAAGGATGCCGAGGGGAAACTGATAGAGGACAGTCACCCTATCAAAAACACGAAGCTGCGGAGGGAGAAAAAAGATGCGTGTGAGCTACTGTAACTCCCCGAGTAATTGAGTCGGAGAGAGAGAGAAGTTTCAGTGAGCCATAACTGAGTGAATTATTGGCAGTTTATCAGTATTTTCTGTGTAGATCATGTATAAATCTTGTAAATAACAGCACTGTATCATTCTTGAGTGTTTTTTTTTTTTTTTGCAGTTCTTTTGCGGTTTATTCGCCATGTTTTGTTTTCTGTATTTTGTAATTGATCATCTTTTTCCGTCATAGTTTGTGTTTTATGGATTTCATCAGTTGCAATTTGGAAATATCAGAGGCGGAGATCTGGACATGGTCTAATATAACGAGCTGTAACATGGACACTAATGATGCAGGCAAAATAAAATGTGTGAGAGTATGTTAAATAGGTTAAGTTTGTTTTTTGTCATCTCAAAACTTTGATCATTTTCATTTACATTTTTTTTTATGAAGAGAAACCTGTTTAAAGTTTAAATATGTTTTTCTTTTCTTGTAATTACACACTGTTGAAACATTAATAACATAATAATGACAAATACTTGCCAGAATTTTTAATTTTATTTCTCATGAAAAAAATGGTAAAAAAGTTACTCAAAGGACATTTCCTGACACATTTATTGACAAAAAAGACAAAAAGACCTGTTATAATTATAATATGAAAGGGTTTAAATGCTTTCAAGTGTGTGTAATAGTACTTTTTGAACATTTTGAGCATATTACAACAATATCGCGATTATAATGATAACCGTGATAATTTTGGTCACAATAACCGTGATACAAAATTTTCATACCATTACATCCCTATTCAGATCATAACTTGTTCTGTGTTACTACTGTTATGTGTGTACATACTGTGTGTTTTATCCTTTTATGAGTAGAGAGACAGTGATAGCGTGCACAGTTGTGGTACCATCATCAGTCATGTTTTTCTTTATTTTTCTTGTGTAGAAGGAAAAAAATTGAATCATCAAATTACTTAATGTAATTTAATACTAACTTTGGTTAGCTTAAAGATATTAATTTCAAATACTGCTACACAAACGTTTTTTATAGAGGCAGCCAGCTTTGGAACAAATCAGACTTCAATGTTTGCTCTAAACAAAGGCTCCTCTTTGAAGAAAATGAGCGCATGACTTCTCTGCAACCTAGGGCGCAAATAATGGTCAATCAGACCAAATGTCCCTCTGCAGTCTGTCCACCATTGTGAGGTTATCAGACTGTAATAAATGCTTTCAACAGTATTCTCAGTCAGACCTGAGAAGAAGGAGCAGCCATGACAAAGAGGTTCAAGCTCTTTTTAACTGATTACCCTTCTTCTGTCATAAGCCAAACCAAAATCAGAATACAGAAATGTGTGATCATTATTTTGGGTGTTATATCATTCAGGCTGCAAGTTTGCTTGTTGTGTAATGGGGTGACTTTGTGACATTCACCCAAAAATTTGGCCCAGGTGGGAAATATTATGACACATGCCTTACCTGAGCTGAAATGAATGAAGTATTTTTTGTTTTTTTGGCCGGATTAAGGTGGAGGGACTGCAGGCATTCTGTTAAAGGCACACTGAAAGGAGGTCAACGGGGCAGCGAGGCTATGTCTCGGGTCAATAGGTTGTTGCAGACTTAACTGGCCAGCAGATAAGGAAAGAGATGGGAGGAAAAATGGGCATCTGAGCAAACACTGTAATAGCTTTCTGGTTTGCCCTGATGAGGTGGCTGGGGAAAGAGCACAGGATGTCTGAGTGTGTGATTGTGTATGTGTGTGGGTGGGTGGTGTGTGTGCGTGTGTGTGAGTGTGTGTCTGGGTTAACTGATGTGAGGGATAAGAAGAAAGAGAACAGAACAGCATGTAGTGGGTGTATGTTAAGGTGTATATCTGATGAGGTTGCTGTGGTGAAAGTTGATAGGACTTGACTGTGTACACAATGTCTAGGGTCTCTTGAAAGTCTATTTAGCCAAAGTAATGAAGTGCATCTGCCAGGGAAAGAATATGAGAACAGTCTCAGAGGCTTGGACAGACAGCTAGGTCACCTTACACAACCTTGTATGAAGAGATGAGCAGAAATGGACAGCATGAGTTGGTTGTAATGGCCCTTATTTTGGCTATCTGCACAGGAGTTGCCTTCCAGATCAAGTTGAAATCACAGCTGAAGATGAAGTGCTGGCTGCCCTCATGCCGCTAGCCTGAATGCTTAAAATGATGATTTTGCTCAGATCAGATTATCTGAATGTGACTTGCACAGCATAAACTGTTCTAAATTTGACCATAGTTTAAAGATTGTGCAATTCTGAAATCAACCGAAATATATAAGAACTGTTGAAAAGTAAACATTTCAGATATTAATATTGAATAACCAAGTATGTGCACAAATAAACATAACAGACTCAATCTGTATGGAAAAATGTGTGCATTGTGACTGTCATAATAAAATGAGATAAATCACCATAAGTCATCTCTCAAAGTTGATTTGACATTCAAGAGTCACCAATCGCATTAAACATTCTGCTGCAAATGTTCAAACCATATGCATACAAAACAACGTGTACATCACATTGCTAAAGGGAGGATAGAAATGCAACATCTCAATGTGGTCAGTATATTGTCACTTCCTATTTTCCTTTCCTGTTCCAAGTCTCTTTTTTTGCATGTAGTCTTGCACTGCTAATGCTAATTATTGCTATTTTGCATTTAACTCTCAAACTTGGTTGTTTTGTTTGATTAACAGACATTCAAATGTGCTAACGTTAACATAAGGCTGTAGTGGAGCGCAGCTCTTTTCCTGTCTGTTGCTCTTGGTTTTCTAGCTTAGAACTTAGCCACTACCATGGTTTCTCCCTGAGCCTCATGCTCTTCTGCAATCTCCTGCCCAGTGTGCCACACCTTTGGTTGGTCTTCATCCTCCTTTAGTGATCAGGGAGACTGTATTAAATGTAACTTGTGTTTGCACTTGAGGTGAAGGTGACTTATTTAGAGATCCGGCCCAAATCTTTCATTTCAGCCCAACTTAGCCAGCCCACTGTAGCTTATGCAAGCACAGTTCAATCAATCAATCAATCAGTCAGTCAATCAGTATTTGTATGACTACGGATCATAAAATGTGTTATCTTAAGACACTCTACAAAAGAATAGGTTGAGGCAATAAACTTTGCTTTACAAATATTTTTCTACTGACTTTTCAATTGTATGGACCCAACATGAATCCATCACGAGTACAGCACTCTGCCATAATTAGCAACACTTACAATGGCGCTAAAAAACACACACAGAACCAGGCTAATGGTGAAGAGCCAGTTACCAAAGACATGTTGGCAGTTTGAATGAGTAGAGGTAGAGAAGTGCAAAGAGACAAAGGGACTAAAATGAGAATTCATGATAGAAACAAGTTTATGGATGCACTGCAATAAATTTGTACTTAGTGTAATTGACTCTATTGAATCAAATAGTTTTGTTTTTTAATTATCAATTGTCACATCATCAATGATAACAAGGTGGAGAGGACTGATGTTGATTAATATAGTAGCATCTAGGTGATATAAACTGGGTTTAATAAATGTAAAAAAAGAACATATGTTACACAATGTTGCTCATTCTGTCAATCGTTAATGGAATTGGGTTAAAAGAAATGTCAGATATCATTCATTGTAATAGTTGACAAAAAAGATGGAGATAAAGGATGGGGATAGTGTTGGAGAGATAAAGATGAGGAGGAAGGAGCTCCTGCAGTTTAAGCTATCCAGTCTAGATGTAACAAAGGCATGTGCTAGTTTTTCAGCATTGCTCTGAGACAGAATAGGCCTGACTTCTGTAATGTAAAAAAGATAAAACAGCGCTGTCCTTGTAATTTGTTTGATTTGTGAGTTGAAAGAAAAATCTTCATGAAATAGATTCAAGATTTTTAATGCTTGTGTGTGGTGCCAGGCTTTTTCCATCAAGGGTAGTTATATAATTATAAAATGTTTCTAAGATATCAGTGGTCCAATAACCTTAGTTTTGCTTGACATAAGTTTCTGGCCGACCAGTTCCTTATCAAACATGCCTAGTTTTGTAGACTGATTTGTTTGATCTGGCTTCATTGATACATACATCGAGTATTGTCAGCATAACAATGAAAATTGCCAGAGTGTTTCTTCATGACATTACCAAGGGCAAGCATATAAAAGGAGAGAAGAGCTGGATCTTTAACTGAGAGGCAAACTTTGATGTGCACAGATGACTTATTTACATGTACAAACTAGTATTGATCTGATAAATATGACCAATTTTAAGCATTCCCTGTTATTCCAAGTAATCTCTCTGTGCTGTGTTGAAGGATGTGGTGATCAATGAGGTCAAATGCTGCACTGAGACCTACGAGACAAGAACAGAAAAGCTCCTCAATGAAGCTATGAGTAAATCATTTGTCACTTTCCTTAGAGTGGGCTCTGAGCTACAGTGAACTTTAAATCATGACTGAAAGTCCTCAAACAAGCTGTTGTTTTAAATGGAAATCACATAGTTGATGAGCCACTACTTCCTCAAGGATCTTTGCAGCAGATGGGAGGTTAGAAGTAGGCCTGCAGCGAGATGATGTGTCTTAATCAAGGGTAGTTTTTTAGAGGAGATTTTATAATAGCTACTTCAAAAGACTACCATGTAGCTTGTCCATAAAAGATACACTGATTGTCTCAAATAAAGATGGACATAATAAAGGAAACATATCCTTGCAATGCTTTGATGGGATCAGGTTTAAGGAGTTCTTGTTGCAGACAGCTTATGGCTCTGCTGACTTCTGTGTCCGTCTGCTGTTTTTAGGTCTGTTTGGATGGGGACTTTGGCATTCCTTATAGATGGACCAGAAGGTTCTTTAACTGCAGGTCCAATCTGGCGTCCTCCTGCTACAGCCCATGAAGACTGACTGGATTGGGAGCTGTAATGGGCATGCCCAGAACAAGCCTATTTTAGAAAAGCAACATGGGAGGCTAAGCCATTCCCGGAGGTAAGAGTTGACTTGCCTGTCCATGCTGTTGGTTTCCGAGGAGAGGATTTTGTCCAGCACCCTTTGGTACTGCACAAAGTTGTACCTCAACACCTTGTACTTTCCAGGGGGTTGGCTTTGGTCGATCTTTGCCAGACCTTCAGACAGATATTTCCATACTTCAGAGAGATATTTCCTCTTGCTTTTCTGAGAGATCCAGGTCATACAAACTTCCTAGGCTGGTGTGGCCAGTGGGGGGATCTGTTCCACACTTGCGACAAAGGTGGTACTGTCCCTCTTTATGCCTTCATGGGGCGAGGGCTTGATCTTCATTCAGGCCTATGTCTACAGCTTGTCCAGCCTCCCGAGCAGCCTTCTTGTGAATGGTGCAGTCTGCAGCAGGACTGTAATGTCATCAATGTAGCCTCTTAATTTCGGTAGCCTCTGCCCCATTGGCAGCTTGACCCCCTCCCCCCACCCAGCAGCCTTATGGGACCCATAATAGCTGCCTCAAAGAGGATGAAGGAGATGGAGCACGTCATGGCAATTCTTACCTCTAGCTGCTGCCATTCAGTTTTAAAATCTTGGAGGCAGAAGAACATCAGGAGGTCCCTAAAGTAGCAGGAAATCAAGGCCTAAATGGGACTCCAGGGTTAAAGCAGATGAGTTGGTGAGGAACTAAATCATATGCCTTTTCAATGTTGAGTCACACCATGCGAGGTTGCTCTTTTCCCACTTGGCCCTCTTAATCTGCCACCAAATCACAGAAGATAACTCTATGCACTTTGCGCCCCCCTATTATTTTTTCCATGTACAGTCCAAGATAGGTCTTGTGAGACTGCTTCACCAAAATGCCAGTGGGGAGACCTAATGACATTATCCTGTTTAACACAAACTCAAATTTTTGAACATTTGGAAGTGTTTCTTAAGCATCCAGATAGGCCCCTCGTGCTGTTGTTGGATATGTAGCTAAAACATTTCAGCTTTCTGGTGTAATTGTCGTGAACGTAGTCATGCTGCTTCATATTCATTGCTGCACCACAATGCTCCTCTCAACTCTTTCGTCGATGCTGTTATGCTTCATGAAGTATTAATAAAGTTAGGTTATAGTTTTTTGTCTGCTAATACGTTATGAACACTGACTTTTGACATCAACTTATGTTTGATGTCATGTGCTGCTGATTGGCAAACCCCCCGTTTCCCTTTACCACTTCTCCCCTGTCCAGCAGGGCATACTCCCTGCTGAGAGGAGCAAATGTGAACAGCCATGTCAGGGAATTACTCATGGGCTTCCCAGGTGAGCACCACAGGTTAGAAAGACAGCAGAAGTGCTCCTGCTCTCTCAAATGTCTCATAGCTTGAGACAGTAGACTTCAATCTTAATGCTGGTTAAGCACAGTGATAAGTAACCATGCATGTCCCATAAATGCCTCAGCTAGCCTAGGTTAGATTCTTATCTGAGGCCTATTTGCTGAATGTCTCCTCTCTCCCTCACCCACTGTCACAACTTTATCTAATGTCTATCTCTCCACTGTAAAATATCCTCTTATATCACTACTCTATCAAGTCCTGGAGATTGAACATGTCACTGTTTAACTCCTCTGATATCTGCTAATAATCAAATACACAAATGTAATTTTCAGAAAGTATCCTTACTGACAAACTCCAGCTACTGTCAATCGTACCTTCAGACAAATGGTGCTGACATAGATATATTCATATTTGTATTGTAAATATTATTAATTGTTAATACTGTGTATTCCTTTACCTCATTGGGAGTCTCACTTCGACTCAACTGTTACTTTTTCCTTCATAAGGAAGCTGATATTGCTTAAAGACTCTGCATGTGGCAACCTGCATACTTAATTTTCATTCTCATTTCATTTATTTGCATTTATAATTGTATTTATTTAATTTTATTGTACTTTATTTTAGTTTAATTAATGCTCTTATCTGTTCTACTGTCTTCATCTGATATTTCCGACTGCTATATTGTGTTTAAGAGCAATTGAAACAACCAAACGTCCCCTTGGAGATTAATAAAGTAATAAAGTATTTCAGATTCTGATTCTTATTAAAATGGTGAATGTCAAAGGCCCAGTATGTTCTTCAATGGTGAATGGGGTCTCCAACTCTAATCTGCAGGGGCCCTGACCAACATACTTTGCTCACACATGCTGCTTATTCTCTTCTACTTTGACAGTGGATTATTTTGCCATCAAGGTGAGCAATTGATAATCTTATCATAAATTACTGGCTTTAACAGTGGTTCAGCGCAGATTAAGCAGATTATATGTCATGTATAAGTTACTGAGTTTGACCCAAAACTCAGAAATAAAGTGCAGAAAATTACTTTTAAATTTCAAAAAATTGTACCTTTTTGCCTTTACAGTGGAGGGGCTGTCCTAAAAAAAATATTTTAACAAAGAGAGATATGAAAGGACAAATTTATGGTCAGGTGATCCACAAATTTGCCACTTTCATTAATTCTCATTTTTGTTTTATTCTTTTACCTGACCCTCTTTCTACCACCTGCTCAGACCTGTAACAAAACTTTAGAGTATGACTGTTTAACATGAGTCTGATTTGCCCAAGGTTTCCTGCTATACTGTTGCAGGTTGTGTAAAAAAAAGAGCTGTACTCATTGTGAAATCATGTTGGGTATGGAATAAAATAAAGCAAAATAAAATAGACTGGGATAGAGTAGAGTAAAATAAAATAAAAATATAATGTAATAAAAAGGAAGAGTATGGCTTCTACCTGCTCCTTTTTTGGAATGCTTGGATATAAAAATTTATTTTAAATGATATAATTAGGAAATTTACAAGTAAATGTTGCTTGATTAATTAATTGATTCATTTATTGAATAACTGATAAGTTTAGATCATTGCAAGTAAGGTAGATAAAAGTGATACTTCTAGTAGAACGTGGAAGTTACTCATAATAGGGACATGGTACTATTTTGGCATCTCTAAAAGGAAACAGTAAAGGGTCTATAATTTTGTTTTGCTTGAAAGCTTTTAACCAGCCCCTTGACCTGTTTGCATTGTCTTCCCTTTAACCTTTTATTTGACCTCAATCTCTTATACTTCCTCAGACAATTTTGAAAACCCAAAAGTCTTTGCTTTACTTTTTCACTGTGTTAACTTTTGACGGTTTCTATCTGTCCAACAAGTCTAGGGTGTTATTTTCATGGCGATATAAATGGTAAAACCTTGGTTGGGTAATTCTGTGAACACTTTAGACCCTGTCTATTTTATCTTGCGCTGATATTTCCCCCTCTTTTTTCCTTCTTTTGATCTAACTTTTAAAGTGAACTCTATTTCTGTGAGATTATAATCAGAACCCCAAGCCATTCTTTCATATCAACAACCACCGGACGAGTCACATGAGTGGGTCATAAGTACCCCTGCTTTTACACGAAGGCTATCTTGTGACAGAAAAAAACAGATTGTCTCTGTTTCCAGGCTCTTCAGTAAAAGATTCCAGTGTTTCCCAAATGACCCCAGGCCTCATTCATAGGAGTCCAAATTCCAGCAGTCTTCTTCTTCTTCTTCTTCATTCCTGTTATCTTGTGCCAGGCCAAATAAAGATCACACTGGAGTGAAGGGCTGGAATGGGATTGCTTTAGAGTTTTTCAAGGAAGAGAAATGGACAGAAGGCAAGATTGACAGGCACCAGAACATTTTTTAGCTATTTAGGTCATCAAATGAGGAAAGTAGAGCAAAACCATGGTGATTACATCTTGAAATGTTCTCTTAAGATTGCCTGGTGTCTTTTCATTGAAATGCATGGACTAAAAAGTCACAGACATCAAACTCTAAAAGGTTTTGAAAAGAATATGGTTCACTTTGTCAAATAGTTTACTTTTTTTTGCCTCCAAATGCATACAATATTATTTTCTGAGCACTAAGGAAGCTGCTTTAGTACAGGTTTACAGCATATATTGTAGTCGTATAGGCATTAAGGTTATAGTAACTGCACTGGTGGTGTGTAACACTTTAATCCAAAGTTTCATCAAAACAATAGGACGAGCAAGTAACAGACTTACATTTTGAGTTTAATTTCATGGCACAAGAAAAATCAATTACAGCTGAGGTTTTTACAGTCCTACTCATCATTATCGGCACCCATGAAGTTTAAGTACACAATGTGACGGTACAGTTTCTTTACAAACCTCTCTAACTTTGCTCTACATCACTTTATCAGACTCAATCTTCGCAGAAGTAATGTTCACATATTAAGGTTTGTAAATTATACTTGATTATGATCATGCAGTCATATTTAGAATAGGCAGTTTTAATTGCAACCACTTGAAGCCTACAATGAAAAGAACACCCTACCAACAATTAAGCATGGTGGAGGTTCCATAATGGTTTGGGGCTGCTTTGCTGCATCAGATACTGGAGGCCTTGACCATATCACAGGAATCATGAAATCAGAGAATTATCAAGAAATTTTAGAGCCAAATGTCCGGCCCAGTGTAAGAACACTCGGTTTGAGTCGAAGATCGTGGGCCCTCCAGCAGGACAAATACCCAAAGCATACATCCAAAAGCACGCAGGAATAGTTGAAAAGGAAAAAAATGGCCTGTTTTAAAATGGCCACCAGTGAGTCCTGATCTCAATCCGACTGAAAATCTTTGGTATGGCTGAAATCTGTCATTGGGGAAAAGAAACCTGCAAATGTTCAAGAGCTTGAACAATTTGCATAGGAAAAGTGGGAGAAAATACCAGTGCAAGAGGCTTATAGATGGCTACAAGAAACATTTGGAGGCTGTCATCAGTGCCAAAGGGTGTGCAACAAAATACTCAACAGGGGTGCCATTATTGCTGCACATGTTTTTTTCCAGTTCTCTCTTTGAAATTACAATATTTAATATGTAAAAATGTTTTTTTTTTGTTAAAGTATTTTGGGCCTTCAATTAAAAGATCCTGATGACATGAATTTGGTACATTTCAATTTATTTCTGAAGATATTGTTAAAGTAATGAAAATAATGAAGGGGTGCCAATAATACTGAGCAGGACTGTACATGTTTAAATTGATCTAACTTTATGAGTTGAAAGAAATGCTCATCAACACATACAGGAGGACTTTTGTTGATTTTGTATTTTTTATCTGGATTGCCTTCTGAGAACAAATATGTTCACAGCCTAAGGGTAACTGTATGTTGTTCCTCCATGGGGGGTCAAAACATTGGGCTAGATTTAATTTTGTGTCTAAAAACATCACGTTTTGCAGGTCTAGATCCCACCCTTCTTCAGCTTACCTTAGTTTATTTAATTTAGCAACTGCAGTAATAAAAAAAATCAGATGTATTACATGCAGGGACCAGAACTGAGAGGCACCTACAGGGGTAGAGTCTTTATGCAGATTTGTGAGATTCTTTGATTCTTCTACCACTACTTCTAAAAATACAGTAAGATAGAATTGAACAAAGCATGGTGACAAATAAATCTTGAAACTGATGTCCTACCATGCTGATATGTTTCTCAGATAAACAAAAAAAATAAGTATGGTTCCTTGGGAACTTATTTTGATGGATCAAACTAAGATGAGAGAATGGTTAATCAAATGAAAATGTTGGTAGTACGTCTTTGGGGTTTATCACAGTGGTTTATTTGATATTCCATAACGTGAATACATAATAGTGGATATCAACCATGACATCAGGCTTCACTGGGCTCAAAAATGTCAGCTTGTTTGGTCACGACCGCTCTACTTGAAACAGCTTAGCCATTAAAAAGCTAAAGATTTTTAGAAAAAGAAATTAAAGCTACTGATGATTGTAGTTGTGGGGCAAACTGCTGTTCGTGCCCACCGCTGTATGTTTTGTAGTGATGGTGGACTCTTGCATCTTTCCTATGGTGTATTGGATGCAGTGTCGTGACTCCCACCTTTGATTCCCTACAACCTTTAGTTTTGCTTAATTAAAAAAAGCTTCACTTTGTCTACTGTCTAAAATTAACCACAAGTAAAAAAAAAAATTCAAGCAGTTTGCTGTAACTTCACTTCATCAAATAAACACTTTATCTTTACAGCTTTTCTGTTTAACAAATGCATCTCTTTTGTCTGTCTGGGTTTAGTTTTGTTTTGTTTTATGCTAAGCTGAGCCTTTAGTCAGTTTTTCTTCCATGTCAGACAGAATCATTTTGCCTCACACTTGTTTCTTCCATACTTTTTTGAAGATACTTCTTTGTTATTCATGTTGTTTCTGCCTGAGCTCCATTTCCATAGCACCTCTTAGATGATAACTTACAAGGATACACTATGTACTAAAAAATGTCTTTCAATGTTAAATAAAAGTCAGAGTGCAGAGACATTTTAATTAATGTCAAGTAAAATCAACATTTTATAAAATCCTCTCTTATTTTCTTCAACTTACTCTTCTATTTTCCTCTTTCTCAGATATCTGTCTTTATGTCGTCAACCAGAGAGTCAACATTACAAACAAACATGGAAATGCCATTGCCACTGTTGAGCAATATGGTCAAACATTGTAATATACCACTGTTTACTCATTACTCTTTAAAAAGTAATGACAGACATTAAGTTATAACTCAGGTCTAAATAATCTTAATGTATAGTTACTAATAACATTTCCTTCTTTCTAAAACTGATGCCACAACAGGCTTAAATTGAAGTGAACAACCAGTGACAATAGTCTTTGCATCCTTAACAAACATGAAATAAAAAGGATCATACTTAAAATAGTTAAATATACAGACAACTTCTCCCTATTCTGTTACTCTTTAAAGATAGCTACTTTGAAAACACATGTTCCCCATCTTAGTCCATTAAAACACAATAAGTAATTTAGCATCCCAGTGCAGATTTTTATAAGAGTTCTTACAAAATATAATTCCTCACTTTACTAGTAACTCAAGAAAGCATTTTTCTATTTCTAGTATATTAAAAGTAAGAAGTTACTGCCCAACAATGACACTCTAGCATCTGGATCTGGGTACTTTAAAGAAATATATGTGTTCTTATCTGGAGAAACATCATTACAGTAAGTGGAGTTTTGCTCTGAAAGCAGATGGCTAACATGAGCAATCATCTGACTATACAAGCTAACATTGTTAGCATGTATTGTCATCATAGCTGTCAAGTCTCCCGTTTTGGCCAGGAAACTACGGTATTTTACCCCTCTTTCCCGCTGTCCTCCCGTATTAGTATTTTCCCGTAATTCTTCCATATTAAAAAAAAAAAAAAACATTCCTCTGCCTCTGCTCCTAACTGAACACTTTCACTAGCCTCGCGAGAAATGCCCCCTCCAGTAGCCTGGGTGGCATTTGTCGCGAGTTTCGTGCCGACAGCGGGAACAAACCCGGGACAACAGAGGAGAGAGCAGAGAGAGATGGATGGATGTGAGGCTGTCATGTAAAATAAACCACTCCAGCCCAGCCCACAAATACACTCCTTCCAAAAAAGTGTTAAAGGATGCAAAGTCTGAAACAAATCTGTATAATAAGTCATTAGTGAATTCCAGAGAGCTACTTGAGTAAACATAATGAATTGTAAGAAATGTAAATGAATGAAAATAAAATGTAGCCCACATGTTAAACTTAAAGACAAGAAAAGTGAAATAAGCCGTAAATATGTAATGTGTTGACTTGTGAATGAACTGAAAATATTTAAAATAAATAAATGTGCTTCATATAGCCTACTCTTTTGTGTTTTCATTTAGGCTTAATGTAGGAATGTTTACAGCATTTCAATGTCAACAAAGGTAGGCCTATCAGATTCTGATCACCTAACTAATTAGTAAGCTGTTGACACGTTGTTTTTAGATATCTTGTACTCCTGTCTTAAAATGTAAGGGATACTGGAGCTTGGTTGGGGTGGTGGGACAGCTCACAGCAAGTGCTGGAAAATTTCCCTGATTTTCAAATCCAAAACTTGAGAGGTATGATTGTCATGTTTGTAGAACATTTGGCAGTTCTGTTTTCTTTTACTTTTGTTTTCTTATTTCTGACCCCAAAATACTTACTTTCTTAAAATTTCTTCTTTAAAACAAAGCAGAAGGTATGTGAAGTTTTTATATTCTGAAATAGTGTGATATTTTTGAAATTCAAATGAAATTAGATATTGGGATCATCTGTTGGGCTTGACACAAAATTAAGAACTACTGTTCTAGGCTAGGAGGGGGCAGGTCAACATGTTTCCTTATTTAAATTAAAATTAAATGTGACTGAGAAAAGGAATGACACTAATAAAATGTCACTTTAGTCCTAAATGATCCTCAAGTGCAATGATCCATTAAACATCATGTCTTAAGAAACTCTGCATTTTTATACTAAATGCACTTCTCATTTTCATCTATTTTCCAAATTTATTCAATATTCAAATGACAGCTCTGTATTTACTCTGCTATTCGATGTAGACTGAGAGAGATGTTTATTTTCTGATCTTTTCTCCACACCATCACCTTCCACTTTGTGGTTTTAAAGTAATGTTGTATACCACACATGATGATAATCTGGGAACTGCAGAGTTTAGTTTGATTGTAATAAACATTCTCAATAAAAACTTTAACCCTTATCTTTAAGTGGATAAAGAATGCAGAATGTGACTATTTTATTAAGTCAAAAAAGAATAAGAGACAAATGTGGATCTAGAGATGGAAAATAGCTTATATAGCACTTTGTAAGTTTTGCTCACTGTTTAGTGATTTTACGCTACAGGTTACACCTATCCACCCACCTTCATTTAATCAATAATGGTTTTGAGAGTTTCTGTACGTTGTCCATCAGTATTAGCTACCACATTCATATCCATTCCTTCATTTTATGCACCACTGATGAAGCATCATAAGACTGAGTGTTTTGAACAAGGACACATACGCATGGGACCGGGGCTGGGCACAAGCTCTCAACCTTCACATTAATAGTTGAGCGCTTGACCAGACTTAGCCACAGGTGCCCCAACACAGGTGAGCAACTGATCTGGTCTACTAAGAAGTGTAATAACAACAAAAGGGATGACTATGTTCAACATCCTTCCTGCCTGTCATCGACATTTATTGCCTGTCTGAGCTGATAAGCACAGTAGCAAACTGTTCATTCTTAGAGTTACTGACCTGACTTTAGGCTTTTACGCCTTCTTCTCAGTTCTATTTCTTGATGTTGTGGCCACATAAACAGGACAAAGCACACATTGAAGAATTTTAATGACACTTTTTATTTATCACCACTTGACCTGTGTTTGTGTGTTAGGGTGTGCATGTGTAAGCTTGCATTATTCAATGGTCTGAACCTTGTCATGTTTTGCCCAATCATGTTCAAAAGTACCGGTGTATGCCTTTTGTTTGTGACTGTAAAATCTTTGATGTTCAGCTCATATGTGAAAGTCCTCCTCCCTGTACAAAAAATGTTAATAGTCTGCTTGTTAAAACACAAAGCAGGCCTAATAACAGGTGTCTCTGCTACACACAACAAGTCCTAGCATCTGTATATGTGAAAATAACAATTATAAAAGAACATCAAATAAATCCTTGGTTGACGTGAAAAAAAGTTGGATTTTTTTTTGCTAACTCTCAGCTTCTCATTTTAATCAATGCACCTCTTGATTTTGTAGTACTTGGTATTGGTACTAGATTAAATGACATGATGAGTTGTAGAAAATAACCAATGGTCACAGATTTTAGAAAAAGGATCCTGTATATATATTAGTATATATATATGCATATATATATATATAGTTATGTATATAGATTTATATTAATTTATACGCTTTAAAATAGCACAGTAAACACTTTTCACACATGATAAAAACCACTGAGTGTGTCTGATTGTTATGTATAAGGATCCACGCCCCAGTAAAGGGTCATTCCCCTTTCTTTGCAGTCAGCTTAGAAAGGAAATGAGGGAACTATTATTCACAATTATAGATCAGAGGCTTAACATTTGTGATACTTTTATTGATAAACTGAGCATCAGGGTTATTTAAGCGCTTCTTTACACAGTGTATGCCTCAAAATATCCTTCCTGAAGTGGCAAAACTTGAAAGAGGACTGGACCATCTCCAAGACCACATGTTCCTGTCTGTAACCATAATTGGGAATATGTTAGAGTCTGCACACTTGAACCACACAGAAAGAACAACTGAAACAAAAAAGAGAAGTTATATTAAGACAGTCAAGTCAAAAACCAGAGTTACAGAATTTATATTACTGCACATCATTTCTTCTTGTCCCCTCCTACTTTATTTTCACTCCATTTTACACCTGTACAACACCTATTCTGTTTCGTTCTCTGCTTTTCTCCTACCGCTTCTCACCCAGTCTCCTCCCCCTGAGTCTCTGTACAGTTGGCTTCGTGGTGACCATAGAAATACTGTAGCTAAAGGGTTCTGTGTATTGGTTGAAGTTTGTACAGAAACATTAGGGTTTTTTTCTCTTCATGTAAACAGGCACACAGATCTCTGGAGGTTCACTCCAATAATGTTCAAAAGTCCTCCCAAAAAATATCACCCAGTGAATCAGTCCCTCATAACTTCCGTATTATATTCCTCTGATTGTTTCGGCTCTTCACTTCTGCTGATGACTTAAAAATTTCCATTTAGTGTGTCGTGGCCCTGATCTCAGTCCTGCTGAGAGGAATAAAGCCTTGGATCGCTCCACGGAAATCTAGGGGTTTACAGCTACTCAGACTTTATGTTTTCTCTCTTCCCTTGACAACCACTGCCACGGCTTTGTTACATCCCGCCAACCCAGATTATAAAGCTTAGGTTGCTGTGTCCAGGTTGCTGTTTGTTTCATTTCATTTCACTGTCACTAGCTTCAGTGTAGGTGGTCTAGTACAGAAATTCACGCTGTCTCCGACAGGTCCACGTGGAATGAGCTAGCAAATCCTTTTGCGGGCTGAAAAGAAAGAACACATTTATTAAGACAAATGGCAGCCTGTCCCTTGACATTTTTTTGTGACACAGTCAGCTCAAAAAAACATCTTAGTAAGGATACATGCCAAACATCTCTGTCTGTAAAGGTATTTATATACCTTTAATGTTGGTCTATGCAGTGTAATGGGAAAACTAATTTCGGAACAAGTGTATGAACATGTCCATCAGGAAAGATAAATGTGAAAAATTTGGTGGCTACACAATGCATGCATAACAGATACACAGACCACTAATTGCCTCATTAATTATCCATAACTGGATCGTTAAACATTTATAAACCCTTTATCAATGCAACCCTGTGGATCAGAACACTGCTGTTGCCAGAAGTAGCATAAAAGACTATTTTAAAAGTGGAGTATGAGGCCTCTTGGTTAAAAGAGCCACAGCCTTTTGAACAGTTCGTATATGTTTACTTCCAACCGATGAACAAGAACTTAAATTGTAAATAAAAGACCTTAAGTTTAGCTATAGAAAAGTTGTGTTTTAAGCTGAGTGAGTATAAAGTGCATTTATCCCGGCCCTCTAAGGCAGACAAGATGAGCAGACGTGCAGGCTGCTATATTTGGAGCAAAGCAGGCTGCAGCACCTTAAGGCTTCTCACAAATTATTTTTCACACAGATCTGATGTGCAAGAGGAATATTGCCTAGCTCTGTTTGCCAAGCTGTAAACAGGGGAAAAAAGACAGGTTATAGTGCTTGTGGTTTACCTGAGAGACAGCTCACAGTCAGCATGCAGTATCATGGAGGATGGTGGTTAACATGGTGGTGACTTGACAGGAAATGACTTCTCTACTTTACGTGTGTATCAAATCAATTCTCTCCTCTCAGAACTAATAGAATATTTATGTAATGTGGAGTTTGGAAAGCAATTCAAAGCTGCAAGCCATATTATGCTTACATTTTCTTTAGAATTCCACTCTTCAAAGTGCTTGCTGGACACATCTACTCAATTAGATACCATTATTTCCATTTTCCAAATTAAACCTTTCATGAAATCTATGTTTAATTTATTGAGTATAAAGTTGCTAGTGTGAACTGACAAATCAGGAATCTTGAACTTATGGGCAACTGCCCATTTTGTCTAACTTTTATTACATCACCCTCTAATCTACAAACAGGTAAAGATATTTGTGACCTTCTTCTTCAAAAAAAAAAGTGATGTGAATCCTTGTGAAGACACAGCGTGGAGTGTGCATACAGCTGTTAAGTAGAGAAGTCATGTTGCTAAATCAAACTCTGTAGAACAAATGAGAAAACATGGCCTTCACAACATGAACTGGTCTATCTTTAGTTTTCTATCTCTTCCCTCTCTTTGAAAAAATGTTTCAATTCAAACTAAATGAATGTTGATTAATGAATAGAGTGGTGCAGGGATGATGTAATTCAGAGGAAAACCTGTAAAATAGCATCATGTGGGTTTCAATGAGCAAACGCATAATGTATGTTTTCATTATTATCATTATTATTATTATTATTATCATTATTATTATTATAAACATTATCAGTATTATTATCATTTGATTGCTGACTCAGGTCTTTTGGCCGTGGTTATCTGCACAGATGAAGGTCATCCTAATCATTTTCTGGATACCAAAAGCCTAGTTTGGGTTGAAAGAAGCAGCACCATGGCTGATTGACTTCACCATGAACAACACTGAGCCTCTTACTTTTATTTCAAGGTCCCATTTCTTCTGTGGGGGAAACAAATCTTAGTTTAACCTATTTAGTTGGTCAAGGCTTTGCCAATTGTGTGTCTAGCAGTGTTTTCCAGAGATGATCAATAATTATGACATTTGAAGTTGCAAATGATATTCTCCAGTCCTAGTTGGCCACCTGCAAGTGATTGCCCTTGGTAAAATCAGAAACACATCTAAGATTCACAACTGGGGCATTTTCAGAAACTAGTGAACCCTTTGTTTGTCCTAGCTAGACTTCTTCAACCCAATTGTAATGACTGCTAAAATATGACTACAATCACTGGGGATTAAAGGCCTTTCAGTTTTTACTCCATATTCTTAGTCTGTCTGAGGCCGCGTTTACATGGCGCCGAAAACGATCAAATCCGATAAGTTTTCATTGCCTTTTGGCCTTGTGTCTACATGGAAACTCGTTGAAAACGGAAACTTTTGAAAACAGGCTCCAGAGTGGAAAGATTTGACTCCGCTCTCCATTTAGCTCCTGTAAACACCTATCAGAGCATTTCAGGGTGAAACGCTGACGTCACTGCATGCGCAGTACTCTTTCAGATGAAGGCTGCGCGCACCTACCAGGAACAACAACAGCTTCGGCCGTCCGCCGAGTAACGTGCGAGCCTCTTCCCGTGCTCGGTTTGTTATCAAGACAAAACTATCCAGACAGATTTGTTGTCTGAACTGATTTGTTGTCCAGAAAAGAAACTCCTGCGTCTCTATGCGTCTATTCACCATTGTTGTTTGTGAAAGTTTGTCTTCTTCGTTCGTGTGTTGTAGCAGCGCTGCCTCTCTGCAGACCTACACCGCCATCTACTGAACCGGCATGCATACTACAGCGGATTAACTTGTCTCCGAGCGTTGTCGTCTGAACACAGAAGACTTCTAAAACACAAAGGACAAATCTTTGCGTCTGTAAGTCAGGAGTTTCCATGTAAACGTAGACTGAGATGCTGCCAGATCTCCTGTCTCCCTTCCTTCCCCACGGTGGCCCAGTCCATTCAGCGCTGCTCAATGCCATGTTGTCAACAACTCTGCATTCATTCCTCAGTCTTCACTCTGCGCTTGTTTTACCAGAGCAACCGAGCTTAAAGTGCTGATGACACAAAGGTAGGACAATCCACTTGTAAGTCTATAAAGGGTGACTATAAAAATGAACTATTTTAGTCAGCTACTGCTGCTATAAATATTGGAAGAGGAAGAAGTCCCAAAGCTAGACTTTTTGTATTGTGCTTGGAGGGACTTTATCAGACAGAAAATACACGTAAAACATAGTGAAAGGCATATAAAACATAAAGCATTATATGGGCTCTTTAAAATCTTTAAGGCTTGTGTTTACGATACATTTGGCATCCCGTTGACTTTCAGACAATGGAACCACAAGTGCTAACATGCTAATTCATTTCCATGTTTTGTGACTCCTCACTGCACCACTCTACAAAGCAAGAAACAAAGGTGACAAGGTTTTGTGTTTTGACCTTTACTTATATGAGCATCAGAAAAAAAGGCTAATTGGAGAGTTTGGGGAGAAATTTTGAGAAAATCAATGGAGAAAAAAAGGGGCCACAGCAACTTAAATGTGTCTAAATCAAAATATATTTATTTTAGTAATTCCATGATTACATACAATTTTTTTAGGATTGGGATGGGGTTTAAATTTTCAGGGTGGATTTTCAAAAGGGAGTTTTCAATAATAGATTACATATATCAAAAAGTGTGTATAACAACAGAAAATAAGTTAAAAACAACAAAAAAATACAACAAAAATATAAAGCCTTTACTTTGTTAAGCTTCATAAAAATAAAATGCATTAACTTAATAAGCAACAGAAAAAGTCCAGATCAGAATTAAGAGGCAGATTCATAGTCCCCTTCTCTAGTATCTGTACTGGACCAGACCAAAGTCATAGGGTCCCAGGGAACTTTCATACTGATACTCACAGAGAAAGGTGGGTTTGTATGGTAGGGTCCCCCTATCATACTCTTTCCTCTCTAGCGTGCTGGAGCTGTACTGCTGCTGTTGCTGATGGAGGTGATGGTGAAGACTGTGGTGTGACTGTGACCTTTGACCGTCCTTGCCAAAGGTGGAGAATGACCTATCAGTGGTCGAGACTGTTGACGAAGTCATGGTGAGGTGGTCGGAGAGGTTGACAGAGGAGGGTACCTCAGTGTCGGGCAGTGTGGCGTCCATGCCTGGGACGTGCAGGTTGCTGCGGTAGTCTGGCCCCTGGCGTCCATCAGATGGCACAAAGGATGGCATCCAGCAGCGGTCAGAGTGACCAAGGGCCTTGCACTCCTCTGTGCAGTTGGAAAAGAGGTCAGCACCTGCAGAGAAGAGACAGTGGCAAGATGGAAATTAAGATGAGAAATTGAAGTGATATAAGAGAAGAAAGGAAAATAGACAAGGAAGAGAACATGGGAGAAAGTGGTATGAATATTTGAGTCAACATAGGGTATGACGAGACAGGAAGACCAGAGGAGAGAACACAAGTTGGCTATTATTTGCCAATGTCACAAGCAGAAAAAGTGCAACAAAAGCTATTTATCAAAAAGACAAGGCCAACATTGATGAAGTGAATTGTTTGTTTTCCCTCCTCACCTCATTCATTTCAAATGAAATGTGCAATCAAAGTGATGTGGTGTTGTGAAAACATGCCAGCCCCTCTCAACATCAACATCCTAGGCTCACAATTGATTTTCAAACACTAAGAGACAAACCGTGAATCCATATTCCATTTATCTTTCACAGAAAAATCCACAATTATCTTAATAAATGCCTCACAAATACCAACGCAGAAGTCATTCACTGCTGACCATGGCAATCGGTCATAAGCCAACAAAGTGAGTGGCAAAGAGCCAATGTGAAAAATGAATCTAAAAGATAAGCTTATTATCTGAAATTATAAAACAGAATAACACGTCACTTTCTCTGACACATATGCCGCATGTAGGCGGCACCAGTAATGGCAACTTCCTTCTCCTTTGAAACAGTGAAGGAAAGAGTGGGGTTAGTAAAGAGATATGAGAGGAGTCAAGTATAAGGGACATGAACAAAGTCTTCATAATAATTACTGTCTGCATCCATTCTCCATGGTTGTGTAATTGTCATTTTCTTGACCTTCAGGTAAAAAGCACAAAATATTGCTTGAAGTATATGTCATCAAAGCAGAAGATGAGTAGTTTACGGAGCACGAAGATGAATAATAAGGGAAAAAAACAGAAAGACTGAACCACCATCTGCAAATCCCCAAGTATCTAAAGGCTCCAGATCAAAGTGTGTACAGACGTGTTTTTACATGAATCATCACTTAAAAAATACAAATATTACACAAGTAAACAATATGGAGCAGGTCTAAATATATCAGAACAAAAATGGCTGCTTCCAGATAGAACAAAAGAAAGGATGTACGTATATGAGCAGTTAGTTGTTAGCAGTCAGTGACAATAAGCCACGTGCAGCTCCCCTTCCCACATGAGAGGAAGTTCAGAATTACTGTACCTGGTTTTGAGCTTCATGTCAATTATTTATACAACAGCAATTGTAGAAACTGGACTTCACATTTCTGCTGTGAGAACAAAAGCTCAATGTAGTTAAGTGAATTTATGTAATATACTGGATAAACAGCATTGAGGGGGGATTGTTCTCTGTGCTGGACACATTTACATTTTTCCATTTTCACCCTGCAAGCTCATTTGTTTCAGTTCTACTCTGGCACACCACATGACCTCTGAGTCCCTTTACCTGAGGTGCAGTACCAGAAAAATGACACTTGCCAGTGGAAAAGTGAAGTGTCGTGACTATGCCCAGTACAGTGCCAACACCAATTGGCTAGTTTGCAACTATAATTCACAAAATTACACTGAACTCTTCCTTCCACTTAGCAGTGATGCAAAGCCCTGCAGGTCTTTCCTACAGCAGCAGAGCTAACAAAAATGTCTGTGCCTAATTTAACTATAGTGCCAATCACCAAATGGACCATGAAACACTTCCAAGGGATATATAGTTAAGGTCCATCTGGGCGACATCCAATAGACCATGGGGTCTGCGACCTTTCCAATCAAAAGAGCCATTTTGCCCACCACAAAAATCTGTCTGGGACCACAAAACACATTTGAACCTCATAATTAAGACAGCAGCACCTGTTAACTCTACATTATTATAATGACATCCGATCTATAAGCAAACTGCTTTACCACCTGACATGACTGCTCTTATGGGTCATGAACTTTTGTTGTTGTGGAATTATTGTTATATCATATTATATTGCAATAATTAATTTTAACAATTAATTTGCAACTAAAATGGCAAGAATTCTGTGTTTACTTTGATATTCAGGCTTGCTAAAAAATAGAAGTCAATTCATGTAAGCCTGTGCTATCACTGTTATTGCTAGGGATGGGACAGGCGTCACATCCGGTAACAGCGCATGTGACCAGAAGTGACGACAACAAACATTAGCACCAACTACCTTGCCTCCAAAAAGCCTAAGGATGGAGTGGAATGAGGTCAAAATTGAGGACCCTCCGCCTGGATACAAGTCATCTGTCTGGCAGTATTTTGGCTTTCTCATTAAAAAAGACAAAGACGACAGCAGAGGAGCTGACAAGACTAAGACGGTGTGTAAACTTTGCTATGCTGTTATTCCGTACACCGCCTCCAACACAACAAACATGAACCACCACCTTCAGTGTCACCATAAAAATGTGAAGACAACCCCGAAAATGAGCCTACCTCTCGTTAGCAAACACTCTCTCTAACCTCTCTAGAGTTAGAGACAGCTATCACATCGCACACAGCAGACATATCATTGTGTAAGTATGAGTACTTTATCATATTTTGTTATTCTATTTTGCACCTTACCTTTATTTTTTTACTCTGTTTTTTAGCTTATTATTGTATTTTATTTTTATTTCTTATCTTATCTTACTTCACTTATATTTGCACCGTACTTTATCGTATTTCTCTCACACTGTTTTTTACTGACTGAAGGGCTTTTGCAATTTCGGTGTACTTGTTGCAATGACAAATAAAGTTCTATTCTAAAAATCCCCCACTTCAAAACCGAGTTCACAATTCCACTGAATTTATCGGCTCCCCAGTTTCTCACGTCTTTTATGAAGTTTTCTTTGCAACCCACCTCTGTTTCAAAAGTTGGAATCTCTTCACTGCAGCATTTGCTGTATTAAAAATAAGAGAGTGCATCATCAGCTGGTTTAGCTGCATTAAATGTTTGAAAGGACGTCACAGGTGAGCTCACAGCTAAAGATGCAGCAGCGTCCTGCTCTCCCTGCTGCAGGTCACACAGAGGCCATGACAGGAGCACACATGATGCGCGTTAAAGTTCACAGGATGTAAAAAGCAAAAAAATAAACATTAAACAAAAAAATTGCCCAAGTTTTGCAGATATTGCTAAACATACAGAAATTACATCAATTAATCTGAGTTAAATGTAGAAGAAAGAACCCGTTTTTAGCTTTTCTGTACTCTAAGTCCAGAGAGACAATGAGGAGGGGCAGAATAGAAACATGCGGCTCCGGAGCCATGTGCTACCGACCCCTGCAATAGACTACGTTTGGGAAGGATGGATCTGTAAAAGCAAAGTATTAAAAGTATATATTTATGCATTTAACAACGACATAGCGAAACAAAAAGTACCAAATTGGTAAACAAGAATGGTCAGAATGACATTAATGTGGCCCCCATCACAGTTTTTCAATCCAAAATTATTTTTAGCTGCTGCTCTTTCAGTCTTTGCATGTCAGACATGATCCTCCAATACAACGCAATTAAAACGCATTGGGAAAAGTATTGGTAAAGAAATCCATTTAGCCAAAATGCATCAAATAATGTAAGCATAGTAAACCTGTTGTATGAGGACAAAGCATGATCATAATTTATGTTACAAATGAAACTAGGAAATCCATTAATATTTGTTATTTGATGCTTAAGGCCTTTCTACACAGTGCCATCTAAATGTAAAAATGGATGTTATTGTGGTTGCACTTCATTCAGTCATTTCTGCAGTGAGAAAAACATTTTGCATCATAAATGTATGAGTATTCAGGGGGAATATATGCATGTACTGCATGCACGTGCATATTCTTAGTTATTAGCTGTGTAAAGAGAGTCTTACATGAATTGATTAATCCAACTGTGAAAAAGGCTATCCCAAAGGGTACAATGGAGAAAAAGCTGTAACAGCTCAGGCACTGAGCAATCCATCCATGCAACCAAGAAAGCAAAAAGTACTTTAGAATGAGCTCAAACTGAGAATAAAAGAAATGAGCACACGAATAAGCAAACAATCCTGTTGTTCTCTGTTTAGGTTGTCAAATGAAACAGTTGTCAAAAAACACTTAAAAAGTCATTAATCATGACGCAGCTACAAAAGAAAACAAACTGAATCAAGGGAGCTGTTATTTTTGAAGGTTTCAAGAATTATCTTAAAGACAAATAAGACTAAGATTTCCCTACATGAATGACTAAAGTCCTTGTGAAAAAAAGTCCAAAACTTATTAGTGTGACTGGCTAAATTTTTTCTCTTTTCTTCTTTTTTTTTCGTTGATGACAGGGCAGGAGTCAGTGGGTAGAATCATAGAGACGACATGCAGCAAGGACTGCAGGCTGGATACATCCCTATGCTGGCCACAGACTTCACTGGCTGACCACTTTGCAACTGCAGCTCAGGCTCAGGCTCTATTGCTTATGCCTGTGTGCATGGTGTGGATCTAATCATATTGCTAATTCAGGTCTCACAGGGAGTGAGAAAGGCAACAAAGACTGTGCAGTGGCCAGAGAGCCAAAGAAAGTGCAGGGCTGCAGGCAAGGGACAGCCAGGGCCGAATATATGGGGGAGTTGCAGATTTCACAGACTGAGAGAGCAGACAGGAGGATCAGCAAGACCTCAGAAACAGAGAGGAGGGAGCGGGGAGACCTGGACATCACAGATGGAAATCAAATGGTCAGCAGAGACAGTGGGAGACCCAGGCTCACAAATGGGAGGGGGCTGACTGAGGTGACATCAGTTTCTCCCCCTTCTTTGCCAACAAGATAAAAAAAATCTCAAATTTAACATCATTATTATTAACTGGGAAAAAACATCTTGATGAGAAGTTAAGCCAATTCAACTAATAATCAGGCCAGTCAGGTTTTATGTCAGAAATCCTCTGCCTACAGCATGATTGACAGCTTTAGATGGCATGAGGACTGTTTTATTTACATTGCAGTACAGTAAAAGAGTTGTTTTGTTTTCTTTTTATGTGAATTGTTGAATAGAAATACACAACAGAAAAGCATATAGTCTCTGATCAAACCTTAGTAGAAACAGTTTTCATGTTAAAATGCACCAAAGTTTTTTTTTTTTTAAATGCAGGTCTTAACTACCCATTCACACACATTCATTCTCACATCTACTAACTGATGATTCTGAGTATCTAAATAAGTTGTCCATCAGTATCAGCTTACACATCAACACCCTTTAGAGCCACCACTGATGCAGCAGAGGGAGCAACATGGGCCACAATGTTTTTGCACGGGGAAACATAGCGTGTGATAGATATATGATATGTGATATATGGTAGAGCAAACTACCGAACTAGGCCACATACCTCTACCAACAGCACCTTAGGTTGAACTTGCCAGTGGCAGATTTCTAGTATTCCTTAATTAGTTATGTCTGTGGTATTTAAAACTGATTAAGGGCCACATTTGGTAAAGTTAGTGGTCACACGGTTCCTGGGCCACAGTTACTCACTAATGTAAAACTCCAGAAACACAAGAATTGAGACCAAACAGCCATAAAATGTTTGACTACTACTGGTTATGTTTAATGGGGTTTTCGAGTCAATTCAGCACATTTACCTCTGTTTTACTTCAAAAGACAGCAGCAGTGCTTTAGGAGGCTATTGGTTTATTCATTTGTATCACCACAGGTATGATGGGGCTCAGTGGAAGCTTTGCTCTTGAGGAAATGCTCCCATCGTTTACTCTAACTGAGCGAGATCATCTAACATATAAATACAAATTAAAGGCAGATTTCTTACGTAGGGTAATACATGTGTAATGTGGTGCAGTTTTCTTCTACTTTCTGAAATTTAGAGTTTCAACAAGAATCCATAACAAAAGACCCTTCTTGTGGCAGCGACTGTGAAACTTGTGTGAAACTTTTGCTAATGTCATAGACTGATTAAAACAGCCTTTTGATGATGGGTTCATTATCTGCTATATATAAGGGAAAAGGTGGAAAAAAAGTCAACAGTTTCCCCTGTCCAAGCACTACCTGTGATATTTTTGGGCATTAAACCAAACCAATATAGTGACTAATAAAATCAACATGAGCTTTTTAATACTTTTTAAAATGTGCTACTTCTGGAGCGGTGTATGTGATTTCTGATGTTTTTGGACACATAGTTGTCAGTAAGTAGCGGGTGTAGTGACTCTAATTCAATCACAACTCCTTTGACAGCAACAGACTGCAGACTGCTTCTGTAAACATGGATGGGATATAACATCGCCAAAGCTCTTTAAATCCACACGTCTCGCTGGCATCCCCAGCTCTATTTATCCATGAAAAGAGTTTGATTTTTACATTTGTGACATTGTTACTCTAAGCTTTTACTTCTATATGCTTTTTGAAAACTATGAGAGTTGAGTTCACAAGAGAAATTGTAAGCTGTGCAGGGTGGCAGTGTCTCGCTGGTGGAACATTTTTTCTTCACGAGTTTATTGTGCTCTCCTCTTCCTATAAGGTTGTTTGAGTGGACAGTAGGAAGTAATGATGTAATCCTCTATGGGTTTCCATCCTTTATCTGAGTATAGACAGATTAATGATAACTCTTCATCTCAGTGTCTGTGTGCATCGATCCATGATGGCCAAACCAAGACAAACCGTTGCACCTCCAGAGTTCATCTTAACTTTAGTTAAATTAATTCCATGTTTATATTTGTAATCTAAGATTTGTTTATATCATGATCAAACATTGCATGACAGAAATTACCAGATCATATTCAATGAGGTTATGTTTTTCAATTACTTAAAAGTGAAGAATCAACACAAAAATGGTTCAAAATGACATGAAATTAAGTTATTGTATCTTTAAAGTAATGCATTAGGGTTCCAATATGTACAAGATTAGCAATTTATTTTGTGTAATCAACACTCCAATGTATCTAGGGGGATTCATTAATGTTTTGCTCTTGATAAATAACTTACAACAATACAAAAAACTCGGTATCCTCTTAAAAACCTTCTTACATTAAGTCTTTTAATTGCCCCTTGCTGTTAATCTTTCACCTTCATAAGTGGATCTATTTAAAAGTTGTACCCTTTAAAAATCAGTGTACATTTTTGAAGTGTAAAGGTGCTGACTCTATGCCTTAACATGGGTGATGGCTACATACACTTCTATATTATTAGAATAAATCAGGAGTAAGGTTGAAGCACAGGTGCAAAACCAACACAAACATGCAGCTATGCAGAAAGTGAGTATCTATATGATCAAGACAGATGGTATCATTTTTAGCTCAGAAAAAGGTTTATTTTTCCCAATTTTTCATCCATCAGAATTTAATGAAATAGGCTGGAGCACATTATATTCTGAATATAGGTAAATCTAGCCTGCAGCAGGCTTTGTCACTTCTGTGCAAACCATGCAATAATGTCTGCCTTCCTGCCAGCTCCTTTTTAAAATAAACAGCATCAACACATATGTTTGCAAACACGCAGGCATTTAAAAATACTCTCTTAATGCCAGGATATGTAAATGCAGAAAACATGCAGACAGGCCATGACACCACATGACACCCAGTGGCTGTTGATTCCTGTGAAGCACCTTTTCTTCCTCTGGCAGGAAGCAAAACAACAAAACAGTGACTGGCAATGACAGGCCCTGCCGGCAGTCCTCGCTCTCTTATTGTGACCTTATCAGACAGGAAAAGCACACACAAACTCACACATAGACACACAGACACATGCACTCGTTTGGTAATTGTGCAAAATGGAAACACTGTCAATTTGCTGAGAAGCAATAATCTCTTTCTGATGATTTGAACAGCTTTTTTTTTACTACATCTTTGTGTTTCAAGATCCTACTTCCCGGTGATTTTCCTAATTATCCTGCTAGAAGGGACAGAAGTGCAGGAACACAAATCCTCGTAAACCATTAGCCCCATGTTAGCATTGACTTTGAGAGTATATCTGCTGAGTTCAGGTTTGCAGTAATTCCCTCTTTGCACTCATTCATCAATCTGTCTACATTTTCCAGTCTCTATTTGTCCCTCGGTGTATTTTTCATGCCTATTTTTGTCACAATCCCTAGTTATTTTCTTAAACTCTTAATCCTTTTGCCCATTTCTCCCTCTCTAATGCCCTTTGCTCCTTTCCAAACTGACAAATAAAAAAATTCACATCCCCGAGGTAGAAGGTGTCTTTCTCAATCCCTCTGTTTTCATCTTGTCCTCCAGTGCACGGGAGAGAATGTGGACACAAAACGTCAATATTTTGACAGTAGCTAGGACAGCAGGGGAGTCGCATAAATTTCTAGGAAGAGTTGGCCGGTGAGGCTGCAATGAGTAAACCATAGACCTCCCAGGACCAGAAAAGAGTGGGAGAGCTGTTGTTATATCTAGGAGAGAAATTGTTCTGAGTCTCTTGAACGGAGCAACAGTTTTGAATGTTTGTTACACGGCAACAAGGCTGGGAAGAGGAGCAAAGGTGGGCCATTGTGCTAACAGAAAAGTTTGATATATAAAGCTGTTGTGGTGGAGCAAAGGTTTTGGATCACTCCTTAGAAACATATCACACATTCAAACACTTGATTGACCTCAGTAGAACTATGACGCTAAGAATCTCTGCACCATGTGTTAATTATTCTTCTTTTTCATATAACTTAGAAGTTACATGAATGTCTGATTTGCCTATGTCTTCAGCCAGTAATGAAGCATTCCACTAGATCTACCACATATTATCAGGTTTTTTCTGAATGTTAAAACTAGACATACTGGTTCACTTTATATCAATGTTACAGGGGAAAACAAATGGATTCCAGGCTTCATACTAAGTTTGTAACACTTAAAAGCTTACTGGTCACATTATAGCCTATTTTGACATGTTAAATCAAAACACACCTTTCGTTTGCATTTTTTATGTACATGATAGCATTTGTGTAGCTGTCTGTCAATAAAAGTACCAATGTGAGCCAATGTATGCCCGTAAAGATTTGACTTGGTACTTACTTTTTTCTTTGTTATTTCTTCACAAAAGATGATATATTTTATGTATTGCTATTCAGCTAAAACTATTGACATGATTTTGGTTCATATCATATATTCCCACACTCAAATCGCTTGGACTGGGATTGTATTTTACCAAGCAAGAAACTAAAAAATAATTCAGAGTACTTTAGGAGCTCATGAAATCACGCAATATCAGAAAAATAACAGAAAAGCAGAAGTTGCCAAAGTAAATCATTGAGGAACCCTTTTTGATTACACAAAAATTTCCATTCAAATTTAGCTTTACTGGAGAAGAAAAGAGACATTTACACCCTGAAGCACGTTTGGATTTGGAAAATGTTCAATTCTGAGATATAAATGGGGTTTAGCACTAATGATCTAAAGCAGAAACTTACGGTGCACTAACACCACTTGCCTGTAGCTTGAGCATGAATCCCCCATCCCACTCTGACAACATGGTAAATGGTAAACGGACATGAGCTTATTTAGCACTTTTTCAGCCTCTTTGGCTACTCAAAGCAGCTTTACACCTCTACCCATTCAAGCACATTCACTCACTGATGGTTGGAGTTTATATGTCAGTTGTCCATCAGAATTAACTAATGCATTCATGCCCTTTTGTGCCCATTTATACACCAATGATTTGATTTACAAGTGGAAGCAACTTGGGGTTAAGTGTCTTGCCCAAGGACACATCACCATGTGACAGCCGGAGCTTGAACCTGCAACCATTCAATTACTGACACAGTATCAGACTGTGCCACACACATTCACAGCCCACATAACAGCGAGCAACATGGAAACCAAAAAAACTTTACCCGTTATGTGGCACATTTTAGTTATTTTGATTAAATACAGCCCCCCCATACTCTGCCAGAACTTAAGGTTATTAAAGAGAATAAGAGACAGAGATATGTGTTTTGAGAGTTGATTTCTTGAAATATGTATGCATGTATATATATTAAGCTTTTATGCTTTTACTGTTTCAGCAGCCGATGCTATCAGAGTTGTTCCCCTCTCCCTTTCTATTGTTTTGGTTCACTGCCTTTTTTATACAGATGTTAGTGGGCTTGGTCAGTAATCGGTAGGTTACAGGTTTGGGGCCAGCTAAAATTGCAAATGGCATACACTTAACCCCAGGTTGCTCCCACCACTGTGTAAATGGGTATGAAAGGCAGCATTCAGTTGAGCTGACTAACTAACATAGAAACTCCAACTATCACTGAGTGAATGGGTGGATGTGAAATGCGGTGTTAAGCAGCTTTGAATAGTCAAAGACTACAAAAGGGTTACATAAGCTCAAGTCCATTTACCATTTATAATCCTCAACACATCAACCAACCATTGAAATGACTGGATTTTGAGTGACACACATCTCAAAACTGCAATTATTATATTTTTGAGTATGAAAAAAATATTTAGAGAATATTTACAGTCGATCAATTCTTTATAAACATATTAAGCAGGAGAGTGGTGGAGAACGATAAAAATAAAGAACTTTGATGTAATTTGTGAACTGAAGCTTAAATAATTTGAAAAAGCACAGCTGGTGAGTGTGTAAATAGAGAGAGATCTGCTTTCATCATGAACTCAAACAGGGCCATAATTTTCTCAAGCAAAAAGTAGATAAAAGACAACCAGATTGCAAAAAATAAATAATTAAATAAATAAATAAAATCCAGTTGGAATAATTCATCTGCATATTGGACTGAAAAATATCATGCCGGATAAAAACACAAATATACGCTGAAACAAATTATCAGAGCCCCACAGGTGAGGAGCTGTTACTCTGAGGACGGATCTTGCCTGTACGTTTGCTCATGCATGAGCAAACATGCTGTGCCGAAGCCTGTCCACTCTAAGCAAGCCAGGGCCAGGGAAGTGAACCAAGCTTAAGCACATCTGTGAACGCTCACACTGAAAAGTGAGTGAAACGAGGCAGACTTTTGGAGGAAAACCGAATGGTTGAAAATATAATACAGAGAAAAAGTACTTTAAATGTACTGTATATAAACAAAAAACGACCTTTGCCAGCCATGGAATGTTCGTTTAAACATTCTTTTTTTCTTTTTTTTTTTTTTTTTTTTATATATATTTTTGGGCACTTTGTGCCTTTATTGATAGGAGAGAGACAGTGGACAGGCCCGTGAAAGGGGGAGAGAGAGTAGGGGAAGACACTCCGCAAACCGGCCACAGGCGGGACCCGAACCCGGACCAGCAGAAGCACGCACATGGGGTGCCAACCACTACGCCAAACCAGCACCCCCGTTTAAACATTCTAAAAGCACACGCTGTAATGTCCTGGTATTTCTTGTTGGGATATAGAGGCTCTACTCTCCTTTCAAATGTACTGGAAACTCACAAAGGCATCAAAACTTGTCGACAGGCTGACAACATATTGTCAATTGTTATGATCTACAGATTATTGTTCATTTTTTTCATTTTCATTCCATTACATTTTTGTTTAATTTTTGTTAACTTATCTGGTTCATTTTCCTCAAAGTTTGGACTTAACAGTGCAAATAGTTTTATAGATTAAACACAATGACTGTCACAGCATCCAGCATTGACGTAATTCCATTAAATGAAAAAAGTGATGAAGATATTTATCATGCCTTGAAAACACCTATTTTGTAAACTGCAGATTCTAAATCCTTTTTAACCACACTTTAAACACACATGCACAAACTTTATATAGATAGATAGCTGGATAGATAGATAGATAGATAGATAGATAGATAGATAGATAGATAGATAGATAGATAGATAGATAGATAGATAGATAGATAGATAGATAGATAGATAGATAGATAGATAGATAGATAGATAGATAGATAGATAGATGGGTGGGTGGGGGGGTGGGTGGGTGGGTGGGTGGGTGGGTGGGTGGGTGGATGGATGGATGGATAGATAGATAGATAGATAGATAGATAGATAGACAGACAGACAGACAGACAGACAGACAGACAGACAGACAGACAGACAGACAGACAGACAGACAGACAGACAGACAGACAGACAGACAGACAGACAGACAGACAGATAGATAGATAGATAGATAGATAGATAGATAGATAGATGGATGGATGGATGGATGGAAGGATGGATGGATGGATGGATGGATGGATGGATGAATGGATAGAGTATTTCTCCGATGCTAATCATGAGATATTATGAAGCAGGGTCTTTTGAGGAGGAGCAGGGGTCAATCACATGTTAACTGTTTTAACATGTGATTGACAACATTAGTATGAAACAGTTTGATGAAATACACAGCTGTCTTTGGTATGGACACATTATCAGAAAATACAAGCTTCCACCTGTCTTTCACTTTGCTACCTGCTTTTTTTTTGGGGGGGGGGGGGGGGGCATTTTGTGCCTTTATTGATAGGAGATAGATGGTGGATAGGCTTGTGAAAGGGGGAGAGAGAGCAGGGGAAGACACTCTGCAAACTGGTCACAGGCGGGATTCGAACCTGGTCCGGCAGAAGCATGTACATGGGGTGCTAACCACTACGCCAAACCAGCACCCCTACCTGCTTTATTTTAGTCTTATCAGAGTACTCTATCTTCTTTTCTGTTATCCTGACCTGTTTCTGGCAGTTCTGATATATATTTATATAATTTCTTCAATTTACTAACCTCTAGATTTTGGCACTGTACTGGGGCACATAAAGGTATTTAGTTCTGAAGTCTGGCAGTAGCAAATGTATGCTGAAAGGTCATGTAAACCAAAAAGTTTATTTTACACACTTAGTTTGTCACCCCCCCACAGACTGAGGCAGTCTTTTAGTGCACTTGGTCAGTAATTAGTAGGTTGCAGGTTTGAGTCCTTGGGCAAGAAAGTCAACCCCAAATTTCTTCCATGGCATCAGAGATCTTTGAATGAGTATGAGAGGGTGTGAATGTGTAGGTTGATACTGATAGACAACTAACACAGAAACTCCGATCATCAGTGAGTGAATGTGAGAGTGAATGAGTAGGTATAAAGCTGCTTTGAGAAGTCAGAAAAGGGCTATATAAGCCTAAGTCTATTTACCATTATCATTTTAACATTTAAATCCCTGGGTAGATAAGATACTACATACAACTCCAGGATGAGTAATGTTTATGACCTCCATTTGTCTTAGTCCTTCATCACAGGTTTTAAATGGTCCTTTTCTTAGACTAAGAGAACCATCTTCCTCAACATTCTATGCAGATTCAATATTCAGGTACTTTTGTTGAAGTGAAGGTTTGTGACCTTTTTATTTATGCTGGAGCTGAAAACACTTATTATGCCATTCATTTCATTCAGATAGAAATAGTCTATCCACACCAAGAACAAATTCATTAAACCACTTCACATAATGTGCCAGTGTATCGGTAATCATTACATTAAATCCTCCTGTTATGCTTTTGATTTATTTCAAAACAAAACTTGGTCCTTTAAGTGGAATGTGCCACTTCATCTTTATTGTTGTTGAAAGGTCACGTAAACCAAGATGCTATTTTACACACTGCGTCTGAGAGAGGGAATGTACTGCAGGACTGAGGTCGCCCATTTAATTAGGTCAGTGAATTGACTGATCTCTCTCTTTCACAGCCTTTGTTGACTTTAATGATTTAATAGGCATGGCAGCCCTGTTAGTGTGTGACTCATAAGTCTTTGTGCGATTTATCCATTTCAGCCTATTTGAGGTTAGACTTTAAAGAGGTTGTACTGTCTGGTATAATGACTCTCTTCCAGGTGTTTCAGATAAAGCAATATCAATCAATACATAAAAAGAAATATTATCATATAATGTATACCAAATGTGCAGTTCTGTACTAAAAAGTTGTTGCATTTTTTTGTCATTATTCAAAATGTGTACATTTCCACAAACAAAAAAAAAATGTTTGCTCTTCTTAGTCACATAGCAATAAATATCCTTCTTGTTCCTGTTTGAATAAACAAGCTGAAAAAAATACTGAGGGAAGCATTTTAACCACTTTAATGAGATACAATTAACAAAGCTGATAATTTAAAATTTCATCAGCAGATCAGTCAATTACAAAATGAAACTTGCAGTGGTTTTTAGATAGAGTGGTCTAAAAAATTTTTACAATCATGATGCCAAAGATTCTCGTGCATTGCTCCAGATATGCATCAGTAAAATCTATAGAGCGAATCAGATGATATCCTACTTACTGTTTAGAAGAGGTTTACTGAGGCTTCTCTGCTTTTCATTTAGCTCACCTTCTCTCTGTGTCTTAAGGTGCATTCACACTGAACGTGACTTGGTGATCGAGATCGCGTCACCCACCCGAGTACCTATAAAAGCTCATTTTGGTCACCATCACCACTTCTCAGTGATGTCATGCCCTCTTGAGTTTCACCGTGTTCATATCGTATCATATTATAGGATGCATTAGCTGATGTTATTCCAACTCAACTGTATCCTTTTCACTCACCTACCAACCTCAAAACACTGCAGCTGATGACCCTGTAACAGCATTGTCTGTCAGTTTTCTTGCAGTCCTGTCAAGGCAGAACTAATGTCCTCGCTAACTAATGTTCCCAGCCGGACATGGATTGTCACCCTGTGAACACTGATTGACTGTAGCAGCACAGCCACATTCAACAACAGTTAAAAAGTTCAAATTTTTCAAATTTGGCGACTGAGTGAAACGACGACCAGGTCGCCCAGATTGAATCCGACGCATCAGATTAACGTGAGGGTTAATACCGTCTCATCACAGCTGTACATTGACTTGACTACATGAAGAGTGGTCACCCAGGTCACCCAAGTCGCATTCGGTGAGAACGCACCTTTATCCTGAGAGATTCTCGTCAATTTTTACCCACTAACAAGATTTGCACTAAAAGTGGGATGCGCACTAGTTGCTAGGAAGCTACACTGCTACATGGAGTATTCTAGAGTGTCCTGGAATACTCTGTGTGTTTAACCTCGGAAATCAAATTACATAGGATTAAATGGTAAGGGGAAAACTTCCCAAGTGTCTGTATGCTTTGGGGCAAAGTTACTAAGTAAAGCAGTAACACACAAATTTCACCTGTAAGTTTGCTGACAAACAGCAATGACACAAAAAGACCCTAAAACTAAATTAATTAATCCAGGCACAACTTGGCAAAATCCTAACTAGATAAGGCACCTGCAGCTCATTTTTTCAGGCACTTCTAGCCATACTGTGGTGGTGAGAGTAAATGATTTCCATATACCACTGACAGACTTGAGCCATATTACATAACAAAACAGCATTTTACCATATAAATTAAGGACAACATTAAACAAAACTGTCATGTACGGGGCAAGAGAAGATAGTGATGCCTGAACAATGCAGACCAATTATTCAGAATCAAAAAAAGGAGAAAAGGCAAAATAAATAAATACATAAGTAAATCATAATGAATATGATTTTGCTCTGTTTTGTTTGATTTTATATTTTCTTCCATTGTCTGATTTTTTTGTTAAATTATTATCCTACTTTGACAGATGGTGCTTCTTCACAATGTTTCAAGTTCTTCTTTATTTTTGATTTTGCTTTAATTTGTGTCTCTTGGGCAATTTAGTTTGTTTAAATGGAGAGCAGAATTTCACGTAGCAAATAGTGTGTCAAATAACCTGTAGTAGAAAAATACTATTCTGTGTTTGTTATAAAATATTGTACTATTTGTCCTCTAATCTAAGAGTCAACCTTAACATGTGTGTGATGATAAAAGATAAAATGTGAAGAAAAACATCACCCGTCAATGTATTTCTACAGGGGGGCTTATATCAGGGTTCCCACTCTTTTCTAGAAATCATTTTCCAGGACGTTTCCAGGACTTTTTCCAGTGTCACATAACCAACTGAAGCTACATTGTTTCTGTGGGCAGTTTTCAATTCTAGTTAGCCTTCTAAAAACAAGATAAGAGGTTGATGAACAATATTTCTAGCTATTGATCATATTGATCTAAGAATTTCTTTGTTTCTAACTCTCCAGCACGATACGTATACGTATTTTTCAATCTTTATTCACTTTGCTTTTTAATGAATAGATTTTGTTAATTTAGCCTAAATTTTATTTTGTCATTTGTTATTATTTCTTTTTGTCCCCACTGTTTTGAGTTTTTATATTTTATGCCTTAACTTTCATTACTTTACCTACTGACATTTTCTGGCTATGTGTACATTAGTTACCAAGTACATTTTTACTTCATTTACTATGTTTCAAGCTAGAAGGAAGACAAATAATTTTCCAGGACAATTTAAGCTTTTCCAGGACATTTCACTTTTTTTCCTCATTTTCCATTTGTTTTCCATGACTGGAAAATTGGGCAAACATTTTCCAGGTTTTCCAGGTTTTCCAGAACGAGTGGGAATCTCGTGTATATGTTCTCTCCTACATAGACTTAAAGACTTATTTTTGTTATAAAATACTTTACATTTACTCCCTTTTTCTAATCTTAATACATTTTTAAAGTTATTGGAATTTCATAATAATCAATAATAATCAAATAATCAAAGTGAATGGGATCAGCTTGACTTAAAACAAACTTATTTCAATAAAATCAGATCAAACTGTTCCATGTTAGACCTAAATCACCCGTAAACTAAATCAGATCAACATTTCTTGTAAAAGACATTCTCACTACTGAGAGAACATGGCCTGAAAGACAATGATTTCTTTAACCTCAGCCTTTGAGCTGTATGACTTTACTCACTTAACCTTTTTCTAACTTCATTTTTTGGCCATTTAGACGTAAAATTTATTCTCTTTTCACTTTGAGCAAGGTCAGTGGGTTTTTTTTTTATTCCCTAACACTATGAAATAAACAAGCTTTTGTTTTACTTTCATGGATCACGGAGTCAGGGATCACAGCTCTCTGTTTTATCAGCTTCCTGGGCCTGAGAGGAGGGCGTGTTGAAACTGTGTGTGCTAAATTCCTCTGACAGCTCACTGACATGGGAAACTGAAACACGGTGCCTGCCAGTAATTCATAATCAGCCATCTAATTCACCGTTGCCAAAGTGATTTAATTGTCCCATTTGTCATGGCTGTTGTTCCCACCAAAACAAACGTCATGATAATGATGATTTTCTGTCTCCTGCCCGTCATGCAGCCATCCACAGCTGATCGAAGGTTTTCTAAGGTGCCATATCATTGTACTGATGTATATTGTATCCAATCTTCTCTGTCACCTTATAATGTTGGCTGGTTCCTTCCATCTGTCAACCCCAGCTATGATCGGTAATATTGTGTCTTTTTCAAATAAAAAGAGGTGGAAAAAAGAATGTGAGGTGCTAACAAGTGTGATGCTCAATCAATAGTGGTTTGGCTCCAGAAATTCAGTGGTGCCTCACTCTAGACACGCTGCACTCAGAAAAGCCATTTGCCCACTTTTTAAAGGTATCCGCTGATATCCCAGCCTCACAGGCAGTGTCCCTTTGATTTAAAACCACGTCAGGAGACTTATTTTCTAAAGTGTCAGACAAGCGGCCGAGCGGGAAGCTACGCCAGGTGTAGTTGATGATATGCCAACTGGAAATGGTTTTCCCTTGATTTGAAATATTCTGAGGCGCACCAAAAGGGAGAGTGTGCCTGGCGCAGCCCCGTGAGGAAACCTTGCCTCTAACCCTCCTTTGATAATTGCTATGTAAAGGTTGTAGAAATGAATTACTGATCAGCCGAGTGTTGCAGAGAGCCAACGTGTGAGGGAGACAGAATGAAGGATGAGACCCTGCCACATAAGCCGGATAGAGAATCTGTGTGTGTGAAAACATACACATACAGAATGCAAATGCTCTGGCTAAACCTGCGTGAATGTATGTGAGATTCAAATTTGATGAAGCCAACAAACCAAGAACAAAGCGTAAGTGAAAACATAGATGTGATTGGCTCTTACATGATCTGTCCTGATTTTTACAGCCTTTGTGAGCATCTGAAGAGCATATTCTCTGCATTAAGCACCTAAAATCAAGTTCACAAAACAAACAGTGCACAACCCACACAAGTGACCATCAACATTATCTTCCCCATACATTAACTTGGTCTCACATATACATAGAAAGAGACAAATGAGCCACCGGGCAAGCCAGTATGGAGGCAATGTATACCTGGCAATGGGCCAAGAGCTAGCTACCACTTTCTCTTCTCAAACAGAATCTCATTTAAGCTTCCCAGAGTAACGTCTCAGAGGAAAACTCCTTTTCAATACAGACATCATCACCTCGCCTTGTTTTCTCCCATACGAAACACAAACACCCCAGTGAATAACATATAAGGACAAACGCCTACATATTGAATCAGACAAAGGTAGCCCTACAATATCCACCTCAAACAGGCTCCCATATCCAACTGTATGTTTACATGAAATGTTACAAAATAATATAAATTCTGACTTCAACACATGACTGAGTTTAATACGTTAATAGGCTAATATAAAGGATTTAAATCTTGATTTGGCTTAAAAACAATAAAGATGTGGCAATCATATTGAATAAAGCCATGATCCATGCTTTGATAATAACTTAAGTACTATAAATATTTTCTTCAAATTTCACACTTTTTTCTCATCTTCTAATTAAACCATATGGCTGTAATGACTTCCTTACATTTCAAGAGCAGTTTTTTTTAAATCTAAAAATTTCAATCCAACACAAAGTTTGAATTACCCAGGTCTTTTGTTTTTGTATAACATTACTGCAGCTCTACCAATTACACAAGATTCAATTGGCTGAATGTTATGTCTTAATGGGTCTCACAGTTACTACATTATGCCCCTGAGTGGGAATCCAAGATATGTGCTTCAGATGAAAAACAATTTAAACATAGACAGAAACATTATATCAATGCTGATAGCCTTAAATCTGTATTTCCCTGCAAGGGGATGCAAATCACATCATTTACACATTCATTTTCTCTATCTGTCCCACTGCATGAACGTGGTATTATTGTCCTTTTCCAGTCTTCCACATCACTTTATGTTGGAAGAAGCACAGCTCCAATTGTATCTTTTAACACCCATTATATTTTAGAGTTTTATTCTACATTTTAGTCTGGTATCTTGTTTCAGCAGACAGAGAGTACTTCAGTCACTGCTGCATATTGACTCTCAATTTGAGCTCTGGTCATTAATAATGCCGACCACTGTGCAGCCTTGATGAGAACAATTTCCTATCCTGAAACATGTGCAAAAATATTTGTAGTCGCAGCACTGATATGATATTTGTCAGACTTTGGTCTAGGCTCTGGTCTTGCATGGGCAGAGGAAAAGGGCAGTTCAATATGAATGAGATTTTGGATTGTTCTATTTTTTGCTTGACTCCAGTTTGATCAATAAGCAGGTACTAACCTAATAGAATCTAAGAGCAAACGAGGGACGAGTAAGGGCCAGTGATAAGACCTAAAGCCTTGGAAAGGGGGAAAATGCATTTTGAAGGTCAACAAGAAAGAGGTTTGGTAAATAGATCTTAAAGGAGGTAAGAGGGCAAGTGATCCTCAATGCTAATATTTTACCATCATTCCCAAGCTGAAAAGATTTAGCTACCAAAACCAAAGAATACAAAGGCAGCTAATATACCTGACCAGACCAACAAAGCATAACATTTCACATACTGTCAGGCTCATTGAGACTAATTTCATTATATCAGTTTAGCCTTTATGCCTTTTCTTTTGCTTGAGTGAATCTATTGATTTGTGTCACTGAGGCACTATAGGCCTCACACTGCAAGGCTGTAAGTTGCTGTCCTTTCAGCACCACTCAGAAAAATAGCAGTAGGGTTAGACAGAGAGGGGTGGAACTGCACGGAGCAGCAGAGAGCAGGAAAAAAGATTCTCAAAATGTTCCTCTTTTCCACTGAGGTGTGACTTACATCAACACCTGAGGCCTGTCTGTGCCAGCCATCCAACAAGCAACACTGGAGCCTGCGCACACTCTCAAATTAATAGAACATAAGTCATCCATCCGCACCAACAAGCCTGCATTATCCTACTAACAATCTTAAGAAGTCACACTGTTAGGGAAGTCTGGGTTTTCCAAAGTGATGGCATGATAACATGAAGAAAGGGTAGCTCACCAGCTGAATGACCACGGTTGGTGGCATCGTGGTCACTGTCCCCTTGTTCGCTGTCTCCATGACCGCTGTCTTTGGAGCTGACAATGTCTGCCTCTTGGAAAGCCGAACTGAAAGGAAAAAGGGAAATGAGGGAAAAGTGGAAGGAAGAGAGAACAGAAGAGAGAGAGAGACAATATTAGAATGGTAAATGGGGGAGGATTAAATGAGGGGCAGACATGAGAGAAAGAAGGGGAGAATCCGAAATCAACACCACATTAATACAGTCACGGTGGCCGTCAAGTCTCTAAATTGGATGTTACACATGGCATGTAATGAAATCCAGCATTAGAGCTTTAATAGGCGCTGCTCTGTCAGTTATGGGACCAATGCCAAATTGTAGATGAACGTTATGGATACATTGGGAGCCATGCTGCCTCTCAGAGCCACAATTAACATTGCAGAATATACGGGATTCACCCTGATGGGTGTAATTTTCTTTTTTATTGATATGTGAATAGGCTGTGGTTCCATGAGGCCTATTGAACATTGTGGGTCCTCTGAGGGATAACAATGTGGCTTACTAGAATTTGCACATTAGTAATAATAAGGAGTGTGTATGTGTGCGTGAGTGTGGGTTTTACCTGTTGACACGCCTTGGTCTGTCTACCAGGTAGCTGAGCTCGGCTCGTTGGTGTTTTGTCTGGAAGACATGTAAACACATATCAAACTATATTTCTCATGGCAGAGGAAGACATTGTTCAATACTGTTGAGTCGATTTTGCATTTGATCAGGGCTGTTCCTGGTCATTTAAAAGCCTCAGGCAAAGGCAAGTAAGAGGCCCTACAATTTAAGCTAAAGCAATAGTGTGTGATCAACAAATTTTAAGACCTTGTTTAGGGCTTTTCCAGTGTTGACTTAATACCCTTTAGTCTATTTTTAACGGGAGGGTGTGAACTTTTGTACTGCACAAACATATTGTCAATGTTTAGACAAGTAGGTGAAATTAGAAAATAGTGGCAAAGCCCTTCTAACTTATTTGTGAAATGAATAACTGGCCTTGATAAGCAATAAAGTCAGTGGAATCTGTGAGAAACTTGTGAAGCTTTAGTTCAAAATAAGACTGTGTAGAAATCTACCTGCAACTGTTTAAACCAATATAGACACTTCTGTTTAAATCGTGCAAACAAGACAGCAACATTAAATCAAACTAAAAACATGTCATGATTTCTTAAAGAAATTTCAGCTGCATAATTATGTTTGATGCATACCTACAATGACTTTTCTGAAGTCCTTTGTAACACAGGGCCCCTATGAATGTTTCTATCACTGAACAACCTTTGTTCATGGTGCTGCCGTGCTAGGTCGTGCACAGAATATTTAACGCACAGGAAAGGCAAGGCTGTGACTGGCTGTCTGGCTTTACTCCAGCCTCACTGCAATCAACAAAAAGCCCCTACGCCGCAGCTCCCCGTGCACGACACACTGGGTATAGTGTGGATGTCAAGTTACTCTTCCCCTGCCATCTCCAATAACCTAACATGATATAGTTACATAAACCAACACAGGAAGGAGGGCAGGTTCATCATTTCTGATGATGCTGCCAAATTATCTTACAAGCAAAGACATGCTGTCTTTGGGGATGTCTAGAAAATGAATGCATATTCTGTTTGAAATAGCAGACCTCTGAATAAACATATCTAAGAAAAAAGAAAAGTATGTGTCAACTTTTGATTTAATAACAAACTCTTAATGCTACAATTCCTACACTGCCAGATTTTTTGTACACATATAACATAGCAAACTGGCATTTACATAAAGGGCCTTTTATGATATAAAAATTATACACAGAGACAATTTGTGGCCTCTTTGTCATGCTCTAATAGAGACTGTGCTGCCTGTGCCACTTTTAGATACATACTTTGATATTCAGCTGTTTATTCCTGAAGAATCTTCCAAATTAAATTAACCCTTAAAAGTTTGCCTGATGCATGAAGTAAAGATTGAAGTTTAGTGTAGCTCCTGGCGACAGACGCAGATTCAGGGACCTCTTACCTCATTAGACAGAATACTGCCATTGGATATGATGTCCGGCTGTTGGTCACTGTAACCTGTGACTATGGCACCGCAGGGGTTGGTGTGATCTGTGTCAGTGCTGCGGGAGGGGCTGCATGGTTTGAGGAACATCAGGTCCGTTTTTGCGGACTCCGGAGTCAAACACACCTGGTAGCAGTAGGAATTCTGGTTCTGGTGGTGGTGAGAGCCGAAGCCCCCTCCTACGCCACCCACACCAGATTCCTCCACAGGCACCTGCCCCACAGGGCCGACCCCTGACGTCACGTTAGTGCTCTGAACTAACATGATGTCAGATTTGCTCAGCTTCTTCTGTTTCCGGCCACGACCCCCTCTACTACAGCAGGAGCCGCAGCAGAGACAGCAGTCACCAGCCATCAGGCACGTGTACAGGTTGAGCTTTTTGTCCTTTTGGCAGCGCACGGCCAGCACAATCATAGCCAAAAGAAAGATAAAAGACACGGAGCCCAGGGCGATGATGAGAATGAGGGTGAGGTCAAGGGAGGTCTCTTTTGCCCTGGAGGCTGATCCACGATCCCCACTGCGGCCTTCAACCACACTGTCCACCAGAATGACATTCACACTGGCTGAGGAGGAGAGAGGGGGCTGCCCGTGGTCCCTCACTTCGATCAGCAGGTCGTAGAAGCCCTGCGGGTCCCGCTTTGGAGAAATCCTACGGGCTGTCCTCAGCTCCCCTGTCCTCCAGTCCATGCGGAACATTCCCATCTCGTTGCCCCGCAGGATGCTGTATGAAAGTCGTGCGTTCTCGCCATCATCTGAATCCATAGCGACAATGCGCGTCACCAAGTAGCCAGGCTCGGCGGAACGCGGCAGGTGCTCTTTAGCTGTGCCGTTTTTACCGATGGGGGCTATTACAGTAGGAGCGTTGTCATTTTGGTCTACGATGATCACATTTACAGTGGCGTTAGAGAAAAGCTCGGCTGCACCAGAGTCTTTAGCTTGCACCATAAAGCTGAACTCTTTGAGCTGTTCATAATCAAAAGAGCGCAGCGCGTAAAGGTAGCCAGTGTCCTGGTTAATAGACACATACGTGTCCACAGACATGCCCTGTATGTCACACTCCAGTATGGAGTAGGTAATAAGAGCGTTCTGTCCTACATCGGGGTCCAAAGCACTCACTGCGTGAATGAAAGCACCTGGCACATTATTCTCGGTCACATACACATCATAAACAGCCTGCGTAAAACGGGGCGCGTTATCGTTCTCATCCGAGACATGCACTTTTATGGACTTACTAGTTGCGAGGGACGGCTGCCCCTTATCTTTGGCCACCACAGTGATGGTGTAAGAATCTGTGTTCTCTCTGTCCAGCGGTCCATCAGTGACGATGGTGTAGTAATTCTTAAAGGATGATTTCAGCTTGAAAGGAACATCTCCCAATATTTCACAGCTCATATGTCCATTCTCTCCAGAGTCCCGGTCTGAGACACTAAAAAGTGCGATAACAGTGCCCGGGGCGTCCTGCTCACTCACAGATTCTGTCACAGTGCTAAAACCAATTTCTGGCGTGTTGTCATTGACGTCCACAAGTTTAACCAGCACTTTGCAGTGAGCGGGGACCGCGTTAGCCCCCAGATCTTTAGCCTGCACATAAATCTGGTGCGTGCTGCTCTCCTCATAGTCCACCTCACCTGCGACCTCTATCCTCCCTGTTCTCGCATCAATATTGAATAAGTCCTTTATCCGCGGGGTGTTGTGGCTGCTGAAGGAGTAAACTATTTCCCCGTTTTGTCCCTCGTCAACATCAGTGGCATTGAGCTGTATAACCAAAGTGCCAACAGGAGAGTTTTCCCGCAGGTTGACAGAATAAACCGTCTGGTCAAAGGTGGGCGCGTTATCGTTAGAGTCCAAAACTTTTACGACCAGGAGAGCCGTGCCGGTGCGCTGCGGGATACCTCCATCCACAGCGGTCAGCACGTAGCGATGCACCGCCTGCTGCTCTCTGTCCAGAGACTTCTCCAGCACCAGCTCCGCAAACTTGTTCCCGTCGCTCTGCGTCTGCACATCCAGGTAAAAATAATTATTGTTGGTTATGGCATATGTGCTCAGCGCGTTAGTGCCCACGTCGGGGTCGAAGGCATTTTCCACCGGGAAGCGGGTCCCGGGAATTGCACTCTCCGATATTTCCACGGAAATGTCCGTTTCGGGAAAGCTGGGTGGATTGTCGTTGATATCCATCACTTCAATTTCGACGCGAAAGAGCTCCAGTGGATTCTCCAGGAACACCTCCAGATGCAATAAGCACGGGATTGTCTGTTTGCAGATTTCTTCCCGGTCAATCTTTTCCTTCACCAAAAGCGCACCGTTCTCTAAATTTACCTCCAGATAAGGTGTTCTTGAACTAGGCACCGTCTGAAAGCGGCGAGCTGAAAGTTTAGTTATGTCCAGCCCCAAATCCTCTGCAATATTCCCAACCACAGAGCCAGGTTCTTGCTCCTCCGGCACGGAGTAGTGCAGCTGAGAGGCAGCTCCATCCAAGATGGAGAGCAGGAATAAAAAACAGATCATCTCCTCACCCTTTCACAAAGTGCACTTGAAGATCAAAGAGAGAAAAAAGTATTAATCCTTTCTCTTACAGGCAATGAGCATTTTCCATTTGCTCTCTCTGCATGAAGGCAGTGAAATAAACAGCAACAGGGCTGTCCGCTTGTGGAACTCCTCTCCGATGCCTTGGGTTAGTGAAACATCGTGTCGTTTCAGCTTTAAGAAACACGGCCATTTGATCATCCGAGCTTCTCTGCTTTAATCAATTCTGCACCGATCTTTAAGTTTTGGCGTCAGCGGACACATGCAGGTTGGAGCCAGGACGCCTGAGCGCCTCTCTGTGTCCCCCTTTTTCTCTTAAAGTCTCACAACATATTCCACAAAAGAAGTGAAAAGAAAAAAAAAACTCTTTGAAACCATAACAATTTCAGCTCCTGATTAAAAACAGACGAATTACAGGACTTTCTCTCTCTCTATCTCACTCTGTGTGGATGTAATCACTGCGCCTAAGCGCTCAAAGCGGATGATGTTCTCAGCTCGGCTTCTCTAAGGCGAGTGAGAGCAGCGGGGTTGGTTTTGCGCACAGCTCCTTTCCCCACCAGCCAATGGTGTGCTCAAACACCGGGTATAATGGTACCTGATTGGGGCTCTGCAACGCCAGCCAGAGCACATATCGGGCCCTTATAACAAAACCAGTCAAGTGCCTCTGCGCTCCTCTCCTCTTTCCCCTGCTCCAGGCACAGCCTCACTTTAGAAAGGAAATTAAATGTTTTACACATCCAATGAGTTGAGTAAGTCGAATAACAGTGGGTGTCAGTTGCATTTTAGGAGCAGTGAGTGTTTTATCATTGTTGGTGCTAATGAAATTCTTTTTTCTCCAATCATTTTATTTGGAAAATTTCCATATTTATCACAATATGTCCCGTTAAGGTCTAAGATAAATGAGTCCCATTTAAAGAGCACGATCAGCCTTGGTTCGCCCTTGACGTAATAACTTCTATAATTTGATATGAAAGCTCTGTTCTGATACCAAAGTATGAGTCACAGTGTAGTAAAGGTTGCTCAGAGCCAAAGACCAGCATTTAAAAAGTCTGCGCAAGTGTAAAGACAGCTCGTGACGAAATACCCTACCGTGCCATGGCCTCTCTCTCTCTCCCTCTCTTTCTCTCTCCTTAAGCATCCAGGCACTCAGAAAACATTTTAATAAAGTAATATCTCCAGTGTAGTTTTGAACTAAGCAACAGTGTGACGCAGAGCTCCATCAGAGCACTATCACACATGGCTTACTTTAATTCTGACTAATGAAGCGTTATACTTTAGTCCCACCGTGTTGCAAATCGCCTGAAGCCTATTAGTTCCCCCATCTTCACATTCTTATCATTAACCCCTTAACATGCTGGCCTTAACTGGAATGCAGTTGCGTCATGTGCTAATTTAATTCCGAATGCACATTAGGCTATATGCAAATGAAATAGTTGTGAAGGAGACTCTGATCGTGGGGGTCTCGCAGCTCGCACACTGTTTAGAGGATGATGACAAAAAGAAGAGAAAGAGCGTAATTGAAGTTAATTAGCATAAGTCTCTAATTCTGTATGTAATAGACGGAGCGCAACAATATCGGCTGTAATGCAAAGCGACGTGTCCATTGTGCAGTGGATTAAAAAGCGAGTGATACGCGATTCTGCATCTCGCCATACAAATCAGAAGAAACAAAGAGGAGACGTTAGATGAATTTGAAGCCATGCCTGAGCCAGAGCCGTGTGACTGAATCAAGCTGACACTGGAGTCGGATGAGTGAGCGGAGCGCAGTGCAGCTCCTCTCTCTCTCCCTCCTCTGCTCGTCTCTGCCCGGCTGTTCCAGAGACCAATGTCGCCCCCTCGTGTCTGAGTCTGGGCATTGAATTTCCTGGAAATGAGGAGAGACACTTGACACCTATTTCCAATTTAATAGTCAATTTTCTTCTGATAAACATCACCTACAACAAAATAAAAAAATATCTGTGCTATAATATCAATCTATCTATTTTATTGAGGTTAGCTTTTAAAAGAAAAACGTTGCATATGAAGTGATAGGTAATATCAAACAGGTCATGTGTTGTCACAAAAAAGAGTTTTTTGATTCAAACAAGAAAAGTGTATTATGACCTCCAGTTTGTCCAAGTCCTCCACACACACACTGTCATATGAGTTTCTGTTATTTAAGGAAGTATTTTTCTCTCACATTTAAGCCTTTCATGCATGAATTATTAAATCCAAATGACAACTCTTTAAAATGTTTGGTTTTATTTTCAAACACGTTAAAAACCATAGTCATCGTTTTCAGTGTTACAATATCACGATATGGTCAAAATGTGCTATTAAAGTATTTATATGAAACTTGAGACAGAGGTTTGGGAATTTACCACCTGGTAGATGAACATGGTACTACAACCTAAAGGATAACATTCATCCCAGATACAGTTGCAGGAAAAAGTATGTGAACCCTTTGGGATAACTTGGATTTCTGCATAAATTGGTCATAAAATATGGTCAGGGCAGCTTTAACCAACACACCCTATCTAATCACATTGATTGGACTCCAGGTTGGATGATTCCTGGCTCCAATTAGCTATTGGAGAAGTAATAAGCCTAGGGGTTCACATACTTTTTCCACCCTTAACTGTGAATGTTTACATGTTGTATTCAATAAAAACATGAAAACTTATATATTTTTTGTGTGCCATTAGCTTAAACAGACTGTGATTGTCTAGTGGTGTGACTTTGATGAAGATCAGAACATAATTTATGACCAATTTAAGCAGAAACCCAGGTAATCCCAAAGGGTTCACATACTTTTTCCTGCAACTGTATAGTGGACACCATGCATGGAGAGGTTAAATTGTATCACGTCTCTTCCTGCTGTAGATTATTTGGGGTCTATTTCCAACCCCCTAATTCCAATCAGCATAGAGCGTGTAAAATGTCATCTTTCAAACACAGCTTTCAAACTGGGCAAATATGTCTGTATATGTGTCTCAGTAGTTCTTGCTTTTTTCACAAAGTTACTGAGCAGGTCTCCATTTGTTTTTTGTTTTTTTTTCTGAGATCACTGTGTATTCACATTGTGAATTTACATTTCAAAGGTATTTTGTTGAATTTGATTTTTTTCTCTGTTCAAACTTTATTTAAAGTTTAAAAAGTGTTCCAGACTATATTAATCCATTTTACGTTTATTCTTCTTAATGGAGTATCATTTGGTCGGACTTTATGTGAACTCATTCTTGATTAATCATCTTTGAATATTCTAGTATGGGAACATTTTTTAAAGTTAATTTTGTTGCTGAACACCCCCAAACTCTTTTAGAACACTGAGAAAGAAAACAATAAAAATGGACCAAAATAGTCTAACGATTAGCACTGTTAATGAAGTACATTTGCCTTGGGAAAGTACATGATTAAAGCACTGATAATTTGGTAACACATTCATCAAAAACATGCTATTTATGACACAGGAGCACCCAGTTAACTTTGTTTAGTTGTCAGAGTAATATGGCTTTATATGCAGTTATGTTATTTTGACTTCCCATGTCATGCAGATATGAAAAAACAGGCATAATGACAACTATTCAACAAGTACAACAGTGAAATGACAAAGTAATCTCCTAACAAGGTGTACAGTGTTATCATTTCACCAAAAAGAGTATAATAAGATGTGAAGATCTGTTTTAATGTTTCTAGTCCAAGGCTTGCATTTTTAAAGCACCAAAGGTCATTTAATCGGTTCAGTCCACAGTTTCAGCAGATGTAGATGTAGTCATGAGCAAGACACTTACCCAGACAACCCAAGGTGCCAAGTATGTTTATAGATTAAATTAGACTGCTACTCCTATAAACCTGAGAGTTGTCAGTGTCTGCCAAAAACCAAAGACAGCTGTAATATGAAGCAAGAAGTTCCTTCATAAACAGATCTGTTTGTATTTAACATTTGGTTTTAAAATACACAATATAAACACAATCTAAAAATATAAAAATATAACACTGCAACATTCAGGTTATGAGGAAAGAATTTTCAGGTTCACAAAGTACAACAAATGAGCCAACTCTGCACTGATGTTTTGATCAGGCATCTGCAAAGCCATACACATTTCCTCTTCTGACATAAATCTCAATAAATGTGCTGTATTTGTGACAATGTAAATTCCTTTCTTGAACATTAATCTATCTAAGAGAAATGATAAATTCTTACAAATCGGAAAGGGAGCTTAGTAGAATGATAGACTGTCACCAGTGAAGTTAACACGACTGTGACCTTTGCACTGCAGATAAATATGAAAAATAAAGCCAGCACATGAATAAAATACTTGTTTGTTTTATGTTAATTTCAAAGCTAATATCAAGTATTTATTTAGCCAGGTTTACATGCAGACTTTTTTCCATTCTGATTAAAATCATTCTGATTGAAGATTTCAGGTGAACTGTTTACATGTGACGTGATCAATTCCGATCTGCTGTTCACATGTGCCACAACATTTAATCAGAACAGCTGTTTTACAGACATGTGATATGTGCAGATCTATTTAAACATCATATGATTTATCAAAGATGGCGGTAAGTAGGTGTTTTATTGAATTCTTTGAGGGCTGTGCTGTTTGGCCTTATAATAGCCAGCCTTCAGAGTTTTCCAGCGGTTCTTAATTTGTTCGACGTTTTGGTCTATCCCGACTTTGCTGAGTTTTTTGTGGACTTTTTTAATTAGTTCAGTATTTATTGTTTTCCCACCATCTAAACGTGCAATAATGTTTAGTTCTTTGAGAGTTTGTATTAAAAACAAACTCTCCGATGCAGACCAGTGCTGTGTGCTCTGTTTGGAAGCCGCCATGTTTCAAAGTGAGTAAACGTCACTGCTCGTTTACGTCCAGACTGAGCATGTGCAGACAGAACCCAGCCTGACAACTTTCCGATTCACCGTTTACATGACAGGATTTTACTTTTAATCGGTCTCGGAAAAGGAATATACTACCCCTGTGCAAGCGAATGAAACTCCATTCCGATTTAGCCTGTTTATTCTGATTGAGGTGTTTATGGAGTATTTTTATTCGGTTTGGGCTTCTAACCCAAGTCTAATTGGAATATAAGGCTCCATGTAAATATATTGTCATGTCATTCATATTCATTTATTTATTTTTTATTCATTCTAAATGACTTCTCACAGCTCTCGTCGTTGAGGTCCACCAGGGGTCATCTGCCCACACTTCAGAGAGGCAGTTTGTTATGGCAAAACTCAATGACTTTAACAAAGTAGCTTCCATCATTGCTGAGTAGATGTGGTGTAAATAGGTGAACTTGACCTGAAGTAGAAATTACTAGAAGGTCTTGAAAGTTGTTATCATGCACTATTTATCGTGGTGGCTTCCACTGTTTGGAGTCCACTCTCACAAGTGATGTTAAATGGCTGCAGTAGTCTTTTTTTTTAACAAATATTCCTCACATTAATACACCCTACACAAATATGACATCTTATCATCCTCTCCTCTTAAGCAGAACTGGATTTTTAAGTAGAAGGGCTTTAAGAATCATAATCCATGGGAAGATATGAGGGAAGAGAACAACACGACTATCATGCAAAGCACTGCTTGTGATAGTTCCTGATCGTCCCTGTGCATTACTTGATCTTTGTCTGGCCTGATCTGTGACTGACTTTGATACGGATTTCATAAAGTCCCCTTATCCATTTCCATTTCTGAAATCACAGAGTGTATTATAATTTTTAAAGGTGTACTGGTGTTAAGCACAGATGTTGCTAAAAACATCAGCAATGTTAGCTATCAGTTTGTCAACAGACTGACACTGGCAGAAAGCAGCATTAAGTGACCAAAGAAGCCTGGCAAGCATAATCACATCACTCAGTACTTAACTCCAAACACTGATTAGAGCTGGAAGAAACAACACTCTGTGAAATCAGATATCTTAACACATCAACTCACAGAAGCACCGTTGATGTAAATGTTGATGAAAGTGCAAAAGAGATGAGATTAGAGGAAGGTAATTCACTGAAAAATATCAAACTTAATTTAGCGCTGCTCAGTTTCTAAGTAATCAGGGACTAAAAAAGAAATCTAATAAATACACAGCAGTGACATTTGCCTCTCAGAGTAAGAAAGTAAACCTTCAGATCAAGATAAACTTTGAGGTGAGAAATTTACCCTTGATGCGCATGAAAAAGACAGCATTCAACGTCATTCACATTAAACAGAGCACTCTATATATCAAACAATAATTCCAGTATAAATAAATCTACAACTACTGTAGGAAATATAAAGAAATGTTGTTGTTTTTTTAATCTGCTAAAATAATTTAAAAATCTGAAAATATAATTGGTATTCAAAATGTATTGACATACGCTGACATTGGCTGTTAACATTGGCAAAATACTTTTTAAAATAAAGCCGCTGGTCATCCCCTAAACACTAAATAGTGTCAGAATTAAAAGGGTTTTTTTTTACTTTGAGTTTTCTTTGTGATTTTCAATGTTGAAGTCACAAACTAATGATAATAATTTCACCACCAGGCAGGTAGCTGTATTCTAGAAACTAGTGTTGTGTTACTCAAGACCAGTCTTCACATTTTAAAGGTCTTGGTCTTGTCTCAGTCTCGGACTGGCTGGACGAGGGATTTTCCGTCAAGACAGATCAAGACCAGCACTGATCTGCTGTTCTTCAACTTCATTAATGTGACTAAGGAGGAACACTTGGTAAAATAACAAAATACTTCAATTCATGTGTTATTTCCCCCTGTGATGACTGCATGCTTTCTGGTGTTGTGACTGTTACTGTTCAACCTTGTCATGGTCTTTAAGGGCGTTTTCACATTAGGTCCACTTGTTTCGAACCGTGCTGCGGCGCGGTTTGCCATGGGTTCGCCCCCCTCCCCCTCCCCCACTGGCTTTCATTCACACTGACGACATCGAACCGTGCCAGGACCCACTTGTGTATTTACTCAGTTTGAAACAACAGGGGGCGATATGCACGTAACTGGTTCCCAAACCTGCTACGGAGGAGAGCAAAGAAGAGGCTACCATGGTAACCATTTCCTACACCAGACAACCAGTGTTTAGGTTTCACTCGCTTCTACATTTTTCTTCAAGTGTGTTTTTTTATCGTGTTTGAGACAGCATCAGCGACCTTCTGGACCCTCGTAACTCATCGTAATCCTCAACCAGAATAAACAAAATCGACAAATTGAGTAAGCAAAAGATTCAACCACGGGATTAACAGGAAGTAATGCATCAAAAGTAGATCGGTTCGGACCACTTTGTTTCACACCCGTGAAACTGCACCAAATGTAGGGAGATGGAGAGGATCGAGACCACCTCTTCATGGAGGTCTCGGACCGGCTGATTTGGTGCGCACCAAAGTGCGGTGGTTGCATTCACATGCTAACGTACCAAACCCTGGGCCAGAACTTCTTTGGTGCGCACTAAATGTGGTTGGTGTGTAAACAAGTCAAGTCTTGGTCTCGGATAGTGTTGTCTTGAGCACAACACTAATAGAAACACAGAAGTTTTCTGACAGGGTAATGAAATGGCTGCTCGTGGGTAAGAGCACTCTGATTCTGATTGGTTGGTCTGTGAACCAAACAGAGAGCTTACAGAGCAGTTATGGGAAAATAGATAACAATAAGCTAAAAGTACAGCAACAAAAAGACATCATAATGTATGGCTTAGCAGGGCTTTTTGTAAATATTAAAATATATATATTAATAATAATAAAATAAAAAACAGTGCTGTTTGCCATGGGAATCTTTAACTCTTTGAGAAATAAATGGGGTGGGCACGCACATCTTATGTAGGGTGCTGGATCCAAAAGATTCCAAACATTATCAAACAGTGACGTTATGAGTGTAACCGCTCTTCCTCAGAGGTCCTCAGACCTCAGACGAAACGTCACTGTTTGATAATTAATAAAAACTTCAAGGGAGCTACTTTTTGGTGTGCGGATCTCCTTTTACATGTTTCATGTCAATCTTTAACTTTTTGCAATGGCACAGCAACAGCTGTAAGTGTGTGTATAACTGTGTCAGTAAAACCATGTTGGCCTGTCTTTGAGTAGTATGTTCAAAAGTATTGTACAGGACAGTTTACCTCCATAAAATCCATAAATCAGTATATTGCCTTGGAGAAGACGTCACTGTTGTATCACAGCAGTTTTTATTTTACTGGTGTTAAAAAGCAACATAATTACATAGAGATAAAAATGATGCACCTTACATATCAAATTAAAAAGAAGAACATCTTTTTGAGCCATCAGATGCCAGTGACAGAATGCAAAAAAATGGACTATATACTTTAAACTATTTACAATTCTATACATTAAAAGTCAGGTGATGAATCAATGATATATCATGAAAGCCAAAAAGATGTTAAAAATGAGTTTCATGGTAAATATGTCTTTGTTTAGGTCTTTAGTAAGAACAAATTAGCCTTAATTACACCTAAACACAAATATTTTAACAATGGATTCCAAAATGCGACAACACTGTTACCTTTTAAAATGTTTCACCAAGCATCACATCAGTCCTTAGCACAAAAACACACCTGAAAAATCTCACGGTTTATGGTCACAGGCCAATTACAAAATGTCATGCATCAAAGGTTTATGTACCTTTAGTCATTAATTGGAATATGCACTTTTTTTTTTTTTTTTACTGAAAACTACACAGAAATGTTGGTTCATTGTTAGTGTTTGGTTTAGGGCTGACTGAAGCTATTTTGACACCTTTGACAAGTTGATGAATTGGTGCCCAAAACCAGCTCTGTAACTTATTATTCAGTAAAAGTGTGACAATCGGATTTGAATTTTTTTTTAAATTACATTGTTGCTCTTATTGAGACTCAGCAGGTGTTACTAGGGGTCAAAGGATATCTCTGAAGAATTTCTAAATCAAAACCTTTATCTTAAAACCATTTCATGCATTGCAAAGCATCCAGATGGTCCAGAACTCTGTGATATTACGTAACCACAAACTACAGCTAACTAACTTTCTTCCACAAGTAGGCTTTGCCAAAAAAACCCATCAGCGCTGTGGGTAAAACATGAAAATAGTCTACTGGTCTGGATTTGGACTGAAGCTAGACAAACAATTAACTTAATTATAGTGAGATTATGACTTATCTGTACGATAGATAGAACGATAGACAGAATGATAGATAGACAGATAGATAGAACGATAGACAGAATGATAGATAGACAGATAGATAGATAGATAGATAGATAGATAGATAGATAGATAGATAGATAGATAGATCAAAACTTTACTTCGTTAAAGATGAAATTGCAGTGTCTTTTTGAGAATTTAATTGTGTTATTGTTATAACAGAACAAAACTGTTTCCACCTGAATCTGAAACTATTGTAATGTATTCTCATTCATTTTGTTTTCTCCTTTTCAGGGTCATCAAAAAGAGAAAACTGATCTGTGAGCTTAACAAGCTGATGCTGAAAATGGATGATTGTGCCCCTAGCCTAAAGTGACTGTGTGTGATCAGTGTCTGTCCCAGACAGCTGCAAGGGGACTCCCTGTCCTGAAAGCCATTACTCAGTTTGATGGATGGAAGGATAGCAGAACGAAAGACAGAAAGAAAAGCAAGGCAAGTTAGAGGGGGGAAAGGAAGGAGAGAGGGGGTTCAAAAAAAGCAGTAGACAGTAGATTAGGACAGGATGAGTTCGAGGGCATGGTGAAGCAGCAGCATGGATAGGGGAACATGGGCCTCAGGAGTGTAAAAGTGGGCTTAGTGGAGGCAAGGGAAAAGGGGGACGAGAGATAGCGACCTGGGATCATGACAGCAGTGAGTAGTGCAGATAAGAAATGGGGCAGCAGAGAGAGGAGGAAAAGAAAATGAAACCGATGCTACTTAAGTTGGCTGGTTTATTTTCATAGAGAGATTGGTTCCCGTCATCATATTTTTCAGCCCGTACATCTTTGCAGAAATCATCAAGTATATAGCCATAAAGTGCTTGCATCATTTATTGAAATGAAAAACCAAAACTTCACAGACATGCTCCAACCAAACAGACTCCACATCCTTTATAGAGAGCAAGTCATAACAAGTAGCATCAAAATCATCATCCAGGTACCCATTTTCTCAAAGGACCCCTTACAGGCCTGTAGCCAAGAATGGGCTACAGGCCTGTTTTAACATGATTTGATTATATGTCCTTGGTAAAGCTAAAACGTTTATGGTATTTATAAAAGCACCAGGCAATTATATCTATATTTATTTTAAGGGCAACATAAAATGAAGAGCCTTTTTATCATGATAGTCTGTTCTAAATCTGGGCACATGTGGCCTACAATGAGTCATTACAATTGTACCTGGTCCCAGGGAAGGCACAGAGAAAAGTTGGGATAGTTCTTAGGGCCCATGAACAACCGAGGCCTTAAGGGTATCAGGGTTAACAATTTATTCCAACAACACTGATATCTTTCCATGGGACCATGTTTTTTTGTTTCCCCTCTTAAGTCAAGGACATTTTATAGTCATTTATTGGTACACTTTTGGAACAGAGAGCTGAGATTAAAAGGAAGTTAACCGGAATGAAAGAACATTTAATACTGAACCTTTGAGAGAGAATGTTTTAAGGTGTGTGCTGAGCTATAATGCAACAGTCAGAAGAAGACTGAAAAAAATAGTTTGCTTTTTTAAATTACTTTTGTCCTGCAACCTTTGGATGGATGGTCTGATGACTCTGGGACCAGAGGATCTCCTGAACCTCTGAATCCTGAAGGGCGGAGAGATGAGTTTTCCACTGCTGCTGCTTCTCTGTCCCCCCAGGATGTTGTGGAGGGGATGGTTACCATCGTCCTGGATCACCTGCCTTATGTTGGATGCACGTTTCTCCATCACAGTCCCAAGTCAGTCCCAACTCCTGTCAAGCACAGAACCAGCCTTCTTTACCAGCCTGTCCAGCCTCCTGATGTTCCTATCAGTCATTCTGCCACCCCAGCAAACTATAGCAGAGCAGAACACTAGATCCAAGACTGACAGAACATGTGCAGTATTTCACTGCATACGTCAAAAGACCTGAGCCTCCACAGGATTTGTATCCCTTCAATGACCTCCACCTTCGCTGCTATTGTTATGTTATTTGGGTTACCATGGAAGGAAAGTGATGGTGCATCCTGAAGCAGGAGGAGTTGAGGTACACAGATTTAAGGCATGTTTAAACAACAAGTAATGCACTTTAACAGAGCTTTGTTACTTCTGTGTGGCGTAATGTTTCCCTGATAGTAGTCTTAGGGACCCATCACAGTTTTTCAATATATTTAGTTTCTTACCCATTTGCTACTGAGAAGGTGTTTAAGAGGCTGGCAGAGCTTTTAAGCTTAGGGATAACATCCCCATTCAAAGTAATTAGGCTGGAGCCCCTGAGATGTTTAAAAGTTATGGAGTTTTCATTGGTTGTGCTGAGAGTCTCAACTCTGTGAACAAAATAGTCTTTTCCAAAGACAGCATACCCTTTTTCTGAAGATTTCAAATTTAACCATTTTAAAGCTTGTTTGTAATCAAGGTGACTAATTAAGATTACAAAGTTTAGCAATTACATTGACAGGTACAGGAATCCATTTTTCTGTGCAGCATGCGGGAATTTGTAGAAGGTAGGCACCTTCCTCAATGACTTTTGCAGGTTAGATGATGATATCAGAATCAAATGATTCTTTTGTGATCTTTACGTTTCTTCCCTGTGCAATTTCTTTCTCATGTACGTACCTGCAGTTTGTTATTAAGAGAACAATTTAAAATACCAACTGTGCATAGTCTAAGGAAGAGTAAAGGTACAGTATCAGCATTAAGGGTTTGTCCCTATTCTACCTTTAGCCCGTGCCTTGCCCCTTACCCCTTGGTTTTGCGTGTTCACATCCAGTGCATAGATGTCACAATTTGCCACTCGGCTAAGGGGAAGGGATGAGACGAAGGGCTCCACAGCCCTTGAAAAAAGACAGACCAGGACCTCACTTGAAAGGAAGGGGTAAGAGAATTTCCCATCATACATCGCACCCACTGATTAGAAGGCAGGGCGGACACCGAAGGAAGCGCCCTGCCTTCTTATGGGGCAACATTTCTCCTCCTTTTAACTTCAAAAAATAATTGATTGCCTATAAGCCAGCTAAATGTTTTAACTCAACTAAACATGTCTTATAAGGATGGTAAAAATGTTAGATTGTGCTGCATTGCTGTTGTTACACTTAATTCTCTATTTTTGATACTTTCATAGACACATTATATTTTTCAAGAAAAAGATTAGTAGAAGGCTGATTTGATTTTTGATGATGATGATGGGTTTCTAAATATGATACCTCTGTGCCCTTGACATTAAATTGATATGAGCACTATACAATAGATATTAATATTTTTATTGTGCTGTTGAATGTGCTGCCTCTTTAAATAGAACATCAGAGCACAGCCAGGCCATCCCACACACTCACTGACCAAAAGACCCACCTCCTACTCTTACAGGCCCTGAACAACCTCAACCCAGACCTTAATTAGGACTCCTCCAGGGATTATAATGGAGTAGCAGAGTTTGTTTGACTGACATGCTCCACAACCCTATGAAATCTAAAGAGCATTTGATGATAGAAGCAATTGCTGACCTGCTAAAATTTTAGTTCCCTAAAACTGATGACATAAAAAAAAATCTCACTATTATTTCATTTAATAACCTGTGAAAACAATTTCCTCTGGGACAAATAAAGTTATGTATCTATATTTTTATACATAATTTACAGATCCCAAACTTCATGTGGCCTTCAGATTAGCTCAAGAACAGTGCACAGAGAGCTTCATGGATGGGTTCCCATGCAATGACATACATCAACAAGTGCAATGCAAAGTGTCTGATGCAGTGGTGTAAAGCACGCAGCCACTGGACTCTAGAGCAGTGGAGACGCGTTCTCTGGAGTGACCAATCACACTTCTCCATCTGGCAATCTGATGGAAGAGTCTGGGTTTGGTGGTTGCCAGGAGAAGATACTTGTCAGACTGCACAGTGCCCAGTGTAAAGTTTGATGGAAGGGGGATTATGGTGTGGGGGTGTTCTCAGGAGCTGGGCTTGGTCCCTTAGTTCCAGTCAAAGGAACTCTGAATGCTTCAGCACACCAAGACATCTTGGACAACTCCATGCTCCCATCTTTGTGGGAACAGTTTGGAGCTGGCCCCTTCCTCTTCCAACATGACTGAGCACCAGTGCACAAAGCAGGTCCATAAAGACATGGATGACAGAGTCTGGTATGGATGAACTTGACTAGCCTGCACAGAGTCCAGACCTCAACCTAATAGAACACCTTTGGGATGAATTAGAGCGGAGAATAAGAGCCAGGCCTTCTCGTCCAACATCAGTGTGTGACCTCATAAATGAGCTTCTGAAAGAGTGATAAAAAATTCCCATAAACACTCCGAAACCTTGTGGACAGCCTTCCCAGAAGAGCTGAAGCTGCAATAGCTGCAAAAGGTGGACCAACGCCATATTGAACCCTATGGATTAGGAATGGGATATCACTTAAGTTTATATGCGAGTCAAGGCAGGTGAGCGAGTACTTTTGGCAATATAGTATGTATGTGTGTGTATATATATACATATATATATATATATATATATATATATATATATATATATATATATATATATATATATATGTGTGTGTGTGTGTATATATATGTGTATATATATATATATATATATTTACCCTCCTCAATTCTTTATCCTGAAAAAACCTAAGAGAATTCATTATTATCAGTAAGACATTTCTTTTCAGGCGAATGCTGTGAATACTGTCACTCTATAAACAGCTCAATAAGTGATCTGTATCTTTCTCAGCTTGGCCCTTGGCTCTGATGTGCTCCGCTGGGGTCTGTTTGGTTATGCAGTGATTGCCTCCTTCCCTGCCCTCTTTACTTGCTGCCTTCGAGTCTTGCAGCTTTTGCGTACACATAGCTGTATTTGAATCCCCAGACAGTAAACCAATCTATGTGCTCATCTTCGTCTTAGCTGGAACTGATCTCTACTCAGTCTACTGCACTGGCCTTTTCCCAGAGGTCAGGTTAGGCCCCCCATCATATTCCTCCCACTCTCATTTTCTCTCTGTCTCTTTTTCTTGCTTTCTGATAGAAGAAAAGGTTGAATGCGGTTAGAAATGCAAATATAGCAGTTGGTATATATTCAACTATATTGCATTTGTGCATGTTTTACCTGCAGGCTCAAAGTGACGTGCACTTTGCTCGGGAGTGATTGACAGTAAGTGCCCCTTCTTGTCAGAATCTGGGGAAATGCTTAAAAGACTCAGACTGGGGAATTGGTTTCCATCAAATTCCTTTTAAAAATGGATGATTCACCTGAATGACTCAAGAGCCCATCTGTCCCACTTCAGACCTCCTTTGGAAAATTGATGTTTATGTTTAATATCCCTACTTTTCTCCCACTGCAATCTATTTATTCAATAACCTGGCCTCATCCAATTTTGAAATTGTTTTGTTATGTGGTTGGCATAATAAGTTGTGATCGATCTTGAGTATGTTTGTGTGTGTGTGTGCATGTGTGTGTGTGTGATGTTCTGTTTGTGTGTGTGGTCAACAGGCAGCACCTTGAGGCTATACATACAATATCTTCTATACCCCCCATTGGAAGATAAACAGATACAATATTACAACCTGGTACTCCCGCTGCTGTGATTATTGAATGATTCATGGTTTAATAGATGTGCAAACTGGAGCTGTGATAGAACATTTAAGTTAGCAGGTATTTGTTGAGTCTCTTGTTTTTCAGTGCATACAGCCAGAACACAAATGCCCATAGCTCCAAAGTGCCATGTTGAATGAATTATTTTTACATCTGTGGGTTTTTGATGTGTCAATTAAAGCAGTGATGCTGCAGAGGATTTTGTCACTAATGGATCTGCAAGAACATGCACTATTTAATGTAAACCTCATAATCACCCAAGTACAGCCTGCTTTTTTGCTGCTTTAAAGCCTCAAAACTTCTGGCAGTCTATGACAGGCTGTTGTGTGTGTCAACAAAGCGAAAAGAGTTTACTTGCTGATATTATGTCTCATTAGCTCGATGCTCCCCCAAGACAGAGAGGGAGGCACTGAGGTGTTACTGTGGTTTCACTGGTGTTTCTAGCAAACTCTCTTAAATCGGCATCATACAATTAATCCTTTGTTTGAGCTTTCTTGAGCTGAAAACAAGAAAATGTCAAAAAAAAAAAAAAAGCTGAAACTTGGAATTTTTTAGGACAGAGGCAAGCTGAGATAAACTGACCTCAGTTTTGAACCATTTCTTTTGCCCTGGCATTACTCCACAGCTTGGTTGATTTAAATCATGATTTGTGAACTGTGAGCATTTTTATCATTTATGTTGTTTCTGGCTGGTTTGAATTGATTGTCCTTTCCATTACTATGTTTTTCCACGTCCTAGATTGAAAGTTACTTGAATGTGCGCCTTTCACTTGGGAATCTAACAGTGACAACTTCTTGCAGAATACTAAAACTTAGCATTGAATTTTGCTGCAGTATCATTACTTACAAGATCTGCCGAATCTGTATTTGTAGGAGCCATTCTTTTTGTGATTAATATCCATTGAAGATTTTTATATCAGTTAATGTTGGAAAAACATTATCGCTCAAAAATTAGTTATGGGATATCAATTTTTGGACAAATTTAAACTAAGAAGAAAAAAATGCCATGTTCATGTATTTACAGGGTGACTTATTTGGGCATGAATTGGGTCAATAATTGTTATTATTGAAATTATAGAAGGCAGGAGGCACAAGTGGGATGTTGTTTGTCATTGTCTATGGTGGTGCTAATTTGAGCATTATGTTAAATGCCTATGTTGCACATACATGTAGTTTTAAAAAAATGGAATATACTAAGTTAACTCAGAATTAAGTCAACAGCTTCATGAGGACTTTTATTGTGAACACACATCAGAAAGCAGCAACTGGCTGGTTGCCACGATTTCTGTGAGATTTAAAGATAACCTTGTGAAAACTGTCACAACATTATAAATCCAAAGGCTCAGTTAACTGTTTGCGAATGTAATTATTTGAATCTTAACAACAGAATAACAGCTGTGATGACACCTTCCTTATCAGCTGACTGGATCTCGTTTCATGTATGGTGACTGAACAGAGCAAATACAAGTTTCTTTTCTGGTCTCTGAAAGTTGAAGGTCTCTGAAGTTTGCCGAGATCCCACAGCATGACACCACAGACATGATTTAAAAAGGCAACTGCAACAGGATGATTGGCCAGACAGCTTGTGGTAGAAACTAGCTGGAGCTTAAGTAAAGTGGGGTATACACATACAGATTATTGGGCTGTTTTTGTCATGACTTTTCCTCTTCCCAACCAAGGCCAGTAAATACCAGATCATCTAATGTCTGACTATTCTTAAAGATTATCCTGTGGTATGAAGAGAAAAGAAAGAAAAAAAAACATTTACTGGAAAAAAATGACAAGGACAGACAAACCAATAGGAGTTTTGCAACAAATGCGACCCAATGTTAAGAGGTTGAAGTTAAAAACCAAGTCGCTGTTCCATGCAACAGCACAGCTCTTCCCAGGTTTTTACCACAGAAAGAACCACATAATGACAGTATTATCAAACTGTTATAAGAAATATTGGAAATCTTCAAAAAGAATGGAATATGTTTGGCATGACTGTTAAAGGGAAATCTTAGCAAGAATTGCAAAAGAAGACTCACCTTTCAGGTGTGCTCTCAGAAACATCAAAGCTTGCTGCACATCTAAAAAATTAGTTATTTTTTTATTGAAAACAAACACAGGCTGTAAAACAGAAAATGCTCGGCAGCAAAAGACAATTTGAAGTGCACTAGTGAATCTAAATCATGAGACAACTCCATGTGACCAGTGGTAGTTGCATCCTCCTGATCCTTCTAGTGTAATTCAAATCCAAAAAAATAAATTAAATAGTGTAAACTTGTTTGTTTCTGGATCCAGGAAGCTCAGACAACTTTTTGCACTTTTGCAGCGCTGCCCTTTCCTAAACGCAAAACACGCACTGTGCGTAGGGCCCCACGATTAATTGGTGCCCCATTTTGCACAAGGGGGGGCATTCTCTGCTGTCTGATGCAGCCATAACCACATGTGGACCACATGTCTGATATTTTCTACTTGAAGTGTGGCTGTTGTCTGTTAGTTATGCCTTTTTGCAGTGCTGCCAATGTACATGTGAACATTTGATCTTAACACCTCTGAAATCGCTCGGCATATTTGGGCACTCTCTTCTGGGTGTGCTGGTGAGTGTAAAGACGCAGATAGACATGCATCACAGGGACAGTGAGAGATCATCAGTCACCATGTGTGTTTTTTATAATTCAAGTGGAGTCTTGATAGCTCATACGCACTGTTTAGGTGAACACAAAGACTTCAAAACTGAGTCAGCCTTTTGATGAATCAAACTCAACATTCTTTATCAGTCCAGTTCTAACCCTCTACTTTACTCACTCTCTATTTCTTAATGATAAATTCATCCCGAGGGATTGTCCATCTATTATTATTCATGATTTAGAACAATCTTTGAAGGGTCAAGCTTCAAATACAATCTACTAATGCAGCGGTTCTCAACCTGTGAGTGGAGGCCCATAAGTGGGTCTAAGCTGTTTTCAGTTGACGGGGAACAAATAGCTAAAAATGTGGCAAAAATGACTTCAGTGTATGGAGGCCCTGAAACATCCTATAGAGTATGTCAGAGTATATCCACTAGAATAAACCAGACTACAGCACTAGAAGGTGGGTATGTATGTTGTTGAAATAAGAAAGAAAAACTTTGTGGCATGAACACCCCAGCTGCTAGCCTGCAATCATGAGACAGAAGAGAAGAACATTCTTTCTATAAAAGGTGTTGATGGGAGATTAATTATTACTTATATAATTATTACTATTATTTTTTTAATGCCTATAGTTAACTGCAAACTTTTGAAACCAGGCTCCAGAGTGGAGTGTTTTCAATACACTCTCCATGCAACACTGTGCAAATCCATATCAGAGCGTTTTAGGGTGAATCACTGACATCACCACATGCGCAGTACTCTTTCACATGATGGCTGTGCATGCATACCAGGAACAACAACAGCTTCAGTTGTCTACTGAGTAACATTTGTGCCACTTAGTGTGCTTGGTTTGTTTTTCAGACAAAACCATCCAGTCAGATTTGTTGTCCTAACTGATTTGTTGTCCAGAAAGTGTTGTCCAAGTGTCGTTGTGCGTGCACTCGCCATTGTTGTTTGTGAAAAGTTTTTCTTTCTAGTACGTGTATTGTAGCAGCACTGCCTCTCTGTAAACCTCCACCGCCATCTACTGAACCGGCATGCATACTACTGTGCTTTAAGTCAGAGAGTTTCTGTGCAAACATAGCCTTAGAGCCACCAGTAAACCAAATGAACATGTTTTTGGTCTGTTGGAAGAAGCCGGAGTGCCTGGAGAAAAGCCACACATGCATGGGAAAAACATGCAAACTTCACGCAGAAAGACCCTGTCAGACCCAAGATCGAACTGTTGACTCACTTCAGACAAGAGAGCTAGGCAATGATAGATAAAATGATTCTACATCTGTTGTGCCAATATTGCCGTAATTGAATTCAGGTTTACACTGAAGGAGAAACCAAAGACACAAAGAGGAGTTTTTCTCTTATAAGTTCCATATGTATTCTACTTGTTTTTTTTGCACCAGTCATACTGCCAGCTAAAACTATTCTTCAAATGCTCTGCAAGGGAAAAGTTTCTTGGGAAGAATAAATTCCGTAACATCTTTAGCATGTATGAGTGGGTGACCCAGCTGTCTAACATATACAGATCCCAAACAGCAAGGTGCATAAAGCAAAAAAGATTTTGGCAACTGTAGCTACCTAACTAAAGCGTTTCTCATTGCCAAAAAAGTCATTATGAAACAGTGTCATATATTTAGCTGACAAATGGTAAAGGTGAAGCTTATTGCACCTTTTTGATCTGGAAAGCCAGAGAAAATCTGTCGAATATATCCACAGTTCCCTGAATAGAGTTAACTGCAGCTGTAAAGGTTTTAAAAATTCACAAGGTAATGAGAAGGGTGCTCTATGTTGAACTTCAAGCCTCTGCATTTTAGACAGACAGCATAACTGTTACATTGCATTGCAAATAAAGCACTATGACTGAGGACCTTTAGCACCAATGGGGTTGCAATCATCAAATACTCTACAAATCTGAAACAGTGGAATCATGTGGATATTTAAAAAAATTGCAGCATATCACACTGCACATGTAGTAATAGTGGAACCATTGTTGAACAATGAGATCTGAATAAAGGGATCATCCTTCCTCAAGGATTTAAGCAGTAAAAGGACTGACAAAGAAAATGCCTGGGACTTTCTGGGGATTACAAAGAAGGGAATAAACAAAAAAGGTGGTTTCAGTGATCATAGAGAGTTCATGTGCTGTGAAAAAGCTAGTATTTTTTAAATTCCATTTTCAGATCAGGATCTCATTTACAAGGGCGACCGGGCCAAAGTCAGCAGCACAAGTCAAATATCAATACAACATTCAAAAGGTTTAGACAACAAATTACAGCCAGTAAATATGTTAAAATCAACAACTTGACAATGGGTTATCACTGCCTGGTGAGCAAAATTGAATGAAAAGCTTTGAATGAAACCAGTTTAGCCATTTTTAGTTCAGTCTGTATATTGTTCCAAGTGGTGGGGGCAGCATCTAAGTCAATCATTGTCTGGTGCATTAAAAAAAGAGCCATAGCCCGAATAGTTAGAGTAAAAAAAACACTTAATATCAAAAGACAACCCAGAACGACCAACAACTAATGATCGATGCCATTTGAATCAAGGTGACCCTGATCCTCTTCCGAGAGGATAAAGTGAAGCAGAGCTGCAATGTTAGAATTTTCAAAGCATTTCTTTATACTCCCCAAAGACCTCCATTCTACAAGTCTATTGCTGAAGGGCATATATGAAAAAAGACTATACCTTACAAACTTCTTTTCACAAATGTAATTGTATATTACTTTAGGCCTTTTAATTAAAGGGTCAAGAAAGGCTACAGCACTGTTGAAAGGACACAAAGAGCCTGATCTACTAAGATCTTAAATAACGAGTGCTAATGTGTGTGCTGCCGGCTGTCACCATGGAGAGTTTGGGAGAGCAGAGTGGCCGTACATTAAAAGCAAAGTTTGAAGCCATAGACTTTGAGGCAAACAAACACAGTGACAGTAACCTTTTAGCTTTTTGGCATTTTGGCTGACAAGGTCGCTACTTTTCTCTCATGCCATGTTTTTATCGGTCATTAAAAATATTCCTTTTTTGATTTCAATTGAACATAATCCAAATGACAGCAATCACATAGCAGCGAAACTTCATCACCAATAACCTCTCATGTGAAGAGCAGTCTTATAGTTACACACACACAGACCGTGCAGGTACTCTTGCCTTTTATGCACTCACAGCGTCACACTCTCCACAGACTGACAGCTCCTAAACTCACTGTCAGAGTGTGTGATTCAGTCAACTTTTGAGTGACAAATGGGGTGATTATGGCTATGGAGTTTTTTGTTTGTTTTTGTTTTGTTTGTTTCACAGGTTAAATGACCTCCATGATGTAGAGCCCAACACAGAGAGGGTTTACTTTACACGTGTGTCTGCATGGAAAACTAGATCACCCTGTACAATTCAAATACATTAACCCTTGTATTATGTTCGTGTCACCCCCCCTTACTTTGGTGTTCCCGGTCAAATTTGACCAGTCTGGTTTAACCTCTCTTATATTAACACAGAATACATGATTCAAGCATAATTATCACCAGATTGTATTTAACACCCCTTCTAATGCTGTAAACACTGTCTCCAACCATTTGTGAACCTTTATGACTGCAGTAAATGTACAAATTATTGACACTGAAAATATAACAATAATCAAAATGGACCAAATTTACAGAAAATCAGAAAATCTACATGAGTAATCAGCTCTTTTTGTGTGTGAGAGTGTATATGCATGTGTGTATGTGTGTGTGTGAGTGTGTTCATGAATAATACAAATATAATATATAATACATATGTTGGTAATGGCAGTATTACAAAGCAGGAGATCGAAGAGTAATGGTTGTGGATGTGTGTGTCTGCATGGATGTTTTCCATCTAATGCATGAACATAATCAAGTATTACCCATTCATTTTCTATGCCGGTCATTTTTGACCGGGAACACCACAGGTGTTTCAAAGTTGATTTTACCAGTCAAAATTCAATGAAAGTGGTGATCAGCAATTTTATATGTTCAAATGCCTGGTGTGGAGGATATCATGAGGCCTTGAGGCAATCAGAGGAAAAATACATTTTTTATGTTTGTATGAAGTTGTAAATCGGTCTAATTTGACCCGAACATCATAGAAGGGTTAAACTTAAATTCAATGATACATTACATTACAGATAATTCCAAACTTCACTAGCATTCAGTAAATAGTTTATCAGATATTTTATTTTATCCAAGTGTAAAACATGACTTCAGAAATTTAAGGAAACATAAAAAGTGCCTCGTACGTTACAATTCATATTTTAGTCGAGTAAAATTTTGTGAAATTTCATCAACTACAACCAGACAAAAATCCAAAACAATTTAGATCCCTCAGTTCTGACTAAAACTAAAAGATCTTTTAGGCAAAATACTACAACTAAAACTAAATTTAAAAAGTGAAAGTGGAATCAGTGTTAGTGCTACATTTTTCTTGAGGGTGGATCTGGACATGTGTATCACACTTAACTGTCCTTTGGCAGGAGAATCGGCTTCGTCAACGTAACGGTTTCTTACAGGGTCCAAAATGTCTGGAATAAAATTGTCTCCTATCCCTTGGCTGACGAAGATGCTCCTTCGGTTTGAGACAAATCTAATGCTGCGTTCCAGGCAGCCCGTGTTTTTCCCATCTATAACTCGTGAAAGTGCACTGGAATGGCAGTTGAACACGTAACTTCTGACCAGTGAACTCGTACCGGATCAATGTACTCTGAGTTATGACTTGTGATGTCACATCACTGTCTAAACAATATGGCAGCCTCTTAATAATGACAAACACTGTTAAGTATAAGCTTCTGTTACCTTATGTGCCCTTTCCCCACTTCTGTTCACTCAAAAGAGTTGGTTGATAAAGCATGAATCATATAATGCCTGCCATGTTGGTTAATTTACATACCAGAATTCTTGCGCTCAAACCGAAGTCGTAATTTTGCGTGGAACGCTTTCGGGTCGGAACTCAGAGATTTCAACTGGGAAATTTTCGAGTTTTCGCCTGGAACGCAGCATAACTAAGCTCCATCAGTTTCTCTGAGCTGGTGGTGGGTGGTGTCAGGTTGGTTGTGGGTGAAGGGAATGTGCATGTTCGCAGCAGACCTCTCCTTTTCTCGTTTCACCAATCTCTTGTTAATTTTGATGGTTTGGGCGATTAGTGAGCCCAGATTTCCAGAGAGATCAAGTGGAACCGTTCGGTCCTTGACATTTTTGGTAGTTCTTAGTATCAACTAAGGCCAAGACATTCCACTTGCTCTATGCCAGAAAAGTGCAGAATTCAATAGCAGAATCTGCCACCATGGGTCTGCCTTGCGTAATCTGCCACCCTGCCCATGCCTTGCCACAGCTTGGGAATGGGAAGCCTTCTAGTCTAAGGTGGTATGCTGATACACTAGTTTCAAAGCTTTGGGGAAACAAGAGTGAGTGCCAGCCAAGCACCAGTAGTTAAGAACTACGATGTAGGCAAGCCAGTTACCTTGTCTGTTGTTGCAAGCTCTGAGGGTCGAGGAGCAGTGCTGCTTCAAGATGGACAGCCAGTAGCAAATAGTTCCAGGGCATTAACTGACTAGTTAACATTTGAGGATTATACAAGGCATCAAGGCACCAGCCAAGATCCTATATAGTGAAAACCCCAAGTGGACAAGTGTACAGAAGGAATTGCAAACGCCTGCTCAAAACAAAAGAGATTTCAGTCCCAGTGATACCTGTTGAGACCACATCAGAGCGCCCAAATCACGTGGGACAAGAGACTCTGCCATGTGATTTTCCCAGCTGTACTCCAGACCAAGGGCGTAGGTTTGATTTTGACACTGGTGGGGACATAAAAGTGCACCAGGATGGCACCCCTGTAAGCTGATGTGTTTTGCATTTATGACTGTTTTCTAATGTCATGTAGAGCTGATCAGACCATACTGTGCATACCACAAACAGCCCTGTGAAAACAACATGCTGTGGAAGGCCTTTCAGAGTGCCACAAAATTATCTGACTACATGGAAAACTTTCATATTGATAAATATAAAACCAAGTGTTCAAGGTATGGCCTATAAAACAAACAAAAAATGAGTGGGTTTTGATTAAAAAAAAAAAAAACTTATGAAGTGAGCCTGCTGTGCACCTTTAATGTTTTTTTTCTGATCTAGAGCATTGTGCAGTTACTGTGGAATCTAACCACAGACTACAGATCATGTGTTGGTTGGTGAATTGAGTCTCATTAGATGGTATTATGTTGTTGACGTGATTCAATTTGGTATAGTGTTACCTGTCTCTTGTTCTCATAGCTGCTGTGCACTTTCACTTATAGAAACACTTGATAGCGAGGAAAACAACTTGAGGAAAGGAAATAGTGTGGGGATAGGAGGTAGTGTATTGTAGTTTATTACTGTGTTTATATTAAGACTACAGAGTGAAACTGATTTAAAAATGAGAATTTATGCACAACAAAGATACAAAACTAAGAATCCATGATAGTAACAAACTTTCAGACACCCAGACCTAAAGTTTGTCCTAATCATGTCTCTTGTAAGTTGGAATGTATAAGAGGTCAGCACTTCAACGCGTGGTATCTCATACTCAAGAGGGTTCTCTTCTCTATATGATTGTAAAGGTATATATTACTGATAGGACTAATATTAATTTGTCACATCTAGTTGAACTGCCATTAAATTGGGCTTAACTTTTCAAAAAATACGAATTTATGCAAAATTATATAATTTCTGTTAATGGTTAATGCAGGGTAAAGCACTTGGAGTTGAGCAAGTCCACAGCAGCACAGCTACTTCTGATTGTTTGTCCAGGCCATACGAATACATGTGTGCTGTTTGCAGGAAGTAATGTGTGTTTTTAATTTTTTGATCCCTCTTCAGTTACTATGATGGACTGTAATGATAAGGGAATAGGGCTAAAGCAAATGCCAAATATTAGTAATCGTAGTAATTAAATAAATGAATGTTTTTTTCAGGAGAGGTTTACCTGATAAATGACCTACGCTGGATTCTCATGAACATGTTGGCACCTTGCACCTAAGCCTTTTAGCATCAATGTGTGAATTCAAGTGTGCTGCTGTGGTATTTAGCATTTTCAGAGGTAAGCGGGAAGGAACAAAGCAAACGAGTGCTAAACATTCATGATTTACCTAATCTTGATTATTTGCAGGTTTCAATGTTTCATATGACTTTCCTCATTTCAAAATGTAACAATTCAAAATTCCTTCTCACTTATTAAAAGCCTGTTGGATACATAGATTTCTTCAAAATACAAAGTTTATGGTAAGAAAACACTCTAAAAAGTTTCTCCATAATGCCTCAACAAAGTTGTTGACCAGCATTAGTCCCTCTCATAATCCCCTTTTACATTTTTATAAGAGACAGTCATTTAGAATCAACTGTTGGCAGTGATTAAACTTCATTAAGATTTAAGCCAAGAGACAGCTGCAGGATTTCCATACACACTGTTTACCACCAGCCACTTTCTTTTGGATCCTGATACACTCATCTTTCTAATGTACTCTGTGGGTTAATATGATTAAAGGAAGGCACAGATTTTTTTAATCTAAGTGAACAGAACAAGAAGTAAAATACCATGAAGGGCACCATTAACTGATATTAAAAGATTAATTAATGCTAAAGCTTCAGCAACATAATTCCTTGAGGCCAAAGTCAAATGAGTAATCTACAAGTTAAATTTAAGACCATAAACATTTTAAAGTCCAGAATTGTTCTATGCTCCTGCAAATGACTATAGTGCAGTGAGAAAAGAGTGAGAGAGGTCAGAGAAAGAAAAGGACAGGGCTTTGAAAGAGTGAGCAGAAAATGATGAAACCAGGTTGACACACTGTAGTCTTGGTTGGCTGAGCTGATGGATGGAGGGTAGAGAAAGAGTACAAACATTCAGGTGGGATAGAGAAACCGGGGCACATGAGTCAGAGTCAAACACTAGAATTAATTTGATCAAAGATCATCATCAGGACAGAGAGGGCAATATGGCATTAACACTATTCCACAATATTTTACAAGACATTTACAATAATTAAAAATATCTAGATACCAAGTGATACTTGAGAAGGACTTTTCCTTGATTGTAGTTTGCAGAGAGCAGCATTTAAGAACAGAACAGGGCAATGTTCCAGCTTCATATTCTTGTATTTAGTAAGAATAAAGTAAAGAATAGAATGAAAAAAGAAAAATAATAAAAATTAAAGTTTTGAACAGAATTCACTGGATAAAGTGGTTATGAGGGTTGTCTTTGTATTGGGCAACATGCTTGATGACTGTAGAGAAATGAGGGACTCTGGACACACTGTGCTTCATAAAAACCAGCCACCCTCTGCACAGCTTCAACTCGCAGAGAAATGTGTTTAGTGACAGACTGCTGTTACAGTCCTGACCTTGACATACTAAAAAACACTTTTGCCCCTGCATTTGTAAAACATCTCTGTTATGCTCTGTTATTCAAAGGGACTGTGAGGAGTTTCTAAGTATTTACAAAAAAGTCTCACTTTTAGATATATGCCTGATGGAAATACACACTTTAAGATGAATTTTATAGTATCAAAATAGGTTATCTATAAATGCCATTCCTTAGCTTCATGGTCGGGTCGGACAGGGCTGGACTGGCCTGGATACTCAACTTCGGGAACAAGACAATTAAAACTAGAGCAAATTTATATTATTCGGACACGTCTTATAGCACCGGGCTGTAAGTAGCGATATATAGCCGGCTACAAAACTACGATACTACGTTTTCCAAACATTGCTTGTTGTCACACATCAAAAACTACCGCTACGTAACTAGAGATACATTACCTCGTCGCTTTGCATCCTGTAAGTTGTTGAAAAAAGAAGTTGTAAAAATGCAGAGTTCTGAGGAAGGTCCGAGCTGCATTTATCACAACAAACACACGCTTTAGCTTGGGTCACGTCTTTTGGTGCGTTCCAGTTGTAGTCAGAAGTAGGAATTTCCGGGTTCCGAGTAGGAAACTGCAACTGGAACGCCCACCGAAGTCGGAATTTCCTACTGGAAACTCGGTGAAACCTCGCCACCCCCGAGTTGACAATGGAAGATGGATGCCCCCAGTGTGAACAGTTATTTAGCTCCTGTAGTAATAAATTTATTTGCACTTCTGACTGGTGTGTGTCGCTCTAGATCAGCTGTATACATGGTATTGTTAGACTAATATTTACAAAAATGCTGCCATAGTGATAATCATATTCTTCATACAACAACACAGGGCGTGCTAACAACAGCTAACAATAGCTTGGTAGATCAGCATGTTTTTTTCCAACTTCAACTGGAATGCCGGTAAGTCAGAGATGATGTCACTCCCAGTTCTGAGGTTACTGGAACACAGCATTACGACAGTCGCCGCACGTGCTCATGGGTAGCAGAGTCTTAACGTTGCCGGTAATAGATTCTCCTCATAGCACCTTTAACAAATACATCAGTGTATGGATGAACTTATTACCTCATCTGAGGAGATCATGCTTTTGCTGGTGTCTTTCCATCCTGGAGATAGATTAAATTTCTCAACAGATTTTGACAATTTTTTAGGGAATATTGATCATGGCACAAGAAGTGATTAGATCAAGGGTTTGTTTACATTGCAATACAGGGCAGTTTTCCGTATTTTTGCAACCTTTGTACCCCCGGCTTCTTCAAGATGTAGTGCACCTGTGTGTGAGTACAGAAACAGTAATGATCAACAAGAAGGCCACCCATCAGCTGTCAGTCCTGCTGTGGAGTATTAATTAATTACAGGTTGGGGGACAAGATCAACTCTGCACGCTGCAGTGGAGTGCCAGCCTTGAATCTTTATTGGGGATCAATAAGGTTTTACAAGTGCCTGTGGACTTCTATACACAGAGTTATTAAGGAGGTGGGAATAGGTCTAATGTATCACCAGCAGCCTTCTGTGGATGAAAGTAAAGGATGTTGGCTTGGTTCAAGTTCACAGGAACCTTAATGGATCAATGGATCTGAGAAGGTGTGAGTGTTGAAAGGGATACACACAAGAAAAGAAGAGGAAAAGGAGAGGGGACATTGTGTTGTGACACAAGCAGACAGGATGTTTTGTTTTTACGGGGGTACCTAAGATTCAACTCTGAGTACTAGTGCATAGCTTCACATGCTCAACTCCAATACTTCTAAACAATAAACTGAAGATAGGTAAAAATGAATACTTACTAAGCGTTTGTTTTTGGGCTGTACATCAAAGCATAGCACAGCAAAAGGTCTCGTCAACATCTGTGGTGTGTGTCCCTGCCATCCTCATTAGTCAGCCTTCGAGGATACTTCATGAAACTAAAGCATCTGTGGAGAGGGATTGAGACCTTTACTCTATTATGAAGCTCAAATGTATGAAAACACTTGTGACACTGCGCCACAGCAAGCAGCACAAATAGAGAGAACAGAGTGTGAGGACTGAGGTGAGGGAGACTGGTTTGAGAAGGCGATGCATTATTCATAGCAGAAAGGCACGCAGCTCATTGATTTAATGGAAATACGATTCTTATCTTTAAATCTCTCAAGACAAATGCCTTTTTTTTTCAATATGTCACTGTCTGATTGGATAATACGCTGAATGACAGGCAGACAAAAATGTCATTACAGTGAATATAGTCCTAATCTGTGAAAGCAAAGCTGCCACTTTGTTGTCAAGTGTAGTTCACAGATGATTACATTACTGGTTTAAGGCAGAACTTCATATTGCTTTTACAAAAGAAATTTTATAAAATAGTGAAGTTTAAAGTACACATAATTATGGAAAGCTGTGTAGACATGAATTTGATAGTGGCGATAACTCCATAAATCAGCTGTACAAGTAAGGCAAGGCAAGTTTATTTGTAGAGCACAATTCATACACAAGGCAATTCAAAGTGCTTTACAGAACAAGAAAAATGCATTAAAATCACAATAAAAAATAAAAACATTAATCATTATAAAATACATTTAAAAAGAAGAAGAGTGCAGATCAGATCCTTTCAGTCATATGCACAGTTAAACAGAGCTGTTTTAAGCCTAGATTTGAACATTGAGAGTCGAGGCCTGTCTCACATCCTCAGAAAGACTGTTTCAGATTTTAGCTGCATAAAACTGAAACCCTGATTCCCCATGTTTAAGTCCTGGCTCTGGGCACCAGCAGGAGGCCGGTCCCTGAGGTCCTCAGAGTCCGAGATGGCTCATATGGCACTAACATGTCAGAACAGCCTACTTTGGTGCCAGGCCATGGAGAGACTTGTACACAAGCAGAGCTGGTTTAAAGTTATTCTCTGAACCTCAGGAAGCCACTGTAGGGACCTGAGCACAGGACTAATGTGTTCTTACTTCCTGGTTCTGGTCAGGACCCGAGCAGCAGCGTTCTGGATGTACTGCAGCTCTCACAGCTCATTTGGAGAGGCCACTGAGCAGGCTGTTACAATAGTCTGACCTGCTCGAGACAAATGCATGGATAAGTATCTCCAGGTCAGGTTTAGACACTATACCTTTGATTTTGGCAATGTTTTTTAGATGGTAAAAGGCTGCTGATGTTATTGATTTGAGTACTCAATTTTGGCCAAATAGTGTGCAAATAGACTTTACTAGTGAAGCAAAGCATCACTTGTAGTAATAGAACAAATAATGTTGACTATACTGCTAGTAAACTGTTTAGGGCCTACCAGTACTACTAAAGGACTTACAAATGATCTCAAGTACTACTGGTAAGCCTTATATGCAATTAAAGGGGTAAAGATAAGAAAATTCAGGCTTTATATTGGCTTTTGAGAATATAACAACCAATCATGTTGACTATGAGTTTCCTGGTAGTACTAGTTAACAAAATGTTGTCTTTGTAGTACATGTTTGTAGCACACTAGTCTGCAAGTAGACGTTACTGGTAAAGTAAGTCATCCACTAGTAGACAATTTTGTGATACTAGTACCACTAAGCTATGAGTTTTTACTAGTAACATCTTTTTTAACATCTTCATATATTTTTAGCCATTTTTTTTTACTTGTCTGTGTTTTAAGCTGTGCAGAACTTTGGTCAACTGTGGTTGTTTAAAATGTGCTATATAAATAAAGTTTGACTTGACTTGACTTTGACTTTTAGTCTATAAGTATCCTGCTGGATGGCCCAATCAACCATGCTCTGTTCAGTCAGAACCTATACAGTCAGTGATCTCTCTCCACTATCTCTCTGTCCTCTCTCTATATATCTCTGCCACTTTTTGTTTCTTTCTGTGCTACTCTCTGGTTTCTGTCTTGTAGGCCACTTGGGATCCTTGGTGTAGACTGCCTGCTTCTATAGACTTATGAAGCTTCAATAAGTGCATTTACAAACATTCCTTTAGCCCAATTCCATTATTATTGTAGTTCCTGATATTTAATTTTGAGAGATCAACAAAACTGAATACACGGTAGATCCTGCAAACGGCACACATATATATTAGTATGACCTTGGCTAATAATCATAGACAACCTGCCGCTGGGGACCAACTCAACTTCCTGCATCATCATCAACAGGAATGACTTCATTCAATATAAATTCATACCTTTGGACTAAGTAAACTCAATATAATGGCAATTCAGCTAGATGCTGCTATGTTCAACATCAGTCCACGACAGTTAACAATCAATGTAGGTTATAATGTTAATATTAGATTGATCGCTCTATCCATGGTTGCATTAATCACATAGTAACTAGCTTTTAGCACCATAAACACATGAGGACCCTCTTGAAAATAAGATAATAATACTAATGATAATAATAATAATACATTTTTGCAATCTCAAAGTGCTACAGAGTAAGGTCATCATAATTAAAACTTTTTTATAAAAGAGACGAGATAGTAGATTCTTCAAAGAATGGACAGCCCAGAAATGGAAATTAGCATAATGCTTTTTAAATAGATAGATGTCACATGTCAAGGGCCTTCGGTTTAATGAATATATATTCAACAAGAGACAAATATGATTAGGACAGATTTATGGTCTGGGTGTCCATAAATTTGTCACTATCATAAGTTCTTATTTGTTGTCCTTTTAGCCCTGCATACAGATTGATTGAATGAATGGTTGACTTAAACCAAATTTAAGCAGTCTCTATAGTCCTTAGAAAAATCTGTCATCTAAAGCTGAGAATAAGTTGTTTGGTACTTTAACTACAGCAGTCTCTGTACGATTTTGAGCTCTAAATCCAGACAGAAATTCCCAAAATGACTTGTTTTGCAAGAAGTCTCAAAGCTAGTTAGTCCCTACTTTCCCAGAGGATCTTTGAAGTTAAATGGAAGGTTTGATACAGGCCTGGAGTTCGCAAATGTACCTGAATCGAGGGTAGTTCTTTTAAGAAAAGGTTTAATCACAGCTACTTTTATGGACTGTGGCACATAGACTGTTGATAAAGATATATTGATTGTCTCCAACAGGAAGATATTTTTGTCATATTTTTGGCTGCCATCTTTCTTTTAGAATACAACAATAGCATTTCAGTGTCTTTTCACTGTGCTGTCCTCACTACAGTCAAGCTAACTCTTCAACCAGCTTGAGTCTTACTTGCAAAAGATTATTAGCTGTAGGTAGCTGCTTTGGCTCTTTCATGTCTTCATACAAGACAATGGAAACTTTACTCACCAAAATTCAGTGTTTTAGCATCTCAATGGCATGTGTTCTTTACAATGTACATATCTGTAAATTAAATTATCTTGTAATTACATCGAATGACTTAGGTTTTAAATATTAATATATATAATATAATATCAATGTTTCTAATCTCAACTTGTTAAATTCCAGTGTAAAATATCTATGATTTTAACCACAACAGTGCTGCTGTTGTGCCTACAGCTTAGAGTTGCATGTAGTCCCAATCAGCTACATTCTCAAAATGACAGACAGGAAATGACATTAAGTAAGCTAACAGGAAACAAAGCTAAGGACAAAAGGCCTTTCCAAAATAATGTACAAACAAATTGCTTACAAAACAACACACCAACACACCCTTGTCACAAAGTGAACTAAATATAGTTTGAAAATAGTTTACTAATTATTTTGTTATTATTTTGTCTTTTTCACACATCCACCTAGCTTGATTGGAATTGGAGTTTGTAACGCCCTCACTTTTACTCGGAATACTCTCCTAAATTCTGTCCTTTCTCCCCTGCCACCCCAGGCATTGTCCTCTAATAAGCACAAACATGTTGTTACTTGTGTGATGCAGAAGGAGGCTGCCCATCCAACTTTCCTTGACCTATAAACCTTTTACAGAGTATGATCAAAAACCAATTGAATTCTAGTCAAATGTTTGTATTTCCAAGTGTTTTGATTTAAGTGCTCGTGCTGTGAACCCTACCTTTGCTGCTGCCTTCCTGAACCCTGCCACAGCTCACTGCCCTGCAATCTAGCTTCCAGATTTACTGCGTAAAACCTCTTAATGACAAAGAGAGTGCTGGGGTCCCCAAGTGTTGCATTCAATGTCAAGGCAGTCAAGGTTATTCAGGGATCTAAAGTGGGGATTTGTTGGAACAATGGGCTTATCTGATTGGTTAAATATAAGTGCATACCATACCTAAATCCTAAGTGAGTGGTTTTATTGACAATGGGGCTGAAAATGTGAAAGAAATTATAATTATTATGTTAAAAAAAATCCAAAAGCAATTCAGATCAAAAAGGTCCATGTCATTGACTTTCTTGAGCTTCCTTTATATCTACATGTTATTTCTAGGTCCCTGAAAAGCCATTTTTGTTTGGACAAAATGCCTATACCATGGATTTTTTTTGCTGATATAACTGAATTGGTCTCTGTGTGGACAACCCCTTACTTTTTTCTGGAAGAGAAGTAACAAGACTTTGGCTGTTAAAGCCTGTTGATAGTTGGTGAAACCTGACTCTACATGCACATATGCACTCAGGTAAGTTTTTGAATGGTACTTTACTTAAATTACTACACAGTAGTAATTACATGAAATTTCCAGGGGTTGAAACTTAAAGTAAAATCGGGCAAATGTATTTAAAAGGAAAATCTAAAGTCAGTCTAGTTCAAACAGGGATCATTAACAGACTTTCAGTTTATGCATTGAATATTTTGTCATTTTTCTCATGTGATAATACAGATAATTTGTCCTTTGGATGACATCTTTGTAACACGAGTCATAAACAGTTAGAATCAGGAAAAAAGAAACACTCTTCCTGAAGGAAGAGGAGGAGAACAATAGATTCAGACAGCAATACAGGGCAATACTATGTCAGATGGGCACTGTAGGTAACTGTAGGTATATCTAACTGGTTTAACAGTCAGCAAAGATCATGTGAGACTGCTATCTATCAGCCTGCCAATTCAGCCCCTGAGAGGTTTTATATTCATAGGCTTAGTCACTTAAGTATTCATTAACTTCTACATGTTAATCACTTGGACTTGACTAATAACTCTACAGTAACACTTACAAGAATTAAGATTAATGTTATGGATAAAGATTCACCCCCTGTTTCTCACCTTACTTCACTATTAACTTCATAGCATCACTTTACAAAATGTAAAACTTTAAACTGGTTGTGACAGCCTGAAAACAACAAGATGTTGACATTGTAAATTAGCTAAACATCTAAAAAGTTTCAACATTATTAGACTGTAGAGCATGAGCCACAATACTGGAAATTTCAGTGAAGTATAAAGAATAGTTAGTAATAATATGACAGAAGATAAACAATTCATATCATGAATCAAGTATCATACATGTTAAAAAGTTCTTAGTAGCTAAAGAGTTGAGAGGAGCAATGAAGCACATAAGTGAACATGGAGCAGTCAGTACATTGCACAGTGATTACACCAGGGAAAGAAAGCTTCTGAGTCTTATCTAGGTATCCAACATCAGCTCTTTGGATGTAAGAGACACCTAGTGGTGATTTTTATGGAGCAGATGAACTACAGAACTTTGGAGATGTTTAGCCCTATGTCCACATGCACGTATACTAGAGTTTGTATAATCTCCTTACAATCAAATAAACTCTACAGCAGCTGTTTTTATCCATCCTGTCAAGTTTCTTTTCATGGTTCACAAAAGTCACACAGGATGACGTCATCACCCCTTCCCACAGGCCTAAACAGGTTGCTGTGATAATTCACTGTGCCATTCAGACATGAGTCTTCTTAGCCTTTACCCAGATTAAATACCAGGGGGGCACAATGGAATTACCCAGGTAAAGTCCAGGTGAAAAACTTGGCTGGTTGTGTTCACACCTGCGAACTAAAAATTCCTTAAATGTGATCAATTCACATCTTTGAAGAGGTCAAGTATCCCCTTTACTCTGATTTATGTGTTTAATTTTGATGACTACATAAGTATGTTCACACTTGTTGGTGTGGAAAAAAAAGTTTTAACATGCTAAGCACCTCCAATTACCCTCTATTTGGCTCTGTCTGAAAAACTCTGCTGGAGCTCTTATTTTATGGCCTCTTTCCCAAATGGGTCAGGTCTGCTTTGATAGGTTGGCCTGTCTATTCTGTGGTAATTAACATAGTCGGGTCTGCACAGTCAAGGGCGATGTTTTCTTCTACACTGTTTATCTCTTCAGTCTATGCTTTCAACTGGGCTAGCTGGCACTGTTAACTGGAGGAGGGGAAAGTCTTGGTGCTAACTTTGCTGTCCTCTGTAAAGACGTTCTCTATCACGTAAAGGAGAGATGTAATCATATTACATTTTGATATGAATAGAAGAGACCTAAACATCATGTAAAAACCAAGAACATAATCCACAAAGTATGGCTCACCTTCACTTGTGCTGAGATTGCACCTGATAATTGTAAAATTTAGCACAGAATTCTGAAAAGGCTTTGCTTTAATCATATTCTGCACAAACATGTCCAAAATTTTTGGCAGTTGATGGCTATTTACTTCTGTTTTTGCCCTGTTGATATGGGAAGTCTTGCAAGATCTCAGATTATAGAAAAAATTGGAAGGAATAAGACAGTAAACAAAACAGAGAAGAGGACAGAAGGGAAAACATCTATGAAATTATAAGCACTTTCATAAGTTGATCTATGCTCAAATCATACAGTAAGTATGACCTGTACTTTTACCCATTACATCGCAGAGAATAAATTAAATCCAAGATGTGGAGTCGATAAAATGGAACTAAGGGCTGAATCCACTAAGATCCAATATAACGGCTAAATTGCGTGGGCAAACATAAACATTGTATGTGCCATTGGTGGGCATGTTGCAAATGATCTACTATGATGTGTGCATAATTGATAACAAGTGCAAACGTGGTGCAGACCGTCCTCTTCAAATGAGGATTTTGCTTGTGCTACTGACTGTCACCATAGAGAGTTTGGGAGAGCAGAGTGACTATGAAAAATGAAGTCTGAAGCCATGGAGTTTGAGGCAAATAAATACTCTGGTGAACTCCAGCAGAGACATTTCTGCGTTGCCAGAAGAAAAGCAATTTGGGAGGCCACCCATGAATAGCACACAGCTCAAAGGTGGCATTGCTGGATGGATTTTTTTCTGACCAGAGGTTGCAGTAACCTTTTTTGCTGTCATTTTGACAGGCAAGGTTATCACTTTTCCCATATTTTATCCGTCATTAGCTCAGTTAGGTGTGCCTTTAATCTGCTTTATTTTTTGTGTATTTGTTTGTTCGTTATAAATATATTTTGTTTGGGACAGAACACATATGAAAGGTTTGATATGCCAGATATGCTACCCAGTTTATTGTTTATGGTGCACCTATGGAATCTGACAACTGGTCAGCTCAATGTGACATAACAATGAGGTCTGCAAATCCACTGGGCTAAGGGACCACTACCATGGAGGTGCACAGCTGTGTTTGAGTTGGTACGCCCCTAAGTTGGTCCCTAAGTTGGACCTCAGGAAACAGTGATAAAAGTGATGAAAATTGTATTAAATGTCACCTTTAAATTGGGAGTTAGCATAAAAGACACACAATGCTCCCCTTTAAAGTTAATCATTTCAATAAACACAATGAATATGGGGCTGTTGGGTTTGATTGATCAAAGCTGAATTAAAACCTGAAAAGGCATAATGACTTTCTTAAACATTAAAATGTAAAGAGCATGAATGATAAACAGCTTTGGAATGTGAATGAGATGCCTTAACAGCGTATGGTATTCCCCTTCATTCCTTTTTAACCCTCATTGAAATCCCATATACTCATGCATAAGGCATTTCTGATGAAATACCAGTCTAATCATATACAAACATTTGTTTTTGGAGTCTCACTTGTTGAACTTGTGATTGACAAGGAACAAAAATATACCTCTTATTTAAAAGTATGTGCGCCATAGGCTCAATAAAGTGGATTCTTGTAGTGCAGGCTCAGGGAGTTTGTATTTACATCATTTCTGCACCAAGACTATGCAAGTGTGTGTATTCATACATATTCAAGTGCCCATATCCGTCACTGTCCTTCTCCTTGAGCCTGTCTCGATCTCCTCTGGAGTCACCATCAATATGAAAAACAGCCTTTCTGTGTGCTGTCTGGATGGGACAGATCTTTGCTGGGTAAGAAATTAGGATTGAGATAAATTAGAGGGAAAGAGGTCATCGTTGTCAAAAGAGGATAAGGTTGTGAGTATTGTCATGCAAAGCTCATGTGCTAGTGGCACTTCTTAGATGAAAATAGAGAAATACATGGTAAACCAAGCAAGCATTTGTCAAAAAGAGAGAAAAAGAGTTGGAGTGGCAGGTTTTTGCTGGAGCATGCCTAAGTAGAAATGGCATGGCTTAATGTCACTAAGCTTTAGTTGAGCTTAACAAGTCAAACCCAGTGTGCCATTGCAGTCTAACAAGCAGGGTGCAGTGTGATTCGAGTAACATTCCTTTCAAAGCCATTTTCCATCAGGATACACTGTTATCAGGTTTGACATTATTTTTTATGATTTTTTTTCCTTTTTTTTTTTTTCTTATGATTAATATATTCGCAAAAAGGACAAATCACTGCAGATTGCTAACTTTCCTCTCCTTTGGTTCACAAGGACAGAACAGACTAGCTTCAAAAGATCCAAACTGAGCAGGGTTGTCGGCACCTTTTGTGGGGAACAATTTCTAAACATAAAGGTTTAGTTTCCAGGAATGTCTTAAATCCTTGGTGAAAGATCTCAAATCCAGGCTTTCAGTGTGCATCTCTTTAAATTCATAATGGATCAATCATCCCATCTTTTATCGTGTAATGCATTAGTTTGTATGTTGTTCTAATTGTGTGTTGCTGCCATTTTTGGTCAGGCCTCCCTTGGAAAGCAAGAATAACCAGATGAAATGTCCTGTCTGTGCCTCACATAGTCAAAGTTTAGTTCATCAACACTGTGGAGAAGGCTCTCATTCTGCAAGTCTTACAGGTCAGTAGTTCAATGACTCAAGTCATTTCTGGGAATGATGTATTGATTGATAGCTTGAGTCTCTAAAAGTAGTATGGGAGATAGAGAGCTCAATTATTAGGTTCCAGTATGACTATGACAAACAATAATGGATGACCTGCTGTGGACTGCTTGACTCCATGTGCTTTATCCTGCATCAACTGCAGACAGAAATTACATCATTTCAGAGGTGTGGACTCGGGTCATGTGACTTATACTCGAGTCAGACTCGAGTCACAATTTTGATGACTTTGGACTCGACTTGACAATATCATCAAAGACTTGCAACTCGACTTGGACTTTGACATTAATGACTCGGGACTTGACTCTGACTTTAGTCTGATGACTTGAAAATACTTGAAATTTTCAGTAAGACTGTTGAATAAGATGTGCTCCCATTCAAAGTATTTGACTAAGTGACTGATTTTTGTCATTTCCAGCAAGACAGTATTTTTTCCCACAGGATCTGCCCCATTGAATGCATCTATTAACATCCAAGCAGTGTTTAGAAGAATAAACAAAGAGGGTGTGGATCACACAGTTACTTCCCTGAGCGCAAGACTGCAGGAGTGCGGGAACAACCTAGAAATGCAGAACCATGCTACTGAGGATAATTTCATTTGCATTCACAAAGTTCGATGTCGTAGACAAAAAACAAATTGCCATTTGCAAAACCTGCAGGATGAGAATAACAGACGGAGAGGCGACGACCTCGAACTTGAACTGAAGTTGCACAAAGAAAGGTAAGTTGGTCTGGTACCTGTTGTGAGATCCTTTTGGGTAACTTTAGCTTAGCATCTGATATATGAAACAATATGTTTGTTCGTAAACTCGCCGTGGCTAAAAACTGAGACTGACGTTAGCTGAAAATAATTGTAAAGTAAAGGCCCAGGGTGACCATGTGACCTGTTTTCCCATGACATGTCCTGTTTTCATGTCCTGCCCTGACTGTCCTGGTTGTTTTTTATAAAATGATGAAACTGTCCTGGTTCTTATTTTAATTTTTTTTTGGTCAACGGTGCTTATGACTTGGTAGGACTTGAAAATTTTAAGCCTATGACTTCAGACTTGACTTGACTTGTCTTTACTTGAGACTCAACTTGGACTTGCACGTCTTTACTTGAGACTTGACTCTAGACTTGGGTTGAAAGACTTGAGACCTACTTGAGACTTTCTCCCACCTCTGCATCATTTAACATGAATTCATACTTTTTGACTAGATAAACCTCTTTAATGGCAGTTCAGCTACATGCTGCTATACTAATCAACATCAGTCCACTCCTGCTTTAATCACTATTGATGTTAATGGAAATATTACATTGATCTCTCTATCCATGGCTGTTATTGACTTAACATCCATAATACATATCTTTACAACCAAACAGACATGAGGACCCTCTTGAAAAACGAGAGCTGCCACAGCTCAAGAGCTAACCTTGACTAAATCTATGTTCAGTGGAGAAGTGTATGTGTGTGTGGCTTTAGACTGCTCTTTTGTGAAGTACATTGAGAAAATACTTGCTATGAGTTGACGCTATACAAATAAATACTGATTGATTGGGTCTTTATTTGTGTTGTGCCAACTCATCACAAGGGCTACTTTAAGACACTTGAAGAGAAAGCGTGGATGATACTTCTGCTTTATTGACTTTTCCTTATTTTTCAATTCTTATCATTTAAAAAAAAAAAGACCCAACATGAATCTACCCTAAGAAAAACACTATGCAGCATTAAACAAAATTACAGTACAAAGAAAAGAACCTCTGTTGAGCAGCCAGGAAGTCTTGGTCAGAACCAGACTCATGTTGATCTTCCATCTGCTGAGGCTGTGCTGAGGCTGTGAGAGGAAACATGCCTGCCCCTTATTAAGGCTCATTGAAAGACAGCTCTGAATTACATATTTGATTAAAAAACTTTCCTGAGTGAGGTAATTTATCAAAATCTGAGTTAGTAAAGTATGTCTCATCGTAAAGGAAGCAAACCGAGCCCCAACACAAAAGTTCTCTTTTAATGTCTACATGCTTTAATTGAGGTTGTTGGATTGTCTGGGAAAAGTTTTTTCACATTTAATCAATCTATGACATGAGTGTAAGCATTTGAATATTAAGATTTCGTTTTTGAACAAGGTTGTGTCATAAAAAGCAATTTGGATGTTTGTTATATTAACACAAATGTAACATGTAATAACTGCATTGTGATTTCATGTTTTGTAAATAACTTTTTATTTCCACTCCTGAACTGAAGGTGGCGATGATGTGCCAATAACACATATGATGATGACCCTTAGGCAAGGAAAACAGATTATGCTGAGGGTGAACGAGGAGACTGTGGAATATGATAAGCATCAATCCATAGCAATCCATCAAATAAGTTTTAAATACTCTGTTAATGTTATTAGTGATTAGTTTTTGCTTACTCAACACACTGACAGTTCCATATATCCATTGCAGAAATATTTTACTAGTCCATCTGGAGAAAAGCCAAAGAAAAATCCAAACAATCCCAATCCAAAACAATAGCAGTCAGTGATTGGACAATTGTTCTACCAGTCACCCTCATCACAGATCAATCTTATCAAGCCACAGTATGACGTAGCAGCAAGACCCTGTCATAAGCCATTAGCATTAACTATTTTTCAGTCCTTAGACTATTGTCTTACATTAAATTATACCATACAGATGTATTGTTTACCACTTACTTGTGACATAAACCTTGTCAATGACAATCCCCACCAAGTTCTCCTAGTTAACCTCTGAGGAGAGCATCTTTTGCCAGGTATCACTGAGTAACCACGACTCTGGGCTGCCACTGACTAACAGGCAACTTCCATGGAGGATTTCCATATTCTCTTCCAGTTTCCCAGCAGTGATCCGTAGGTTCCCGGCTTCTCTGATTTGATTGTCTATGAGGGCAACCAGCAGAGAAAAAATGAACACAATGGGGGTTGGAGCCCTTCCCATCTTTTTATGACCAGCGGGGCTAGTTGGCAAATCAAACTCTTACTGAAACCGGTCAGGAGAAGAGCAAAAACATGATTTTCCATAAGAGAATTATTACTTGATATCATTTGCTTTTTAAAAAAATAAAAAATAGAGTCGATTTATGAGAAATTAGATGATATTGCGGAATCCACAGAGACCACTTACGAAGCTGCCATAGTTTTCAAACATGAAGTCACTTCCTGTTTCAGCTTCTGCCTCTCTTACGTGTTTGGGCCGTCCAGCTTTTGGTCAATGAGGTTATTGGAGCTTGGCAAGATGGATCTGCATGATTTCAGACAATGCAGGTCCATCCCAACTGCAAGGAGATGATCTTGCTCTGTGTTGAGTTTTTCATTCGCTTTCAGACTATTTTTTTCCAGAAGTTATATAGATGACCATGACCTTCTGTATGGGGCATTGCCATCACATATAGTAGCATGCATATAAAATAAAGACCAGTTTTACTCTTGAATAAAATGTTACTTTGATCACCTCCATTTGGCCAAGCAACCAAATCTTTGGGCTGGGGGATTCCACATCGTGCTGTTTTCTCTGTTTTAAGGGACAAGGGGTAGAAGTGGAGGAAGGGGTATAAAGGAGAATTGGGATTCAGCCAAAACTTTATAGCATAATTTATCTAAACTGGTACTCATTAGGAGAAGCAAAACACTATTCAATCATCCTTTGCTGCACCCCAGATGCAAGTCACAAGGAACAGTTGTCAGTCATACTGTGCAGTGTGTCATTTAAATCCAAGCCAAAAGTTAAGGAATACTTCTTAGGATATCCAGGGAGTTGAGGAAACTACTGGCCTTAAGCTATCAAATATCATACTGGACAAACTTGAAGACCTGGAGATTCCAGGACAGGAAGACAACAATGGGGCAAACATGAAATGGAAGAACAAAGGTGTACAGGCAAAACGAGCAACAAAAAAAAAAACATTGGTTAATCGGATGGTCAGACTCCTTACTTTAATAAAGCACCTTTAATCTGCAGAAATACAAGTCTCTGTCTATCTTGGTGACATTACTCTGGCTTGGTGTCTCACACTGAATGGTTGCAGGAGGCGGTGTCAGCTGATGAAGTGCCTAAAGCTTTTATGTTCATCTATTACTGATCATCATGGTTTTGTTTGGTAAGAAAAATAAGTGATACAATTATAAAAGTCATTTTACAGATCTCCAGAAAGTATCACTGGCGGGCCAGGTTTTTCCAAGAAGGGGACAGCTTTTTACTGACTCCTGCTCTAAAGCATACTGAAGGCAACGACTGCTGTCAAAACATGTTGTTACATACATTTATATAAACATGCTAACGTCACACTACTTGCTTGGCCTGTCCCCTACTGGAATGTGGGATGTTTTTGGTTCAGCTATTAAGTGTGTAGCGATATAAAAGCCATATTCGTGTAAAATCAATGCATAAAGACTGTGTGTTTCCTGGAACGTATCCCACACACACAGGGACAAAAGGTGAACTCTGCCCATCTCTGACTTCCCAGGTCTCTTTCATTTACGACCAAATCAAAACAAGGATGTTGAGTTCCCTCAAGGACCATAAAAAACTGCACTTTAACTTAGCTTGACCATCTCCACGACCACCACACTCATCATAGCTCAATGACCTTTAAACCCTGGGGCCTGCACCTCAAGGAGGCCCTGTCTTCATTCATGAAACAGTCACATGCATCAGTTGATGTTTTAATGTCTGTAAATGTTTTAGTACATGTGCGCATGCCTTATATTTTATTACTCTATATAATCAAATAATTAGTACCAGTTGCTTTATCTGGATCATAGACTGGAGTACAAATTGGTTTCTTATGTTAAGCTATATCAAAAGTAGGGCCAATTAAGTCGGAGCAGAATGATAACGTTGCGAAAGATGGCGGCGAGCATTGTCGTAGGGGCTCTGTACTGAATCTGTGTGAATGGATGATGGAGTGTATGGGGCAAAACTCGCCACACTCACCAAGTTGCCGAATGTTGTTTTTGTCTGCAAGTCTGACCTAACGAGTGACTTTCACTCGCACTAAACACCGCTGGACACAAGGAGGCCGACTGGCTCTCTGTTCGGCCATGAACGCAGCCTCACTTAGCAGAATTTTCCTAACCAATGCAACGTCTGTCATGAATAAAAGTGATGAATTGGACCCTCTGATGGCAGGGGATCAGTTTATTCATGACTGTTCTGTGTTGAATGCTTCGCCCGCTTGTCCCCAAAGGCTGCAGTTGAGCTAACTAGCTCGCTAACTATGCTAGCATTAGCATAGCGCCCTTGGAGCTCTACAACATCATCAGCCAGCTGCAGGGGACTCACTCAGGGGGGGCTTTATCATAGCTGGGAACTTAAATCAGGTCTGTTTAAAGTAGTTTGTGCAATATGTGCAGTGTCCAACAAAGTATTTTTAAGTCCTCACACATTATCTCATGCTTACAATAAAATTAAGTGGTTCCACCTGCACTAAAACCCACTTCTGATGCACTAATGCAGACTCTGAGACTGAAAGACAGATGTGACAAGATAGAGTTCATAATTCATCTGTATATTTACATCTTGAATAAGGATATTTGTTTTGTTTTGCCGGAATTAACTGCAGATTTGTCCACTATTTTATTTCGTACTTTAAAGTTCTTTTCTCTTGAAAGTTCCAGAGTAGAAAAATAAAAGAGGCTTATGAAAATAATGTTGTTGCTTTCCTCTCACAATGGCCTGTTTACAACTTTTTAAACTGTTCTGCCTGTACTATAACCCACCTTCTTATTTTCATCAACAAGAAGTACAAGATAAATAGAGATTCTTCATAAGGTTATGTGATTATTTTCCCTGAGGTTTAATGCTTTTCTGCATGTTTTTGGACTTTAAAATTACTCTGTGTTGTAAAGTTAAACAAATACTTAGGGACAAAGTATTGTAAAACAGTAAAATGTTGTGCCTGTAATTCATATATTCACTGTTGTAGTGTATTAGAACCAATTTAAAAAAAAAAATAAAGAATTTATATAGATTTTTTTAATTAATCAGCCGATAAACCGGTAATTGGTATTTTTTCTGCAAAATATTGGTATCAGTATCAGCTTCAAAATATCCATATTGGTCAGGCCTTAATCCAAAAATAGCTTTGTCCATCCTCCTCGATGCACCCTTCTCTGTTTCTGCCCATTAAGGAGGTAAATACTGGTAAGAGTCCTCCTCAGATCACAAACTTTAGGGCCGTTTACACAGCTCAGGTTTCAGTCTAAAACGGACTGTTTTCAGTGCATTTTCACCCCCCTGTTTCCATGACAACAGTGAATGTAGTGCCTGAAGCCGCAAACTTTGGAAACCAGGATCCAGGGTTGAGCATTTGGAAAACTTATCAGGGCTCGCCTTTATGTAGACAGGATTCAGTGTTTTAGAGTGAAAAGCTGACGTCAGCGCATGCGCAGTGCTCTTTCACATGAAGTCTACATGTGCATACCAGAATCAGCAAGCTTCAGCCGACTACCAAGTAACAAGTATTCCGCTTACCATGCTCGGTTTGTTTTCCAGACAAAACAATCCAGACAGATTTGTTGTCCAGACAAGAAACTCCTTCATCTTTGTGCATCCACTCACCATTGTTGTTTGTGAAAAGTTTTGCCTGCCATCTAATGGACTGGCATGCACGCTACAGCGTTTTCAGCCATTCTGACATCTTCATGGGGATGCGGATCGTGTTTGAAAACCTTTCCATTTCTGATGAAACGTCGTGTAAACATGGCCTTTGTCTTTTCTCTTGTTTTTGACTGTCTCATCTGGAGCCATCTTCCCTCTTCCCATCAGTTCCCACATGTAACTGTAGTTTCTTCCTTCAGCTTTGCAACAATTTCCTATAACTCCTAAGTTTAAGCCGCCAAGAATACATTTTTCTGTAGACAACCCTTTTTTTCCCTTTTAAGAAATATCCTTCATTTTTCCTTTTGATCGACTGAGACCAGTTATTGAAGCTGATTTTTGATCAAGTGAAGTTTTGCACGTACTTCAAGGCACCTGCCTCTTCTTCAAGACATCATCACGAAAGGTAACATCGTGCCCTGCCAACACACCGACAAGAGACAAGAGTCTCGCTGCCTTTGGGCCAGCTATTTCATGCCAGCCTCAACTGCAGAAAGAAATCTTCTGCCAAATTGCCAGCATCAGCCTGGACCCTGTAGAGTGAGCGACAACAAAGCAACCAGCATGCAGAGAGGTGTTTTCAGTTGGCACAAAAGAGACGAGAGGTTGGATGAAACAGAATCTCCATGTTATTTTCACTTAAGAAGCCAGCAACATTTTGACAATCAGGTTTTTGCTCAGTGCCATCAAACTCAAGTTTGGTCAATAAATCTGTTTAAACTTTCATCAAATCTATAAACTCATTAAACTTTCATCATCAGGTATTTTCATTTCTTTCTCAGTCATTTATTTTGTCTGTATTTATCTATGTATGTGTCCTACTGTCTTGTCTTTCATTAAAATTCATATAAAGAGATAATTCTTGATAGTAATCATTTCACTGAATTAATTAAATATTTTCCCTCTATATATACATACACACATATAAGGTGGTGCCCTAATTAAAGATGTTATGAGGAGTTTCTAATTACAAAAAAGTCTCACTTTTAGATATATGCCTGATTGAAATACACACTTTAAGATGAGTTTATGGCATCAAAATAGGTTATCTATAAATGCTATTCCTTAGCCTTCCGGTCGGGTCGGACAGGGCTGGACTGGCCTGGATACTCAACTTCGGGAACAAGACAATTAAAACTCGAGCAAATTTATATAATTCGGACACGTCTTAGAGCACCGGGCTGTAAGTTACGATATATAGCCGGGTACAAAACTACGATACTAAGCTCTCCAAAAATTGCTTGTTGTCACACATCAAAAATTACCGCTACGTAACTAGAAAGAGATACATTACCTCGTTGCTTTGCATCCTATAAGTTGTTAAAAAAGAAGTTGGAAAGCAATGCAGAGTTCTGAGGAAGGTCTGAGCTGCATTTATCACAACAAACGCACGCTTTGGCTTGGGTCACGTATTTTGTTGCGTTCCAGTTGTAGTCAGAAGTAGGAATTTGCGAGTTACGAGTAGGAAACCGCAACTGGAATGTCCCCCGAGGTCGGAATTTCCTACTGGAAACTCGGTGAAACCACCCCCATTAGCTCCTGCAATAATCAATTTATTTGCACTTCTGACTGGGGTGTGTCGCTCTAGATCAGCCGTATACATAGTATTGTTAGACTTATATTTACAAAAATGCTGCCAGAGTGATAATCACATTCTTCATGTGACATTTGAGAATAACAACACAGGGCGTGCTAACAACAGCTAACAATAGCTTGGTAGATCGGCATGTTTTCTTCTGACTTCAACTGGAACGCCAATAAGACAGAGATGATGTCACTCCCAGTTCCGAGGTTACTGGAACGCAGCAGTACGACAGTTGCTGCACGTGCTCATGGGTAGCAGTCTTAATGTTGCCATAGCACCTTTAATGGGTGCATAATAGATAGAAAATGAATAATTTCTTAAAATATTGTTCATTAATATCTGAAAGATTCTAACTTATACAATACCATTTAAACAGCTACAGGTGTCTGTGCACAGGTTGCAAAGTTGCACAAAGAAGCAACACATAAATTCACATCACCACATGGAAAATTACAAGAACAAATCTCTCTCTCTCTCTTATGCACACACATATACAGCACATACAACAATTCATGTACACATGCCATGCTGTGCCCCACTTCTGTTTAGGGAGAAAGTAATTACTTTCTTCCCTGCCTCAGTGCCTGCAGAAGCCTCAGAGGGGCGATTCCCTGGAGAGCCAGTGAAATTCACTTAAAAAGCTTTTGAGAGAGTAAGCAGTCTCATTGTTACACACTGAAACTTTGATGGGAGGAAAGGGAGAGGGAGCAGAGAAAGACTTGTACATAAAACTGTTGTCCTGTTGTTTCTCTGTCTCTCTCTTCACTGCTTTTCCTCCTCTAGATTTTTCTTTTTGACAAAACTAACAACAGTAAGCAGACAGTAGAAGCAGGTTAAGTAGGTGTTATTAAATGTCTTGCTGTGCCTTTTGTCAGTATAGGTATAGCAGAGAGAAAGTCCATCCCAGTTTGGAAATTCTTATTTTAAAAATGAACATCACCTTAATCTTTCAGAGGCAATTTTACCACAAATGTAATAAGGATAAGGTTGAAAGACGATAGTGATAATAACAAAAACATGAATAGAAAAGCTCAGATGTAGTTTCTTGTCAGTCCAAAGGCTGGTTACTCTTCTTTTGTTCTGTGCTTATCTCATGCTGATTCAAAAACTTACCATCCAGTCTTTGGATAATTCACCATCCTGGTCTTCCTCCAATTTAGAGGAGGTTTGAGCTCAGTGGGTCTGGTCCAGGTCCGGTGGGATGAGGAAAGTATTGGTCCCTAGGACATCTGCGAGCAGCTTGGTGAATTAAATGGCTGGGTTGGGTCCCTCCACAGGCTACCACACTCTGATAATTCAAATGTTCTTGTGGCATAGACTCAACTCCAAGTCTATGACTTTAGCATGTTGCTTAGCATAGCCATCTGCTAAGGCAGCACAGGCTTTTTCTAACTTGAGGAGACATTCTTGTTAAAAAGTGCCATTAGCTTCCAACAAAGCTAGCTTTTGGGTGTGTTCCAACAGCATGGCTTGGTTCTGACTTGTGCAAGGACAGTTGTTCTGTGCTCCTCCAGGAGGCTAGCTATTGAGGTCGGTGATATTGAGTTTATAACCTGACTTGGTCAACTTCATCGTCATAATTCTGAAATGAACACAGCAACAGAGATGTTTTTTTTTTTTTCAAATACTTATTATAGGGGGGTTGGTTAATGAGTTTACAAAAGCCCTGTTGGGAACAGGATTTAGAACGTGTCTAATCCATCACCCCCTGGACTACAAGTCCTCCCAGTTGTGCATTTGTAATCATTTAAACACTGTCAGTGCAGTGTGTGTTTTGATGGTGCAGACATATCAATTTCAATCTCAGAGTTCACATAATGGCAGAGACCCCTCGCATCATAGAAGTTAGACTTTAAAAAAAACTGTTAAAAACGTGCACTTTTTACATCTTCAATAAGAAGCATAGATTTGTGCCTGACTACTTATTTTTAAATAAACACGCCTCTGTGTACAAAAGGAGTGCATAATCATTTGCAATTGAAACAGCGTGAGCACAAGATGTTTGAATGACAGCTGGGTGAGGCAGAAATTTTTGAGGACAGCTGCAATTTTTACCAAAATTTTTTGTGCTGGATTTAAAATAGCATGTAAATGCCCATTAAACGATATCCACCATGGTTCACTTGAGGCACCAGGAAGTGTCAGAAGCCTGTCTTAAATTTACACAGAAGTTGGGAACATCTCATTGTACAGTTTGACAAAGATGAATATATATCCCAATCTCTTTTCATATGGTGTTTCAACTCCTCTCTTAAACCTTGACTGATTTTGATAAGAGATGTGCCTGCTAACAGCCCTCCCATATCACTTTTTTCAACTTAATAGGAATCAAGTATGACAATCACCGAATATATGTCCATTAGATTCCATCCAAGTTGTATAGGTGTGTGTATATATGTATGTCTAGGTATGTCTTTGTGCGTATATGCATATAAATACATGCATAGTTGGGTGGATTGGATGGGATAGCATGGTCTGGGGTGGATGGTTCACATGGAATATTAGGCTGGTTGGAGGGGAAACTTCATATATATGGAATGGTGTGTGTGCTCGGATATTTGGTGGAGTTTGGGGGTCTGTGTGCTTGTATATATATAAGTATGTGCAGACACACAGACTCATAAATTCAGACTGAACGTCACTAAATGTAATGCATTATCAACCTCAGATCTTCTCTTTTCTGTGCAAATAGCGCATATTTGCTATATTCTCACATATGCGCTCACTCAAACATACCCACACAAACTCACACACTCACAAACATGTTGCCTGGAAATTCTTTAAGAGTTTAAATCTTTTGTGGAATTCAAGGTAACATGTTTTCCTTTTCTATTCTGCTTGTGTTAAGGTCATCAATGTGTTATTTTTGTCTGTCTCCTTCTATTTCACTTTGTCACCTATTGTTTTTTTCCGTACTGCTCTAAATCACCTAATAATAATAATAAAAAAGATTCCATCCGAGGTGGTTTGCTGTAGAGTTTGTTTCTTACCACTCCACAAGTTTTCAAGTTCAAGCCTTATGACTCACTAGAGAGATTTGCAGTCTTGTCGTCGAAATTTCATCACATTGCTATAGTGCAAATATTTTTCTGAAGATGAGAAAAACAATGTGTCTTCACTTGCCACTCTTATGAATATATTAAATGGACAAATAACACAGACTCACCACACACAACTTCTTTGTGCTCTTGATCATGACTTCTACAAATGTATCCTGGAGTGTTTGGAGACTATACACTGCTCTAGGGGAGATGAAACGGAAAACATGAAGCAGCTTGAAAAAACAAAGAAAGTCTGGAGGGACTTTATTAACATATAAAGAGTAGGTATTGAGTGTGTAACCATATGTTAATTTTGCATGTGGGTAACTATTTCTGCACATGTGTTTAAGCCTGTATGAAACTGGTGCAGGGGTGTGCTCATGTTATGCTGGAAGATGTGCTAACAGCCACTGGTTCTGCTTTATGGTTAGAAACAAAAGGGAAAGAAATAAACAAAGACACAAAACACTAATAAGGCTGTTGCATTAACAAGAAAATATATAGATGTGAGGCTGCTGTCGGCGCTTCCACAGGCTATGCATCTCTGTGTATATGAGAGCTGGTCTATGTTCTTTTCTCTGTTCTCCCCCAATTTATTTTCTTCTTCATTCCAAGTGGGTCTTTCAGAGAGAGCTGGCTTCTTTTATTTTCTTTTATGCCATATTTCTCATGTGTTTGAGTTCATTTTTGCTTATTGACAAGATTGATGTTGGTTTTAATAATCTGTTCAGAATCATGGGTGTCAGAGCCAAATAAAATATGGGTGGGACTCCGCTCTTATAAAAAAAACAACAACATTTGGATTTTCTCATTGTCACCATGTTAAGAACTGAGCACATTTTGACTTTCCTGAACTATTTTCACAGCCCTATACCTAAAGCTCAGTCCACTGAGTTGTGCCGGTTCAATGTTTAACTCAGAGGAAGTCCTACCACATTTTTGACTGCCCTACCCTGTTTTCTGTTCCTCTTATCCATGGACAAAATGCTCAAATCATTAATAACTCATATATCCTCCACTCTCATTAGTATGTGTTTTGTCCATTTGCCCATATGGGTTCTTTCCATGGACTTCAACGTTGCCCCCACATGCTAAGATATGCACTTTAATTCAATGGTGACTCAGTAGGGTTGATGGTGATAGTTAGTGATTTTCTATCAGCCCTGTGATTGACTGATAGCCTGTCCATGGTGTACCCAGCACCTCACCCACTGACAGCTGTGCCAGACCTTACCTCAATGGATTAATAAATTGAGGGTTGGGAGGTAGGTTTTGTTGACAGCCTTAAAGGATGGTTCGGTATTTTAAACAATATATTTGACTTGTTTTGCTTTCTTTATGGCTGCCGCACATGCACAGTACGGCTCATTGTTTCAGGGGCGACTGCCGGCTACACAACAACTTTCCTCTTCCAGTTTTGTGCAAAATGTCTTTCGGAGGAAGATGTTGCGGACAAGAACTTTTAATATGATGGGTGTCCTTACAGTTTCGAGCCAGAGTTTACAGATGAGGAGCTCATTGGAAGGAGGACGCGGAGGCAAAGAGAAGAACAGCTCTCCAGAGAGCAGTCTTCAGTTCAGAGGTCAGCAAAGTCACGAAAACATGTCTGGAGCGACACAGACTGTAATGGAGTAGCGTGAGCGGACCATGATGAAATATCGGTGAAACTAATGAGTTTTTGGACGATTAATGCAGTTTTAGGAGTGGCTCTATACATGCCCCGTGTGCTACCATTATACGGATGTCCGCCACTCGATTTTGGATCTAAATATCTCCTGAAGCACTGTTTGGATCAGGAAAGCCTTCTGGGTGAGTTTATTGTTCTACTTCATTCTATAAACGATGTGAAAGCTGTAAAAACCGAACTTATCCTTTAAAGGGGGAAGTCCAGTGAACATGAGGGATCCTTGTGAAGAAGGTGATTATTTATAGGTGGTTGGCTTGGTGGGGGCTCGTGGAGACACTGGGTGCATCCAAATAGTCCTTTTTTGGTAAGGAACCTTCCTTAGTGAAGAAATGACCCGGAAGCATTTAAGCGTCGGCCACGATAAGTGCTGTTCGTATCATACACCTTGGGTGAATCTGAATAGTCCTTCCTAAGTCCTTTCCAATCCACTTTACCTTAACCCCGATAAAAACATCACAGGGTCAAGGGAAGGAGGGAAGAAGACGAGAGGAAAGGTGAACTGTGGTAAAAGAAGAATTTGATTGCACTTTCACTTATATGTCATATTTATGTGACGACAATTACTTGTGACATAGGTAGGCCACGATGAACTACAATGTTCCAAAAATGAACTATAAGAAGCGCATTTGTCCTCTGCCTTATCTCACAGGGTTGTTTCGTGTCTTCACTGGTTAACATTAACAATCCCTGATCAGAGGATTTACCTGTGATGGTGTTTTGTCTTTGGTCATGCAGTGTGGGTTTCCTGCTCACAGCTGAGAGGTTCAAGAGAGCTTCTATAGATGTTGACATCTTTGGCAGACACTCACAATCTGAAGCCTGATAATACAGCAGACTGTCAGAAGCACTATTCCCCCTGTTTCATTCACATGTATCATCATGAACATTGTTTAAATTTATTACATTTGGAGTACTGTAAAAGTCCTCATTTGTCCTTTTATTGATTATTTTTAATAAATTAGGCCTCATCGTTCTGTCCCTTCTCCATCATAAGTTTCAGTAAACTTTCACCAGGAGCCGTATTTATACAGGTCACGTGCTGCAAGGCATTATGGGGCGTTTTCTTCTCCTTTCCTTTTGAAAAGGATGGTCCTGTGTTTCCTAAACTAAAGGAGATATTAAAGGAAACAACGACCCTCCTTTCCTTAACTTTTGGAGAATTTGAACAGCACTTATCATGGCCAATGCTTAAATGCTTCCGGGAAATTTCTTCAGTGAGGAAGGTTCCTGACCAAAAAAGGACTATTCGGATGCACCCATTGTGTAGAAAGGGAGCAGAGATAAAGGTGAGAGTGCAATGGTGATGAACAGGAAGTAACCTCCAGGGAGAAGAAACTCCCAACAGGTGATCCAAAAGGCTAAGAGTCAACAAACAACAAAGTTTAAGCCAACAAATGGCCAACAAACCACTATGGTTGTGGAAATCCAGCTAAATAGTGCAGTCAATAGGTGATTTGAGGCAGGTGTGTGGCTGCAGCTGGAGTGTGCAGGTGGAAACCACGGCCACTCCCTGGGCAGCAGAGAGGCAGAGAAGCAGTGAAGGAGGGGGAAAACAGTTCAGAGAGTGGGGGGATCCTCACAGTTATTTCTTTAAAAATTACAATTTATAACATATATTCTAACCTATGGGCGCAACAATTGTTTTGCTGCACAATCCATGCTGGGTTGAACTTTGGAGCGAGAATACCACAGTAATGCCACATTGTGCTGCTTTTGGGTGCAATTTTCTTTTTAAGGGAAACAAGGGAAGTGATGTAAGTCAACATCTAAGTCTGTCCCAATTGCTTGGGGATGTACACAACCAGTGGCGGCTGGTGAAAAATATTCTTGGTGGGGCAGTACTGTGCAACACTCAGTTTTTAACAACCATCCCACTACGATTCAACGCAAACTACAGGCTCATCCGTAGCCAAATGAGTCATATAGTTTTATACATTGGTAAATAACAAATATGTATATTACACCATTTTAGACCTGGATAAATTGGAACTGATAAAAAAAAAGCTCAAAGACATGCTGTAAATTTACTCTGGCACACCAAAAGAGTTTTTTGTGTTAAAAGTACCAACTGTTTGTACCAGGTGCTTCTCTTCAACAGAGACAGGGTGAAATGATCAGGGCTTTCTGAATATAGGGCCTCATGACAAGAATTATTTACTGTTTCCCAGAAACAGGGGCTGGGTCAACTTACCCACTGGCTCAGTTTACCCCACTCTCCCCTACTCTGACATTAATTCTGACATTCACTCAGTGAACAATCCTACCTGCCCACTCTGCACCTGTGATGGGCTCATGGCTGCTTGGTGCTGCTGCATCTCTTCTGAGGGGCTACAAGACAAAGTTTCCCCAGTTATGTGGCGTCATCATCTCACGGTGAAAGTGTCATTTTATTCAACACCTTCCCTTACCAGTTTCATCGTCATCCTCTGTCGTTTCAGACCGCAAGCTCATTTTGTTAAAAAAAGTCGCTATTTTGCACATTTTGCTGCATCATTTTCAAGCGCTTTCCTCTTTTTAATTCTTCTCTTTTCCGCGCCAACCTTGCGCTTTTTGTCCATCTTGTCAGCAGTCCAGCACTGCGGCTACTATCTGGCTCATCTCACAGACTCCGACTGGTGGAGCTAACTGTTTTTAGCCTGCACGGACGTGTTGTTACGTCAGGATGCCTCTGAAAAAAAAAAGGCTGCCGAGGGAGACGGCCCACAGGGACAGCGGTAACAGCATGGAGGTAATACTCACTCAGTGTCATGAATGAACACAAAACCAAAAAATTATAATAATATTAAAAAATGTATATTAACACTGGCCCTCACGTCCCAAACGTCAGGCCGGCCCACTGGAAATTGTCCCGGTCCTCCCAATTAGTCACTCCGGGCATGGCTGACACAAGCCGAATATACCCGAGGGGCGAAATAAGAATTGCCCTTCGGAGATTATTTTCAACCACGCTGATTGGCCAAATTCACGTTGATAGGCGCTTATCTTGCCCTAGTAACATTCCCTTATTGGCTAGTCGTCACTGTCTCAGGGGCGATATTTTCAGCGCCCCTGAGACACGGAGACAGAGACGAGAAGGCTTACTTTCGTTCTACATTAATGAAAATTAATTACTTTATATCTTAATGGATATATATTTATGTTATATTTATGTTATATTACATATTTAGATAAGTAATTTTTGGTCATATTCATTTTTTCAAAATAAAGTAAATACATTTAATATCACACTCTCCACTGGGGGGGGCGGCGCCCTAGCGCCCTCTATTGGCCAGCCGCCACTGCACACAACTTCTCAAGGGCTCGCGGCTATGTTCTCACCACCTCTCTCCAGATGCATTGATGCTTTTAATGAAGCTAAGCTGCTGAAATATAGAGTCAAATTTGTGTCTTTATTATTCAGTCTAAGAAGTTGCTTCAATCCCAAAAAAATATTTACAATAAAAAAAATCACTTTGACCAAAAAAAAACATTTCAATCAAAAGAGAAAGTGCTTGAATACAAAAACAAAAACATTCAAGACCCAAATAATTGTATTTGAAAACTTTTGGCTGATTTTTTTTCATAATTAAGTTAGTTAATATTTGACTGAAAATATACATTTGATATAAGTCATCTTTCTTTTATTTGAGCGATATTATATGTAGGACATTTGTGTCTTTATTGTTCAATCCCAAAAAATGATCACTTCAATCAAAGAAAATATGTTAAATCCCAAAAAAACTATGACTTCAATCAAAATAACATTTTTCAATCCAAAAACACAGTCACAGTCCAGGGCTCCAGAGTGCAACCATTTTGGGCGCACTTCTTGGGTGCACTGTTGCACCAAGGAAAAATTTAAAGCACACTCTTACAAATTTAAGTTGACAAAAGTAAGTGCAGTAGTGGAAAAATCAGTCAAACGGACATGACACAGCACCTGCTTCCTCTCGTTTCTCTGTCCCTGCGTTGCATCTTCACAGGCTGCAGGTTGTAGGCCCGCCCAAACACATGCGCACACACACAGCCTTCAGTCATCATCCAATCACCTGTTAGTATGCAAATGAGCCCAGACAGAACCTGACTGTGGTGTCAGGTTTCAGCGTGGAGCGGTAACTCTGAAGAGTGAAAAATGGTGACCTTATGGCATTAAAGGTGACACTATAAAAAATTTGGATGCACCTAATTTTTGTGCTGGTGCACCTTGAAAATTTTTTTTAGGTGCACCGTTGCAACCAAGGCAAAAAGTTAGTCAGGAGCCCTGCAGTCCGTTTATAGCCATGATGTTACCTCAGCTCATAGGGAGGGCCAACACCACCAGGTATATCATGAAGACAGCTGAAGCTCTCGTGCTAAGTGATCTGCATCTTAGGCCTCACATAACTAAAACACATGAATGAAGTCTGCTGTCATATTTACTGTTTCTCAACCATTTCACTGTGCCATTGTCTAGCTACATGCTGCTTCGGCAGCAATGAGCCCCTTTACAATTCCCACATGTGGAGATTGTCTAGTTACAGTCAAGTTCATGTTAACAAATACCCTAAGAGAAAGAATGAGTGTAGAGACCAGCAAAGTTCTTTAACATTTAATTATATATCACATCATCATAATATAGATATTTATGAATAAGTAAAAAGTGGGAACTTGTCCCTATTTGAACATTCTGTGATATCTTCAGTTCTTAGGCTCAGCTGGTAAATATGAAAATGTTTTTTTTATCTTTTTAAAACTCAAAATGTAAGTGCCCTATATTTTATTATATCAAAATAAAAGTAGTAAGGGAACCATTTGAAAAGACTAAAATGGATCAGAGCTGTTGTTTTGTTTTGTTTTGATCCTCTGGAAGACGTGAATAAAAGGTCTCTGAATTGTTCTCCCCCAAGAGAGAGCTTGTGTGGTCTACCCCTGCTGCCACTAGGGACATCCTCCATTCTCCATCGCCCTCTTCGGGGACCATCATTGGTCTCTGAAGACTCTGCAGTACCCGTGCTCCTCAGAACAACTGGAGCATGTGGGATAAGACTTCACGGCTTAATTAAAGCAGTGTTTGCTGCTTAAACATTTTTTCAATCTGAACATGCTTTTACTTTGCAACACAAAATAGTACCTCTTTTGGAAAGAGTGTTATATAATACACAGCATGCAAACCAAATGAGGGTGACAGCCTCAGGAGGGAATCCCTGTAGTATATTTTCTGAGGCACTATGGGACACAACTGAGGTAGGCTATGTTTAGAATTAGAAAACAACAATTCATGGTGAGGTCTAAGCTTTAGATTGCCTCTCATGTCATTTATTTTTTTATTTCTTTACTTTGCCCCATTAAATTTTGTGAAAACCTTTGCATTGGAATGAGTGCTGTAGGTGAAGATACTGAGAGAGAAGTTAGTGTGATACTATGCAAGGAATTGAGAGGGGAAAGATAAAAAAATGACAAATGTAAAAAAAAGCTAAGTAAAATTATATAAGTTGGAAGTCTTGCATTAGTAAAGATTAAAAAAATAAAATGACAAAATCTGATTTTAATTAAATATATATGAAGACAATGATATAAAAAGGAGAAGAAACACAAACTAATGCTTGTACATTTGCATGTTTGCATAAATGCATATGATTTTGTGTGCATCTGTAGCTGTGTGCAGATATATATTAATTATACATGTTTGGCCTGCAGTTGTGTGTTTTGAGATTCCACATGGTTTTCCTCAGGTCCTCACTTTAAAATAGGGCATCAACAATCTTAAAGTTAAGCATTTTTACCTGTAATAACGAGATTTTTTTAATATCAGACATATTTTCAGTATTTCTCTGTCTGTGTTTTAGCCATAGATGGCTAAAGCCCCAGTCACACATTCCCGTTTCTCATGGCGATTGTACACGATTGTCATAATCCTGATAAAGCGTGCTTTGGTCGCGGTGCATGCGCCACTTGGTCTGGATCAGCGCTGTATAGTCGTGGATGAACGGAGGGGAACGTAGAAGCTCCACGACAGTTTTAAACTGTTCAAAAGTGTCGTGGAGAATCGCCGCTCTCAGTATAGCGGGATGGAAGCCTAATGCAGTCCTAAACCGAGCGGTATTAGCGTGGCATGCACGGAGCTCAGTCGGGCTGAACGTGGCCCAATCGCGGCTCAATCCTGAAAGCTTTATGAGGACGACTGACAAGGATGTATCCGTATGAGCCCCGACTGTGTGCTGTTCAAAGGCGGGCGCAGCGGGGCTCAGTCGGGGCTTACGTGACGCGAACTGAGCTCGAGCGGGGCTGACGTCCTGCCAGCGGGATGAAATCCTCATCATATCGCTGTATTAACCTAACTGGAGCGGGACAAACGCCCCCTTTAGCGCTTTAGCGCTGTAGCTGCGCCACTGACGGTGTATTTATGGAGTGTCTCCAGGGGTGAGACAGTAATTTAATCCCGTATCATAGCGATCACACCAGCCTCCTCAATCGTGCACAGTCGCTATGAGAAACGGGAATGTGTGACTTAGGCATAAGTGTCCATCACTTTTCTATAGTCAATGAGTCTGTACCTTGTTTGGACTTTTCTTGGTGAATGATCTTTTGCTCTTAATCTACTCTGTTTTAGCCAAATCACATTACAATTTCCTTTGTTTTTGGGTTGCGTCCTCCTTGTATTTTCTGAATTTTTTTCTTGATTGATCATGTCATATGGTCAGATGTGTGGGATGCTGGGATCTGATTTGGTTGTACAAGCTGGTCCACTCTTTCTATGTACTCTTTCTAAAGCTCTGACAACCTTCCCCCGGCTCTTCTCTTCTCTCTGTGGGAGGTGAAGGTGTGTCAAAATGTAAAACATGATGAAAGAAAAGAGGACTAGGGCACAGCGAGACACTGGGAGTGGGAGCAGATGATGAGAAGAAGAGGCCAACAGCAAGAGCTCAGTCAGTTTCCCAGTAAGTCACTCCTTAAGTTAGTCAGTTGTTCTGAACACACCATACCAGCAAAGCTCCTTGTTATCTCTCTATTTCATGCATGTAAAAGGAGAGGAAGTACTTTGCAAAACATGAAAGAACTCCTCATAAGGCAGAGTCATCCTGGATTTGTCCTTCTCTTTGCACTCTGTGTCAAAATATTATCAGGAGAGAAAAGGAAAGGTGATTTTCCATGAAGTGTCAGAAACGTTGTCCCTTCTGATTACTGATACTCCATTGACACAGAGCTGTCTTCAGATTGTTTTAATACATCTTCATCAGCGGTACCAAAGGAACTAATCCATGCCTGCTTGCAGATTTTTTTGCTTAACCCTCGTATGACCCTTGGACATTTTTGTCCATTTCCAAAATCCAAAACCCCCTCACAGACAATCCCCCTCCTCACCAGAGTTGATTTTTGGTGAAGGAGTGTCATTGTGGGTAAAATTTCCAAAGCCCAACTTTCAGTTTGAAAATCCATTATTTGACTACGTAATGCATTTTTAGCAAGAAGGTAGCCGGTTTGATCCCCAGGTCAGGCAGGGCCTTTCCGTGTGAAGTTTGCATGTTCTTCCCGTGCATGTGTTGGTTCACTCCAGCTTCCCCCCACTAACCAAAAACATGCTCATTATGTTAATTGGTGACTCTAATTTGCCCTTAGGTATGAGTGTGAGCATGAATGGATATCTGTCTCTCTATGTGGCCCTACAATCAGCTGGCAACCAGTTCAGGGTGTAACCCACCCCTTGCCCATTGATAGCTGGGATAGGCTCCAGTCCCCCCACGAAAGAGATAAGCAGTATATAAAATTAATGAATATTTCAACAAGATTAAAACATGTAATGTGTTTAATGTATTGAAACAATGCTTAAAGCACAGGTGTTAGTGCCTGCTGCTCAGTTTAAAAGTCTTTGACACTGGAATAATTAACAGGAAGATGCATGTGTGTCAGAGCTCATGCAAACACATCCATTTAACCCTTAACTCCTTTGCCGCCCACTATCCTTCAGATGTACTAAAGCTTATATGCAAAAATTATGTTGAGCATTAACAGTAACATTATTAAGCAAATCTAGTTTGTCCCTTAAATGTATTTCATTTGCTACAGTAACAGATGCATTAATGAAAAGCATTCTCACCTGCAAACATGTACACACACACCAGCATGTGTGCACATACTTCCACAACACTGCAATATCAAGGAATAGGTACATCATCTTTGCATAGTCCAATGAATTTCCTGTTTCCTCCTAGGCATGTGCTGACACACACAGACTTTGATCCACAGAGTAATAGCAGAATAATTTCCGTTGACTTCCCGGTGCATTGGCCACCAGAGGCAAATTCATAAAAGCAAAGATCTAGGACATTAATTCACATGATTTCATTAAAGATGTGTGATTGCATTAAGCCCATTTGTTACACAGCAGCAGTAGCGAGCATGCTGTGTGTGTGCTGCCTCTGTTGTTTATTTTTAATCAGGGGATTTTTGAGCTTATTTCGTCACTTAATTAACTACGGAGGGGTATCACTGCTACAGCTTTTTTCCTCCTTTAGTGTTGTTTATCTCTCAACCACAGAGGTGTAGTGTTATTTGGAGGACTGAGGCATCCCGTGAAGATTAACGCTTCTCTGTGACTGTGTTGTCTTCCGTTTCGCCACTGATTAGAAGATGACAAATTCCTTTATATGAACGTTTGTTTTTTTCTAACTCTCAGGTGAATGTGGGTTTGGCAGCAAAAGAGGTATTCTTCAAAGTCATCACAATAATGTGGATTTGAATATTGTCTCATAGTATCATCTGCCTCCCTAATTACACCATACTGATCACACACGAATAGTCACATAGGCTGGTAGACAAATTAGTGTCTGACATCAAGAATTAATTTAAGGTGATTATAGGGAAGCGCTGAACATTTCTTCACTCTGTTGTCCTCACAAATATGATGGGCTCTTCTATTTGTGTTTATTAAGCCCTGATTACAACTGGGATTAAAGGTGTAGTCAGCGATCTTCTAATCTAATGCGGTATTTGTCAAAATCACTGTATTTCTCCTCTCCATCCACAAGATGTCACCACTGACAGCATGTTGAAAAAAAAAGTCTGGTTTCAATACACAGCCTTGGCTCTGAATTTCAGCAGGTAAATACTTACTGTGGCCTAGGCCAAGTTACCAAAACAGAGTACCCCCCCCCCCCCACACACACACACACACACACATCCAGGGGGCGATCATACTCGTGTGCAGATCAGACAGAGGGGGGAGGGGCAGTCGTAGGTTACGTAGCGTGCGCAGTTAGCAATGGCTGAAAAACAGCCCAAAAGAAAAAGGTCCGAGGAGTGAAAAGTGAAAAAGAAGACCATGAAAGAACGAAGACCCGGGTCAACATTGGTGTTACTTTCCGACGGTGGAGGGAACTCCGCCACTTGAAAGACCTGAAAACAGACGCGGATGTCGCCGTCTTTCTGCTGGATAGGTAAGCAACATTAGCTTTGTGGTGCTTCACATAACAGTAACAGCCATCAGGCATTCATCTTATTGTCTAGTCTGCCAAAATGTACTGTTGTTGTGATGTTATCAATATTGTCAGTCGAGTTGTCTGACGAGTTGGGGTTACCTTAGCTACGTTGGTCAGCTACGCAGTTTCTACGGCCGTTTCCACGACGATGCACGTCCATCAGCCTTCGGGGGTGGAGCCAGGGGTGAGGTATGAAGGGAGAGGTGGGTCTAAATTCGTTTATAAACAACCTCTCCACTCGTTTTCTCCCACATCCCTGACTACACCTCTAAGGCTTCAATTGAAACCTGGGCTGAAATGATCCTGTCTCATATGCCAGCCATGTAACACAGATTATCTCTTGTTAAAGGTCACTAACATACAAGGATACATACTTTGAGGTAAGGTTTTAAAGGCTTCATTCTCTGCTATCTGAGAGGCAGTGGCCTTATGGAACACTAAACATCATAAATACTTAATTACTAACTTTCTTTTACAGAGCCACCAGGGAGGAAGACAACAAAGTTAGTCATTTTAAGGTGCTATAATCAGATATTTATTCTATCCGTGTTTATATCACACAGCACCTCAGGGCAACAGAGATACCAAAGCCTTATTAGCATGCTGCCAACAACAGCTGAGAATGTGTGTGTGTGTGTGCATGTGTCGAAGAGTGCCCTTGATTTTTTTTTTTTCTGTTTTCCCCTTGTTTACCTGCAGGGCATTGCACAAATGTGGTCCATGAATTGCTTGCAATTGAGAAATCCCCTAAAGCTGATTGCCGTATTAACTCTGATTTTAAGCAGGCTTCTCACTTTTATCGTCTCATCAATGTATTTTCAATAGGCAACTGAGGTTATTTTTGAATTTAGATTTTCTATGCTGCTGTTTTCAGGTGTCAACAGCAAGAAAGAGAGGCTGCTGGTCTCCTTGCGGAGCGTTTGTGTGTCTGAAATAAGCAGGTTTAGAGAAAGCAAAGCCTGCAGCTTCAGATGCACAGGAACCTTTTCAGACCACAGAGGGAGTATGCTTTTTCATCTCCTATTTCTCCAGGTTGCATCATGGCAGCTTGTCAGTGACACATCTTTTCCCGCTGACAACACACAGGGTAAAAAACTGACACTTCTTACCTGTCACATGTCTTCCGTTGTTTTGTGGTAATGTCATTGTCAATTTGATATAATGAATAAACGCACCACTGTCAGTTGAACAAATTTTGACAAGCAAAGATGTCAAGCAAGTCTCTTTTCTGTTTCTATATGTCAGAAAATATGTTCAACTAACTAGGTGTTCATGGCACATGTGCAGTATGGTCCAACCTTTCCTTTCTTAAAGGATAAGCTTGGTTTCTACAGCTTTCACATTGTTTATAGAATGAAGTAGAACAATATACTCACCCAGAAGGCTGATCCAAACAGTGCTTCAGGGGATATTTAGATCCAAAATCGAGCGGCGGACATCCGTATAATGGTAGCACACAGGGCATGTATAGCGCCGCTCCTAAAACTGCATTAATCGTCCAAAAATTCATTAGTTTCACCGATATTTCATCATGGTCCGCTTGGGCTACTCCTCCATTACAGTCTGTGTTGCTCCAGACATGTTTTGTGACTGTGCTGACCTCTGAACTGAAGAAGAAGAATGTTTGCCTCCGCGCATGCCTGGTACGGCTCATTGTTTCAGGGGAAGACCGCCGGCTACACAACTTTCTTCTTCCAGTTTTGTGCAAAATGGACAAATATCTATCGGATGAAGATGTTGTGGAGGAGAACTTTGAATATGACGGGTGTCCTTACAGTTTCGAGCCAGAGTTTACAGATGAGGAGCTCATTGAAAGGAGGACGCGGAGGCAAAGAGAAGAACAGCTCTCCAGAGACTACTACGCATGTGCGGAGGCGAACATTCTTCTTCTTCAGTTCAAAGGTTAGCATAGCTACAAAACATGTCTGGAGAGACACAGACTGTAATGGAGGAGTAGCGTGAGCGGACCATGATGATATATTGGTGAAACTAATGAGTTTTTGGACGAATTTAATGAAGTCTGTGCTTGGAGCTGCTGCTATACATGGCCCTGAAACTGTGCTTTTGATGGATGCCCACCATTTAAAATCAGCTTTTTAAATGCAAAACTATCATTATCAATCATGAATTTCCCACAGTTGCATCTTTCAGCAACACAGTAAACCAGCCCTATTCAGTGAGCAGCCCAAGAGCCACATGTGGCCCAGAAGCATTACTTGGGTGGCACAGCTCATAGTATACCCCCCAAAAAAAGCAAAGAAAAACAAATTTCATGAGAATTACCTTGAATTTCCTACAGTGCTTCCGAAAGTGAATGCAACAAAGTAGAAATCCATGTTCTCAATATGTTTGGATCAACATACACAAGCCAGTCAAGCTTCTCACACATGAATACAATAAAAAAGCTGTTCGTGTCAATGTCATTTCTCCCATTAAGTACTAATTGAGGCATACATGTCAACATAAAGTGAGATGTGCATCGACGAATTACTAAATGACCACATGATGTGATTTAAAACACTTTGCAGTAGTTGACGCGCAGTGTAGTATTCCTGGGTGACGGTTGTTGTTTTTTTTTATTCAGTGAAAAGCACCGTATGATGTGCCTTGGTCAGATATGACCAGAATGTTACTTTCACTTTAAAAGGGAGATGACATTTTCAGAATCGGCTTTATTGGCCAGGTATCTTAGGCCCCATCCACACTAAGCCAAACTGAGGTCTAAAAGCATAAGTTTTTTGCCGAATCTGCGTATCATCCATACGAAGACGGCGTTTTGGGGGTCTGTAAACGGTCATTTTTGAAACCAGGTTCCAGAGTGGAAAGATTTTGAAATGCCGTATATGCAGCTCCGTGATTACTGGCTCTCCGCAAGTTTTCAGATACGCTTACGTCATAGTTTCATATCTTCATTGACACGCATGCGCCACACGCCGCAACGACAATGGCAGCGTACTTGAAGCATATGTGCTGATGAAGCTAGTGACCCTACTATCCCTGTTGCAGCAAAATCTCCTTCTTCTCAATCACCACCGAGTTGAACAAACAATTATTGAGGACACATTACGGCACTTTATGATCACTTTATCACAATCTCTATTTACAACTTTTGCCGCAAGTGCGCATGCCCACTGTTTTTTCATCTGTTTCCGCTTGTTTCTGTCATATCGTTACAGCGCCCCAAGAGGTCTGGCATGTGTTTTACAGGGTTTTGATACGTATCGAGTGCATTCATATAGACGCACACATTTTCTGAGACGTCTTCGTCTTTATGACGATCGTTTTGGAAACTGTTAAGCGTTTTGTCTTCGTGTGGATGAGGCCTTAGGCATACAAAGAATTTGAAGCTGGTTTAATTCACTTTCTAAGGACAGACTAGATACACACCAGTGTTGGTTTGAAATTTGAATTTACCTGCCGCTTATTGGCCACGGAAAGTGTCCGGCCCACAATATTTTCTATATACCCTGAGATCATTGGGCAAACAGTTGAACTATGTGTTGCTATTGGTCTATTAGGTTTACTTACAGGGGATTTTACTCTGACAAAAGCCCGACAAAGCACCTTGTTTTACCCATCGCTTCTGTCAAATGCTGAGACCTGATTTACAGTTATAAGTGAGCTGTTGCAGGCAATTTGCATTTAAGAATTGCTCGTAAATTAGTGGAAGTAGGTCAACAATACAAAGCCCCTTTTTACGAGTAGAAGATAATATATATTAGAGATCATAAAATGATGCTGTAAAGAAATAAATCAGTTGCTGATGACCGTAGGCAGAGGTAGGTTAACACTACCCACTGACCCTCTAGGTGGAGCTAGGCTACCTAGCAGTGGGTGAGGTCATGCCTGTGTCTTTCTTGTTACTGCAGATGCAATCAAACGTATGGTGTCTATCTGCTTGTCAGAAACGGGAGTGAGGCAAAACAGGAAAACAAAAAAAAACAGTTGGCATATAAATGTCTAAATTCAATCATCATTCTCACCAGTGAGTGAAAATAATGGACCACAGCTGTACTGCTTAAGAATATTGAGTTTTTATCAACGAAAGGGCGGACTTGCTCATAATTTTTTAAGTCTTTGTGTTCACTTAGGGGCCGTTTACATGACGCCGAAAACGCTCAAATTCGACAAGATTTCATTGCGTTTTGGCCTTGCGTTTAGATGGAGCCCATTTTCAAAAGTTTGCGTTTTTACTGAAAACGCAAACCTTTGTAAACGCGCTCTAGGGTGGAAAGATTTGATTCCGCTCTCTATCCAGCTCCATGTAAACCCGTATCAGAGCGTTTCAGGGTGAAACGCTGATGTCACCGCATGCGCAGTACTCTTTCACTAGGAGGCTGCGCGCGCATACCAGGAACAATAACAGCTTCAGCCGTCCACCGAGTAACGTGTGAGCGTCTTACCATGCTCGATTCGTTATCCAGACAAAACCATCCAGTCAGATTTGTTGTCCGAACTGATTTGTTGTCCAGAAAAGAAACTCCTGCTTCTTTGTGCGTCTCTTCGCCATTGTTGTTTGTGAAAGGTTTTCTTCTTCATTCATGTGTTGTAGCAGCGCTGCATCTCTGCAGACCTACACCGCCATCTACTGAACCGGCATGCACACTACAGCGGATTTACAGGGGACTAACTCGTCTTTGAGCGTTGTCATCTAAACGCAGAAGAATTTGAAAACGCAAAGGAAGAATCTTTGCGTCTTCAAGTCAGGAGTTTCCATGTAAACGGCCCCTTAAACTGTGTACAAGAGCCAAAACGACATGGTTTGAATTACAAAAAAAACCCAAACATATTTATTACAGATTTATTTACACATCTTTACATGTCTCCACCCTCACCAGCACGCAGAGGAGCAAATGCACAAAGACGCTCAACAATTCAGGAGTTATTCAGATAAAAATGTTCACATGCACATGGGCTGAATTGGAAAAGGTCATAACTGACAGATCACAGCTGTAACAGCCACAGCTTCAATGTAGAATATCAGGCCTGTTGTCCACAGAGTGAATTGTGGCTGCACCACTTTTGATATGACAAGGATGAAAATCTCTTTTTCTTCATATTTTCCTTTCTTTCTCTGCTTTGAGTATCTGTCTTATTTCTATCATCAAACATGTTTTATGCTGCATGCTGTTTAACTGAAGGCAGTGTTTATTTTGTTGTAAGTTTTTCGTGAATGATCAGACTTGTGCAGGTGGGAGATGTGAGTAAGATTGCAGACAAGAAATGGAGAATTGATGATTCTCTGAAGAAAAATCAAGAGACAGAGTTATGGATCACAATTTCTTTATCTCAAAAACTTGCAGCATGAAGAGAAGACCTGGGGCCTCATTAATAAACTGCGGAGGAATCACTATTGGTGGCGCATAGGAAATGCGTATGCATAAAAGCTTTCAGATTCTTAAGTGCGTACACGTCTTACACCGGTTTCCATTTATAAATCAAAAGCAACTCAGCTGTTGCACGTGAGGGAACACTTTGTGGCCATATATTGCCTATTAAAGGGCCTGCAGCTGTGACTCACAAGATTTGTAGCCCTTAGACGCTCATAACGAGCTGACTTGGCAATGCTGCTCGTGTCTAATGCGAGCAGCTGAGAAGGCAGCTTCCGTGTCATTCTGCCGCATTAAAAAAGGAACTACGTTTCGTTACTAAATATAAAAAAAAGTAGTTACATTACTCTAACACGTTACACACAACACTGCATGCAGATGATGCTGTAAATAAGGCTGCCTCAGAGGGTCAGACAGTGGCTTAATGGTATCGGATCGATACTAGCGTGATGAGATCGATACTGAAGTTTTTCTTATGTCGTCTTTACTTTACTTTCCTCCGCTCCCACTGCTGCATCTAAATGGCGCACCTCTCTCCCTCTATGTCAACATGTTACTGTTCCTGAACAAAAACCTATAAATCTGTTGTCAATATGGAAACAGAGCCAAAAGGGCAACCCAAGAGAGGGGTTTGTGAGCAGAAAGACAAAGGTTAAGGTTAACTGTAGTTTACACTTTATTTGTGCAATGGAAGGTATTTTTTTTTTGTGATGTTGACATTGATGTATTTATATATTTTTTTTTACATTGCTGCTTTTTTTTTTTTTTGTTATTTTGCACTTGTGATTATTGTCTTAAACATGAAATAATTTATTAATTTTAAACAGTTAAAATTGTGTTTTATTGTTGTGGTTCATTAATAAAAAGCATTTTTATTGCCTAAAATCTTTGTGCTGTATTTTACCATAGTCATAATCAACCAACTCAAGGCAAAATTACATAATTATTCAATGATCATTACATTTCATGTAAAAAGTATCGGTATCGGTATTGGTAACGGTGATACTAGCCCTGTATTTACTTGGTATCGGATCGATACCAAAATTCCCAGTATCGCTCACCCCTACATAAAAGTGGAGGTAAAAAGGTGAATCGATCTCCATAGAAAAAGTGTTTGCACGACAGGTGGGGCAAAGGGCACCCCGGAGCTCACCCCTCATAGGACTGCATATGCCATTTGGCTCGTTTGCCTGACACAATCCTCCATCATTTTCAAGTCAGCACGTGTCTTTATACATGCAAACATTTACTAGATCAGGCCCTATAATTTTGCCCCATTCACAAATCACCCACCACCTGTTTAAAAGGGGTAACTAGTTGTCTACAACTTGTCAGATAACTTGCTGTTACCCACGGAATCAAAGTAAAAAAATTCAGAAAAATACCTGACACTTGCAGAGTGAAAATGATCGATTTTTTAAAAAAATCTAAATTTGATTATCACTGAGTTATCATTATTATTTTGATATTGTTGCAGTGTGCTCAAAATGATTACACACACTTTGGATCATTAAACCATTGTAATATTACAATTCTAACAATTTTGTCAAGAAATCTGTCAGGAAATGTCCTATGAGTACATTTTTCACTCTTTTTTCATGTGATAAAAGTCAACATTTCTGGTAGTTATTTATGATTATTATATTATCAATGTTTAAACAGTGTTTAATGAGAAAAGATCAGGTCCTGTCCAAGTAGCCCCCTTCCATGACTCCCCTCTGGTCTCCCCTCCCCCTGGCAGATCTCCACGATATTTCCTCCTTCAATATTTCCAAATCATGATTGTTTAAATCCATAAAACACAAACTATGGTAGAAAAAGACAATCACTTAGGACATACGAGAAAAAACATGGCAAATAAAAAACACAATCTGAAATGATACTAATCCTGTTATTTACAACATTTATTCACTATTTACAGAAACAATACTGATTAACCCCCTTTAATTCACTCAGATATGGCTCTCTGAATCTTCTCGCTTTCCTCGGCTCAGTCAGCTCACTTACTCAAGGACTCACAGGAGAAACCATTTTACCAGTAACTTTTACATCCCTATTATTATCTATTATCTCCTCCCCAAAATTGTAAAACTGACCTGTTTGTATGTCATGTATTGTCTTTTCTGTCTTGTCATTTGTCTCGGTCTTTGCATTCTTTTGTCTTGCAATTAATAAAAAAATAAAAACATATCAATAAATTATAGATCTATAGAAAATTATGTTGCGGGTCAGATATAATTGTGTGGCCCCAGGGCCTTGAGTTTGACACCATGGATGTATTATAAGAACTGGATAGCGTGGCTCCGCCTTCTACCATGTAACGGATTTGAAGCCTAAATATCCCCCGCCATTGTGCAGCCAGTAGAGAATTTGGGCCATAATCCGGACGTAGCTGTCGTAAACGGTCGCAACACTCCGGAGCATACGCCGTACACAATCATTGTGAAACTGCCGTAAACCGCGGTTATTTTTAAAGTCTAATAACTTATAAAAAAGAAACTTTTCAGAAAAAAGAGGACTTGGAAAACACGCAGCCCAATAATACTTTCATATCACCACAGCATACGGATGGGAGAAATATTTGTACGGGGTGTAATAATTTTTTGAAGTTTCACTTCGACCCGTCCAGATGAATGGGGGAGACGGAAATTTGACCTATACTGCAGCCAGTCACCAGGGGGAGCAGTTTTCGTGGAGGCTTCAATTTGAGCCCAGCGACATGGCGTCCATGTTTTTTACAGTCTATGTTTGACAGACATGCACTAAAGAAAAAACAAAAGGAAAAGAAAACATATTGCCAAATAAAAATGTATCTGCAGTGTTCCCAAATTAAACACAGAAAAATTACAACACTGATCCTAAACCCTCAAGACTTAACCACCATATTGAGGAGAAAGATGAGGTATTACCAGAACCTGTGTGGGGACATCAGTACCACTCAGTCTACTTAGATAGGAACCATCTTCATCGCTGAAGAGGGAAAAAATACCATTAACCCTTTTATTACAATGAATATAAATGGCCGCCTGGTCTTTTTTGCCTTTTTTTCCCTCAATAAATGTGTCAGAGAATTCCCTTTAAAATAAATAACTTTTAATTAATTTATCTTGCACCTTTCTTCAGGTAAAAATAAAACATTCTAGCAAATGTTTGTCATTATTAAGGTGTAAATACTTAAACTGTGTGAAATTACAAGAAATGAAAAAAAAAATTCAACAGGTTTCTCTTTATGAACAACTGTCAAACAAAGACAAAACAGACACTCCTATTTTTCTGTATTTTTATTAATTATAATTTTATATTAACAGAAATAATAAAGAAAAAGATGCTGACAATGAAAGATGAACCAGGCAAAAATCCAGCGAGACAGGATAAAAACACTCCAGAATTGTACTAATGCCATTATTCACAATGCTTTATTATTACTTATAAAGTACCGCTAAATCACTCACATGTTTATACTGTATACTGCAGTTTATTGCTACTTTGCATCTGCATATCAACATTTCACGAAGTTTTATCTAATCTGAACAAATATCTGTGGACTTTTTATAAGAGAAATGAATCAATGGTCTGAATGAATTGTCAAATGATGATGTCCTAGATGACTGTGCTCGGACAAAATATCACCTGTAGCAGAGGAGGTAAGGAGTAGTTTTGGGATAATTTATTACTCTAGCGGATGCAGTAATCAAAACCACCACTAGAGGGCTGTAAGAGGCCTTTTGCACATAGTTGTATATCTGTGTTTTGTATTGCTTTTGTATGTAGTTATATATTTAGTTTTTGTATAAGTTATTGCATGGTGTATATGTAGCGAGTTATTGTGCGCTAACTGTGTGGTTATTTAAACTGTATGATGTTGTTTGTTGTATTTATAGTTCATTACTATAACTATTCACTTATTTACAGTTTTGTTTTTGGTTAGGGCATTTGTATTGTGGTTCAATTTTTTGTGTGTGATTTTTTACGAATTTAAATTTGGATGAAAAGTTTTCTTGTGAAGTAAAGACAATGGTAAAATCAATGCTACTTGATTTCTTTTCTAATCATAAGTAAATCGCCAGTGAAGGTAGGTGCCATATAAAATCTTAAGTAGGGTGCTACATTGGGTGGGACCGGCTCTATTGTTAGGAGAGCTGTATTCAAAATGTAATGGAAAAGGATGAACAATAACAAGTTAGATAAAGTTGAACAAAACCACAGATCTGTCCATTTTTTGATTAATCAGATCACAAATAGAGTTACTCATTGGAGGTCTGTCTCTGGGCCATCCACTCAACGCAGGAAGGGTGACATCAGAAAAAGCCCCAGATTACAGCTGCAGAGGTCTTTTGTGGACCCTGGTAGGAGACGTCACGCTATGCAATAATTAATATCACAAGCCGTTCTTCTGTCTTTGACTGCGTAGTTCCGACTCCCTGGTGATGGCGTACCCATATCAGCAGTCAACATTAAAGGCAGATATTAAGCTCAGATTGAACCGACCGGGACAGCCAACAGGTAGCAAAACACATCTCTAAATATGAGCATGTATTAGTCTGTCATTGTGAATGTAGTTGTTTTAATTAGCGAGAGCATGTGCGTGTATGTTACCCTGGAGCCATCCTGACTCCTTCAAAACCACTGATAACACACCCATGACTTTGCCTTCATGCAGGTATTTTAACCTTAGCTTTGAAATATTTACAATTTATCAGTGTGAACTGCTTACAGTGTACAATATTGTGAAATCACTGTGATAATCAGCCAGTAATTAACTGTAAAATTACCCATAATTTGTCAGTGTTAATAAATTCAACACAGTGATGCAACTATAATAGTATTTAATTTCATTAATGTCTGATCTGTTTGTGGTGGAAATCTTGCATACATTTCTTATTTGACTGATCAATTTTATAACTTCAACTGTACTGCTGTGTGAATGACCTGATGACCTCTCCTGTTTCACCCCCACTGTAAAAATCCCCCTCTGGGAACAGAGGTCAGGAAGACATCTGGAATAACACTGGAGGTTACACCTAGAAGTAATTACCTGAGGAGGATCTCCGTCTGTTTTATTGTACGCCAATTAACAACTGATAAGGAGTTCTGTGATGTTGTCTCACTCCGAACCCCGAAGCCAGAGGCCGCCTTGAGATGGTATATAAGGCAGAGTCACATTTGTTTCAGTGAGACAATACTCTGAACTGCTCTCTGCCGTGTGCTTCTCTGTATTGTCTCCTTCTCATGAGAATAAAGACTTGGTGCATTGCTAACTTTTTAGTCTTTTTTTGACTCTCCATAGGCAGACCATAATTTCCTCAACATGTTATTGTAGATATTTTTAGTTTTTTTTTTTGAGCGAATAATTTTGTAGAGAAGACCATAGGTCATATTCTGTATAATCGTTTGGAGCCTGAAGGCAAACTTTTCCAAATGTTCACATTGTATGCCCGCGACTGCAAACACCGATAAGGAGAGGACTCCAATGTGAAGTTTGTGGACAACATCACCATCATGGGCTGGATTTCAAACTGTGATGAGACTTCCTATCAGGAAGACTCAACCGTTATTGCGGAATGGTGCACAAAAACAAGTTATTGCTCAACGTCAGTAAAGCAAAAGAGCTGATAGTTTTTAGAAAAAAGGAGGCAAAGGCACACAATTACTTTTACATCAACGCCACTGACGTGGAGCAAGAGAGAAGTTTTAAGTTCCTGGGAATCAACATCACGGATAACCTGCCATGGACTTTACATGCTTCTGTCTTGCTTTAAAAAAAAGCTGAGAAAAAGCTGCATTTCTTAAGGAAACTTGAGAAAGGAAAACTCCAACACCAAGTCAACTTCTCAAAGGAGCGATTGAAAGCAACCTGACAGGAAACATCACAAACTCCACGGCTCAGGCAGAAAGACTCTGTATAGAGTAATAAAAGCTGCCCAAAACATCACTGAGCATTGGTGATATCAGAGAGGTGGTGTTTTTGCAGTACCCAAAGAACACCATAAGACGACACCCACCCCAGCCCGTTCACCCTGCTGCCATCAGGCAAAAGGTGCAGAAGTTTCTGCTGTACCACCAGACTGCAGAACAGCTTCTTCCCTCAGGCTGTGAGATATCTTAATATACTATCTACACTCCTCATTTGATCATTTTATTTATATTTTTTTCTACAGCTTTAACCAATCAAGAGGGAGCCACAACTAAATTTCATTATATAACTTGTTGTATAATAACAAATAAACATCCTTGTACCCTTGTATGTATTATTAAAATTTACTACTCTTTACTGTTCCCTTACTTCTTAAGACTTGCCTTAAACAACTTTCAAAAATAGCTTAAGCTGAGGTCTCAAACTCACAGCCCACGGGCCTGACATAGCTCTAAATGCCATTCTATACAGCCTACTATTTGATATCAGTTTCTAGTGAATCATATGGGGAAGTGCTGTATCACAGAGGTACAGGGCTAAGAGGTTTTCTGAACTAAGAAGAGAGGTGAAGACGTTCATGGAGGAGGGCAGACTGGACCTTTCTGAGCTTGATGATCCCAAGTGGCTGATGGATCTAGCTTTTCTTATGGACACCACATAGGAGCAGAACACACTCAACCTGAAGTTGCAGGGTCTAGACAAACTCGTCACTGCAGCTGTTGAAAATGTCAAAGCTTTCATGACAAAACTGAAGCGATGGAAAGCCCAGCTCTCTAAGGAAAAAAATTTCCCATTTCGCAGCATGCAGGTCTTTAGTGGAGGGGGCACTACGTTCTGAAAAATATGAAGAGTTCTTTTCCAAAATGCTATAAAAGCCAAAACTAAAAAAATATATATTACTCAGTGCTATTCTTTTTATACCGATTGTACTACCTGCCCTATCAGTATTTAATGCCAGAAAGCTATATATCCCTGTTTAAACTATATTTCAAAGTTCAGTTCCCCAGCCAACCCCATGGTGGGTCTGGGTAAATAATGTTTTTTTTTTTTCTAAATGAAAATGGATTTATAGCATTTTGATAAAGAGCTCTTCATATGTTCTGCCATTGAGAAGCTAGAGCATGAATTTGACCAGTGATTTGCAGACTTCAGTACACACAGTCCCACGTTCCAAACGTTTTCTGACCCCTTCTCCTTTGAAGTGCAGAATGCCCCGTCTGCGTTACAAAAGCAGCTAATTGAACTTCAGAGCAATTCTGCTCTCTTAACCAAATTCAGAGAGACAAATGGAAAAGAAGACAACTTGGTCAGTTCCTGAGAAAACTTCCATCCTTCCCAGAGCTTTCCAGGATGTTGGAAGTACATATCTCTGTGGATAAATTTAAATAAATGGAAGACAAGATCAAGACTCAATGAAGCTCATCTTCAAACCATATTAAAGGGTTCATCTGCCATCTTCCTCAGAGCAAATGTGGCCAGGATGTCTGACAAGAAGCCCTCTTAGGTCCCTTAGCTAAAAGTACTATACCTGAAGCTTAAAGGAAAAGTTCGGTTCCTGCAGCTTTTACATTGTTTATAGAATGAAGAACAACAATATACTCACCCAGAAGGCTTTCCTGATGCAAACGGTGCTTCGGGAGATATTTAGATCCAAAATCGAGCAGCGGACACCGATATAATGGTAGCCCGTAGGGCATAGATCGCCGCTCCTAAAAACTGCATTAATCGTCCAAAAACTCATGTTTTTCACTGATATTCCATCATGATTTGCTCCGAAACGACCGCCATTGCAGCCTGTGTCTCTCCACACAGCGCTGTGTGGCTGAACTAACCTCTGAACTGACGAGCTGTTTACATGCCCTTTGCGCATGCAGTCGCTCATTGGTTCAGGGGAAGATCGGCAGCTACAAATCAACTTTCTTCTTCCAGTTTTGTGCAAAATGGACGAATATCTATGGGATGAAGATGTTGTGGAGGAGGACTTTGAATATGATGGACGTCCTTACAGTTTGGAGCCACAGTATACAGATATACAGATAAGGAAGCGATCGCAACGCTCCAGAGAGTACTGCGCATGCGCGAAGAGCATGTAAACAGCTCGTCAGTTCAGAGGTTAGTTCAGCCACACAGCGCTGTGTGGAGAGACACAGGCTGCAATGGCGGTCGTTTCGGAGCAAATCATGATGGAATATCAGTGAAAAACATGAGTTTTTGGACGATTAATGCAGTTTTTAGGAGCGGCGATCTATGCCCTACGGGCTACCATTATATCGGTGTCCGCTGCTCGATTTTGGATCTAAATATTTCCCGAGGCACCGTTTGCATCAGGAAAGCCTTCTGGGTGAGTATATTGTTGTTCTTCATTCTATAAACAATGTAAAAGCTGCAGGAACCGAACTTTTCCTTTAATTTATTCAGTACTTCTTCGACTAAATTGGAACATTTTAAAAAGTACACCTTAAGTATACTTTATGAGGTCATTATAATTTCACAAAAGTACTCGTTCAGGATACATCGAGTACACTTATCTCTATACTCTCAATACCGTGTCACCTGATGACACAGGGCCTATTGATGCCCTTTTTAACTGCATTTTAGATATAAAGTCATGGATGGCAGCAAATTACCTACGGCTCAACCAGGACAAAACAGAAGTTTTAGTCGTTGGCCCTGAAGGCCCGAGAGAGAAACTTTTACCAAAACTCCGAGACCTCAAACCAACAAATTCTGTAAAAAATTTGGGCATAATTTTTGACTCTGAGCTTTCTTTTATTCCACACATCAAGAATATAACTAAGATTGGATTTTACCATCTCAAGAATGTAGCCAGAGTCCGCCGTTTCTCTCTCAGGCCAGCATGGAGGTGTTAATGCATGCTTTTATCTCTTCTCATTTAGATTATTTTGCCCTGCTCTCTGGTCTTCCCAAAAAGACAATATCCAGTCTCCAATTATTACAGAACTCAGCCAAATGAGTGCTGACGAGGACCAGAGGGCGGGAACATATTACTCCAGTTTTAAAATCACTGCATTGGCTCCCCGTGCATTTCAGAATCAATTTTTAGGTTATTTTACTGTTTTATTAATGTCTTAACGGCCTCTGGCCTTCTTATTTATCTGACCTGTTTTTACCATCAGCCCTCGCAGACCCTGAGGTCCTCTGGCACTGGCCTTTTAACCATACCAAAAGTTAGAACTAATACACACGGGGAGGCGGCTTTTAGTTTTTATGGCCCCCGATAACTTATTTATCCTTTTAGTCAAGCTTCTTATTTTATTTAATTCTTAATTTTTTACGTTATTTTAATTATCCATTTTATGTTATTTTATCTCTCTTCTTACATTTTTATTATTGTTTTAGTATGATGGTTTTTAGCTCCAGTGCTTCCTCATGGGAGCTCTCCACACTGGGAGTTGCTTCTGGTCCACTTGTGGGGCCGCTGCCGGGGGACAGCTCCGCCTGCATGGCCATAGGTGCCTGCACTGTGGTGTGGGGCCTCGTGTCTGTGCGGGGCAGGGGAGCCTCCGGCTGCGCTCCTCGTGGGCCAGGAGCCCTCCTCAGTGTTGATGGACCCCATAGGTGGCTTATTCCTTGCCTCAGTGCTCAGCCATGTCTCTCTCTCTCTCTCTTTTTTATGGCAGCTTGTATGAATGTGTGTGGGTGCAGGTGTGTGTGTGTGTGTATGTTGATGTCTGCGAGTGTGTGTCTGGATATATCTCTGTATTTGTGGAGGGGGGGTTCTGTTTTTATGTTGTTTTTAGCCTCTCTGAGGCACTTTGTGTTGCTTCTAAGTATGAAAAGTGCCTTATAAATAAAGTTTGATTTGATGATACTACTCGTGTACTAGGTATATACCTCTGGTCCACATTTACGTAAGTTTATTGAGTATGCCAAAAGTACATAGACTACTGAAAGCCAAAAAGAATAGAAAGTTAGAAAAGTGCTATATAAGCTCAGTATAAGTCCAGCTTTTGTGACCTGCAGGTTCCACTCACACCCAATCACTCTCTCATTCACTCACTGATGGTTTGACTTTCGATGTCAGGTCTCCATCAGTATCAAATATGATGCCCATTTCTGTTGTAGATTTTCAGAATGCAAAACTGTTGAAATAAATGAAGACATGAAGACAAAACCAATTTACAGCTTTTCGAGCAGACTTTATTGAAGATGCAGCAACGATACAAGGTCGAACAGTTCTAGATGGTCGACTGACGAAACTTCAAGATTTACTTTAGAGTCTGTCAGCCATGTTTTTTGCTCTACGGCATAGGTGATCAAAGTCTTCTTTGAAATGCCCTCTTTCAGCAGTGGATGCAACTTGGGATTCAGCGTCTTGCACAAGGACATGTCACCATGTGTTGTCCAGAGCTGGGCTTGAACTTGCAACCTCCCGTTGACTGACGCAAAGCACACTATCAAACTGCATCACTGATGCCTCACAAGTTCACTTTCCTATATACTGCAATTGTACTAGCTATATAGTTCACATTTTAGTTTATCGAAGTATACTTAAAGTATGCCATAAGTACATTCTTTTATAAAATGCAACCTATGAAATAGCCAGCCTGTGGGCATATAATTTTATTTTGATTCATTTATATTTATTATTTATTGTTATGTTCATTTCTATGTCTTTTAATATAGCATTTTATGTGCTATGCAAAATTGCTACTGGAATCTTAACTCCTTCAGTTTTTGTCAGCCCTGCCAATAAACAAAAAATAATGTTTTTTACGATTTATCAATAATGCATACATGTGTGATTGTTGTCAAAGTGGTCATGTCAATAAACAGTATTTTCTATTCTTCAGTACAGAACAAGTCAGTTGTAATTACCAAGCATACCCACTAGATGGCAGAGACGTGCTGCTAAACAGTTGGCTTTACTTGGAATCGCCTTCGTTACACCATGCTTTCTCTCTCTCTCTCTCTCTCTTTATTACATACAGGACTAGTCTTCACTCTACACTCCTGAGAAGTTAGAGGATCAGGAGAGTCATGGATGTCTGAGGAATCAGGGGATGAGACGTGAGGTCTGGAGGAGCAGCAGTGTTTTGGTTGGAGAGAGTGATCCAATTGACCAGGGAAACCTTTTAATTTGTTTCTGTAAAGATGTACAATACTCACAGATTTAGTGTTGTGTTATTCATTTGTATTTATTTCATTAAAGTTATATCAAAGTGAATATCAAAAGTCATTATAAAACAGGATAAACACAATGAAAAGCAAAAACTTGGAAAAAGACTTGACAGGTATTCAGTGGTCTTTTATGGAGATTTTTTTTTCAATTAGTTTAATAGTTTAAAAGTCTGGATATTTTCTTACATGATTGAATAGCAATATTTTCATGTGAATGCCTTACCTTTACAAAATAAAACTGCTTACCATCTTACTATGTTTAAGTGCAAAATATAGCAAAAACCCAAGTGATGATCAGACAGACAGTAAGGCTAAAATAAAACAACAAAGGTGAAGATGAAATAGGCAAAGACAAAAAACAAGCTGAAAAGCAATCAAGAAAAACTTTTGCACTTAGACATTAGACATTCAGTGGTTTGTATATTAGCTCATTTGGAATTTGATGCCTGCAACATGTTTCCAAAAAGTTGGCACAAGTGGCAAAAAAGACTGAGAAAGTTGAGGAATGCTCATCAAACACTTATTTGGAACATCCCACAGGTGAACAGGCTAATTGGGAACAGGTGGGTGACATGATTGGGTATAAAAGCAGCTTCCCTGAAATGCTCAGTCATTCACAAACAAGGATGGGGCGAGGGTCACCACTTTGTGAACAAATGCGGGAGCAAATTGTCCAACAGTTTAAGAACAACATTTCTCAACCAGCTATTGCAAGGAATTTAGGGATTTCATCATCTACGGTCCATAATATCATCAAAAGGTTCAGAGAATCTGGAGAAATTACTGCACGTAAGCGGCAAGGCAAAAAAACCAACATTGAATGCCCGTGACCTTCGATCGCTCAGGTGGTACTGCATCAAAAACCGGCATCACTGTGTAAAGGATATCACCACATGGGCTCAGGAACACTTCAGAAAACCACTGTCAGTAACTACAGTTCGTCGCTACATCTGTAAGTGCAAGTTAAAACTCTACTATGCAAAGCCAAAGCCATTTATCAACAACACCCAGAAACGCCGCCGGCTTCGCTGGGCCCGAGCTCATCTAAGATGGACTGATGCAAAGTGGAAAAGTGTTCTGTGGTTTGACGAGTCCATATTTCAAATTGTTTTTGGAAACTGTGGTCGTCGTGTCCTCCGGACCAAAGAGGAAAAGAACCAGCCGGACTGTTATAGGCGCAAAGTTCAAAAGCCAGCATCTGTGATGGTATTGGGGTGTATTAGTGCCCAAGGCATGGGTAACTTACACATCTGTGAAGGCACCATTAATGCTGAAAGGTACATACAGGTTTTGGAGCAACATATGTTGCCATCCAAGCAACGTCTTTTTCATAGACGCCCCTGCTTATTTCAGCAAGACAATGCAAAGCCACATTCTGCACGTGTTACAACAGCGTGGCTTCGTAGTAAGAGAGTGCGGGTACGAGACTAGCCTGCCTGTAGTCCAGACCTGTCCCACATTGAAAATGTGTGGCACATTATAAAGCGTAAAATACAACAATGGAGACCCCAGACTGTTGAACAACTTAAGCTGTACATCAAGCAAGAATGGGAAAGAATTCCACCCGAAAAGCTTCAAAAATTGGTCTCCTCAGTTCCCAAACGTTTACTGAGTGTTGTTAAGAGGAAAGGCGATGTAACACAGTGGTAAAAATGCTCCTGTGCCAACTTTTTTGCAATGTGTTGCTGCCATTAAATTCTAAGTTGACGATTATTTGCAAAAGAAAATAAAGTTTCTCAGTTGGAACATTAAATATCTTTTCTTTGCAGTGTATTCAATTGAATATAAGTTGAAAAGGATTTGCAATTTCTATCCTCTACACATTGTAAAACCTTGACCCAAAACATGAGGAGCAAAACTGCATTAAAGGACTGAAAGTAGATCTTTAGACCCTGTGCTTCAGCTTTGACTTCTCTGGTAAGGTTACCTGTAGTGTATTGTGGGGTGTCTAACGCCTGGATCACACCAGGCAAATGTATTGCCACTGGGCACCCTGCCTCTATCCGGGCACTCCATCATGTCTCAGACAAGCTGTGCCAGAACAACCTAAAACTCTTTGTAAGATTTCCCATCGGTGAGGGCTGCCACTAAATAGTTTGTACAGCTGAGTGATAAAGCCAAAGAATATATTTATTTTTGGGCAGGCCCAGACTGGAGACTGGACACCAACGAGGTTTAATGTGTGAGATGTACATGGTGAGTATTTTGCCATGAGATTACTCAGTTTGCAAGCTTGCACTCCTCTCACTTTTCCTGCCATGTTAGCTCCATCATCATAGCACTGACCTCTGCAATCAGCTATATCTATCCCATGTTGGCCGAGTGATTCTTCCACCATTGTGGCATTTCCTCTCCTGTCTTTTATGTAAAGAGGAAGTATGACTGATATACCTCAGCAACTGTACATTTTGCTCCAAGTTACATCTGAGGTTGCATCACACATTATGGCATAGAATGTTTTTTTTGCTTTTCCTCTAAAATAGAGTTTAGGACACGCTGAGCACAAAGTTCAATGAATTTGTTTTGGCTGTCGGGTGAAAGGTAATGAGCTTGAGGTCTCTTTCCCTGTTGCCAGGGCTCTCTAATGTTTTGTAAATGGTCACTTAGGATGCTATTATACTTTGCCAACGGCTCACGTATGCCAAGAAAATTTCCATTGTCTGGCTCATTTACTATATTTGTGTTGCCCCCTGAATGGCAGATTGCCGAAAACGAAGTAGTACAGTGTTACATCCAGCACTCGCTTCAGTAGTACTTTGTTTTTTTCTATTTCTATCTCCAGCAGTTTTTGTTGTTGGTTGTCAGTTCCAGCAGTCTGTAAGATAGAATGATGTATATTCTTCCATTTTTCAATAACAATGCTTGTGTGCACAGTTTCTTTCGTGTTCTGGAAATCTCTCGTAAAGCTTTTTGTATTTTAACTTGGACATTTTCATCCTTTCTATGGAAGTCGGTGCACTTGTTGACCTTTTCTCTACTTAAGGAGAACAGCAAGCATGGGTGGCAAAATAAGGCTTTTTTGAGCTTCTATATATTATCCAGTCTATCATTTTTTTTTGCCATCCATTGTGGGATGAGGAATATGTCAAATACTACAGGAATGTCCTGCTCTCTGCATCTGCTGGCTATTCCATTGCCTTCTCTGAGAGTGTCATTTGTTTTGCCATCACATGTACCAGGCTCACTCTGGCAGTCGGTCATTTTTGTTAGCCATAATGCAGGATCACTAAAATTAGGACCTTTCTTCTTTTCTGAGCACCAGACTTGTGCTGGCTGGACAATTTGAGAGCACTGGACTTCAAATCAAATGACAACATCAGAGTTTAATCAGTGGTCAAACCGTCTCTCAATGGTCACATTCAAGTGACATAATGCATGGCTGGGCTGCAACTGCCAATCAGCATCGTGAAGGGTGTGTGACAACACCCATGACAGAACATGACAGAATTCATTATGTCCATTTTTGTTCTACTGTGTCTAATCACTCCCAATCACCTTGTGTATTTAACCTCCTGTCTCATCGCCAGGTTGTTGTACCTCACCGTCACGTTTCTTTTCTATAGTCTTGTTCCATGTTTGTTTTAATCCTGCCTCATATTTTTTTTACCTTGCCTTTGGCTTCTCAATTTGAACACCTCTGTTCTGCCTGACTGATATTATGTGTACCTGACCTGTAAAATAAACTGCATTTTTGGAACTGTCTACACCTGGAGTCCTGTATTTTGGGCCTTTACCTGGTTTAGTTCAGGCCAAAACCAAAGGTCAGAGCAAAATACAAACACAAAAATGCAAAACAATTGGCTTTCGAATCAGTAGCAGGCCTGACTTCACCTGAAGTTACAGCTTTGCAAGGTAATGTAAAGTTTAAAAAAAATAATATGATTATGTTTGCCAGGAGCACTTACATTGTCAAGCCTGTTTAACTTGTTTCTTTGGCATTGGCAGAGAGGATTTGTCAAATTTCCAAGGGTGCAACCTACTGGTGTTCGTCTCATAAAGGGGATGTCTGTTATAACATGGCATCAAACAGGATTTCCATTGATTTAAGATTTACAGCCAGAAAAAAAAAACTCTTATGACAAAGAAACAATCTACCAAACACTAAATTCCTTGCTTTTTGATGTTTATATACATTTATATTTGGTGTCAGACAGAATACATGTATCATGATGTTAGGACCTCTCTTCCTCAAAGTCTCTGACCCACCACATCCCTGTCTGGAATACACACACAAAAATACCTAAAAGATCACAGTGTGTGCTGGTTTGGCGGAGTGGTTAACAGTCAGGCATGTCCATTATACATACTTCTGCTAGCCTGGGTTCAATTCCAGCCTGTGGCCAGTTTGCAGAGTGTCTTCTCTCACACCCCTTTCACAAGCTCACTGTCTTTCTCTTCTATCAATATATCAAAAAACATTTTTTAAAAGATCTCAGTGTGTTTTTTTCAGTGTCTTCCAATGACAAAACCCTGTAGGTGGTGACTGCAAGCAGTCCCCTCATACAAAATATCTTAATTCCACCATTATTTTAAGTATTACATGGCAGAGGAAGATAAAAGGGTCTACAGTGTATTAAAAGCCCCAGTTGTCACATACCGCTGGGACTGCTCCACAGTGGTCACCACACACTGACAAGTACAACGGTACAAGGGCACCTTAACACCACCAGCAGCTTTAACTTTTTTTCATTGTTGCCTAAAATATATTAAATTATCCAGAGCCATTGGCCCTCCATACAGCACCAATGTACAGCCGAGCTTCCATGTTTGTTTGCTCTTGGCATGTGTCATTTTAATATCCCAGTTACAATGAGCATATAAGCAAGTCACACAGGCTATGTCTCTTAAATGACTTTAAGTACATCACACAACCATTTGTGTCATTTGATGGAAATTGACTTTTAGTACCTTCACTACCAAAGAAAGCACCGCCGTACAGACTGTGTGTGTTTTTCCTGTAAGAAAAATGTAAAAGCTACAGGCCATACTTGCTCAAATGCAGTAGTGTTGCAGTTCAAACAGTAAATATGTTAAAGAGGGAGACTAACAGCTGCTTTATTTCCAAGTCTTCTTTAATTTAGAAAATACTCAGTATATTTTCTTAATGATACCTAAATCAGCAAAGTCAAGTTTTAGAAGTTAAGAAGTTAAGAACAAGCTGTTCAAGCCGTTCATGAAAATTAACAGTAAATAGTGTCAGAAATGATTAACAATGGAGTTTAAGGCTAAGTAACACAATATCAACCACCAATTTATTTTAAAAGTTTAAAAATAGAAACATGTTGCTATTCCCTTCAGTTTGTGTTTGGGTTATGGAGGTCTGCAACAAGCTATAGCAGAATGTGTTTTTATAGAACACCTCGAAAAAGATCTTGTTTAAACTGTTGAACATAAAAAAATCAAAGCAATTATCAAGTTTCCTTCAAAATGCAATATATATAGATCATATTCAAAACATTTTTCCAGTATCATTTTTTCCTATTATCAATCAACCCCAACCTGAAACAAGTTCTCAGGCCTCAAGTTGTCCTCCATGTGCTGGAATGGCTCTTGTGCACATGTTGTAATGTTCTCTTGCCATTGCAACTGTGTGCGTTTCTGTGTGTGCATGTGTTGGGGTCCAGGTGGAGGGTTCAAGATTTTTCTTTCCACAGGTTAGTTGCTGGATCAATCCAACCTTCTTCTATGATCTTTTGCAGGTGAAAATCTTTGAAATACTCCAAACGATGGCTATAAAATAATAGACTATTATGAGGGATAGACAACTTTGCAATCCAAATTAATATTTCAAATTTAGACAAAAATATTTGATCATCCTTCAAAGATAGAAAAACCTAAGAGAAATCCATCAATCAAAATACATGCTCGATAAGAAATTATAAATGTGTGAGCCTCCATACACTCAGTTTTTCATGGGGAAATGTGTGCAATGTGTTAAAATTTGTAAAAAATGATCTTTGTATCATTATGCTGATATTTAACAACTTTCAACAGTCTAAACTGGAAACAAAATGTAGGCTCAAGGGGATTGAGGGTCAACTAAACACAGTATGTCTATTGTGTTAAGGACCTCAGCTCTAGTTGGATGTAAGTATCTCTAACCCGGCTGTTTAATTCTACAAACTCTTTAATAATCTTTCTCATATACAGTCCTGATCAAAATCTTAAGACCAGTTGAAAAATTGCTAGAATATAAAGATAAATAGAGCTAAAATATGCAAAAGCAAGAAGGGGGAGTGTGACAAAAAGCACTTTGAAAAAGTTATTTGTTGAAAACAATAAGTAAACTGAAATAGGCTGTTTATCAACTGATCAAAAGTTTAAGACCACAGGCTATTAAAGCCAAAATCTGCTCAAAATTTTAATTTTCTGTCAGGCATTCACACGGTCATGCCCTCCTGATGGCTAAAGCTAAGAAGCTTTCTCCTCTTGAACGTGGTTGGATCGTTGAGCTGCATAAGCAAGGCCTCTCGCAGTGTACCATTGCTGCCGAGGTTGGACGCAGCATAAGACCGTCATTCTAAATTTTTGGAAGGATCCTGAGTATTATGGAACAAAAAAGTCAAGTTGTAGACCCAAAAAAATTACCCCTGCGCTGAGCCAGAGGATCCGATTGGCTGTCCGTCAAGACACAGGGTGGTCCTTGACCCAAATTAAGGCCCTTACTGGTGCCGACTGCAGCGCAATAACCATCAGACGGCATCTGTTGGAAAAAGGTTTCAGAAACAAAAAACGAATTCAAAGACCTCGTCTCCTTCAACAACACAAAACTGCCCATTTAGACTTTGCCAGGGAGCATCAAACATGGGACACTGAAAGGTGGAAAAAAGTTTGATTCTCTGATGAGAAGAAATCCAACCTTGACTGTGCAGATGGCTTCAACGTTACTGGCATGACAAGGAGATCCCACCTGAGATGTTTTCTACCCGGCACAGTGGAGGGTGGGTCCATCAGTATCTGGGGAGCTTTTCCATTCAGTGGAACACTGGAGCTTCAGGTGGTGCAGGGTCGTCAAACGGCAGCTGGTTACGTGCAGATGTTGCAGCGGGCATCCCTCATGACTAAGGGTCCTCGTCTGTGTGGTAGCAGCTGGGTTTTTCAATAGGACAACGCTGCAGTTCACAATGCTCGCTTGACCAAGGACTTCTTCAGGGAGAATAACATCACTCTCTTGGACCATCCCGCATGTTCCCCTGGTTTAAATCCCAAAGAGAACATTTGGGGATGGATGGCAAGGGAAGTTTATAAAACTGGCCATCAGTTCCAGACAGTTGATGCCCTCTTTGAAGCCATCTTCAACACTTAGAGCAATGTTCCCAAAGGCTTCCTGGAAACACTTGCATCAAGCATGCCCAAACGAATTTTTGAAGTGATTAACAAGAACGGTGGAGCAAGTCATTACTGGGTCCTACTGAGAAGAATTTTTGTTCTGATTTGGAGAGTTTTTTTGTAATTTTTTGAGCGATGGTCTTAAACTTTTGATCAGCTGATAAACAGCCTATTTCAGTTTGTTTTCAATAAATTACTTTTTCAAAGTGCTTTTTGTCACACTTCCCCTTCTTGCTTTTGCATATTGTAGCTCTATTGAAAACCTCATTAAGGTCCAAATGTGCAAAATGCATATTCCAGCCATTTTTCAACTGGTCTTAAGATTTTGATCAGGACTGTATATCCAACACTGAGTTCAGAAAAAATTGTTCCTTCATACATATTACACATCACTTCAAACATGTGTACTTGAAGGAGGAGGAATTAAAATACTCACAAGTTTGGTTGTTGACCATCCACTATCTCCTCTTTTAGAATAGGGTAGAGAGCCTCATATGTGCGATTCTCTCCAGAACCATGAATGGAGTAAGAGTTCATTTTATCAACATTCGGAGGAAAGTATGACCATGGTACAAGGGCCTCACCCATCCACCTGCTGCCTGTGATTGTGGCATTATATTTCATCGGCAGTTGTTGCTGTTAAAAATAATTTTTAGACCAGTTAAAAAAATCGAAATCAAAATTTAGCTGCACCCACTCAATAACTCTTTGACTTTTGCCTACCAGGAATGCTTGGCGGACTCCTGACAGCAATAGTATCAGATGCTGTCCGTGGCTAAAAATAAATTTAAAAACAGTGTAGATTTAGTGTATTAAGAGTATGAACCTCTTTCAGACAAAAGTTCTTTACTTACGGACAAAGCTCCACTTCTAGGTAGTTTTCTGTTGAACTATCGAGGAAAAATGACTCCACAACTGCAAAACAAAAAAATGTATCAAAATACATTCAATACAACAGTAAAGTTTGTGGGTTTTTTACCTACTTCATCAGCATATGACCATAAAATTAAAATAAAGATGACTTTTTAATTGTACTCTTCAATGTACTTGGTAATTTGAAATGTTACAGCAACATTTGTTGTAACAAATAGAGATACATAAGCTCTGAACACAATTTGGATTAGTACAAATGTCTAAGCAGGATATAATTATATAACAGGATATACCTGTAATCTGTGTCTACTAGTGAAGTAACATGGATAATTTGATTAACAGGGAATTAATCTCTGTAAGGGGGAGTAAGAGAGGAATGTTTCCACTTTTCACAACCTTCTGAAAAGGTTTTGCTGTCAGAAAACTGCTCATCCCCTGACTATCAGGTCACTCATTACCATTGGCTACTTCTCTTCCTCTCTCTTGCTCTCTGTCAGCATCTTCTAACAATCACACATTTCTACTTGCCCCTCATTTGTGATTTTTCCTCATGCCTCTGCTTCTCTGAGCAAAGAATCAAAGCAAGGTGAAAGGAGGACAGAAAGAGACAGAACAGAAAAATGAGCCAAATGAGAAATCCTGCACACCATCAGTCTGTGCAATGTAAGCTACTAAAGACGAGCTGCACACTTGATTATTTATTTGCTCTAGGGACCCTTTGTTTATAACCTATTTCACATTATAGATATCATTTCACTTAACAAACCTCAATTTCAGTGAAGTTGAGATGTTTGAAAATGTAAACAAATACAGAACACAATCATTTGCAAATCCTTCCCACCTTCATTCAACTGAATACACAAAAACTATATTCAATGTTCAAACTGTTATTTTTTGCAAACGTTGTGGATTTTTTAAGGTATTTTTGGACAGTTTGTGCCTTTATTGATGGGAGAGAGAAAGCAGATAGGTTTGTGAAAGGGGGTGAGAGAGTAGGGGAAGACACTCTGCAAACTGACCATAGGCTAGATTTGAACCAGGACTGGCATGTAGAAGCATGTACATGGGACATGCATGTTTGCTAACCACTCCACCAAACCAGCACCCCTAACATTGTGAATTTGATGCCTGCAACATGTTCCAAAAAGCCTTGGACTGATGCATGTTTACCATTTTCCTACATCGTCTTCCTGTCTAAAGGAACATTCCAACATGTTTGTTGTTTTCGTGTCTCGTCTCAATCCGGAGTCCATGACAAGAAGGTTGACACCATTCTTTTGACTGTGTATGCAGTAACAAGCAAGAGACAGGCAGAGCTCGCCCACTGCCAGTTAGCTTAGCTCAAACTGAGAATCAACTAGTGCTAGCCTGTCTCTGCATACAGTCATCAGATAAACTCTTAAGCAACTCTTAACTGTCCTGTGCACTTGTTGTGAAACTAGAGTACGACTACACAGCATAATGAACTCTAAATGTTTTCCAATTAAGAAAAATAATTTAAAAAATTAAATGAGAAAGGATGTAACAGATTGAACTTTAGTTAGAGAGGGAAACCTAGAGAAAATGCCAGTTAGTTGTTACCATGTGAACCAAAAGTAAACGCTTACCCTGTTGGGTGCAAATAAGTAATTCTGCTGTCTAAATGTGATTAAAAGAACAGAATTTAAAAACTTACAGGGTGGGGTTTTATCAGCTCCTAAAATGTCTGAGGTCATGCCACTGAATTTGTCAGAGTTGTGAACATTATAGCAAACTAGACCTCAAATTTTGAGATTTCATTTGAGGTCCGACTTTGGCAGGGCACATTGTTTTGATTTTGTCAGAAATGCTTTACTATATAGACTTGACCTCTTAGCTGGATCAGCTTATCGAGCTCTGCCAGTCTTCTAAGATCCACTAATGACTCAATTGCTGTGCTGAGACAAGAAACTATTAAACCTCAGAGAATATCTCCCTGGTTTAGTTCTGAAACTCATGCACTCACAAAAAACATCCCGTAAATTAGAGAATGTGGTGCTCCAATAAAAGGGTGGAGTCACATATACTGCATACTACAGGAAAGTCAAAATAAATACACAACAACCTTACAACATGCTTTAGCTACCCACAACTCCACCCATGCACAAGGAGAGCATTCAAACTCCACACAGAAAGGCCCTGACCAGCACAGGGATTGGACCAGCAGCATTCTTGCTATGAGGCATGTGCACTACCCGCTGCGCCACTATGCTAACCTGTAGTATGTGTAGTAGTAGTTGTAGTGGTAGAAGTAGTAGTAGTACTATGTGTGTTTTTAACATGATTGCACATGCTCTTACCCTCAAACTCCCACAGTTCAGGGAAGGGTTGCCCGGGGGCTCCTGGTGGACCTGCTGGATCATTGAAGAATGGACCAACAACCTTTATCTTCATCCCACTTTGGTCAGGAGAGAAAACAATTTTGATGGGATCATGATTCACAGGGCTGCCATCCCAGGTGTGCTCGATCAAAAACTCCATTTGCATTGGCTACGGGGACTGTATTAAATAAATGAAATCAAAACATTAAAGTAACAATACATTATGATCTGAAGTATAAAAAAAATACAAAGATGAATGAAGACAAGTGAATTTCTGGACATAGGCAAGCCCCCTGGTCTAATCCCCAAGCTATGTATCCCATTAAAGCATTTTCAATAGAAAAACTACAATTCTCAGGTGGTTAGTAGTACTCTGGACAAGATGAGCTTACCTAAGCTCCAGGTTCACTTAGCACTTATCACACCACAAAAAGTATGCATTTAAACATTTAATGAAGATTTAGGCATATGATGAAAAAGAGTGATAAACGTGTGACATCAGATATGTTGTGAGTTGGGCAGTCTACAAGTATAGCATGAATCTCGGCAGAGGGAGACTCAGGATGGGAGTTCTGTCTCTGGTGAATCCTGCCTAAGCCAATTTGAACCCCCCACCTACAATGGAGTGGACATGGAACTGAGTGGAAATGATGGAGAAGAATTAGTAATAGAGAGTAAAGTGTTGGAGAGTTGGATGAAAAGTCGCAGACAAACAAGAGTTATGAGGGATGGTTGAGTATAGGCAGGCTTATCAGCTGATTGGAGGTGTGGTTTGTGACAATGTCCTGCTGAAATTTTTTTGTGGCCCACATATAAGGTCCAATAACTACAAATTTGATTATCATACAAAAATCTAATGATCAGCCAATTTCATATTAAAACAAAGAATCAGAAAAAAGTTTCATCAGTCTGCAGGCTGTTCTTCACATTCAGGTGTTTTAGACTTACAGTATCTCTTAGTTTTTTGTGCTACTGCCACAAGACTACAGACAGACTGCTTTTGACAATACTCAATAAGTAGATGGTAATCTGTGGAATTTTTGAAACATGTTTTATTTGAGAATTCCCTAACTCCTCCAGTCTCACTCTGTCCAAGCTTTTTTGGAACGTGTTGCAGGCATCAAACTGAGAATGAAATTGCAAATCATAATATTCTGTTTTAATTAGCATTTGAAATAATGTCCAGACTTTATCAGAATTGGGATTTGTGTGTGTTTGTGTATCATTAGATAATTGGGCTGCATATCCATTCCTCCATATGATTTTATTGTCTTGGGACTGTGGTGGCAAAATGTACACTATGCACAATAGTAACTACCTCCTGGGGTGCTGGTTTGGCAAAGTGGTTAGCAACCAAGCACCCCATGTACATGCTCCTGCTTGTCCAGGTTCGAATCCCACCTGTGGCCAGTTTGCAGAGTGTCTTCTCCTACTCTCTCACCCCCTTTCAAAAGCCTATCCACTGTCTCTCTCCTATCAATAAAGGCACAAAATGCCCCCAAAAAATACATTAAAAAAATAGTAACAATCTCCTCCACAACATGAAGGACAAGAAACAGCAGCAGTGGCAGACCCATCTCACGACACTGCAGGACTGATAGATTCAGGAGAACCTTTGTTCCCACAGACATCAGACTGTAAAACACCCTGATCAAATAAAACTATAACTTCCACTTTAATTTATATGCCTTACCAACTTGCCTCCATATGATCTTTCTTTAGGCATTAGTGATGGGACAATTCTGCAGCCATCAATCAATGCAAAGCCTTCTTTAAAAAAAAAAAAACCTTTTCCTCCTGTTCCTGGCTTCTTGCACTTACAGGGCCACACAGCTTGTGCTCCTCATGATGTTTCTTTGACAAAACTGAGTACTGAGTTTACAACCAATAATGTTAGAGCTGTAATCAGTGAATCAAAACGGAATTATTGATTAATTAAACATTTTTTACTAAATGTGTAAATTCACATAAAGTAAAATCCGATAATAAACACAGACTACTACACATTTATGTGCATTTTCTTTAAATCAATTCGGTCTCTGTTTTACCAAAAACGATCGGCAGTTTGAATGTGGCTGGTGGGCGGGGCTAAACCCGAGGATTAACTCGGAGTTGCCAGGTCCGCTTATTATAAGTAACTTTGGGCTTCCTTTTTTCGAACCAAACGTTGCTTGTAACTATTTGCAGTTGCAGGTTGCGTGTTATAGGGCCAAGAAGAATCTGATGCACACACTACAACCAGTATAAACTCAATTCAGAAGTAAAGCACACAATTTTCTCCCACCCCAAACACAAATGTAAATTTTACTGTAAAAATAGGGGCAAAAATGGTGTTTCCATATAAATAACAGTCTGACTTTTTAACAATCATGGTTTAGTGATAACAGAGCTATTAGTCCCTCCTGTCACGTCTGTATAAAGTAGGGATGGGCATTTTATCCGATGCGCAATCATTGCATCGTTGCGAGGGTCTATGGTAGATTGCATCGGTTGGAGTGGTGTGCATCGGATTAGAAACTGGGCTGAAACCACAATGCATCGCATCGTAAAAGCTTTGCATCGGTAAAATCCGATGTCATGTTATTATATATATATATTTTTTTAATTTAAAATTATTGCTTTCAGTGTGCTGAAAGTGCTGTTTTTTTCAAACTGCTGTTTATATGCTTAGTCTAAATTGTTAATGACAGCTTTGAAGGCTGAGCTCCACTACTGTTAGGCTTATGTCCCTGTTTGTGAAATAGGCCTACTTTTTTATGTTGACAAACACACCTCCTGACTGCTTAAGTAGCCTACTGTAAGTGGTCTGAAGTGGTCTTGAAGGAACAATAAAGTTGAGTTGAATTTGCACAGATTTGCATCGTTATTGCATCGTTATTGCATCGTAGTAGGAAGATAAATCGTATCATCCTGAATTGGTAGATGCTTCATGTGAATGGTTAGTGTATCGTACCGTAGCCTACATATCGAGATGCATATCGTATCGTCCTGGGGATCGAGATTTCCATCCCTAGTATAAAGAAAGGGATGTTCAACCTCAGAACATGAGGGTGTTGAATAAGTTAACTTAGATGATTTGTTTTTTTGTTTTTTTTTACTTTGGAAGTACCGGTAATATATCTCATGATAAATAGACATAGCCGGAGGTCGCTTGTTTTGGCCTTGCTTATTTCAGTCACGAAGTCTGGCAACCCTGACTGTAGCCCTTATTTTGAAAACCAGTTGAGCCTTGAGCTTCATTCACCAACCCCCTAAGTTTTTGGACATATATAACAGTAAATGCTAATCTCCAAGAGGAATATTGCTTTTCATATCAGTTTTTAAGGTAAGACTTTAATCTTGGACCGCCTTTTTTTGTTTTAACGCATTAAAATACGATAACGTCGCTTAACACACAGGAAAGGGCTTTTCCGCCGAGATCCTAAATCCTGGTTTCTTCTAACGTATTTACAAAAACGAACGGCTGGATTTTCTGTGTGGCTGTCCTGCTCGTATTTTGTTATTTTATAAATAGATGTTTGTGGTTTCTGTCACTACGAGCCTCCCGTTGTATCTGTTTCCTCATTGACGCCTGGTATATGTGTATAATCTGTACATTAGTATGTTAGCTGGCAGAGCTTATGTCTTCACCGACACCACACAATCTTTCATCCAAAACAGATTTTCAAGAAGGTCTCTTAGACCCTGCGTTGGCACAGTTCTTGTGTTTCTGTTAACTCTAAATGTTTTGTGTTTATCCAGAAGACAGCTGATCATGGAGGAGGAAGCTGAGTCTGTAAACGACCACGGTAAGATCCAGTTAAGCTTTTGAGTAAAAAAAAAAAAGATCATGCTGCCATGATTTACTCAGTATGATCCCTCCACCCATGCAGAATGATCTGCTGTTTTACTGTATTAAAGTAGATAAAGAGGGCTGAGTGCTTACTTGAGTCAGCCAGGCTTCTTCCTCTGATGATTTTTGGCGGATGGTTATAAATTAATTGTGCATTTCCGCCACCTACTGGTCAGGAGTGGACGTTACACAGACTGGACCAAATGTTTTTAAATGTCTTAAATGTCCTCAGAAAGTGAAAACAAAACATCTAATTATGTGTATTTTCTTATCCTAAGTATTTTTCACGGTTATTTTCATCATGATGCAACAGTGGCTCATGACCGTGTGTGTGTCAAACTGTGAAAGCTTGGCTGTTGCTCCTAGACAGATGCAGGACATTGTGGATTTTCTTTACATTCATTTTGCTGAAGGCTTGAACATTATATCAGCATGATCAAGCAGCATTCCTCATTTCTTCTCATACCTGTATGCCACGTCCACAGGTACAGTCATCATTTACTCCAGTACAATTTAAGAAGCTGCATCACAGCACTTGAACACTAAAGGAACAAACACATACTGCCCACTTGTGGATGATACTGGTAACTGCTCAACAGTCCAAACTAATTAACTGTGCTCTCAGAACAAAATAACTGGGGAAAAACAGTACAAACGTATATCATTCTGGTTTATGCAAAGTTCATCCAAGTTCCTCATTCTCCAGCATCCCCAGAAGTTTTTGAGAAGGTGCTGGCTATATTTTCCATCTTCAGATTAGTTCTTTTTTTCTTGATGTTTAGCCTAATTGCAGATTGGCTAACAGTTTGAACAGGCTTGGGTTAGGGGTGGACGATATTGCAAAAATATCATATCACGATTTTTAAAAAATAAAATCACGATCACGATTTTATCACGATTCTTTTTTACATTGATTTTTCTAGACTAATTTGCATGTTTTACCATTTCCCCCTATGTTTAACATATAAAACATGTAAAAGAAAAAAAAAAAACATGTAACATCTAAAAGAAAAAAAATGACAAAGCCAAAGAAATTTTCTGAATAGGTTTTAATTTGAATAGTGCAGTTTTTTTTTAAAACAGCAATAAATGTAAACATAAAAGGTAATGAACAACAATAAAGTGCACTTTTGTAGCATAAAAACTAAACACAACAAATAGCTTATTGAAAAGGGTCAAATATAAATGCAAACTTAAGTAACTGGTTATCTCTTAAAGTGCAACAGTTTAGAACAAATGTTATCTAACTGCAATGTCTATAATCTGAGTGAATAATACAGCTGATTTAGAACATATTTTTCTTCAGACATCTTCAAGCTTTTATCTCCTTTTCTCTTTCCACCATGGCTTCACGCTAAATAACCAAACAGGAGATCCCACCATGCACTGCGTGTAATGTGCTATGATTGCTTAGTCAGATGCGCGTCAAAGTCTCTGTGCCCACACAGACGATCTGACGATCTTTCTGCTTTATGAGATCATCCCACATTATAATCCTTAACGATTTAATATTGTCATATCGCACACCCCTATCTTTGGTGATAAAAAGCAGAGTTTTTTCTTATTAGGAAGTGAGCAGGTATAAGAGTGACTTTTCAAGCTTGTTGGAGACAAAGGTCTTGAATTGATTGTTGCCTCCACTTCTGCCAGCAGGGGTCCTTGCTCCAGTCTCTCCCAAAATCCCCCACCAAGCTGCTCACGCTACAGTGCACATCTGTGTGATGCCTTTTTCTGAGAATTACTTGAGAAGCTCACAATCCTTGATAACCTTCCACATGCTCTGAGACCCTGATCAGCTCCTGTTAAAGTCCGTGCAGTGTCTGGGTACACAGCTCTGCAGAGTTCATGTCGTGAGTTGAATCTTTTAGAGGATTTTTCCTGTTGACCAGCTCCAGGTACTGCAGAGGTTACAGCACTGGCAAACAAAGCTGTACGCCTTTACTGCTGTGTTCTTAGTCATTAAAGAGGACCACAGAAGTTGACTCCCAGGTGTTTCAAAGGACTCTGTGATGTGTTTTCTTGGCCTGGGTGAGGTTGTTAGGTGTAGACCCTGACACTGAACCTCTTGCAGGTGTTGCAAGCTGTGGGAATCTTCTTTTTTTTTTACCATTTGTCTTGCTCAACAAATCCAATATTTCTCCCACAAAGTGTCTCTGTGACCAAAGTGCATCACTTGCATGTGTTAGTGGTTTATGTCAAATTCATGAGTGCTGTTCACGGATAAGTGCGTCTTTTCAGAAGAAACTATTGTGTCTGATGTGGGAAAAGTGGTTGTAAACACTGTTTGTGTTTTAATGTTGCAACTTTCCTCTCACATAGATTAAAGGGACTGTGAGGAGTTTCTAAGTAATTACAAAAAAGTCTCACTTGCCTGATCGAAATACACACTTTAAGATGAGTTGTATAGCATCAAAATATGTTATCTATAAAAGCTATTCCTTAGCTTTCCGGTCGGGTCGGACTGGACTGGCCTGTTTACTCAACTTCAGGAACAAGACAATTAAAACTAGAGCAAATTTACATTATTTGGACACATCTTAGAGCACCGGGCTGTAAGTAGTGATATATAGCTGGCGACAAAGCTACGATACACATCAAAAACTACTGCTACGTAACTAAAAAGAGGTACATTACCTCGTCGCTTTGCATCCTGTGAGTTGTTGAAAAAAGAAGTTGTAAAGCAATGCAGAGTTCTGAGGAAGGTCCGGTCTGCATCACAACAAACACACACTTTGGATTGCACACGTCTTTTGGTTCGTTCCTGTTGTTGTCAGAAGTAGGAAGTTTGAGTTCCGAGTAGGAATTTCTTACTGGGAACTTGGTGAAACCTCGCCACCCCCGAGTTGACAATCAAAGATGGATGCCCCCAGTGTGAACAGCTATTTAGCTCCTGTAATAATCAATTTATTTGCACTTCTGACTGGGGTGTGTCACTCTAGATCAGCTGTATACATAGTATTGTTAGACTTATATTTACAAAAATGCTGCCATAGTGATAATCACATTCTTCATGTGACATTTGTGAACAACAACGCAGAGTGTGCTAACAACAGCTAACAATAGCCTGGTAGATCGGGATGTTTTTTTCCGACTTCAGCTGGAACGGCAATAAGTCGGAGATGATGTCACTCCCAGTTCCGAGGTTACTGGAACGCAGCATTATGATAGTTGCTGCGTGTGCTCATGGGTATTAGAGTCTTAATGTTGCCGGTAATAGATTCTCCTCACAGTCCCTTTTAACAATTTTTGTCCAGAAAGGACATCAGGCAGATTATTTTTTAGTCGTTGTAATAGCTAAGCCCAGTGCTAAAGCGACCTTGAAGTGACTAACAGGCTTAGCCTTGCAAAACAGTCCATGAATTCCACCAAAACAAACTTCATACAATAATAATGTTCTTTTTTCAATCCCGCACTGTGCTCCCCTGACAGGTGCCTAGTTTGAAACTGTTTTTTTCCCCCTCTCCTCTCCTCCTGTCTCCTTTTCTGCAACCCCTGTGTGAGTGGACGCTGCACGAATGGTTGCCGCTGCTCTCCAGTATATTTTGTTATTTTTGAGTTGTACAGCAATCCTTTAGTGTCATGAAAGGCACTTTAAACATAAAATGTAATGTATTATTTTTAATATTGTAACGTCTCTGAGGTGCCTGATGCAGTCAGAAGCCTGTCAAGCAACACCTGATGTCACAAATGATTCTCCCTATATGCACTAACACACTCATTGATTGCTCAACACTCACAATATTTGAGTGTTGGCTGTTTTCAGTACAAATATTTCCATGTCACTTTAAAATCCAGTGTTCGTAGCTTCAGAAAGTTCATTTACTGGCAGCACTCCTTGTCTTTTGTATTATGCACAAATCTTTTCATTAAATTAGGGAGTGTGAATACAGCTTTTAGTTCACCATAGTTTTCCAGATTCAGTAATGGCTCTTGGGACTTTTTAACTCAGTGGCCCCGTTTACATGAGTAGTTTTCCTCAATCTGATTGAAATCGCACAGATTGAGTGAATCTGATTCGATTTGTATACTTGAACTTTGAGTAAAGAGATCCACACTCAGTCTGCATTTGCATGGCCCCAGCTGAATTCAATTGTATTGTTTTTTTTTGACATGTGCAGAAGGTCACTCTGCCACTACCTGCAAATGTGTAAGAGAAGAAGAAGTGTACTTCCTGCTTCCAGTTTACCTCTAGAAAGATGGATCCACATCGTGTTTTGTTGGGGACGCTTGTTGTGTTATGATTACATTTACATACATTTTTAACTCTCGCAGGGTTTCTATTAAAAAGTTTGTTTCCTCCACCGTCCAGTTCTTCTGTTTGTTTGGCAATCCTCTCTATCACCTCAATCTGCTCCACTCAGCGGTTTACATGAAGCATGGAGCAGATTATCACCGTAGACTACCTCTTACAATCCGATCCAACATACTATCAGATCCGGGTGAATCAGATTGGCTGAGGTGTTTACGTGAGACATTTCTAATCTGATTGACCTTTCAATCTGATTGTACATAGGATTTTTTGACCCATGTAAACAGGGCCAGTGTTACTGAGTTCTACTCTTACATGACTTTGTTCAGCTTTTCAGAGATTCTTCTAAGAGCTCTTTATTGATGACTCTTGCTGCATTGTAGTGATGGGAATTCCGGCTCTTTTTAGAGAACTGGCTCTTTAGGCTCGGCTCACTAAAAAGAGCCGGTTCTTTCAGCTCCCAAATGGCTCTTCAGATTTTTTTGTTGCTTTGATCAATATATTACCAATAAAAATGTAAAATTATGCACAAAAGGAATGATAATGTAAAAAAAAAACTCATTATACTTTTTTATTTATATATGTTTATTATATCAAGATGCCTTAATTTTATTTCTCTTTAGTGCGACAAAAATATAAAATATAAAATACAAGAACAAACCTTAACTATATACAGTTTAACTTTCAACAAATTTAAACTTTTAACTTTTTTATAATAAACAGATTTAATTGTCTTTTCTCCAATGGCACTGATGGTTGGAAAGTTCTCCTGTGCCTGTGAAGGTTGTTTGTGGAGCCGGCATGATAGGAGATTGTAATATTGCAGACTCTGCATTCTGCTTTTGTTTGATCAACATAGCTTAGCGCACTAAGTGCAGACACAGAGACAACACCACGCATGTTCACCAATCACGTGCGGCTTCAAGAGAAAAAAAAGAGAGAAAAACAACAACAAAAAAAGCCACTCCCCCAATCAGGAGCCGGCTCCTGTCGTTCACTTCAAAGAGCCATTACGTTCACAATCGACACATCACTACTGCATTGCTGAACTCACGGTTCAAGGTCCCGACCACCAGAGCTTTTCCTCTAAGGATGACTTTGTTATGTCTGCCATCAATGTGACTGGATGCAGTCTGAATTTCACCAAGATGGAAAAGAGGTCTTGGTTGAGTTGGGTCCCATGAGCTTGATTGTTTCTGTCAACTTCCTTATAACTACGCAAAGTCCCTACTTGAAAAAGACTGCCATCTACCCAAAAGAAACTGGATTCCACTCATACTGGGATTTTTTTCTTCTTCATTTGAAAGGTTTTGTTACTCGGTTAACTTTGCCAGTTTTTTGTTTACAGTGTCTATTGTCGGGTTTGATTACTGAGGTTGTGGATTTATTTGATCAGTCCATTAGTTAATTAGTTGGTCTGATAGTTATTTATTTAGTTTGGTGAAAATCCTTTGAAAAAAAAGAAACAAAAAATAGACATTCATAAAATGCCCCATACAGATAATAAACAGCTTACTAAGCATTTTCATCCCTCAAATACACAAATTTTATAATGACTGTGAAGTTAGTTTTCACACCCTCAATGTGTAAATTCCTTCAACTCCATCCATCTTCAATGCTACATATACGTATAAACCACACAGCATGTGACAAAGACAAATACAAATCAGCAAAGAAATAATCAATCCGCCAATGATCAACCAAACAAAAGTCTGTTAGCACCTCGTGCATCCCTTTAAAGTGCTCAAACAAATAAACAAATAAACAATTTTATAAAATAAGGAAGGCACACTCTTAAAGTCAGTTCAACAAAGACTGAGCTACACGCCCCCTTGCACCCTCGCACTGACACTGCAGCACAGCAACAGAACAGCCAAGCAGCCTAAAATAAAAAAATAAAATATGAGAGTTCAGAATCTTACCGGGCGCCTCTGTAGATTTGTTGCTTCCTTCTGGTTTGTAGAGGGTGTATTTTATTTTGCAACTATAGTATTTAACATTTGTAATAATCTAGTAAATAATGTAATGAAAAGAAGTCATGAAAATAAATCAATATAAATGAGAATCTAACGTGCCAAAACTTCTTCTTTTAAGAATCTTTTAATGTAACTATTGTGCTGATATTCTACCAATAATTTATGTGGATTAGTTTATACTTATTTTAATCCTTATGAACTCATTAATACGTATAATTAACATGTTATTTTTAAAGCACATAATTTCAGACCCTTGATTTATTTATAATTTTCCATAATTTATCAGACTAGACCTTTTCTAGAGTTTGACTTTACAGTTGCCTTTTCCTCTCTAATAACATTTTGAGTCAGTTAGTATTTACGGTGTCTGTTTTCTGTTTGGTTGGTGTGTTTTGTGTCTGAATTATCTTCATAGTCCTGTTGAAGATAGTCCTCTCATGTCAGTGTTCAGTTTTCTTTTCAGCCCTTAGAAAATCTCGTGTGATTTAGGGTTGGTAAGGATCATCTGCATCTTGTCACCATGTTAACGCCTCAGTGTCTCATTGTCATTTACCCCTTCCTTCACTTTTGCTTGATGAGATGCTGGTAGACTGTTTCCAGAGTGTACGAAGCTGCTCTGGTAGATGTCTGTTTTTCAAACTTTCAGCATAAAACTTCACTCATGCTTGTGATGGATCCTGGACCCTCCAGCAAAACATGGTTTCTGTGACGGAGATTCTGATTGTCTTTCCACTCTGCTGTGACCTGTGACATCAGCTGAGAGCAGCCCCCTCTTTTCCATCCATCACTGAATCTCCAGGAGCACGATGGCTGAGCTTACTTGACATCTTTCAGCAGTTTAATCTAAAGTCTTTTTCCTATTTTGAAGAGCAATTTTTAACAACATTGCGTTGTGTCATTACTGGAGTGTCACCTCCAAAGGTGTGAAGCTTGAGAAATTCTTTTCTTAAAACTCGGAGTCCCAGCTTGTTGATGTGTTTCTCCAGAACAAAGCTCTGCTGGCTTCTTCCATCCATCAAATACTCTGTCCCATTGTTCCCTCGGCCCAGGCTGTGATTGTTTGCTGCTTTCCCAAGTCGCTCTTCATGAGGGAGCCAAAGAAGAGATGAGGGCATCAGCTGTGCCTAAAGCTCTGCTAGGAGGTTCAACTTGTAGTCTGTCAAACTTTGTTTTGGGCTGAACGACATTTCTGTTTCACATTGGAATCATGATGTTCGCATACTCAATAGTCACGTCTCAGGGTGGGCCATTGTGGTCACTTGTCCCATAAGAACATCATCTTCAGATTCATCAGTGGAGATTTTAAGAGCTTCGTTTCTCTTTTTCTAAGACTAATAAACAAGTAAAGTCTGTCTGCCTCAGTAGTCACGTGTGTGCGTGTTTAACAACAACACTGCTGCAGACATGGACGCGTCTACATGTTGGTAAAATGGCCTTTCTGTTTCGTGAGGTGTGTTTCAGTTTCCTGAGTGCAGCGGTGTATCATTCCACTGCTGTCATCTTGCTGTGACCGTTTATCAATCAGCTGTATGTGCGCCATGTGTGGCCACATTCTTCTGAGTCATTGTCATGCCAAACAACCAAAGTTTCACATTGTTACAGATGGTTGATGGTAAGGATGCACCGAATATTTGGTGGCTGAATATATTCGGCCGAAAAATGCAAAAAAAACCAGAGACTCTCTTATCCCTCCTATTGAAAAAAACATAGTCACACGGGTTTAAACTCTTGACGAAGCGCCGCTGCACTCGGCCGTATAGCTTGGATGAAAAGCCGACGGCTGAGCCCGCAAATAAGTGGAGGACGAGTGACTAAACTGCATTTCACGGAACACACAGCCTGTTCTTTGATTTTAAGTTTGCCATTCAGAGAACATTCAGCGCTGTTAATGTCCGCCTAGAGTGGAAACTCTTTGTTTACTGAGGTCAAGAGAGCAGCGGATGTGTCTGACGGTCAAGCTGCGCTCACAGCGCCCTCTGTTGGATGGAATGGTCCACTGCTCCAGACCTGATGTGTCGCCACACTCAATATTTTACATTCAAATATTTATTTATTATTTGGTTACGGATATTTATCCCCATATTCGATCGGTTTTTCAGATATCGAATATAAAGTGACAGCCTTCAAGCAGTCTTGTGTCAAAAGGACAATAATTTATTTGATGGTATTATTGGTTTATTGGTTTATATCCACTTCAGTGCACATTAGTATTTTTTAATGCATGTTTTGTTTTGTTTGAAGGCTTAATATGAATGAAAAACTTTGTCGGGCTTTTGTTGAAAAGCAAAGGCTACTGGAATATTAAACAATGTCATAATATTCAATAAACAATTACTTTCTTTGAAAAACATGTCTAAAAATGTACTCTAAGCTATTAATGCACTAAAAAAATATATAGTGAACTACTTTGCCTCCGCGTTGGATATTCAGTATTCTGTATTCTGCCAAGCATTTATATTTTATTCAGCTTCTGCTTCGGCCACAAATTTTCATTTCGGTGCATCCCTAGTTGATGGTGATTAAATCAGTAACTTACAAGCAACAATATTATAAGTAAACATAATCCATTAAGATTCATGCTCCTTCTTTTCTCCTGTCTGCCTTGTGATTGTGTCTGCACATCAGAGCGCTGAGGGAGTACCAAGCAGAGACGATGGATGCTCCCCAGTTCAATTAGGTTCATTTAAGGACTCTCACATATTTTTCCCTCCCATTCTGAACACAAACATTGATTTGAAATATGCAAAATGGCCAAAAATAAGGTTCCCACCAAAAAGGAAATATTTATAATATGAATTATTCATTAATATCTAATGGTTATCACACCATCTCCATCATTCTCAGACTACAAAACAATATATTTCATAAAAGTTAAAAGTACTGATGTTAGAAGTACTGTTTTTTTCCCCAATATTGTTTGTACTCTACTTTCTGGGGTGTCTACGTAAGAGCAGAACTTACAACATGTCTTTGTCCAAAGCTCACAAAAATCTTCTGATTTTCTTTATTTTCTTCTTCCTTGTGCTGATGACATGATTTGACCAAAGTTCTGATTTATGACCTCTGCTGCTACAGAGTATAAATTCTAGAGAGGGGTTGAACAGCTCACACAGAGTGCTGCTGCTGCTGATGGAGAGTTTGGCTTTCTGTGTCTCTCGTTAACTGCTGTGGGTTTATGTGTGGATGATGAGTGAATTGGTGTCTGTTTTAGGACTTGCTGACTTAGTCGAGTGCATACTCAGTATTTTGGACATGTGTGCACTTACAATGTCTCGTCTTTGGAGCGGGTCTTGTAGCATCTGAATGGCTGCATTATACTTGGTCTTAAATATCTTCTGTCTAGCACAGGGCTATTCAATTAGAAATTCAGTCAGGCCAAATTTTCAGACTTAGGATGTGAGCTGGGCCGGACATTTTTGGAAGACAGTGAGCAAAGTTAACAACGTAAAAAGAAACATAAATAGATAACAAAACACTTGGATTTTTATTATTTTATTGCCACATCCAGAAGTGCATAAACTCAATAAAGGGCAGTGCTAAACTTCTGATAAAATACTGTCTCTTTAAATGTTACGCTTCAAACAGATAACTTCAGCACGTTTTGATGGGTAAATTCAAAAACATATTAAGGTGCGTATGAACATAAAAAAGTGCAGATTAAAAACACCATCTTTTGGTCACATTTAAAAGTGCATTAAAAGTAACTTGCTTTACCAAAACCTTTCAGAACATGTTGCATTCAATGTCTGAAATAATGCTGGATTTTTTGTAAGACATTGTCAGTGTTTGTAAAAGTTTTTCTATTTTTCTTGCTGGACCTAGGAAGCAATCGCCTTGATTTCGGGCCTCTCGAGGGTTGCTTTTTGGCCTCTTGTGGCCCGCGGGCCGCTAATTGAATAGGGCTGGTCGAGGGGCTCGTGGTGCAGGCGCCTGGAAGATGTGACTTCAGATGTGTGACCTTTTCTGTTTTGCTAAGCTCTCTGTTCTCATAAAATCTAGTTTCTTGCCATTTTGGTTTGTCATTGTCATATGTATTAATGTACAATTCAGGCAACGTCGCTGATGGTCGGCTTCAGTCCACTTGTGTACTCGCGTTCATTTCTTTAAATAAATCAAATTAGCACAAGTACACAAAAGAGCTACTAAAGTACAGTAACTGGTAAATGTTTTTAGTTAGTTTCTAATCCTGACTTTACCTTTAAGACAAAATCAGCCTACTCTCTGAAAATGAGGCTCTTAAAAGTACTTGAGATTTATGTACAAAAGTATATTCCCCGTCTTTGTTTTAGCCAAAGTTTTTCAGAGTAAAGTAAATCTTTTAGTAAAATCTGTTGGCAATCTGAGGAATTAGTCCAGATTTACTGTCATTGTTTCAGAGGTTATTCAGAGGTTTCCTATATTGCCTAACTGATTGAAAATATAAAGCAGGTGCAAAAAAGTTATGGCAGATTTGCCTGTAGAGGTGCTCATTTTAGCCAAGGGGGCATTTGGCAAAAACACAGAACTGAGCAGGACCATCATTCTGCTCCAGGACAGTTAAGCTCTGAACATATTAAAAACAAAGCTCATCTAATCATGGAGAAGTATGTGTTTTTGTTTTAGCTGCGATTGCATGTGAACGATTTTGGTGACCAGTCGCGTATCCTTTGATTTTGGTTCAGTATCTCAAAAAGTGAGACGGTACAGATCAGATATTTAAGTCTGACAGTGGAAACACCTGTTATTGCATAACATAGTGAGCAGACAGCTTTGTTTAAGCATATCCTGGATATCTTGGGGCATGGGTGTGTTAGCTAAAACTGAAAGACTGTTTACATAGAAACTTCGGTCATCAGGGGGTGAGTTTAAGTGCAAATTACTAAAAGAAGCCAAACTGACCAAAGTAATCTAAATGTAACACTCAAAATCCACTTTCATGAAATCAATCCCATAAGGTGCAGGGTTTGTTAGTTATGCTAGTTAATTGTACTTTCACGTGTCACATTTGTTTTGTTTCTTGCTGAAAATGGAATAAAACTTGGAGTTCAAGTGTATTTGTCATTTATTTTCAACAACACACTGTGGCAAATTCCAAATTTTGTTTTGGCTCTATTTTAACAAAAGCACAAGACTGCTCTGCTTAAAACAATCAAACATGATTGTTTTCTCTAATTTGACTAACGTTTGCAGTGCACTATTCTTTTCAGAATCTGGTATAATATTCAAAATTTGCTATGGATAAATAGAAGTGCACAGCTTAGTATATGAGGACTTATTTGTTGGACAAATAGCTCAGTGTCCTTGGCCTTAAGCCCACCTTCCTAATCTTTAAATACTTATTTTTAATCTATTAGTTGCAAAATCTATTGGCTGTGCTAGTCATAGATGCTAAAACTCCAACTATAATGCATCTGTCCATGAACTGCCAAATGCTGCAACCTTAAATCTACACACTGTACAGATCTGTTTTGCTGTAATTCAACAAAAAAGTACAGTTCTGCAATGTAAACAGTGTTGTCAGTTATTGCATTTTATTTTTTATTTTTTTAATGTATATTTGTGGGCATTTTGTGCCTTTATTGATAGGAGAGTGACAGTGGATAGGCTTGTGAAAGGGGGAGAGAGAGCGGGGGAAGACACGCTGCAAACTGGTCACAGGCGAGATTCGAACCTGGACCGGCAGAAGCATGTACATGGGGTGCTAACCACTACGCCAAACCAGTACCCCGCATTTTAGATTTAAATTTTAAAGTTGCCCCAGCTTGATCACAAAACTTGTCACATCTGAGTTTGTTGAGCTCGATACACATGAATTATTGTTTTATTTAGTTCACAGGTTCAAGTCCTCTCCCAGCGGGTATCAGCATGCAAACCCATCTCAGTCCACATCACAGCAGGTGAGTGACAGAACATTATCTCTGTGATCCTGTTATCCCCGTCATGTTTTTGTGCCCCTGTGTTCTACTGTCAAACAAAAGGATGAATCTGTACAGCTCTCAGTGTTGGAACAAGGGAAAGAAATAAACAAAAATAGGTTCCCTGTGAGCTGTTTGACTGCAAAAATATCTTCAGTGTGTCTCAGCCATGATTCTACAATTCACTCACATTAAAAGTCTAAAAACAGGTCCTGCTTTGGTGTTTTTATTATGGTGCCTGACACTGAAATGAAGTTCAACAGAAGAAAAAAACTATCAACACTTTAACATGTTTATTGGAGATTTGTAGATCCAAGTCTTATGACTCTTTTAAGCTTCAAATCAAGTCTGCAGCTACAAATATTTTGGCCTAGATGTTGCATGTATCAGATTCAAAATGATTAATTATTTGCAAAAAAAAAAAAAGAAGTTTATCAGTTTTAACTTAAAATACCTTTGCTTTATAATGTACTTAATTAAATATGAGCTATAAAGAAATAGCAAATTCTTGTATTCTGTTACAGAATGTTTAGCTAATTTGGAGTCTGATTTGTATATTTCAAAACTACAAAGGCATCTTTTAGAAATAAAGCAGAATAGGAATAATACTAATAATAAATAAACTTTATTTGTATGGCACTTTTTAAAACAGAGGTTTACAAAGTGCTTTGACAGCAAGGAACATAAAGACAGCAAGCACAGGAGAATTAGAATCAAAGAACATTTAAGACAGACACAAATACATAATGGCATAATGAAATTGAGAGAGTCGTTGGCATAGCAACCCAGACAATACAAGAACCCTGCTACGTAAAAAGAGACCATAAGGACCAAAATAAAAGCTAAAAACATACAAACATAAAAAAATACATTAAAAAAAGAAGAAATAAAATTAAATAATAATAATAATAAAAATAATGATAATAATAATAATAATAATAATATCCCAGCTTTCATTGCGCTAGAGGTGGGGTACACTCTGAACCCGTCGCCAGTCAATCGCAGGGCCACATAGAGAGACAGAAAACCATTCACACTCGAACCGAATCAGGTACCTTCTTGCTGTGAGGCACCCGCACTACCTGCTGTGCCATCGTGCCGCCCAATAATAAAACAAAATTAAATTAAATTAAAACATGGAGATTATAAGAAAGATAGAGAATATAAAACAATGGGCTTTGAGGTTATCTATGAAAAGATTAAGTTTACAGCGTAAGGTGAAACAAAAATAAAACAATCAGAATTAAAAGTAAATAAAGATACCAATAGCATAAACAAACATAGCATAAATAAATCCATAATAACAAAGGAGCTAAAATGATAAGATCAGTGTTATCAAATAAAAGAAGACTGAATCACAACTAGAAGACTAAAACACAAATAAAAGGCTAAAAAGACTGAACGAGAATATAAAAGAATGAATAAATAAACTTTATTATCTGCACTTAATTATGTTAATCAAGGGAATGGGGTTTAGAATTAATTTTGTATACCTAACACATAATGTTCATCTTCTAACATGAATCTTATCTGGTTAGCAGGTGGAAAAGGGAAGGTGGGAAGAGTCCTCTGCCTCCTGGATCTTTGATAGAGGGTGAGTCACATTGTGGTCTGTCTTGTTTTGGTGCAATTACACAATCGAGACAAACAATCGAGTCTAGCATTTAGTAAATCAAGCAATAACATGATTGATCTTTGTTTCAGTGTGACTGCGCCTCTCATCAGAGAGTATGATCAGCACATGATGGAAATGAGTGAGCAGCTGCAGACGTACCAGGTAAAGCAAAACACAAATTCAGTCAAGTTCATGGAAAACACTGTATTAGAGGAAGAAATCAATCAATCAATCTTTATTTGTATAGTGCCAATTTACAAAAGTGTTATCTCAAGACACTTTACAATAGAGCATAAAGCTCTTCATTTTATGGATACACATATATGCATTGATACATATATACATATAAAGATACACATACACATATATATACAAATATATACATCCAACACCCAACATGAATCCATATAGCCAATCATGAATCCCTCCATCATGGCGCCAAGAAAAAACCTTCTGTTAAGCAGCAGGAAATCTTGAATGTGGATCCCAGTCTCATGATGAACAGCAAATCCACATGATGCTGTGTCAGGTGTGAGGGCAAAGGAAGAGAGGTAGGAGGAGACAAGTGGACTAAAGTAAAAACTGAAGTTAGTGACAGATCCATGAACCATAGACCTGTTGTCTGATTTATTAAAGGTTAGCCTCTTGAGATGCTACATCTCGTTTTCAGGAGGGTCCTCACGTCTAAATGATTTTGGTGATCATTTTATAGGAGTATAATCGATTATATTCTTAATGAAAATAACAATTTATGGTAGTGACGAACTCATGGATGCCCAGACCACAAGTGCATCCCTAGCATATTTGTCTCTGTTAAGCATAAATTTATTAAAGGTAGACCTCTTGAGATGTGACATCCCATTTTCAAGTGGGACCTCATGACTATGTGGTGCCAAATGTAGATACTATAGTTGTATCAACCATGGATAGGGAGATCATGCTAGTATCTACAGTAACAGCTATAATGATGATGAGAATTGAATGTGGCTAATGAAATGGCCAAATATGTGTCATGTTTGCGCCTCTCATCCAGTATGATCAGCACATGATGGAAATGAGTAACAGCTGCAGGCGTACCAGGTAAAGCAAAACTTCAAATTCAGTCAAGTTCATAGAAAACACCTTATTAGGGAACTTGGCTCCAGGGGCATGAACAGAAATCATTCCGTCAATCTTTATTTGTATGGTAGCCAATTCATAACAAGTGTTTATCTCAAGACTGCTTTACAGTAGAGCATAAAAGCTCTTCATTTTATGGATACACATATATATGCATTGATACATATATACATATAAAAAGATACACACATATATATATATATATATATATATATATATATATATATATATATATATATATATATATATATATATATATATATATATATATCATCATGATTTGTTCAATGGACCGCCATTGCAGTCTGTGTCTCTCCACACAGCGCTGTGTGGCTGAACTAACCTCTGAACTGACGAGTCTGTTTACATGCTCTTCGCGCATGCGCAGTACTCTCTGGAGCGTTACGATCGCTTCGTCATTTCTATGAGCTCCTTATCTGTGTAATCTGGCTCCAAACTGTAAGGACGTCCATCATATTCAAAGTGCTCCTCCACAACATCTTCATCCCATAGATATTCGTCCATTTTGCACAAAACTGGAAGAAGGAAGTCGATTTGTAGCTGCCGGTCTTCCCCTGAAACAATGAGCCGCACTGCGCATGCGCGAAGAGCATGTAAACAGACTCGTCAGTTCAGAGGTTAGTTCAGCCACACAGCGCTGTGTGGAGAGACACAGACTGCAATGGCGGTCCATTCGGAGCAAATCATGATGGAATATTGGTGAAAAACATGAGTTTTTGGACGATTAATGCAGTTTTTAGGAGCGGCGATCCATGCCCTACAGGCTACCATTATATCGGTGTCCGCTGCTCGATTTTGGATCTAAGTATCTCCCGAAGCACCGTTTGCATCAGGAAAGCCTTCTGGGTGAGTATATTGTTGTTCTTCATTCTATAAACAATGTAAAAGCTGCAGGAACCGAAGTTATCCTTTAAAGGTAGAGAGGGAGTCTGCCTCCCGAACTGTGGTCAGTAAATGGTTCCAGAGACGAGGAGCCTGGTAACTGAAGGCTCTACCTCCCATACTACTTCTGCAGATTGATGGTACTACAAGCAGGCCAGCATTTTGGGAGCGTCATGTTCTAGAGGGGTTCTGTCAAAATGACTTCATGAAAGTTTCCTCCGCTGTTTTGGGACAGCAGTGAGGATAAGAGGTTAGACCCTGAAGTGACTTTGACTGATGATTACTAACCAAAAAAAGTGTTATTTTTATATGCAGACTGAAACACAGTCATTAACTACTTGTTTATTTTTATTTATTTGACAAGGTTAAATGAATATGCATATAAAACATATTTTAAAAAGCATGTGTGTGGGAATGGTAGAAGCCTGCAAATGGCTTATATATACACCACACCCAAGAGACAATGGAAGGTTAATACTGAACCACCAAACAACAATTTCATACAAAGAAACAAAGAAAAAGAAAAATAACCATTTAAATCAAGAAAGGAGTTTAGGACTGATAAATTACATTTTAACAGGGAAGTGGATTCTGCTCCTGTTTATGTAAGTTCGTCATAAAAGTCCTTAGTCTGATTTTGTGTACAGCGTTTGACACAGAGGAGCATTCAAAGGAATGTATTGTCTAATTAAATAATTATGACATTTTGAAATTCTGCCAAAATAATTTCCGAAACAACTTGTTCAGAAGATTTTGATGTTAACTAAACAGAAGCAGCCTTGTAGGAGCTTAAACTGAGTGAGCAACAGCCAAACTCTGTTACCAAGTTGAGGCTGTAGACACAGTTACATGTCAAATGTCATGCACCATGGCAAGACTAAGCACAGCAACAAGACACAAGGTAGATATAGTACATCCACAAGGTCTCCCCCAGGCAAAGATTTCAAAGCAGAACAGGGTTTAAGATGTGCTTTCAAAACTTTCTTGAAGATGACCAAAGAATTTGGCTACATTGAGAACTAAAGTTGCAGTGGTTGGTCTAGAGCAGCAGATGAAGGACACATAATGGCTCTCAACTGTTGGGTCGGATTTTTAAACGTTGGGCTGAACTGAAAGGTTTCAGTTGCCCAAGGGCCAGAGAGTGGTACACAGATGAGAGGCTGTCCACACAGGGACAAGTTTAAGAGGCAGAGGTTTTTCTCTTGTATTGACCTTTCATCCACACAAAAGCAGTGTTATGGGAACATGAAACACAAATGTTTGAAACTGGATCCCATAGTGAAAAAAATCTCACAATGCTGCTCTTATGTTTCTCTGTGTACAACAAATACAATTTTTTCTAGAATTATTACCTCATAGCCCCACTGCTCCCTCAAACCCAGTGCAATGTTTTTCCCTGAACATTGTGAGGGAATCCTTGTCTGTTGGATGCCTCAGATGTTGTGCCTAAAATGTATCCATTATGTTGCTGTATTTTAAACATAGACTGCAAAAGAATTTCAATTTGACTGACAGGACACCCAGTCAACATTTCCCTGCTGTCTGGTATATAAATATCTCATTTGGCCTGGAACTGACTTGAAATCACCCAGGAGGAACTGAAATATGGCAGAGGAGAGCGAAGTCTGGGCTGACTTTCTTGGCCTGCTGCCCACACTACAGGATTGATGGACAGATGGAAAAATATACTCTTAATGCCTGTGTTTGTCAAAGCCTTCTTACTTTACAAGATTTTTCCTTTAGGAAGCACTGTGCATATTGTGGAGAGATACACGATATTAATGTAAGCAAATTAAAATATATCATCACATACAATGACATTAAAGTAGAGATATCCTGTATATAATATTTGTTACTATTTTGGTTCTTTATTAAGATTAGGTCTATGTTTACTAAAATAACAGTTCACAAATATTTTTGCAAATCTAAGGGGCAGTTTGGCTAAAACATTACCTATTGCTTATCCTATTATGGGAGCTTCCTGGTGGCAGATCCCTCTGTGATTTTTCATATTACTGCCTTATGGATCTACCGTCCACCAAGGAGCATGTGTGTCTTTTTTTGCTTTGTTTTTTTTCTGAAAAATAAATACACTAAAATGTCCTTAGGGTTACAGAAATGAAAAGATCACAACAAAAGATTGCAAGTAAGGTAAATTTGAGCCTTTGCTATTCATATGTTCAGTGATGAATTCATTTGTAAATGACATGTTTAGAGTGCAAGAAATTAGACTAATACACCCAATGGATTATTAAATATATGCCCTTTGTCTATTAGAAAGTGTTTTGGAATGACCTTTCAGAAGCATATCCAGCTGATGGTATGACAATCACTCCATCAGTCACATTCATCACAGGCCAATCAGATAATGTAGTAGGTGTGAGCTACTGCTACAGTCTAAAGGACAGAATGTGAGCCACAGCATGTCAGAAGTGGAGTGAAAATATTCGTACTGTTGAGAGCTTTGTTTTATTTCCTGCTTTAAAGGACTGATTAGGCCAGGCATGTCCAAAGTCAGGCCCGGGGGCCAAATGCGGCCCGTGTTCAAATTTTCACTGGCCCGCAGTCTCTGTTATAAAATCAATTACATGTGGCCCTCTTGCACCGTTGACTACTGTATGAAATACTCTTGTACAAAAAACTATTTTACATTTCACCAGAAGATGGCAGTAGCGCTGTGGCCACATCCTTGTGGCACTTGACACCTGACCTTTTGTCATCATTCAGCCCATCCCATTTCAAACATGGCGACTGTAGCTAAAAAAGAAAAGTTGACAGCGAGTGTCGCCGATTCCAGAACAAGTGGAAATTGGAGCATTTTTTTTTCGCCGGAATATGAAACAACTGTGTCTGCCTAATTTGCCACGAGACTGTAGCTGTTTTCAAGGAATTCAATGTCAAGCGGCACTAACAGACAAAACATGCTAAATACAACAAGCTAACTGGGGCCAAATGTGGCGAAAAATTGAAACACCTGGAAGCTTTTTTAACGGCACATCAGAACTTTTTTCACAAGAGGCTAGCTATTAGGTGGCAGCACTGATTGCCAAGCACTGCAAACCTTTCACTGAGGGTGAATTTATTAAAGACTGTGTGCTGAAAATAGTTGAAAAAATTTGTCCTGAGAAGAAGCAAGATCTTGCCAATGTCTGCCTGGCTCATAACGCTGGTACGGAAAATTGAAGACATTTGATTAGATATTAAAAGACAATTAGAGTCAAAAGCTGAATGGCCGGCACCCGCACATTTTCACCTTACTAAACCTGGCCCTCGTGGCAAACAGTTTGGACACCCCTGGATTAGGCCGTGTCGCTTGGGGCAGCTCACAATCATTGTAGATTAGATGGATCTTGGCAAGATGGATCTCCCTGAGTATAGAGATTTATTCAGGTGGGTCCATCTGTAACTGCAAAATTAGCACAGATGTCCAAAAAACCCTAAAACCATCACTTGGCTATGCCCGAAGTGGCTAGTGATGTCTTTGTATCTTTGCATACTGCAGTAATCTCAAATTACATATTTAGGTCTCCATTGAAAACTTGTTTTGCATTTTACCATGCTAAATACCAAAACACACTGCTGTAGTGGAGCTCTGTTTTATAAGTAGAAACACTGAGTGTATCATTTCAATGTTATATGTCTAATTTGCTAATCCAGACTTGAATTTCTTTTTGTGCTTCATAATAAAATAGCTATATATATTTCATAACATCTTGTTGCACCTATTCTCATCAACAGACGCTGATGGCAGAGATCAGAGTGAAGTTGGAGAGGGTTGTCAAGGAGAACGAAAGGTAGAATAACTACACTTGTGTCAGCTAATAGAGAAATGCTGTGACATTCAGTTATTACTCAAAAAACAAAACAAAGTTTCGTTTGCAGAAAAGCCATCAGAGCATATCAACTGGTTTTTAGTTTCCAAATTGGTTATTTTTTTTTACAGTTTTGGATAATAATGCAAGTTAATAGTAATAAGTCTGTAGAAATAGTACTTTTTAGTAATTAAATAGTAACTAATGTGGGCCAGTTACTAAACAGTCAAATGATACATTATTTATTGTTACAGGGCTGTTATATTTAATCTTAATTTAACTATTGTCTTTATGTTATATACTTCTGAAATTACCCTTAAATCCTGGGCCTTTTCCTTTGCCAGACTACATGCAGAGCTGAAGGCATCAGTTCAAAAACAGCTTGATGCCCTGCCAGCAGCTCCTGGTGTGGAATGTGGCGTCCTGGAAGACGAAGCCATCGTGAGAAACCTTCAAGAGCAGGTCCAGCTGTCTGAACAGGTGTGCATGTGTCCATTGAGATTTCCACACCAGTCCTGCTTTAGTTCTTTTTTACTCACAGCTTAGTGAAACAGAGTGCTTCATTTGAAATAATAAAAATAAAATGAAGAAAAAATACAAACAAACAAAAAAAAAACAGATTGCATTTTTTGTGATTTGAACCTCTACTTATTAAGATTGGTGTAATAGTACAGGTATTGAACAAATGCCATAGCAGTTTTTTTCAAATAGATTTTATTTTAAACAGCACAACTTAATGCCACCAGCAAATGTGAGCCTGTGTTAATATTTGTGTATGTATTTGTTTAGGAACGGTTGCATGCTGTGGAGCTGTGGCGGACAGCAGAGCAGCAGCTTGACTGCCTCCAGCAGGAATACCAGAAGACCATTTCAGACAAACAGAGTTTCAGTGCCCAAACACAGCAGCTGAAGGTCTCCACAGATCTGAAGTTGACATTCAGAATCATTACACCACTTCTACCACTAGATAGAGCTGTTGTCATAGAAACTAGTTCAACAAAGGAGCTTGTCCAATGCAATTCTTGTTGTTTGCTTGGTTAATTGCATTAAATTGAATCATAACGACTTATATTTTATCCTGTCTTTTCACAAACTAGAATCAGCTTGCTCACTTCCAGCAGCACACCCAGAAACTTCTCGAGACCAATCAGAGACTGGAAAAGGCAAGTGGTTGTTATTTTAGATAGTGTTAGATTTAATCAGCCAAGCAGTTTCAAAGCTTTGCACTTTTGCAAACAACCCTTCTGTACTTATCGGTGTTAAATCTATTGAAAGTAGCCCTTTTTTTCTTTTTTAACTATTGTGGTTGTCAGGAATGTTCATTATTCAAACTGTTTTATTCTGTGTAGGCACAAGTGAAACTAAAGATCCACATCACCTGAGGATTTTGTTTACAGCATATCTTGCTTTAACTTTATCTCACATATGTACCCATGCACATCCACTCGTATATACTTGTCTTTGCAAAGTGTAATACTATATCACCCTAATGCATTTTTAATGAATGGGCAAGGCTTACAGTCTGTTCTGTACATCAGCCACCGTGTAAGGAAAAGTTACCATTCAATGATGAATATCCCTTAAAAGATCGTTTTTCCTAAATTAAGCTTAGACTTTGAAATTATGCCCCACTCACATCAGTCATGTGTGTCTTGCCACACACAGACTAACCAGCACATCTTGAAGACAGTAACAGAGCAGAACAAGGAGATCGAGGAACTGCACTGTCAGCTCAGGTAAGGTAATACCTGGAAATGTAAAATGCTAAATGTCACTGGTCTGCCTTTTGAATTTGTAGTTAATGTTGACTGCACCCATACAGCTCTGCACTTAACTTTGGGGAAGCCACAGAGAACTTAACCAATATAACATAAATGTGTGCTATGGTTACGTTACCTGGTTTGGCTCTGCCATTCCCGGCCTCCATGCATGTTTTTTTTCTCTGTCTTTCTGAGGCCTTTTAGGCTTTTTTTCAGGAATAGATGAAGGTTGTTTTAGGAAAAGTCGATCTATATTTATTACTAAAAATACATCTACAAACATACTGAAATTATTTTCAAATTATTTTATATGTTAAAAATAAAATCAAACAAAAAAGGTGCTTTTTAGCAGCTCCTAATTTTACAGCTGTTAAAGGGAATCTACTTTTATCCTACTGAAAAACAAACCTAATTTGCCCCTAAACACAGCTGTAATTATTCAAGTTTTTAAAGCAAAACAAACGTTCACTTTTATTGTACCTGGATGTGAATACATCATAGCATTTAATTTATATACCTATTTGCCAGTGTAAATGTTACTTCAACATTATCTAGGTGATTTCAATAAATTTAGACGTGGAAAGTTTTTAACTTGAGTAAGAGTAGCACAAAGTGGGGCTTTCAAGACCACTTTAACCAACAAGAGGGATTTTACCTGCAACAACGTCATGATTTTCATGTAGAATGTTATCAGAGACAAAATGTGTGTAATGTGCCATTAAACAAATGTGTCTTTTATTGAAGCCCATGGAATTTTAAGCATAATACTTATGCATTTTTGATTATGTTGGTCCTGCAAGACCTGATGGATGTTTGTGAACCAGTGGTTTAATTAAATGATGCCATGGCACAGGGTCCTCAGTACTTGATAGCCACATTAATGTGCTTCAATATTATCTATTTTTTGACTCTTTTTTTATATACCAATTAGAAGAAATAAAAAAAAAAAAACATTTCTCCGGCATAAACGCATGATAGATTAGACTACTGGTGTCAGGAGTTTCATCATCCCTTCACATTGACTCACAGGCACAAAAATTGCTGAGCTGATGAGGATAGAAATAGGCTTCAACAAATGAACGTTATTTATACACAGAACAAAAAATATTGCAATTTACTCAAATGTATTGAACTATTGACACTGTATGTAACAGTTCAATATTTATTGAAAATTGTTGCACCTTGGTCAGCAGATGAGGTGGTTAGATGTGACAGTGGCTCTATCAGCACAGGTGCCTCTTAAACTGGTTAAACTGTGTTTCTGAATTACTTTTCTGTCCTTTCTGTAGGCAAGCAAAGGCTGAGTTAAGAATGGCAACAACCAAAGTGGACGAGATGACCAAACTGTTGCACACGTTTCAGAATCAGATGAAGACATGGGTAAGGAGAAGACTTAAAATCAGTTAAAGTAACTTAAGTGCAAAAAAAAAACTTGAATAACTGTATTTAAACTCAGGAGGAGGACGTGTCCAAGGCTCAAGGACGAGAGAGTGCTGCAGAAAGAAGGGTCCAACAACTTCAGGCTTCCTTAGGCCAGATGGAGGCCAGGTAACCTAAACTAGTGCATGCTTCTGAGTGGGGCTTTCATGATATACAAGTATAGATGAAAAAGGCTACTGTGAAGGCAGTAATCATATTGGGCTAAAAATTGGAATTTAGCAATACTGTGTGAGTATCTGGAAGTTTCTAAACCCTCCAGTTATGGTGACAGGGGGATGTTTAAAGCTGAAGAGAGGGGTTTCTCTAAAATAAACAGCAGGGTAGAAAGGACAAACACACAAATGCAAACACACAAAGGGCGATGAATTAGTTTTAAAAGTCCTTTGATTATGCTGTATGATAATCTATGTCTTCAAATATAAAATGGAAAACGAAATAACCTGGAATTTTATCTTTGTTTCGATTGTATCAAAACAGGTTTATACAGTAGAGGATTAGAGCCACTAAAGCAAAGGTTAAAAAATAACTTAAGTCTTTTTTTAATTATTTTTTAAAAAGAAAACAATCAGAATTCTGTCTTGCGCTAGACCTCCACCATAATTATCAATATCGTATAATTTTTACAATTTTTCATTCATCTATATCTCTGTTATATCTGGGACAGCCATGGAATGTACTGGTAAAGCTCTGAGTGTTGAATGTGTTAACCAAGGGATCACTTTGATTGTTTTTTTTATTAATTACAGAACTTTTTTTAAATTTCATTTTACTTTTTCAGCAGAAGTGGTTATAGGTGTTAGCTGGTCATTCTTAATCTTTCTAAAATCCTTTGTCTTGAAACATCACTTCTTGTTTTAATTGAGAGCCCAATAGTATTTGATCATGTAACTAAGGATTTAAAAGGATAGCAATGGTTACCACTACCAACTTCTTTTTGCCTCATTTCAAGGCTAAAAGCTGCTTCTCAAGAGTCAGAGGCAGTGAGTAGAGAGCAAGCTGTGTGGGAGAGGAAAGTAGGAAAACTCCAAGCCTGCTGCACCGTCCTGGAAAAAGAGAAGTTTGAGGCCCTGGACAGAGTCAGGGAGTGTGTCCAGGCTGCTGAGGAGGTGACCCTACAGAAGGACCAGGTAACTACAGTCTATCTCAGTTTCTTTTTTTATCACTTGACTCACCAAACCACTTAACAAAAATGAAACTCTTGAATGTTTGGCTGTGTCTGTCTTAACCGTGTACCCCGTAGGCCCTGGTAAGAGAGAAACAGAGAGCTGAAGAACTGGAGAAGACAAAGGAGACCATCAGACTGTTGATCCAGGACGCTGCAGTCCGAACCAGAAAAGAGGTACACTTTCCTACATGTCTACAAATTAGGCCTGAGCTGTGTGGCCTCAAACTTACACTGCACTGTTTTAAAGGAAGTTTGAATTCAGTTTATTTGTTTTCTTATTTCATACAAATGACATCTCAGTGTGCTTTACAGCAGATTTAAACAGCCACACAATTTATAGTCAGTTCTTGGCTGGACAGAGAGCCAGTGAAGACTTTCTTTAGCACAGGTGTAATCTGTTCTACTTTCTTGTTACCATTCTGGCTGCCAAGTTTTGGATAAACTGTCGTCTCTTCTTCAGTTTTGTTGGAAGTGCAGCAGAAAGGATGTTGAAGTTTTCGAATCTGCAAGTTCTAAAGGGCATGAAACATTTTTATAGAGTCATAATAGAACACAAATCACCAAAGTTTTGAGTGCACATGTAAGACAGGAGACATTGAGTTCATGTGTACAATGGTAAGATGTACAGGCTGATTACAAGCATGATCACTTGCTGTTTCAACAGCATGTGCACGTGGCATATAGGTGACACCTGCGTTAGGTGGAAATTTGAACACTTTGAAACCACAAAAAACATTTTCACTTGATATTGGGCTTGGAAATTGATAAGGCCCTAGGTCAATTTGGCTTGTTACTTTTCTTTCTCTAATGTCTTTTCCACAGAAAAAATGGCACATGCTTTTGACTTTGTTTGCTGGTAACATGGTTAATGAAGCATTTGTCCTGAAAAAATGCATATATACAATTTAACCTGTCAGACTTTCTGAGTTATTGTGTCACTTTGTCCAAATTTTTAGTGTATTTTAAACGTCATGGAGTGCCACGAGACTGTGTTTTTTTCAAGAGACAGCCCAAATTTTTAGTATCTTGAACACATAGATATATGCATGTGTTACAAAGGCTTGATAGTGGATTAACATCCCTCCAGTGATAGACATCTGATAGATACCGTCTACCAAAACACTGTGAATAGCTTTTGTCGGAAAGCAGTAGGTTATGTCTTGAATCTTTTTTTTAATAAATGAAATTAGTCCACGTCAAAGAAGATGCAGAGAATGTGATAAACCCAGATTTTATTCATTTTTACTGTTTGATGTCCTTATCAGGTAGATCATATGCGCAAGCAGTGCAACTTACAAATCCACCGCATGGCTGAGGAGCTGTCTGCACTGCAGCTGGTAAGAATATGGTTCATAAAACACAATTCCTCTCATCAGAATGATCCATTATCTGTCCTTGCACTGTTTATTTCCCATCCTTATATCTGCTTTTTTCCACTGTAACCATTCTCAAGGAGTCTGCGGACAAAGAGTCTCAGCTTGAAAGGTCCTCCCGTGAAAAAAGAACTTTAGAGGAGGAGCTTGAGAAGGTATGGGATAGGTTTGGTTAACGGCCAGGACTGAATATGTTTAACCACAAGAGCACAGCTGCTGGAGATCAAGTTCAAAATGCAGCTAATTTTACTCCATGATGTACCTCTGCCATACATTGAAGTGAGCTGCTGTTCTCCCCAACTCAGGCAGCAGATACAGTATATTGTACATAAACAGAGAAAAAAAAGGACAGGGGACAACCAGAGACAGAACTTACAACATTTAAAGACATCACTGTATGGAGCAAACCTTTTTAAAAACCTAAATCAATCAAAATGAATGTATTAAAGACCATCGTTCTTAGATAGTGTAGTATGTAGTGCAACAGGCACTTAAGAACTTTAATGTGTAGAAGAAATGATTTATCACCCACACATGCCCCCTCTTAGCCTGTTTCACCCTGCATAACGCAGAAGTGCCAAAACTTAGCACTGGCATCCATACAGCCTGAGACGCTGATTTTTTGAAGCCGTTATATTGGTCATTTCAACTTTGGATGCATGGACATGATGTGTGCTCCACATACACACAAAGGTAGAGACAAATGATTCTGCATTTATGCATTGGTATTTATGATTAAGTCAGACATCCAAAATACATCCTGTCCGGGCTTAATTGAAGGTCTGCTTACACTTACCCAAACAGCTGAATTAGACTGAAGGGCTCACTTCAGGCACGCGCAGACAAACAAGTACTCAGAGGAATACATCTTTTTAAGCTGGAAAAATAATTGTCCAAAAGTTGATGGTGAAATAGTCAAAAATTTGTGTATAAATATTCTATACTGTATATATAGTTATTACTTCCAGTCACAAACCAGAGTGTCCCCCTCCTCCCTCTGTCTTCACTCTGATCTGATGCACCATTGGGTAGAATAACTATTGCGTCAGGTCAGACAGTGTAAATGGGCTGATGTTAAATAACCCTGGACATCAGGATTTCTTGAATTATCAAAGACATCTGAATAGAATTTTTAATGTTCTTGTTTGCATGATTCTTATTTACTAGAATGAGCTCATTTTGTGTTAACATTCATTTGCACAAGCACTTTCTGATGTATCTGTTAATCTTGAAAGAACAAATTCACATAGAACTACCACACAGCATGTAGCATATCTCTGTCTTGAGTCATATTGATGTCTGAAAAGATTGTGTCAATGGCAATGTAACTACAACTGTAAATTACTTTTAAACTTTTTTTCTGAGGGAAAAACAAATCAAAGTATTTTGTGATAAGTGACGCATTGTTTCGTTAGACACATCTTCAAACATTTCAGAGCTTGAAAACTTTTTTTCTCTTGTATATTGGTTTGCTTTTGCCAATCTTAACACACAGCTCACCCACTCGTGTCCTAAAATAAGTCTGGAACTACCAGAGTGAAACATCATCCAGGGTGTTGTTGATAGTTTTTGATGCCTAACCATAGCTACATTACTGCTGTGATGTTTTTTGTCTAAGGTATACAAAGAGGGCAGAGCACAGCCAGAATTTGGAAAAATAAGGGATCTTCACCAGAGGTGCCTTGATGCAGAAAGGATAAAGGACGAAATATCCCTGTCACTGCAGAGTACCCAGAGCAAAATGAAAAAGATGGAGCTGGCGTAAGTGGCATGAAGCACTGAAAAACAAAAAAAAAGATATATATATATAAATATATATATATATATATATATATATATATATATATATATACACATATATATACTCATATACACACATATATATATATATATATATACATACATATACAGTCATGGAAAAAATTATTAGACCACCATATCTGGTACCACTAAACGTATAATACAATGAACACAACAAAAAATGCAGCTGGTCACATAATACTTTATGTCCTATTTGACATTCTTAAGCTTAATTGATTCCCAGGGTATATAAGAGGCCATTTCATGTCACAAGCAGCACTGCACATGCAAAGGCCTAGAGTGGTTTCCTGCTTACATTCAAGCCGTAGCACAACTCAGAAGTTGTCAGCTCTCACATAATGCCTAAAACAAAAGAATTATGTGAAGCCACAAAGGCAGCCATCTTGGCACTGCTGGAAATTGGCATGAGAGACAGGTAGCGAAAAAACTGAAGATCTCCAAGACAGCCGTTCATTACAACAAAAAAAAAACAAGCTGAACATGGCACTACCAAATTGCTACCTGGCCGTGGCAGGAAACGTCTTTCTACCCCACGAGATGACTGCACTCATCCGCTCCTGTGTCAGGAATCGTGCCAGACCTCCAGGGACCTTAAAATGAGTGGGCACTGTCGAGAAATGTGACTTGTTCAGCAAGGACAGTTCAAACCGACTTGTTGAAGCTGGTTTGAAGTCACACAGAGCAAGAAGCCCTTCATCAATGAAAGGCAGAGGAAGGCCGGTTACTCTTTGCTCGAGACCACAAGGATTGGACTGTTGATGATTGGGCTAAGGTTCTCTTCAGTGATGAATCCAATTTTGAATTGATGCCTCCAGCCAACTTACTGGTTAGGAGGAAGCCTGGAGAAGCTTACAACCCAGACTGTCTTGCCCTACAGTAAAACATGGGGGTGGATCAGTCATGATCTGGGGTTGTTTCAGTCTGAGTGGAACAGGGCAAATGCAATTGTGTGAAGGCCGAATGAACCAGGTCATGTACCTTGCACACACTTTCTGAAATATCTGTTAATCTTGAAAGAACAAATTCACATAGAACTACCACACAGCATGTAGCATATCTCTGTCTTGAGTCATATTGATGTTTGAATCACCAGATCTTAATCCAATTGAAAACCTGTGGAAAATCATCAAACTCAAAATGGAGAACCACAAGCCCAAAACAAAGAAAATTTGTTTGAATTTGTCCAACAGGAATGGGCTGCTGTGACAGCAGAACAATGTCAGAAGCTATGGCTGCAGTCATCAAAAACATATGGTTATGCAATCAAGTATTAACTCTTGTGTGTATCATGTGTTTAAAGCAAACAGAAAAACATGGAATGCTTAAAAGTAGTGTTTTTGGCGGTACAATGCCATAGCTATTGATGTAAGAATTTAAGTAATTTTGGTTATTATCAAGAAAACCATGGAAAATGAATAGTTCTTAGTTCTTAAATTAAACTCTCATGAGCTATTTTTGTTGTTATCATTATAATTGAAAAGATGGAGCTGGCGTAAGTGGCATGAAGCACTGAAAAACAAAAAAAAAGATATATATATATATAGATAGATAGATAGATAGATAGATAGATAGATAGATAGATAGATAGATAGATAGATAGATATAGATATAGATATATACATATATATATATATATATATATATAAAGTAAATAAATTTGTGTTTCATAGATTATTTTTGTAACAATAGCACTTAAAAGTGAGTCTTAGTCCACTGCCTTTTTAATGTTGCCTGATTTGTAAGCATGCATTTTCAGATTTGTCAATGCATTTTGAGTTCGAGCAGCATATCTTTGTATGTGGGTTGTGCCCATGAACATTTTTAGAATCCTCTAAAATGCCAAACAGTCTTTTTTTGCTGGTGCTGTTGAGTCTTGTTTTTAGCTTCTGCCCCGCCCCCCCAGGTTGCCAGTCTGCACTGTGAGCAGGGCCCATGCCGTAGGGCAACTTCAGGGTGGTGTTCCACAAAAACAAGTTAAAGCATTGTTTGAGTGGAGCCCTATTAGAATCTTCACACTGAAGGCCAACTTTTATATAACAGAGGATGTCAGTGACAAGACGACACCTGAAGGAGACTGTCTCCTCACCCTGTCAGCACCTCAGAACTGTAGGCAGCCTCCTTCAGATTTTCTGCCAAGGTTTGCAGGATAATATGGCAGACTGCTCTCTACCTGGACAATCAGGAACAGTCTGCACTCAGTCAATCTCTTGTCTCATCAGGCTGCCAGGTGGCCTGCCATGACTGCCCTTCACCAGCAGGCCCGTTTGCAGGGATGTCAGCGATTTGTGCTCTGGAGCCTGAATATGTGGAAGAATTTATGTTCAACCATAATACAGTAGCATCTATGATGGTGAAGGAAGGAATTTCCCTCGCTGGAAAATTAGGCTTGACATCATTTGAGGCAATTTCAATGCAGAGATATTAGAATGAGATTTTGCAACCAGTGGCAATCCCACACCTCCAGTCTGGGACCAGACTCTATGCTTCAAGATGACAACATTTTCCACCACAGAGCAGGGTTTTTTCAGAGACTACTTGGGAGTGGAGAAGATGAAATGGCCTGCCAGCAGTCCTGGTCTTAACCCCATTCAACACTTGTGAGATCAGCTTTTGTGTGCTGTGCCAGAATAACTAACACAACTACCTTGTCTGACTTGCAACAGATGGCCGTGGAAAAGTGAGATATCGCATAGCAGCGTGTGACCAGGCTGGTGACAAGCATGAGGAGGAGGGCTCCTGTTTATTGAATGAATGAATTGTTGAAATGCCCGTTTGTCTTGTTTAGTCAGACAAACATCTAATCCACCAAATAACACCAAACGAGAGTCAACCACAAAAAAACTGTTTGGCATCCCACAAGGGTATGTGGGAAATAAACAGGTTTTCCCAAAATATAAGATTTACTGCACAGAAGCATTGTTAATAATGAAATAATCTACCAAACACAATGTCCTTACTTTTTGGGTGATGTTTGTAATCTATCTATCTATCTATCTATCTATCTATCTATCTGTCCATCTATCTATCTATCTATCTGTCCATCTATCTATCTATCTATCTATCTATCTATCTATCTATCTATCTATCTATATATATATATACTAGGGCTGGGTCAAAAAAGTCGATTTAATCGATTTAAATCAATTTTCCTTTAAATGGTTCATAATTGATCCATAAAATCCAAAGATCGATCTTTTAACTTGGGTAGTTTTTTCTTCTTTGGATGTGCAGAGAAGCAGCCTGTGGTATCAACCCTGCTAGTCTCGTGTGATCAGCGTTTAGCGTTGCTTTCTACTGAACAAAATCTCATGAGATGTTACTGCAAACAAACATGGTGGATGCACTATATGGGCACCACTGGCAAGTTTAAAAGCTGATGTTTGAATGTACAGTATTTTAGATTTAACAAGTACAAAGGAAAATACGAGTTGGACAAAAAACATGTACTATGCAGAATATGCATTAATGCATATCATTAAAATATGATTAATGTAACTGCTTTGGGTTTAGTTCTTCATGTTAAAACTATTTTTAATGATGTACCAGGTTAAACGGTTACTTTTTAAATTTACAGCACTGTTTTAACTGAGATATCCCAGACTGAATAAATATCGAATTGAATGGTGAATCTAATCGATTTGAGACCTTGTAATATCGAAATCGAATCGATCCAGAAAATCTGAATCAATACCCAGCCCTAATATATACAGTATATATCTGTATATTACATATATGTTATTCAAACATGTGTTTTTATTTGTAGTTACGATGAAGAGTTGTCCCGATGCCAGGAGGAAGTACGCCGACTACAAGACTCCCTTTCTAATGCCAGAGATAATTGTGTCTGTGTCAATGAAGAACGGCTCAAGCTGCAACAAGAAAACTTGCTCCTCACCAAAGAAATGGATGAGCTGCGCAAAGCCTCCTTGCAGGCCCAGAAAAAGGCCAAACAACAGGTAACTGAGCAAGAGATTAACACATAAGGGATTTGAGGTTTGTTCTTTGAAATGTTTTATCTGAGAAGCCACAGTTCTCAAGGGAAATAACTCAAATTTATTAAATCAACTAGTTAATGAAAAAAATGAAACGGGAATGCTGTGAAGCAATAAAGAACTGTCATCATCTATTCGCTGTACTAATTTTAATCAAATATCCTCCAGTTTGCAGTTTTACAGTTCTCAAAATTTGACATACCCGGTTAATAACTCATCTTCCATATTAAGATGAACTTGGCTTTCGCAGAATTCTGAAGACTCTTTTGAGTTCTTTGCAGAGACTCTTCTTAAGCTACAGAGAGCTTCTGATGAAATAGGTACCTGATCTGAAGTGTTAGCTGATAAAAGTAGTTGGGTGAACACTTGTAAAATGGTTAGAAATAATGCTTAGAACCACCGGCAAAGTGGTATGTAATAGTGAGCAACATAATAGAAAAAACATGCATGCTTCGCATACAATAATGGCACAACAGCATTCAAGGGTCAAAACAGAGCAACAAATAAATGACTGCAAAGTGGCTGAATGTTGTCTCCCAATAAGGGTTCATATTTGTATCAATATTTCAAGGAGTGACACAATAAGAGGAACAACATTAAAACTTCTGAGCTCACTATTTTTTAAGACTTGTAATTTAAAGTTCTGGCTAAGGCAATTATTCAGCATTGTAATAATAAAACAAGTACTCATATCTTATCTATACACTGCCCACAGTGATGTAAAAGTAAATCCTATCTCTTACAGGAAAATAAACAATTACATTTTAGATCACGTATTGTCATCTGGGTGGCTTATCAAAGTTCTTGGGGGCCAAAGCCAACAAAAGGGCAGGTGAAGGGGGCACAAGAACACAAACCTTTCTGCTCTTTCTTTTACCACAGGTGTCACGGATCGAGCAAGAATACAACTTGAGGAAACAGGAACTAGAGGCTAGGATGCAGGAGCTTGATGACCACAGCAGAAGCTCCAATGGTGATCTGACACGCCTCCTTACAGTCCAACAGAAAACTACTCAGCACTGGAAGGAAGAGGCCCAAAACATGGTTCAGGCATTTGAGACCAAAGTCTCCAGCATCAAGTAAGAATATGTGATGGCAGATTAATAGTAACTATGATATAAGAACAGTATAAAGAACACCCAGTGGTGGGGAGTTTTCCTTTTGATGATGAAGTTGCTCTTTGTTTTAAAAGACTAAGCAGGCTAACAAAACATTCCCAGACTGCTAAAACACTTTCTATACAGTACAAAATACCATAACACACAAGTTCTACTTATTATAGTACTCTTTGCAAGGCCAATGTTTTTTTTCTAGAATTGAGAAAATATTTCCAAATGACAGAGAAATAATTAATTTCACCTAAGGAATTATGTTTTTAATTACTGCTTCCTGTCACTGCAGGTATCATAGTTTAGTTAAAATAGCACAAAATTACAATTTCCTTTGTCCCCATTCCATATCAGGCATCGGCGATTAATTTCAAAAGTCATTTTATGGCCAGAGCATAAATCAGGACTTAATGTACAGAGATGATTAATAAAAAAATGTCTACCCTTGTTTTGTAAAATAAAGAGTTTTTGCTGGATTTGCCTCTAAAAGCATGAAGTCATAAATTTCTTAGAGACTCTGACAAAAGAGAGAGAGCACTGGGGCGATCGACACTTGGTTTCTCCAGTACATCCAGAAGAACAGACAAAAACATGAATCATAATTATGCTGATAAATTTAGTTTATTAACACTGCGCCTACATCTTTCATGGATTTATCAGGTGGAAGTAACAGCTCTCTCATATAAACTCTCTCTCTCCGCTCTGTGCATTGTACCATTTTATTTGTCTTCTGCATCAGTCCCTCAATGGCAGAGAAGAGCATCGGGCCCTTATGGTCTCAAGAAATAAAATATACCCATAATTACTTTAACAAGGACTCACACAAGATGTGCTACTGTGTGCATCAGGTTTGTGTTTTTGGGGATGTCAGGATGCTGACCGACCCAGAGCAGTGAATTTACCGTATAAGCCCGAGGAGACTTAAGTGATGATGTTTTCATTTGAGTAAAGTCCTGTCTGTTTGCTAACTTCTCCAGCATTGTGCAGCACATTTTTGGTTTATTCATGTGTTTTGCCACGCATCACGCCTGATTTAGAACAGTCTCTCCACTTTGATTAATCCACATTATTCTGCAGAAATAACAGTCTCTGTCTCTGTAAATACATGTATTAAAGTTATTTTTCAGATCATGGCAAGGGCCAGGAATTGATACTAGTGGGCGAGGTTTGGCAGGGGCCCAAAGTTACTGACTCTTGTTATATATATATGATATATATATATGTGTGTTTCTTTTTAACCCATTTCAGTGTTATATCATCTTTAAATTGTATTAAATATTATTCTCTATTTATTTGTATTTATTTTGTTACTTCCTTTGTAAGAGAGAAAACAACTGCCAGAGTCAAATTCTTTTTATGTGTTGCATATTTGGCAATTAAGAAAAAAAGATTCTGATTCTGTAAGAGTCAGCTAATGTTGTCTTTTTTGTTTGCTTGTTTTGTTTTTTATTCCAGGGCAGAACTGAATCGTCAGAAGAAGCATTCATACAAACTAGACATGGAGCTTGAAGCCGAGCGTAATACTGTCACAGAGGTTTGTGTCTCTTTTGTGTTTTCATATAGCATTGTGGCTTGACATGCACTGCAAACTAATTTAGATTAGAAGGAAATGAGGTCTGACATGTTACAATATAAAATCAAAATCTGATTTTTACATGTCGGACCTCCATTCTTGTGACCCTGAGCATAGCTGATACCCAAAATATAAGGAAGAATTCGTTAACCACCATAATATCGATCGCTATCGTAAGCTACATGAAAAAAAATAAACACACTCTGGACCAGCATGACATGAAATGTTTCAAGAATCATTTCAGCACCGCCTGTTTGCTCCAATCTAAAACTATATCCACTGAAGAATTCGTTCGATTAGAAAAGCAAGAAATGTTTGTAAATAAAACAATCAAAAATAACTTACAATAGCCTATTTTGAGTCTGAAAAACACACAAACTGTGTAGGATGAAAAACAGTTTTTTTCTGGTAAGTAATATCAGTAAGTTGGTAAGTCTTTAAAATAAAAAGGTTGATAATACTAGATTTTATCTTTTAAAATGTTAAGTCCTGCAAAAAGAACATATCAGTTATTTTTGTTTGTTTGTAGTTTATTCTATGTCCTTAAACACTGACAGAATCACACAATGACGTGTCTTTAACACATTAAATATTCCTAAGTTTATTGACTGCCAAACAGTTGAGCTAGCAGTTAAAGGGTTAAGCTTTACGGTGGACCTCCTGTAGCTAGTTAGTTTGTTCACTTGAGCCTGGAAATTGGGGTGTGGCAGGAAATCATGGACTCTTGGCAACAAAATACAGTGTCAGCACTGACGTAGTGTTAAAATAGGCAAATAAAAACACATCAGCATCACCAGAAACTTGAAGAATGCAATCACAGAGCAGTAAAGCAAAGGAAACCTAGGATGGCCAGACAGGTGGGTTTAGACCAGCTAGACCTATATAACAAGACTGTTTCCCATTGCTTGTTTAACAGTTTGATTGCTTGAGGAACAAGAGAATATATGGATCTGTTTTTGGTGAGCAGAGGAGCAAAATAACTCTGCCTGGAGGGGGAGATTAACGGACAGGGGGCCATCTCTGATCACCCATGCGGGATGCCTTTTTTCATGTCCTCCATGCAGTCCATATTTGCAAATGGGATGCCTGACAGTCTACTGTAGGGGGCAGTGTTACACCATTTGGGGGCACATAAGACATCTGAATTGAGTCAATTTCTCTTGACCGACTGTTCAACAGAGTACAAAAATCTTCCAAGACGTAATACTTCCAGCACTGTACAATAAGGACAGCTGAATCAGGAATGTAGTTCAGTCATTACACATTATATTCATTAACTGGATCAGCCAACTCAACAAACACTTTAGAAAAAAACATCAGCCTGTTCGTAAAGCTGAACAGAGCAAACAGTCAAAAAAATACACACAAGGTAGTTTTTCTCAGAACATCAACTTTGCTACATTTTGACTGATCCTAGAAAATTCTGCATTCTCAAATTTTTTTTAGACGGACAGTTCAGATGCTTCATTTCAGTGTAGTTTCTGTCACAGTGTTGATGCGCTTTAAGCTGTTGGCTGACATTTTGGTCACATAATTAAACACACACAGACACTCTCTCAGCCTTGGACACCAGACCAGACAACCTCAGGTTTTAGTTGAGTGCTCTAAATAACTAAATCAAAAGTTTAAAAAAAAAAAAAAAAATCCAACATACCAGAAATCCTTAGTAACCATTGCTTATGATTTAGTTTCATGGATACATTTCACAAAATGAGGACAAAGGATGGTAAGAGTGGCCAACCTGGTTTCCACCTTCATGATTCCCCAACTATCTTAGACTTGTCATCACATTTTAGATTTAAAACATTTTTAAATAAGATTCTTTCCTCTACCTGATACTGTATTTTTTTTTACTGGTGTATTCTGCCACAGGCTGTATGTAATGAGAGCAGGGCTAAGCAAAATGCACTGACAGAATTGTGAGGCAGCAGGGATACCGGTTGCACAGTCTTACAGAAGCTTTTACAAAACATTTGGGATGGACATTTAGGGTTTTAGGTGACTCTTTTTTAATGTGGATGTTACTCCGAGCGTTCCCCAGTTGTAGCAGCAGCAGAGGATTTGCAAAGCAGACGTGGATGTCCACACATTGTGAATGACTGGCACATAGCTCATAGTGATTTTGAGCTTAAAGTGTAAAGTACATAATTTAGTCAAGAGTCCTAAACCTGCTAACACACAACAAAATAGACACTGACACAAATACACACACAGAAAATGATGTAGATAAAGCTAAGACCACAAATTGAAACATTAAATCCATAGTTTGACACCACATATATTGAATATATTATAACTAGAAGAATATACTGTTGTGACAAACTGTACGGGGTTCTAGCCATGGTCATGTGTCAACTATGATGCACCTGTCCCATCAATTTATTTATCACAGCCTGATATTGACTCTGCTGTTACTAATCACAGCCTTTGCATGTGTGACTATAACAACTAAGTGTGTTTGTGTGCAGTATAAGAGGCAGATATTGGAGTATCAAGAGAGGATGAGACTTCTCCAGGCTCGATTAACTCAGGCTGAACAGAAAGCAACCACTGCGGCACAACAAGTAAGGCTAAGAAGGTAAATTGTGATATTTGGTCTAATTGCTCACTTTGCTACACATACACGTGGATTGTGTATTTTTTATACCTTTTAACACATAACCTAAGTAATTAATAGTAATGTTTATTCATTGTTCTAAATCTTATACACAGCTGACCATGATGACATTTCCACAAAAGAAGACGGCCATTGGTGAACCAGGTGCTGTGGCAGAGACAGCCGCTGTGAAATAATAAAGCCAAAGAAGTGTTTTTTCTTCCTTGGATGGATGGATGTCTGATGTATTGACTGACAAACATGTTTTTTTAGACCAATAAACAAATAAAAATGTTCCTTGATTCCTAATGAATCTTAGAGTTCTGAGTTTATTAAGTGGTAAAACTGTAGTTGAACTGAGCCTGAGTACCACTTTTCCTGTCATATTGTTTACTCAGAGCACTTAAACACCTTTGCACTGATGGTTGGATTGTTTTTATCAATAGCAGCTGACATATCAAAAAGTGAAGAGTCTTTCCAACAGCAAATCATGTAACAGCCAGAGCTGTGCTTGAACCTTCGACCATCTGATGGGTGGTGAGCAAACTACCTCACCAAGCCGCTGATGCCTCAACAGTTCATTGGTTGTGCAATCCTTTTTTCACACAAAGCTACAACTGTATAGCTTAATGTCTCTAGCTGCCGAGCACCATCTGCCTTAACAGACCTTTGAGTTGGAGATTCCTTTATTTTTCTATCGTCTCTAAATGGGAATTCTTGAGCTTGTCTCTCACTCTTTCCTTTTTCTAAAAAATCTATTTCTTACTAACTTTGGCAAATGAGTTGGATATAACCCGTTTAAATGCTGTGGAAGAGGTGGTTTGTAACTCCAATTCAAATTTCACCACTGACATATTGCGTGGACGTGCATCATTAAACAAAAAAAAACTTTTCAGAGCTGATTTTTACTAGGTATGTATGTTGTACCATTTTATTTGGAAGATTATATTGATGCATCATAGAAACAGCATTTTTAATAGTGATGTTGGGCTTGGCAACTTTGAAGAAAAGTGTTTGTCCACTCCAGAGTTTCAGCACCAAAAAGATACAATTGTTAGTGAATTTTCCAAATTCACACAGAGACTGTCTTAACTGGACAGAGGAGAATAATCACGACAAACTATCCTCAGCGAGATGACACAGGGGAGCATAATTATCAGTGAAACACTGATGTAAATGTAAATTAACTCACTGTAAGAGGGGCTTTTAGTGCTCAGCAGGATGTACAGCAGAGGACACCAGACGGCACAATAATGTGAAGTGTTGGCAGGGAAAAAGGTCAATTCTATCCGATCAGGATGGATACTTTCATGCTTTTCATGACTGTGCCATCGTTGCAAACAAAGGACTGAAAAGGAAGCAAACCAAAAACATATCTTTCAGGCAAGCTCAGTGCTGTTGTACTGAAGCAGGGAACAATTGCTGCGCTCATTAAATAAACTGCCAAATAAGGAATGCCCACTTTTATCAAAACTCTCCAAAACAATCTGAGAAAGCAATCTTACAAGGAGAAGATTTAATATGAACCCTTATGACTGGCATTGACAGAACCAAACTGAAACAGGTTGAAATCAGGGTGGATCAAGTGACTGTTGAAAAGGTCAGTATTTTAATCAGTCCATTCAATTCATTTTATACAATTCAAAGAAGTTACTGGAACTGAATTTATGAGCCAAAGGCTGTTATCAAGGTTCAAATGTACTGAAACAATGAAGTTTAGAGTTGTGGGTAATGCAGGATGAACTCAAACTCTATAGAGTAGACTAGATTTTAATGCCCTGCTAAGAGCAGGGTCAAAGTTGTGAGGAAGCCCTAATCAGCATCAATTCTTCTACTTTACAGGTCTGAAATCAACCAGTTTTAATTCTGGGAAGAGAAAGCTGAAACTTAAATCCAGTTTTAGTCAAAAATGACCCAACTGTTGACATGTGTCAAACCACATAGAAATCATGTTTTGGGGAAGTCTTAAAACTTTTCCTGAAACTTATTTTCACCTGGTTTAATTCAATATTAGTACTGTGGTCTGTTTTGGATATATATTTACACTTTTCTGCATTCAAGTATTATTCTGTTGTACTCAATTATTTTTATTTATTTATTTTTAAAATTGTTTATTCCAACTTGGTCACTGTGCACCTAAACTTTTTTCAATTTGTATTTTTTCACTGAAATGCCATTTTAATCACCAACTTGATCTTTATGACATTTCATTCTTGTAACTTTAATCCTTCATGTTTTCAACAGTACGTAATAAATGCACAAGTAGAATGTTAAATATGAAAATTTATTAAGTTCATTTATTAAAGTTTACTTAGGCAAGTTAGTTCACTAATCTGCAAACAGCTACACAATTTAACTTTCAGCATAAACATTTAAAATTCAAAAGTTCTTCTAACATCTGATGTCTGAAACACAAAGGCATCCTCTGTGGAGTCCACCTTCACCTCCTCGACCTCGCTCTGCAATGGAAAGAGGAAACAGTTTCACTTAATTAAACCTTTTAACTGAGAGGACCATCATAACAATCAAAACTGCTTCATTCTCTATCATGTATAAACGCTGCAGAGCAAAAATTTTGAACAATGTCTATTGTATGTCCACACGTACAGAGATTTTCCTCTAGCTCTTAAAAAAAAAAAATCCCCATCCACACAAAGTAAGAAGCCCCTAAAGGAACGTGGGCAGAGAAAAAAAAAGTTGTGTGTGCGTGAGATTCCATGTCATTGACTTGAGTGAAAAGTTTGGACTTTCTGGGTCAATAACTCAGTGAATCATCATAGTAAGAAACCTGACCCTCTCCTTAATCACTTAAGATTGAGCTACAACCTCATTTTCCTCAACACAAGCCATCCTCTGAGTCAGACAACTTCAGTTTGAGTCATCTGGCTTGGAGAATTCCTTCCACTATGTCCGTGTGTTCTCACTGTTTAACTTGTCTGTTATTTAGTGACGTTATTTAGACGATTGCTCCATCACATTTCTTATGGACCAATCAGATAATGTAGTAAAAAGGTGCACTTCATAAAACAAACTCATCTAAACTTGTCCAAAGTGCACCAAAAATATCCCTACTATAGAAAAAAACAGATTTATTTTTCATTTTATAAATAAACAGGGTCCAGATCTGATAAAACTGCTACTGAAGCGATTAGCATCTATGCTAATCTCTGTACGCACAGCTACTTTCTGTCTTGCTCAAACCTCTGCCTGCTCTAAAGGACACCTATTGGACCGTCCCACTTTGGGCCATTCACAATTTTCATAGACTGAAGGTTGAGAAGATGGTCTACGTGATCACGGACACTGAATCATGTAGATCCAGCTGCTGCACAAGGTTTAACACCCAAAACAGCATTTCAGAATATTCCTCATAGCTGGTTAGGCAGTTGGTAAAGGAGTTAAAAAAGGTAGGTGTCCCTACAGAGCCTGAATGAAGTTGTGTTAATGCTGGCGATGCAAAGAAGTTGTCAGTAATAATGGATGACAAAGTGCAGACCTGGCATGTGCTCCCAATTCTGACCTGATCTTGGCTGGAGTTTTCAAAAATATGTTTTCAGTGACCTAAAATGTTTTCTGGGCTGACAAAAGGACAAAATGTGCAGAAATACTCTCCTACATGTGGACAGTCAATCTAAAAATAGACCCGAGCAGCTTTTATCAAACATAACACTATGCAAGTTTGGCCTGTGGTTCAACCTTACATGTACATGTGTGTTCTGTTACTCACATCATTGAAGTACTTCTCTATGAGAGCATGAGCAGCCTGGTACACCATCTCATTGTCGTGGTTCTGCAGCATCTCAATGCGGTCCAGTCCTCCCAGCTCCTCCACCAGCAGGCTCAGCTTCTCCGTCTCACCAAGCTTCTCTGCAGCCTAAGATTAAAGACCTCAATGATACGATAGTTCTTTGCTAATCTAACTGTACATTTTATAAAATGATTAGATGTACCCATACAACTGCTTGTTACGCACATAGTTAATCAAAAATGCACAAGACCACTTCACTACAAGGTCTGTAGGATCAGAACCAGCTGCTTAACCATCCAATAGGTTTAAAGATGGTCCAAAAGAAAAAAATATCCAGTTCTATCCCACTCACCATGAAGATGTTGTTGATGGCATCCAGTATGACCAGAATGACTTTGGCATCTTTGACCTGCAGCAGGTTCATGATGGCCTCCAGAGCTCCACTCTGCACCAGGAGGACCACCTGCTCCACAGTGCCCCCACTGGTGAAGTTTGTCACCGCCCACACCGCCTCCCTCTGAGTCTTAAAGTCACCCTGAAAAGGAGGGATCACAACAAAGGCTGCTTCTTAAAATGTTGGAGAAAATGTTGCACTGAAGAGTAAAGTCATTTTTCAGCATCTTAAATTCAATATGGGTGAAAAACAAGCATTAGCTATGAGGTGTATTTTCAGCCAGAAGGTATGGTGCACTTGTGTCAGGAACCAAAATAGGTGAGGAGCAGTTTTTGAGTATCTACATTTTACATCAGGGATGGGACAAGGCCTTGGTTGTACAATTGGCTTTGCAGTAGTACTCACTCAAAAAAATGCAATATTTTTTGACAAAGTTCAACAATGCAGTCAAAGTGGCCACTTTTAAAATCAGGAGAATTTACTTTTTTAGCAGTCTTAAGATAAAAAAATGAATACTCCAATACTAATCTGCGGTTCATGCATCACAAAAACAAAATCAAGGTGCATTTAGATATTTAATAGCAAAAACAAACATTTTTATCAACCCTGGGATGTTAAACATAATTCACAGCTTGGATCTTTCATGACATTTAATTCTTGTAACTTCAATCCTTCATGTTTTCACGTCATTTTAATAATGCACAAGTAGAATGTTAAATATGAAAATTTATTAAGTTCAACACAGTTTACTTTAGTGTTAGTTCACTTGTAACTTCACAGCTACATGTTTTAATCTTTCAGCATAAACATTTAAAATTCAAGTTCTATGAACATCTGATGTCTGAAAACACAAAGGCATCCTCAGAGTCCACTCATTCACTAATCTGCATGCTACTTTAACGGATTAAAATAGGAAACAGTTTCACTTAATTAAATGTTCTTCTAACATCTTCTGATTAACTGAGAGGTGCTAATACACTCATAACTAATCAGACTGAACTGCCGCGAGTATCTAATGGTGTGTTCACACTTTCGCAGCCCAAAAAATCGCTCTGCAATGGAAGAATACAGTTGTCATAATTAAACGACAGAGATTTTCACGCATGCGCAGGGCTCTAAAAAAAAAACTCTATCCAACAATCAAACGTTGTGCCCCTTCCATTCTCTATCTAAGAAAGAAAAAACGAAGTTACCTAAAAAATTTTGAGCAACAATTGACTTGAGTGTACATCCCACGTTTGATACACACACAGACCTCGCGGCATACAAGAAAATAACTCAGTGAATCCGGTCATAGTGACGGAGACTCCTCTGCGCAAGGATTACTGTGGGCAGAGAAAAAAAACTACAACCTCAAGTTTTCCCTTAAGCGCGTGAAACAAGCTATCCTCTGTAAAATCAGACTTTATGAAAAGTTTGGAGTCATACTGGGTTTAACCCTGCCTTACACCTCCATGTAGAAACCGTGACCCTGGGCTCACTTTTTAACTTAAGATCGTTATTTAGTCAAGTCCTCATTTTCTAGACCCTATTGAAGCCATCCTCTGAGTCAGGGCGACCAATCAGAGAGTGTAGGTGGCCTTACGGAGAGAACTCCTTCCAACTACCAGCTGGGAGCCGTGTGAAACTGGACGCAGAGTACACCAAAAAGGTATGTTGTTGATTGTCGTTACTGATAGGAAAGGGCGGTGCTCCAAAATACGATTTCCTTATGGACCAATTCAGATAATGTAGTCAAAAGGTGCACTTCATAAAACAAACTCATCTAAACTTGAATCCAAATAAACAGGGTGCCACCAAGAATATCCCTACTAAAATAGACACAAATTCAAACAGCGCATTTATTTTTCACTAGTGAAAGATTTAAGTTTAAACAGAATAAGAAACCTTACATCCTTGTTACTGACATACTCACATTTCTTAGCTGTTCAACCAGGGGAGGGAGTAGGCCGCAGGTGATGAGCTGCTGGATTTGTTTGCAGGGTCCTGCGGCGATGTTGGACAGTGCCCACGCCGCCTCCTTCTGCACACTGCCCTTCGGGTGCCGCATCAGCTTTGGGAGGATGTTCAAGACCCCGGCGTCTACTGCCGTCTGAGTCTGCACGTCTGAGCCGCTCACTATGTTCCCAATGGAGCGTAGAGCCGGGGTCTGCAAGGGTAATGTGTGAAGTTCAGAAAAAGCACAGTTTACTACCCATAATCCCTCACTCTGGATCCTAATGACATAACAGATTTACAGCTCAAAGGGCAGAGATGCTGATTTATGGACAGATCGAGTCTTATTTTACCAGAGACTGCACACCACAGCAAATTCAAGTTTGTGACCAAGTTATGAACATAACATTCACATAAAGGTTTCACTAATCTTCTGACGTAACCTAGAGAGGATAAAATCTCTATTGAATTAAATTACCTTTAGGACCACCTAATATTTGGTCTTTTGTTTAGGGGGGATGCAGGATAAAAAAACCATGCCAATCATCTTGTAGTGCTCCCTACTTCAGGGCAGTGGTGTCATCTTAATACTTAGTTCCATTTTTTTTTGATAACACTAGGATTCTGAATAACATCCACGTTACCATCACACTGAGCTCCTTGTGATCCATGAGCTCCACCAGCCGAGGAACAATACCAGTTTTTACCACCACGTCGATGCGCTCGTTCTCCCCATCAGACAGGTAGGAGACCGCCCAGCATGCATCAGACAGGATGTCCTTATCACTAAAGTGAAGCAGCTGGATCAGAGAGGGGAGCATCTGTGGGAGAACAGATGGACACATCAGCCGCTCTGCTGAGATCACGGCAGCTTTGTTTAGACTGAATTAAGTTTAAATTTTTTTTATGTTAAAAAACAAAGATCTCACCTGCTGCACGGCAGACATAGGTGGGAATGGGTTCTTATTTCTACACAAGTTTGATAAAGTCCATGTGAGGTTACGCAGGTAACCAACCTGAAGGAGAAAGTGATGCGACAGAATTAAAACAGGAAAAATACAGCAAAGAATTTTACCCCCCATGAGGAAATCCAGTTTTACCGTAAAATGCTATACTTCTGTTCACCCTCCCAACTCCACAAGGCTGCAGACACTTTGTGACAACTGTGATCAACAGCTCATGTTTAAACTCTGGAGAGGGCCCCAAGTTAAACATTTCCTTCCCAAAAAGTACTCAGAGCTATGAAGTGCACAGTTTGTGGATCAAGACTTGGATAGAAACTAGGCAATGTGATAACCTCTGCCTAGAAGTTTTGTTGTCTCCAGTATCTTTTAGTTTGTTGACAGGATAACTGGAATTTTCAAATAGTGTTTGTCATGGCACAGTAATAAATTATTCAGTTTTGGTGGGGATGCAAATCTGGAAATGAATGTATCCTGTTTCTCAAGATCTGTTCTCTGTGCGAGAGAGCATGTGGGAAATGCCATGGTGGTGGTTTGTGGTCTCTTAGCTTCGCTTGTTGGGTATCCATTTGACCCTTTGAGAAAATAAGACCTCCTCATCAGTATATTGAGTAGTATGTGCCCAAGATTCTCATTTTCTTAACAGCAGTGTCCAATGGGAAGCATCCAAAGTTCAAAAGAGATGATCTCTAACCATTAGTTTCCAAAAGAATTGAAATGGAAACAAGATGTGGCCCGTGGTCTCAGAACTGTCAGAAATTTCTCCAGGAGTGGTAACAAATAACTATCGAGCCAAAACAGCTTGACAAATCTGTTGTATGTAAATAATTGTTGGTGTTTAGTTTCTATGCATATTTTTCTCATTTGACAGCCAAGGCACAATAGGACAATATTCAGATGTGAAAATGTTGTTCTTTAACAGTTTTGGCCCTTTTCCATTCGACTCTACCCAGCTCTACTCTCCTCGCCTTGTGCTCCTTTTCCATTAGCCCCAGTCGCCTGCCAACGGGGTGCAGTGTCGCTGAGCGGCTCTGCAATGACTTCATTTTGAGCAGGACAACAATCTGTGGCTTTTTGTCACAGAGTAAAAAAGGAAAGCAGGAGAAGGCTGCAGGTGGCAAGAAGAAATACCCCTTGAGAAGCACAAGAGAGTTTTGGAAGCTATACAACAGAATGAAACTGGGGACAAGAGCAATCGAGCTGCAAAGAAAAGACGTATGAGGGTAAGCTAACGGTAGCTACCACTAGCATGCTAGGTCGTCGCGTTCGTGACTCATTGTTGAAGACATTGTCTGACCAATCACTAGCTGGCAGTCAGTGACGTCATCTTTTAGTATCACTGTGCTTGCTTGGAACCAGAGTGGAGTAGGTACTAAAACTAGCTTGTTTTAGGAGGTACCGGGCCAGTGGAGACACGCTGCAAATCGAGTAGGGCCAAGGCGTGCTAGTGGAAAAGGGCCATTTGACTCACTGGTGTGTCCGGGGAGATGCGGGCCAGAAGAGCTGGAACAATGTTGCACTCAATCAGGATGTCCCGGGAGGCTGAACCATCACCTGTGCAGTAAAGATATTGTGGCGTTAGCAGGTCAGGAAAGATCATCATCAATGCCAGTAGGACCATTTGAGAAGAAATGTCTGTGTATGGCATTCAGAGTTTGTTCAGATGCAACAAGCTCATCGTGGTGGAACTTCATGTACCTGCAATGTTTCCAAGAGCCCAGACGGCCTGTTCACTGATGTGCAGCATCGGGGAGGAGAGCAGAGAGATGAACGCTGGTACGGCCCCACTCTCCACCACCTGAGAGCGAAAAACATTTTACATTACAACCTTCAGAGAACTATTTTAACTTCAAGATTTAGGGCTTTCCATACCCAAAAGTCCTGACCAGGGTTCAGATCATGGTTCACATTGCCATTTTATGAGCTGACTTTTCCTGATAGGCCTGAGTCATATCGCCATCAAAAAAGTAGCATCCATGTCTCCATACTTTCAGTTTATCAGTGTTTTATCGGACAGCACATTAAAATGCCTTGGCAGTGTAATCCATCGATTTGCTCACTGAGACAGATTAATCTCAGACCTTGCCTCACTTATGGGGCGATGAGTATGGTGCTCACAGTGAGCATGTGAACAAAAGTCTGTGTTTAGATCTCTGGTCCTACCAGTCTTCCTAAACTGTTGCCAGGCCTGGACATTTATTAGTGGTCAGAGATGCCAGCTGAACTCCTTTCATGACTATTTCATTTCGACACATTTTAAAAATATTTTTGGCAGGACCATGTGTTCAATTTTGACCCGCTCAGGGGGACAGGGCGAGGAAAGGTCCCAGGACCTGGTGGGTTGGCCCAGGCCTTGGGGCTACCACATGCATTATGGATGGTGTCTGCTCCAAGGGTACCTGGAGAATTTGAATGTGTGGCTGACATAGGGGGAACAAGTTGACCAGGCAAAGTGCAAACCAGCATGTGCTCCCATACCCCACCTAAGTGGATGTTGAAAAGGAGAATGAAGGCTTGACTTATACACATGTGCAAGAAATGGCAGGACTCATGTTGATGCCACTGTAGTATTATTACAGGTACTTTGTTGGAACAACCAGCTTCAAAACTAAAACAGCAGAGTCATACGATTCTGCAGTACAAGCTGTCTCATTGGGAAACCATTGACAGGAAAGGAGGAGTATCTGCAGGCTATCCAGCCCCCATGGAGACGTTAGGAGGAAAGTAAACATATCTTCATTGTCTCGGAAAACATCTATAAAGTCTACACTTTATCACAAATCTTTTCCAGTTGGCCTTTAACAAAGTCAGAAAAAAATTATCTCCTTGACTCAAATCCTTCCACAGTCCATTTTGTTTTGGAAAAAGTAATGGTAAATGTCCTTTTCACAATTAGCATATGGTAACTTCCTGTCCTTTGTATAAAAAGGTCAAGACCTTACAATATAAAGCTTTCACAACAGACATGAACTGAACCAGGGGAACAGTTTGGTCCAAACCTCTTCAGGTCAGACCAAGGTCCAGCAGTTTTGGTCCACTCCACATTTTGGTTGGGATCCAAGTGAAATATCTGAACCATTGCATGTAGGTGTGAAAGTCACCAGTCAGATTTCTTTTCTCTATGAAAACATATCTTGAGGCCATAGGCCACCCTTAGTTCTAATCCATGCTTGTGTTTCTACCTTCTGAGTGTGCCAGGACGTTCCTGAGGCAATGTTGGTGAGAGCCCAGGCTGCTTCAAACTGCAGCGTGGGCTCATCATCCATGCCCAGATAGGACACGAAGCGGGACAGCAGACCAGCATCGATGATCTCCTTCAGGGGAGGGTTTCGCTCTTGAGAGAGCAGCTTCCTAAGAGACAGCTCAAGGAAGTCAGATTCGTCATGGTTATGGCACTGAAGGACTGATAAAAGTTCATGTAAAACCTCACCTTGCTGCCTGACTTCCTCTAATCTGGGCCTCCCTGTCGTCACTGTTCACATCTCTAATGATGTCCTCGATGGAGAAAACATTCGCCTGAAGCAACAAACATGTTATTAGGATAGAAACGCCATGGCTGAACTTGCAGGTTAGTTCAGACAGACCGTGTCGTTGGAGAAGTAATCCGGGGAGAGAGCCTCCTCGTCTGGCAGAGACGACAGTGTCACATTTCTTCTCTTCATGAAGTTCTCATTTTTATGAGCTTTGCGCAGCTCCACGCACTCCGTGATCCTCTTCTCACGGAGTTTCTGCAAGAGAGAAGAGTACTTATACATGCCTTTAGTTCATTTTACATGCCCTGTCCTGAAACAGTGCTAATGTGCATAAGACATAAGGTCCACAACATCAGGAATCTCCTCCTCTCCGTTTAACTGTCAGTAAATCAGCAGTTTCAGCTCATTGGCTCTTGGTAGAATGCCCAATGCAGACCCATGAAAATGTGATGAGTGACCAAGAAAAAAAAAAACTCAGATCTGTTGGCTGTTTTATAGTAAACTGAAAATAAGGCAGCCAAGTTATCAGCAAACACTGAAATTTGTTTTCATGTTTTTCAACACATCCATGAAAAATGTAAAATCTATGTCATGACTGGAACATGTTCATTTGCTTTGCTTGATTTACTTGACTGTAAAGTTATTGATGCTAAATGCTAATATTGCTTAACCTTGCTGTCCTCCATTTTAATCCCAACTGGTTGGTGCTAAGCATTGTGAATAACAGTACACAAGGTAGACCTTTTCTGAAGTAGTGGAACATCCGGGTATTCCTTGCTACAGATTATGTAAGTATGTGCGCACCACATAGCCTACTGCATTTTGGCTACTGCTAGCATAGCTGAAGACTTTGCAGCCCTAAAAGTGAGAGTTTTTTCTTGTAAAATTCCAAATTTAGTTTTGAGTTTTAACCCTCATACACTTTGACTTTGATATTTGAGCTTGTCCCTGTTAAAAAAGATTTAATATTTAATTTTTAACTCTATAAGCCTTAGACAGCATCACACTGTAGCAGAAGGTATGATCTCTTTAACAGAAGGTAAATTATATTTCTTGCAAGGGCGTCAGTTTGTTTTAAAAAGTGGGGGGGACAGCTACTGGTACAAGTGACTTATAAGAAGTGCTTTTGATCAGGGGCGCTGCTAGGGATTTTTACCCCATGATAAGAAATGTGACTAGGTCTCCCACAGCCGGCTGTTAGGCCGGCGAAAAATTTTGATACTGTTTTACAAAAAAAATGCATTTTAGTTATATTTTGACTATCATTTCCTTTATTTGTGAAAAGAACATCATGACAGTTACTTGGTAGGGGAAGCACTGAAAATACAATAAAATTCATTTTGATTTTATTATTTGCTGCAAGACTGATTCTCTATATTCCAAAAACCCATCTCTTTATTTAAATATTTGAACATAAAATTCTCTTTAAGGCTCATTTATGCTCGTCATACGCATGAAAAAGTATGCGTCCGTTTCAAACGATGGTTCCGTCACTGCGCACATGCTCCCATGCGTCTTTTACTTTTGCAATGGATGTTGACCATTGCATCCACCAGGGGGCACAAATCTGTCTCTCACCGACCTCCACTTCTCCTTTGCATCCAACGAGCTTACATTTAGCTCCCTCCCGATCTCCTCCCAGCTGTTTTGGAGTTTGATTTTGTCGTGGTGTCCCGGACAAGTAACATCGTATATATGTTTGTGATTTCGCACCAGCACACACAACTTTTCTTTGAAGAGCCCCGCCATATACTTCTTCGTTTCACAGGTGATAACAATAGATTTGTGGTGAAAAAAAATATATGAGAATATGTGGTTTTTGCTTTATAACCTCCTAATTTCCAGAAAATGTAAAAATTTCTCAGACTGGATTGAGAGCAGTCACCCAGTCTGACCACAGATGTCTCTGTTCCTGCTGCAGAGTCCAAACTACTGACCAAACATTATACTTCAGAAGCAGATTCTTTTTAAATCATTAGAATCGTTATAAAATAAAATACATACAATATGCTTTTTTAATTTCAGAAAGATATTTTATTCACGAATGTGTTTTTCTCCATTATAATCTTTTAATGGAGCACACAGCTGCATTAAGTAATATTAAGCCTTCTTGCCATACCTTTCTTCTTTGTAGGCTGGAAACATTTATTATTATTGCTAATTATTATTATTATTATTTATTATTAATTATTATTTATATTATTATTATTTATATTATTATTATTTATATTATTATTATTATTATTATTATTATTATTATTATTATTATTATTATTATTTTTCAGACCTAATTATTCGATGAAAATACCGCCATGTGTGGATAATCCGGGTCATGACCTCTTCTTCTGTGGTGTTATTACATGGGATAATCACAGCAAGCAAACAAGCTTTCTAACTCACCCTGGTATTATCAGAAGAAAAAGCACTCTCTGGGTCGGAGCTTCAACTTGGCACAATAGCAAATTTATAGCAGCTGCATGTTTATATCCTCACGGAGGTCTGCAGCGTCTCTCTGCTTCTCTCGGACGAATGCAGGCGGTGCGTTCAGGAGCGTCGGAATTTTTTTAAACTACCGAAATAACTGGGATTACAATGGTTTACACGTGAAGGATTTGTGTGCTGTGGAGACAAAATGACCTCTGACAAAAAGTGGGGGGGGGGACACATCCCCCCCGGCCCCCCCTAAACTGACGCCTATGATTTCTTGGTTTATATTGGATGCCTGCTGCAATTATCTTTAGATGACCACTCAAGGCCACCGTACTACACCTGAACGAGTGACATGTTTACCCCTCACACTCCAGCTGTTTTTACATAAAACACTTTAAAGAGTCCACTCCCCTGAGTGAAATGAGCTCAGAGACTGTTCCTAATATTCTGTCCTCTTCCTCTCCCTCACTGTCATGGTGTCCAACAGATAACAAGGAGGCTGAAGCTCAAACTCACCACTGGGTCTTTGCCTTTGTTTTTGAACTTCGTGAGTCTCTCTGAGCTCATGTCCTTGGTTGGCATGGTGGACTCTGGATCTGCTCCTCCTCTGACACAATGAAAACCTGAAACTCTGAAGAGGGGGAGGTTTTAATGAAGAGAGCAGGAGCAGGTGAGTCTGATCAGCGATGATTGATGGTGCTCCTGCAGCTGTGAATCTGTCAGAGGAGCAGATCTGTGGGTTTCAAAGTAATTTTGTCAAAGGAGAGCCCCAAACCTGCCAAAATCTAAAATGACACCACATTAATATCCACACAAAATCACCCTGATAGAGTCATATCAATCTGTTCCACAATCTAAACCCCACAAGTGTCTGATGAAATACCACAAACACCTCCTTCACAAGAATGATTTAGTAAATAATCTGGCATATTTATTCAAATAAATCATTCAATTGTTTTAAAGTTTATGTTATTAATCATGTGATAGTAGAAAGGCCAACAGCATGCCAGTGTTCTTCTCCACATCATCCGAGAACCACTGAAGTAGATCATAGGGCTGGGTAATACATTGATTTTCTTATATGACTAGGTTAGTGCTTAGCTGTCAAGGCAAGACTCCCTTTTTTCACACTTTTGATGCTTAAAGGAAAACAGGAAAACGATGAAGTCAAACAGCCTGGCCCAATCCCAATGTCCACTCTCACACACTCGCTGACTTTTAGGAGCCCTCCCGGTCCATGAAGGCTTAGGGCTGTCCCAATGCCAAATCACAAAGTACATGAGGGATCTCTCACTGACTTTTCAAGCCCATCATGCTCCCTTCCCGCGAGTGGGCAAGCCTGCAGACTAAGCACGAGGGAATAACCCATAGTTCACTGCAAAGTGACGTATGACAGGAATCTCCAGGGCAACCAGCTGGCGGTGGCTACAAAAGGGAAGTGAAACGAGCAAATTAATTGATAAAAACCATGGAGGGTTCGATCAGTGCTGACGCCACCAAAAAAAAGTTCTCATGTAGGTATATTACATAAAAAAACAGCCTTCACCAATGAAGGAAATAAGTATGTGTGTAAGGTTTTTGTGTTTTTATCCCGTCAAGCTCAGTATTGTCCATGGGAGTAGCTAATTTTTCATTAAAAAGGGTTTTGGTAAACTCGAGCTAATTTCAGATCCTACTCAAATTTAAACAAAAGCAAAAAAGAGATTAGATATTTCTCCAATTTTACTGCAATGGTTCCCTCAAGGAGGTAATTGAAGTTTTTCAATGTTCGGCTCCTGTTTATAAAAACAAAAACAAAAAGGGGGGGGAGCGTCAATCCATGCATTTATCAGAGGGCTGAGAGAGTGACAGCGAGCATGTAGACGGACACCGCTAGAGCACAAACAGGGACCACGAGCACGTGGAGAGTGACAGCGAGAGCCCAAACAGGGACCGCGAGCGTGCAGAGAGTGGTCTTTATGCTCGCTGACTATGGTTTCTATGCATGCTCAAATTGGCACTTCTCTGATGCCATAAGCAAACCCTGGAATTTGTTCAACTAAGAGCAAAACATGAGCATCTTTTTACAGGACATAGAAATGCCTCTGCTCAAGGTTTTAAGCTAGTATTCAACTTTATTTGACATTTGAGTTTAGAATTAATTTGCAATGCAATTTACAGAGAGACTTAAACCCGGTCATAAATATGTATGATTGAGTTTTATATAGTAGCCCGGATTTTGCTTTTGTAAATGTCCTCTTCTTACTGAATTTTTGTTCTTACAAACAAAGGACCAAAAGGATGCCACTTTTGTCTTCCCAGAGTGATCACAACAACTCAAGCATCCCCCAAAAAATGAGAAAACTTAAAGAAAAAGTACAGGGTGAACCATTTAATCAGTTATTGTCTGATGAATAGGCTTCGAGGCTTTTCACTCTCTGTACACTCATGGTGAATACTCATGAATATTTTTTTTTTTTTTTTTTTTTTAACATCCTTTATTCGTCCCTCATGGGGAAATTCAATTCTTTACACTCTGCTGAACATGCTACACAAACACAGGCTGAAGTACACATGCACATGCAAACACAACCTAAGATCATGCATCAATGGAGAGATGTCAGAGTGATGGCTTGCTGCTCCTGAAGAAGCGCTACCGAGCAGTGTTTTTTGGAGGGGGGTTCAGTGCCTTGCTCAAGGGCACTTCGGCAGTGCCCAGGAAGTCAGCTGGCACCTCTCCAGCTACCAAACCAACTTCCAAACATGGTCCGGCGGGACTTGAACCAGCCACCCTTCGGCCCCCAGCCCAAGCCCTTACGGACTGAGCTACTGCCGCCCCCAATTTGGATCAGTAATACTTTATCCAAAAATGTAAGATGCTAGTTTCACTTTCTTTTTGTCCAGGATCTTATTTTTCACGGACTGGATCTGGAACTGATGGAGGGGAAGAAACAGCAGCAAACTGGCCTTTCTTTGAGGTGATGCACCGTGGGGGCAGAGGGACTCAATCAGGCCCCTCAACGTCACTTTGACTATGGTGGACTCATCTGATGGGGCAGAAGTCTCTGGTGAAGGGCCAAGTACCTCTGCAGGGATCTTTGGCTACCACCACTGTAGTGCAGGGGTTTTCAAAGAGGTCAAGGCGCAAAAAAGATAAAATGGGGTACTGGAGTATATTAAGGAATATACAGAAAGCCAGGAGAAGAGACAAAGGGAGCTGGATGAAAAGGAGGAGCAGAGAGAGAAGAAAAGAGAGGAACAGCTGGACAAACTCATGGACATCTTTGGAAAACTAGTGCAGAAGCAAAATTAAAGTTTGAATTCTGTGTCTTTTATTTCCTGTTTATAAAAACAAAAACAAAAAGGGGGGGGGGGGGGGTCAATCCATGCATTTATCAGAGGGCTGAGAGAGTGACAGCGAGCATGTAGACGGACACCGCGAGAGCACAAACAGGGACCACGAGCACGCGGAGAGTGGTCTTTATTCTCGCTGACTATGGTTTCTATGCAAGCTCAAATTGGCACTTCTCTGATGCCATAAGCAAACCCTGGAATTTGTTCAACTCAGAGCAAAACATGAGCATCTTTTTACAGGACATAGAAATGCCTCTGCTCAAGGTTTTGAGCTAGTATTCAACTTTCATATTTGACATTTGAGTTTAGAATTAATTTGCAATGCAATTTACAGAGAGACTTAAATATGTATGATTGAGTTTTATATAGTAGCCCGGATTTTGCTTTTGTAAATGTCCTCTTCTTGCTGAATTTTTGTTCTTACAAACAAAGGACCAAAAGGATGCCACTTTTGTCTTCCCAGAGTGATCACAACAACTTAAGCATCCCCCAAAAAATGAGAAAACTTAAAGAAAAAGCACAGGGTGAACCATTTAATCAGTTATTGTCTGATGAATAGGCTACTGGGGCACATAAAGGCTTTTCATTCTCTGTACACTTATGGTGAATACTCATGAATAATTTGGATCAGTAATACTTTATCCAAAAATGTAAGATGCTAGTTTCACTTTCTTTTTGTCCAGGATCTTATTTTTCACAGACTGGATCTGGAACTGATGGAGGGGAAGAAACAGCTGCAAACTGGCCTTTCTTTGAGGTGATGCACCGTGGGGGCAGAGGGACTCAATCAGGCCCCTCAACGTCACTTTGACTGTGGTGGACTCATCTGATGTGGCAGAAGTCTCTGGTGAAGGGCCAAGTACCTCTGCAGGGATCTTTGGCTACCACCACTGTAGTGCAGGGGTTTTCAAAAAAGTCAAGGCGCAAAAAAGATAAAATGGGGTACTGGAGTATATTAAGGAATATACAGAAAGCCAGGAGAAGAGACAAAGGGAGCTGGATGAAAAGGCGGAGCAGAGAGAGAAGAAAAGAGAGGAACAGCTGGACAAACTCATGAACATCTTTGGAAAACTAGTGCAGAAGCAAAATTAAAGTTTGAATTCTGTGTCTTTTATAATTCACATGTTTGATCAACACAAATGGTTTTAATTTCAGTGCGTAAGGACTGTGGGAATCTAATTTACATTTTAAAAAAGCTTTACAAGCAATGGCACTGTCATGCCCTCTGTCTGACTCCTGCCGCAAAGTCTGTGTAGGTGCTTGACTGCAGGAGTGGGACCTCGTGTGCAGGAGCTGGGCTGAAGCTTCAGCTGGGCTCATTCTGCGATCAACTACTACAAGTACTGGGCTTCAGCTCCACCACGCTGCCAGATCGTAGACTCTCTCTCACAGTTAGTCTAGCTCCAGCCTCTTAGAAGTTTGCTTCTGTTTTTGGCTTTTTGACTAAGAGCTATTTCTGTCTTTTGCAGTTCCTTGGCTGGGCTCCTGTCGCAATCCCTCTCTGGCTTCAGCACCCACCTTTAAATCTTTTGGACAACTCAGCCACCAAACCAACAGACCTCAGAACATCTCTCAGCTCTGGAAACCCCATGAACTCTGCCCTCTGGATACCTCAAGTTGGGCAGTCTGCTCTGCCCTCTCAACACCCAAAGTAGAACACGGACATAGACTAGTCTGCCTCTCCCTCCTCCCTGTACCTGCTCAGCTTGGTACATTCCCATTCAACTGAGTGCAATCTAAACTTTTTGTAATAAATACTCTTTAAACCTGCATTTTGTCTTTTCTGATTTTGTGTCTCGCTTTTCGGTTCATTACTAAACAAGCCTCGGCTTAACAGGCACCTGTGTTTAAAATGTATAGATATCTATAATAAAGTGATTTTCAACATGAGATTTTTTTTGTTGGTGGATTTGTGGCTACAAACAATACATGCTTATGTGTATATGTTAAAAAAGACAGATTTAAGTAGCAGGAAACTATACAAAGAGAAACAGGAATGACAGCCATAATGTTTGTAACGTATTGTAACGACCCCAAAGTTTTATTCAATAAATTTAACAGAAATGCATTGGATGATGTCTTACAAATAACTGCTAGTATAAAAGAAAATATCTGCCAAATTTAAAAAACAAAAATCTCAGCCACATGTTTGGAATAACAGAAGTTCACATCTTTGCGTAATTGTGATGGAGCAGTGGAGCTGAAAGGTGCTGTGGTGCTGATGAGTGCAAATTTGATCCCTCATTAGGGAACCACTTGTATCCTGAAGGTCATTTAGGTCATCTGGCCATTATGTCAACATATGTTAGGCAGACACTGGCTGCATCTCAGTGTGCTACACTGCAGTCTCGTCTCTCCTCTTTCCTCTGGAACACCGAAAGTACTTTCTGAGCAGCCATATAGAAGAATGTCCCAAAGCACAAAATGCACTCTGAGGAGCGAGGAGCGAGGAGACTGATCAGGAGGAGGGATAATCGAGGAAACACAAGCACAGGCTCTGTAGAAGTCTTTTCACTGACAGACACGCCCCCTTTAGATGTATCAGCAGCCGGCTATAAGGCCTCAGCTGCCCACGTGTGTGAAATAAAAACACCATGGCACAAGAAAAGCTGTTCAAGTGTAAGCAGCAACTTTGACTTGGGAGTCATTGTAATGAGTATATCCACATATCCACATTTCACACAAAGCAGCCGATGTGTAGGCCGAATGTTTCCACAAAATGTGAGCAGTTACTTCATTTCAGTGGTGTCTCTTATATCTCTGATGTTTGATTTTCTTCACTGTGCAAAGAAATATTTGACTCATCATTTCAAAGAATTTTAAGCTGGACATATTGATATCACAGAAAATATCGAACACTATCATGGGGCAGTTCTTTCCAGGTTTTATATCTGTTGTCTGTCCTGATTTATCTGTGTTGTTTGTGTTTATGTCTGTAACTATAAGGCTGCTACAGTAGACAGGTCTGTTCAGGAAAACACATTTTAGACTTAGATTAGACAACTTTATTCATACCAAAGGGCAATTCAGTTTTTGCAGTCTACCCAGACCATACTTACATTTGCAAACAGCAAACATGGACAATAACAAATCAAAAAAATCAGTAGGTAACAGAGATGCTCATTGACACATATCGGCCCTCAATAGACCCCAGGCTCAGGCAGATTATAATGCACAAGCAAGCATGTTTTATGACATTTGTGATCCAAATAAGGAGATAAAGTAGTGAATTGTACATTGTTATCTCAGGCCTTCACATTTTTTTCTATATACATGCACAGAGAGGGGGGTTTAAGTGATTATAGCAGAATAAAAACATTATTTATCAACACAAAGTGGCCACAACATAACAATTAAAAACTCCTATCATTCTGGGCCTGGAAAGATGTGACAGTTTTCTTTTTCCTTCATGTACATATTCACGTTACATTGATGTAAAAGGGAATGTGAATATGAATATGAACTTCCACCCCAGTAAAAGTGTTGGACATAACTGGTGGAAAATGCTTTTTTTATTTAATGTTAGGATAAAATGAATAGTTAAGAAGTTATAACATCAACATTTATGTATCTTAAGCAAATGCAATATATGATAATTTACTGATTGAGCTCAACAGAATAAAATAAATCCCTTTGAATGAAAGTTGTAAAGATTCTATCAGTCATTTAGGCATTTTTTAATTAAATTATTATTTTTGTTTTCACAGATTCCTCAAGAAAACACTACATAGAGTTTAAGGGAAACAGTCCAACTTGTCACAGTCCTACATTCAAGTTATGTCACCATTGTTGATCATTTAAAGGCAGATTTCTCTGGGTTTTTTTTATTGACTGACAGGTTGCATCAGGGGACTCAGGGGGCTGCATGTGTGGCCCACCCCTGTCTTAGCTCCACCCTTGTATGGCGTCACCTCCACGTTGTTGTATAACTGTGGACAGCAGACAGGTGAGCGTGTCCTTCCTCTTCCTCTGGCTCCCCGTGAGGGCCTGTTGCATCACAGTGGTCCTGGCAGCGTGCCGCTCATGCTGCTCCTGTAAGAGGCTTGTGTCGAAGTAAAGCAGATCAGATCCTGATACATGACACAGCAAATCTGAGCCCAGCCTCAGAGGTGAAGGGGGAGGACTCTCAGGTGGTTTGACGGATTGAAAACTCAGCATGAAGAATGCTTATGGGTAAGGTTCAGGTGTGAGGAAATACTGTAGAACAGTGGCACAAATAAAGTCAAGAAGAATCAGAAAAATGGACAAAAAAATCAAACATAATGTTGGTAAAATAAGCTGTCTTTGCAATTTAGTTTTATTTTTGAAGCTTCATATTGGCCGGTACAAAGGTACAGCAGGTAATGCACGTGCCTCACAGAAAGAAGGTTGCTGGTTTTATCCCCATGTTGGTCAGAGCCTTTCTGTGTGGAGTTTCATGTTCTCCCCTTACATACGTGGGTTGCCTCCGGATGGTCTGGCTTCCTCCCACAGACATAAAAAATTTGGTTAATTAATGATTCTCAATTGACCCTAGGGGTAAGTGTGAGAATGAATGATGGCCTGGTTCTCTCTGTGGCCCTGCCATTGGCTGGTGAACAGTTCAGAGGGTACCCGCCTCTCGCCAAGTGTCAGCTGGGATAGACTCCAGCCCGTGAGCCCAGTACGGATAAGTGGTAAAGATGATGGCTGGATGAATTAGTGCATATATATTTTGAATTAAAATATCTTTTTCCATTACTTTTCCCATTCCCGACCCGAGCACCCATCAGTTTTAGGTTTTTGTACAAGTGTGATTCAGTGTGGATTAGGCTGCTTTTATAGATGAGTCTTTACACTTTTAACCAGAAATGCTTCTTAGATTTTTTCACATTTTACTCACTTTGACTCATCAAGTTTTAATATTAATTGAAATAAAAATCAAAAACATTTGATTGTTCTCTCAGCAAAATGAAATCTTCAAGAGTTTTGTTGGAAACACTGTCTTTTCTTTTGACCACACAATTAAAATGATCAGTGCCAAAATCAATGAAACTCTGTTAGGAAAGGAGAATCAATGGGTACTACTGTCAATTTTATTCAGAGCGGACTGTATTTCAATTGATTATATGGTATTATACGGTATCAGTGGTGTTTTGGCATCACAGAGATGTAATTTTATTACTTTAAAAAACATTACAAATATAGTCAAATAAAAAAAGGCTCAACAAACGACCTTGGTCTGAATATTATATATATATATATATATATATATATATATATATATATATATATATATATATATCTATATATATATATGTATGTATGTATTTATGTATATATATATATATATATATATATATGTATATATATATATATATATATATATATATATATATATGTATATATATGTATATATGCATATATATATATATATATATATATATATATATATATATATATATATATATATATATATATATATATATATATATATATATATATATATATATATATATATATATATATATGAATCCTAAGACTCTTGCTGTACTTTTCTGTTTCTATTTTATTCCAGATTTCTTGTTTTGGAAACTTGATCCATGATTGAAATAGCTACATGCTGTAACTATGGTCACCTTCAGTTCAGTTCCTTTCAACATCTGTCTATCAGTCAGAAAGTGGGTTGATCTGAAGTTCAGACAAGAGGGCCCTAAAATGGATTGGCTTCAACAACATTCCAAAGTGTCCTGTGATGGTCAAAATATCATGAAAACAAAAGAGTTAAAATTTCATTTTTTTATTATTTGATCATATAACCATTTATACAGAGTGGAATGATATATATTTTTACAGTATAATACACAATTCAAGTAGCACATGAATATGATTCCATACTTGCATAACATACAAGGGAAATACAAAAAGCATTTTACCATCGGTCGTGGTATTCAAACGGGTCAAGGATGGATATTAATCAATATTTCTAAGAGCATTCAATCATGCGCACCTCTCTCACGCTCACAGAATCCATCACAGAGAGACAGATTTTAAAATGCATAGACGGGCTACACCTCGAGTCGGTAAAAGAAGAAATCTTGTGGCTCTATGTGTTGACTATGAATACATACAGGAGATTATATACAGTTTACAAATCTTTTTACACAAAAACGCACAAAAAAACACAGTTTCTTTTAACATCGCAAGATGGGGCATTGATTGGGTCAATCATAATCAAGAGAAAATGATGCGTTTTTATTTAGGACAGAATAATAATTTCTTAAAAAACTGGATTTGAGATAACATGCTCTGGTTAAACCTTTGATGGTTTTTTTTTAATTATCCCATGATTGTCTTAGAAGGGAAAACTCATTAACTGATGTGATAAAAACATTTCGGGATGGACATAAAAAGCAACAAAACTGGGAAGTACATCTCAGGAATAATGAGTAATGTGTGAAGCAAATGTAGTAAAAACCTAAAAAATAAACAGCAGTTTGAATTTTACTCTTTTCTGTTGTCTTACATTTTTAGCAAACAATAGTGATAAAAATACCAATGATATGGAGTAAATAAAACGACAAAATGACCTGAACAAGTTTTTGATGAAATATTTAGTTCCTGGATATACATGGTACTGTCAGCAGTGATGGACAATACTTTCTGCGATATCATCAGATAATTACTTTAAAAATTAATGATTGGTTTTGGGGATCCAACTTTAGCTGACATGAAGAGCCTTAGCTCAGGTTCATATATTTGATTTTGATGACTTCTAGAGAATGTGCAGTAGCTCTGATCCACCTCTATTCTCACTCTACCTGCTTTGCCAGAGCTCCTGCCACTAAGGCCTCCTTCTCCTCGTGGACCCAGTCCACTCTGATTGGTTGACCGGTCACTGGTCAGTTCAGTATTGCTCAGTGCTGTAAATCATTTGTCTTCCCCCTGACGGACCAAAAACATGCTCATTAGGTTACCTGGTGACCCCAAATTGCCCTTAGGTATGAGTGAGCTTGAATGGCTGTCTACCCTCTGTGTGGCCTTGCAATTGGCGGGCAACTGGTTCAGGGTGTATGGATGGGATTTTAATTTGAAAGTATAAGCTCAGCAAATTTTCCATCAACAAGTTGTCACATGCTGTTTGTTTCTCTAAAATAGAAGATAAAGCTTAATTCAATTCTTATTGTTATAGATACAGTTGCATGTAATGTAGTTACATTAAAAATGACTTAAGTTACCTCAATGATTTGGTACCTATCAGTATTGGCAATAAAAAGTTGGTAACATCACCACAATATCCAATATTGTGCATCTCTACTGGTCATGTGGTAAAAGAGGGAAATTGTGCGCACATGTACGAGCATTAATCAGGTGTTACTCTGATGACATGGACAACAAGGACTTTTTGGCCCTAAATGAGTCACTACAACATCGTCTTAGAGATGTTACCTTTCACCTCATTTTAAATTTGCTTGTTAAAAGAAAAATAAAGCACCTTAAAATAAAAAACTTAGTTTGTCAAGTCAAAGTGAAAACATTATAGAAACCGACCATTTAATCAGTGAACTGTCTTTTTCTTAAATCCTGTATTCTTTTCTAATCCCTTCAGATGATTTGCAAGAATGAGTTGATGAAAACACACCTTTAAAGCATAAAAAAACAATAAAATTCACAGTATTATCTCAGGAAAGAAAGAAAGAATCTCTTCATGTTCACTTTGAGGGTAAAAATTTGGATTGTCATGCTGGTCAGCCCTGGATGTTTTCCCTTCAGACTGAGCTGAGACTACAGGAGGTCCGCAGACAGAGTGGAAATCAACAAACAGCTCCAGCAGGAGTTCATTTCAAATAACCCCGTTATTCCAAAAAAAAGTCAAAGAATCATGTCCCACCACTATAAAAATGCCAAAGAACTGTTCTTTTAAAACTGAGTCCGATCAGTTTCCCCTCCGCCATTATGAGGCTTTTCTGTTACGTGTTACCAGCTCAACTTGACTATAGTCAGGGGCTGTCCACACTGAGACCAGTATTTGCTAAGTATCTGCAAAGGTTGTTTTTATTCCATATCATATGGTTGTTTTTTCCCAAAACATAGATGGTGGTTTGGGGGCCTGAAAATGCGCACATTTTAGACCAGGTCCAAGAGTGACCTATCTCAAAACGCTGCCACAACAAATACAGATATTTTCTGAAACAATGATCTCATTGACCCTCCTCTCCCTTAAACTATTTGCTAGCTGTAGATAGTCCATTGAAATTTAGTCATACTTTCGCTGCTATAATCTCTGGAAAGACCGTTGCAATATCTCTCTGTGCAGCTGTTTCTTTTCCTCTTTTGAGCCTCCATGTAGCAGATCTAAAGCTGCCTAAATGTGGTGAAGCGGTTGTTTCAGTCCAGTCTACACTTGTTTGTTTCTGAGTCTTCTTAAAGCAACCACACTCAGTTTCAGTGACACCTTTGTTCTGTTTAATTCATAATTTCTGTTACTTAAGCAGCTCATAAATGCATGTTTGCAGTAATTATTGGCTAAAATGTGTTATAGTCTATGACAACAGTGGTAGTTCTGCCATCTACAGTACTGAGTCACCTCATGCTAGTCACAAGTCAGCAAATGGTCAATATGGCTGTGAGAGAAATTCAAACCAGAATCTTTAAATTGCAAGAAACTTTAGATCATGGAGGCTAAACATTGCATGAACTGAATGCTGGGACTCAAATTTCCTGTAGTCTGAGCCCTATGTTCATAAACAACAAATGGTACAGTACATGGTGTGTTTACATCAAAACATTATGGAAGAAACAAGCTTTTGGTTTTGTGCACCCTATTTATAAATAAATAAAAAATAAAACACACTAAATACGACTAATCCCCAGTCCACACTTGTTGTCCAGAGTGAATGTTGCACACTTCAGAGCTCTCCCTGTTTTAGTCGTGATAGCTATGTAATCTCTGTGTAAAATGATGCATTTAAAGGCAAAAAAGTCACGCTCATAGGCTTGGTGTGCAACAACCAAAGAAATTTGGATGTACTTGAGATATATGCACAAGTATTGAGCATGACGACAGCTTTGCCGATTCACTTTTGGTCCATTTTATTTCTTTACACTCTACCTAATCTATCCAGCATTTTATTCTAACAGAGATACACGAGGGGGGGGAGCCAGATCTGTCCTCAAATGCAAGAAGTGAATCTCTTCAGTTACATCTTTATTTTACTAATTAGCAAACACTTTGGGTCAGTAACAGTTCTTCAAAACCCTCCTCTGGCTCCAGTGTGACCATGATACAGGTCCTGGGAGTGATGGCCTTTCTTTGGGGCTCCCTTTGTGCCCGTCTGGTTACGACAGAAGACCACAAGCCAAGATTTCCTTTTCAGCGTCATCACTGACGAGCAGCTTAGGGTGAGAGTTGGATTTGAGACTGCAACGGACTGTATTCACCGGAAGATTTCTAATTATTAATATCAGATAACTGTTGTTTGACGTCTATACACTCATGGCTGTTTTTGCTTTTTGATCTCCATCTTGTTTTCTTGCATGGATAATATTCACCAGACTAAAGATCAAAAAGATTCTGACAACCTTGCTTTCAGATTCTCTACCAAAATGCAAGTTTTATGGTACGAGCGCAGTTAAAATCTAAAGGTATACGAAGCAGGCTAAAGTGTTCCTTTGCTCTTCTTCTCCTCTGTTCCCCATAAATAGAAGATCTCTTTTAAAACACAAAAAAGTTTCTCAATGCCTCCATTTATAACTCAAACCCCGGTGTGGATAATGGAGGTACTTCTAATACTGCCAAACAGTCCTCAAGTTTATGAAGAAACAAAAATCTCTGGCGATTCTCGGTTACAAATGGAATCCTTGTGGCATTACCATGACCTGTCCATCAGTGTCTGCAGCAGCATTAAAACAAAAGTGTCTGCAAACTGTCTTTACAAGATGTGGAGTTCAAGGAGTCCCTCCAGGTGGGTCCGGTGACATCCGGTGAAGTCTGTTTTTCGACATAGAGGCTCGTGCTGCACGGCTGTGATCCTGAATCTGCAGCACTGATAAAGTCCGAGCCTCAGTCTTACCTGCATTCACAACGTGCATGTGTGTGTGAGTCTTCCCTCCATCCTTGTTAATGTGTGTCTGGGTTCCTGCGTGTCCATCTACTGTGTTTGTGTGCGAGTTACGTGAGAGATAGTCTGTGTCTGTGTGAGCTACAGTTTGTGGTGTGACACATGAGCACGTTTCTGATTCGCTTCTGCGTCCTGAGTACCAATAAGCAGAGCCGGCTCTCAGACGCTGACCGGACACACGATGATTTTGTCCTCCAGCATGACGCTGACCACCAGGAACACGAAGTAGAGCAGGAACATGAGGAAGCCCAGGAACTTGCTCATTTTCCACTTGCACGCTGCGATGGACATGATGACGAAGAGGAGCATGAGGAAGAGGAGGACGATGGCGCAGAACAGGCCGTTGCTGCTAACCTCCACGGGTTTGAAGTCGTTGATGATGTTGAAGATGAGCCAGGGGAAGGGCAGGCTGCAGATAAAGAAGGACGAGTCTGGTTATTTCTGAGCTTCATCGTGCAGACTACTTCAGACTAAAGATCTGGAGGTGCGATAAGCTTATTTTAGAGCTAAAGGTGACAATTGCAACTATGTGGCCTTTCTTTAAACCCCATTCCATTATCATTTCAGTCCCTGTTATTAACTTCAGAGAGATCAACACAATTAAATAAATGGTAGTTCCTGCAAACATCAAACATATATTAGTGTGACCTTGACAAACAATCATGACCTGCTGCTGTGGACCTGATCTATCCTGCATCAACCATCAACAGAAATGAAATCATTTAACATAAATTCATATTTTTAGACCAGTTTGACCCATTTTAATGGCAGTTCAGCTAGACGTTCAATATTAATCAACATAATTTCTCTCCAGATTATATTCATTATAGATATTATTGTTAAATATTAGATTGATCTCGCTGTCCATGGTTGTATTTATTATGCATCCAAAGTAAACATCTTTACAACAATATAGATACGAGGTCCCTCTTGAACATGAGATGCCACACCTCAAAGGGCTACCTTTAATAAATTCATATTAAACAAAGACAAATATGATGCTATACAGATAAAGACTGATTTAGTGAATCTATATTCAGCAGAGACAAATGTGATGAGGAGAGATATATGATCTGGGGGTCCATGGGTTTGTCGCCATCATATTTTTAGTCCCTATGTCTCTGCCTGGATGGAAACCTGGATGTGTGTATGTGTACAAGTACATGCATATTTCTATGTATTTCTATGAACGCATCTACGTATGTGTATCTATAAACTGAAGAGTTTGTCTCCAGTCTGATCTGGTGTAAAGTGACTTTATATAACACTTGTTATGAACTGGAACTATCCAAATACAGATTAATTGAATTGATTGAATGATGGAGTCACCTGTGATTCACTTTGCCTTAAAGGCAGGACTGGTTTAGTGATTTAGATACACTTTTTGTTATGCTGATTAAAATGATTGTTTTGTCCCGATGGCAATCAATGCATGATGTGTTCTCGAAAGACAGTGAAAAATAGCCGCTGTCTACAGCAGAAGTAATCCAGGGAAAACACCAACAAATCACAGCAATTCAAATTGAATTCATTAGACCAATCAAATCCCATTCTGCTGTTCTGGCCCCCTTCTGTACATACATTTTGCCAGCGTGCACTGACCCTGATTCAATGTGCACAGCCGTGCTAAGAAGGATCCAAGTACACTGGAGAATGGCAGAAAAACTACCTATACCCCAATTACTGGTAACTGTTCCTCCTGCTAAACAGAGCAAGAAAAGAAAGACGGTGGCAGAGAAGACCAAAACAAAAAAAAATTTGGACAAAGCCACTGCAAAAACGAGAGCCAACATCCGGTTGTGAGTACCAACTAACTTGTCATGTTTGTTTGTCTTTTTAACTTCACTATCGTAATGTTTTGGTGTTTTTTTACTTGCTGATGATTGAGACATGGCTTGGCGTAGTGCAAAATAAAAACTATGTGCTGAGTACTGGTTTTGAGTCGTGGTTGTATGTCAGACTTATGGTCACAGATCAGCAGCTCTCATGCATATGAGTGGGGGCGTTGTTTTGGAGGAGCTCTGGAGGGGAGCACTAAGCGCAGTCCTGAGGAGATGCTACATTCAAATTCATGCTAGTTTTCCATGACTACCAAGCCCCATCTTTAAGGAACAATTTAGAATAGACATAAAAATCATGTCACAGCAGCTGCAAACGCATACTTGTGGCATAAAAATGTGCAAACGGGAGGTGAAAAATTCAATTTAGATTTATGGTAGAAAGTGGAAAATGTCTAATTGTGCTGAAGGATGCCAGGGTCAGAGCTACAGAATTGACACTGCTGTGTGATCTCACAGGCTTCAACATGTGTCACTGTAAATCTTTGGTCTGCACTGAGCTTCTAAGCAAACAGCTGAAAGTGCTCCATCTGTAATCATCAAAACAAGAAACCAAACATCGTGAATTCATTTGTGATGGACTCACCCGACAGTGATGTCAAAGATGTTGGAGCCCACGGAGCTGGACACCGCCATGTCACCGAGACCTTTTCGTGCCACAATGACACTGGTGATCAAGTCAGGGATGGAGGTGCCAGCTGCTAAGATGGTTAGACCCATGATCTCCTCTGTGATCCAGAACGTTTCTCCAACCTGAAGGGAAGACATGGGACTTTATATGACAACTGTTTCTCTGCTGCTGTGGAGCTGCTGTCTTTACTAAATACTCCACTGAGGTTATCATGATACCAGAACTGTAAACTCCAATACATCACCAGTAAGAACTTTTGATACCTGTGCTGATACCACAGCAGAAAAGTAGGAATAAAATAATCCTGGAAAACTGTTTTAGTCTTCAAAGACAACCAGCAGTGTGAATAGTTTGGGTCCAGGAAAAGAGCCCTGCGTATGCAATAACAATAAATAATTAAAGGTGTTCCTATAATTTAAAACAATTTTTTAAATAAAAGTATTCAAGTTTTGTTTTGCTTTAACCACGCATTTTTTCATTGAGTTGATGTATCTGACATGAAGCTGTCAAAAATCCACGTCCTGGTTTGCTTGAAAATGGTAACTCCCTCAAAACACTGATATCATTGGTCTTTTTGTTCATCAATTCGTTTCACTTTGTTCTGCATGCTTTGCAAATGAAGGAGGTCATGCTCCCATCAGAGGCAGTCAGCTGAGATGACAACAAAGAAGCCGATAACGATAGCAGATGGACAGAAGTGGTCAATATTGTGTCTGAGTTTTGGGCAAAAAGATGCTTTCTGCACAAGAGTGTCATGTGTTTGACGTTGCTGCCAGTGAAAACCAGTGTAGGCCAACTCTTCTCCAAACAGAAAATGAACAGGAGTCAATAATAGAATTGTTGAAGAACCTGACCGATAGGCAGAATCTTTAATGGCACTGGTATCAAAACTGTTTCAATTCCCCTCCCTAACCACAATTAATCTTAACTACTATGGAGAATTATGGATTTCCACTAGGTTTCATTAGAGGCTGCCTGTCTCTACACATCATCTTTTGCCGTTGTTTTGGTTGAGACCCCCTGGTGGCAGATGTGACTAACTTTGCGTTTAACTGTCAAAAATTGATCTTTTCTATTGAGAACACTACTTCAAATTGATGGACTACATTGCCATCATTATCTTTTGTTTTTTAATGTTGCAGTTTCTCTTGAGCTTTGAGAAACCAGTGCCGGTCACTCCTCACAGGCAGAGCAGATCAAAACCCTATGATTACTTATTTATACTGAAATGAGCCTCAGCAAATCCATGTCGGTAATAATCAACTATGCCTTAACACTCAAGCAATCTGTTACAGTTCCCTTTAGAATCACAGCGTGTCTTCCTGCGGAGCTTGGACCTAGCCTGTGAGGAGCACCGTGGAGGAGATATCCACTGCAGCTCTGACCAGCTCAAGGTGATTGTGGGTTAGGAGAGATCCTAGTAGGAATCCTGTGGGAAGTGGAGGCTTCACGAGCTTGTGTGAGCCACACAGGTTAAAGGCTAAAAGGCCTGTGACCCCTGAGGTACCTGCTGAAGATAAGGGGCTCCAAATGTCTGCTTCACTACACTCTGCTGCTAAGAGAGAATACTGAGGGAAGCTGCATATTGTTTTTGCATTTTTGAATCTCATGCAGGTTTTGCTTATTGAAAAGCATCTCAATTAAAATACATTCAGTCCTACTATTGTGAGCTGGCTCAGGCAGATTACTGGTTCAGATCTTTCTGTTGTACTATGTTTTTGTTAACACTCTAATAATAATTCCTCTGTCACTATATTTGTCTCTCCTGCACACAGCCCTCTGCACCTGTGGGAACTAAAAAAGCAGTCGCCCCTCCCCAACGTCCTTGCACACATGACCTCCTGCTTTATTTGCACCGCTAAAACAGGAGCTTTACAGGTTGATCTGACTGTGGATCAGGGCAGATTAGTTGGGATTAGCTGCTGCGGTCACACATTCAACACCTTGACTGCTGCCCCCCCCCCCCCATAAGAAAGGCCTCAGAAATAGAAGAGAATGGACAGCAGGATTTAGAGAGAGACAGCATGTGTGTGTGTTTGTTTGTTTGTTTAGGACGTACCTGGTGAGCCCACCACACCATCAGGTAGGAGAAGAAAGCAATCCAACAAATGGCGCCAATGAAAGTGATGGGGAAGAACTTTGCTGAGGACTGAAAGAGAAAAAAACAAACGTCAAGACAAGAAACTGATGCAAGACCAAAAGACAATCTTTGCTACGACAGAACTAAACTAAAATCAACTGTCCTCTCACCTTTTTTAAGACTGTTTCCAGACTGTTTCAACTCTGATTTGGTTTGTCAAACACAGCATTATAATGGTCTACCCTCCTGTTGTCGGATGGTCAAAATGAATGGGAAAAAAGTGCTAGAGCCCCCTTAACTTATATATTTCTTCCAGCTAGAAATGTCGTGACTTTCCTGAAGTGACCCCAAATTTAAAAGTAAAAAATTTCCTCTAGTAACATTTAGGGAAGCAATTCATCAGGAATGGGCATGTGGCCCTCCCTCTCACTCAGTGTGGGCAAAAAGTAAATTCCAAATATCAATGCATTGTACACATAAAGAAAATGAGAGCTAAATCTGCCATAAAATCCTTAAAAATCTAAATGTTTGTTTAATAATATCGGGTAATTTACAGGTATCCAATTCTTTCTAATAGATTTGCTGTCTAATTGACACTTTGATCCTTTAAAAATCTTGTTTATGCATCATTAAACATATTTGTGAAAATAAAAGAAGCTCTTTAATTAAACATATATTGGAAAAAAAACAGTACATTATTCATTTATTACTCTGACAAAGTAGATCAATCATCTTAAATCCAAGTTTAGAACATAGACAGAGTGTCACTATTTGCATTGTTGCATAAAATTTTAATGTTGGTGATGTTCACTACTAGAAAAGATAAATGTGTTACCTTTATTCTTAAGTATACATGCCAAATAATAAGAATCTAGCAGTTGTGTGGATAACATTTAGTGGCCCTGTAGACGTCCACCCGTGATCTATAGAGGCAGAACACTGTGTCAGCAGATAATTGCTTGTTCAGCTGATTATCTGTAGGTATGAACATTTTTGTCACATTTCGGCTGTATAAACTCTCCTTATACACCAATACTGCAACACATCATGACACCTTTTAACCTTACAACAAGCTGTGATGCTCTGTTTATTCTGACATCTTTCTACCAGAACCATCTACACCTTCAGCAGTCTGAGCAAGAGCAGCTCAGGCCTCGCTCCCCAGCTTTGTCTGCCCATGACCCCGTCAACACTGTTCTCTCTGTGGATCACTTTGATTGAGACCACTGTAGACCAGGAACACCCCACAAGAGCTGAAGGTTTTGGAAATGCTAGACCAATTTTCCTGCTTCTAACAGCAACTTTGATAGTTTACCTCATCATAACTGAATTTCCACTTTAATAAATTAAAAAAAGTGATTTTTTTTATTACCTCCACCAAGGAGATGATGTTTTCACCAGGGTCTATTTGTGTGTTTGTTTGTTTGTCTGTTAAAAGATTAGGCAAAAACTACAAGAGGAATTTAAATGAAAATTTTACCAGATGTGTAGTTTGGTCAAAGGAAGAAGCCGTCACATTTGGTGGTGATCTGTATACTTGTCAGGTTGCAAGAAAATCTCTAAATTTGCGAAAAATCCAATAACTTATCTTTGGGCCAAATTTAAAAAAATAATCCTGTATCTGACATCACTAGATGGATTTGCTTTAATATTTACACAATAAAACATAAAATACAACTCTATCATCGTGGTCAGTTTCATCTGGATCCAATCCAGATTGATGTCACAAAAAAAGACATTGAAGTTTATAATGGCAAATCCCATTCATCTCTCCTCGGCTGCTGTGGCGGTTCCACCCCCTTTACGTCATTATGGGATTTTTAGTTTATTTGCAAACTCACATCAACATTTTTCAAGCCTGTGCCACAACATTACCCAGCTTCCCTTGCAATGCCAGTGGAGGAGTTCTCCACGTGACAGACTCAGCCGTCATATTTGAGGGGGTGGTGATCCAGAATTGTATCTGTTTTGAAACATCTGTTTCAAACACTAATAAACTGTCACCATAGAACTGAAGTGACAGCTCAGTTTTACTAAGACGGACGCTTTGTGCTTCAACAGGAAATATCAGCGTCATGGACTGTGAGTTCAGGAATGTGGTGTGCATCCTTGGTATTTTTAATGACGCTGTGCACAACTAGTGAACTACTATGGCCTTAAGGTCACTTTTGAACCAACACTTTAAACTACAATCATGTGTTCAAGTTAAACATCATTCACATACACCTCCACAGAAACACAAACTCAACTCAAACGTCTTTTCTGCTTTTATAAGTGAGTATGTCCAAGTCTATGTGGAACCATGTAAAGGCAGAAGCTGGCATCAAGTGTCTCAGCTACATTTTTTGGAATCCATTTATTTTATATGTCAAATTAAATTTGTTTAAAACACAATTTATGGGGACTTTAATTGGAAAAAATGGCATTATTATGTTTCTTAGCCTGTTGTTTTTTCATGTTGTTCCAGAATTGCTGTCAGAGAAGGTCCACAGATCATCTCACAGAGTGTCACTATTTACTCTGATGCTTCAACCATCTTTAAGGTGCATCAAGTCTCTAGCACTGTTATTTTGGGGACTGCAGACTGAAAGTTTGGAAGCCCCTGGCCTAATATGTGATGTCCAAGTGTGTGTGCGCACACCCACCTCTCTCCTGACATCAGGAAGTGAGAGCCACAAAGGAAAGACGATGGGTAAGATGAAGAGGTAGGTCAGTCGTTTCCTGAATGTGTCGGGCCAGGCCAGGCTCAGAGGCTGGTCTTCGTCCTCTTCTTCATCACCGCCCTAAAGACCAGTCACCTCCCATTAACCACACACACAACAACTATCGAAGCATTTGTGTTCATGGTGTCTGCTGCAGTCAGCTTGACTCTGCTCTGTTTTGATACTGCGGGCTTTTCAGTACAGTATAAGCTTTTTTTGCACTTGCTCATGCTGGCACAGCTGCAAAAGCTGTGTAATGTCCAGGAGCAGGATGTTGCATCCTTATTGTAACAGTAGGGGAGATTAGTTTTGTTCAAGAGACGGTTGGAAGCAGAGACAAAATACTGTTAAAATGTATTGGAGAGTTTGGGAAGTCATACAACAGGATGGAGCTGATGACCAGAGGGTTTAATTTATGGGCAGGGTCTAGACTGCAGGCACCAAATTAAAGCCTCTTCAAGACATAAAAGCAGACAGACCAGGTGGCTTCCATGCATGCAGCTTCTTTACTTTTAAAGGAAGAAAACAATTATACAATGCTGTATTTTTCCTTTGGATTTTTTCATGCTCACACTGCAGTTCTGCAAAGTAAGACAGAGCCAACACAAAGACATGGCTGTCCTTATGTATTTAGATGCAAGGTAGCATAACAAAGGCAGGCTGTTACATAATAACCTGAAGCTTTTGTGTGTGTTTGGCCTCCTTCAAAGTAAAGCAGTAACAACATGAAACAATGCAAATGTTCAAATTAAGTTCATTTATTTTACAACTGAATTTGAACCAAGTGGCTGAGTTGAGTGCACCAAAAATGCAGAGCATGCTTTGGTATGGCACAGAGTGTTAGTGAGTGCACCCTTTGGCAGCTTCATTCTTAATGTGTGTGACTGATGAGCTTCCTCAGTGTGTGCATGTGTGAGTGTATTGAAAATAAAACAGAATTGTCAAAATGTACCAAACTATATTGAAACAAAAAATCAATAAATCTAACTTCTGTGGTCCAGTGCATGCCCGAGCACATAACTGCTGTCATTATTCTAATAAAATTAAAAAAACAAAAAAGAGAAAAAACAGAAAAGAGCTGTAGTATTGTTGTTTATAAAGCATCAAGATTATACCTCATCTCCTCCCACAACGCCGTTCATGGGTGGTGTGACCTCCACGGCGACGTTTGAGCTGTTTGGGATATTTTTATCCGCTGTGGGAAAGAAAGAGAGGAAAGAATGGCAGAATTAAACACAGAAACAGGATCTGTTGTCCGTTTGAATTGAAAAGTGCTGCTCTAATGACATGATAGAAGACTCAAACTTAGTACAATTTGCTTTTCTTGTTGGTTGTGTCTGCGAAGGGGCTCCTATGTTGGGAAACAGAATATGTTTGTTAAACACACATGAGCAGACAGGTTTGACAGAATCAGATGGAAGTCCCTCTGTGCCCTCTGATTGAGGTTTGATCGATTAAATAATGATTGGACAAGTTTGTCAGTCCGCTGGTGAATCAGATGTGAGTGAAGATATTTGAAAGGGAGTCAAAAACAGAAAAATTCATTGACTAAACAAAATGTGTTATTGACTGATAAACAAGAAGTCAAGAGATAATTCATCAGTTTCACTTTAGTCTTATGATGTTATACATGTATAATGCACTGTTGTTGCTTTTTTGATTATTTGTTGTTTTTATACAAGTAAAAGTTTAATACTTGATCAATTATTACACTAATTCGTTTAATTCAGTATTTACATGGTTTGTTTTTAAACTGAGTGATTCATCAGCGACATTTGCAGTGGGACAAATGGACTTCCATTCTTTTGACACATCCGTGTTACTCACCGACACCGTTGGCATTGGTGGCCTCATCTTTACATTTCTGCTTGGCCATTTTGTGAAGAATTGATGCCTTCTCTTTGAAACGCCCTGAAAAAAAGGAGTACAGTTGGTTAAGAAAAGGGAAATAAACTGATTAAATGCATTGATACTGATGCCTTTATCAGTATTGCCTATTGGTCTAATTATTTATCGACTTAAATGTCGATTCCTGTGAATTTTCTGTGTGCCGGCACAGGTTTTAAGGGTCAACAACTCTGAACACATGATGCCCCATCACCGATATTAAAAGTTATTCAGATATTACCATCACAGGGCTCACTGCTGCCTGCACGTAAAATGTACAAAACACAGAAGATGCTTGTTACAAACACAACGGAGTTACAGTCAAAACAGTAACTGCTAAAGTAGACTTTATGCTATTTTCTATCTTTAGCTCTTCTTTAATCATTATATAAAATTACTCATAATAAATATAGAGCTGACCTTAACCAATTTCATGGCCTGGCCAAGCTTGTTCAGCTACAGTCTGCAAGGTCCTGATCTTATTTTTGGAGAAAGTTGAAGACTCAGTTGTTCAGTGAGCACTTACACTCTTCCGATAACTCACTTAGGGGGTTTCAGATAAGGATGCAAAACATTATCGGACCAATATCGGTATCCGCAGGTATTTGCCAAATACTAGCAAAACAAAATATTAGCAAAATTTACAATGTACCATTATGTTATACCTTTATCATCAAGCAATGTCCACTTTTATGGATCCATACAGAAGTATTGAAGACTGAAATTTGTTTTTCCCACATTACATCTGCTTCTAACATAATTATGGAAGACCTTCTTTATTAAATGAAGAACCAACAACAACACCAAAAACTTCTCTGTAGCAATTTCTGCTCTATTTCAGACGTTTTAACCTGAGATTGTTTTATGAAGTGGCTCACATTTTGTAATGCAGTAGTGCCCGCCTACTGCATCATCTGATTGGCCCATAATAAACGCTGATTGAACTGTATATGTTGAGGGCTGACTCTGTGTAAATGTCTGTTTACGAATATCAACACTTTTTGTCCTTAAAGACTGAACTGCAACAAGACACCCTGCAGCAGGACATGGTGAGCTTATAAAAATCAAAAACACAGATCAGCTAATGGAAAATTAACCTTGAACCCCATCAATGGCTGGTTAATAATGAAGGCACAAGTAATGCTTTTGCAGCCCATAATCTGATTAGTAAATTCAACAAAGAAACATTATGCTATTCTAATTGTTGCACATAAAAAGTTTCCCTCTGGCAAGTCTAAAAACATATATTATTTACATTTTTTGGCCTATGTTCAGCCCGGCATCACATGACATGTGAGACCTGAACTGTAGCCAGTGCTAAGACAAGAATTTAAACAGCAACAAGGAAAGCCTAACTTAAAAAAACAAATGCTTCTGCAGCATGACCTAATTGCAGAAAAAGATAATTAGTTTAAAAACAGAAGCCCTTTACATATCATCACAGCTCGCTCCATTGGCACTGTAAGAAAGCTCAAACATGCCATCATGTGGCTCAGAGCATGAACAGGTACGCAGAGCAACTAGGTAGCATAGCTCAAAAGGTAACACATGAAAATGTAGAGTGGTTGGAAAGGCTGAGATCGTACAAATAAGCTTAACTGCTGTTGTATCATCTCCTAAATTTAATTTTACAAGTATCAAGAACTGCAAAAATGGCACAAAGTGCTAAATAATTCTATTTATCCTACAATTAACCTCCTTAGACCCACTGAATATCGTCCTGTCTGCTGAATAAAGTTTTTCCAGTTCACTTCAGTATCTCGATGTCGTAGTGTTGTTATAAGATGAGATTTTTCTTACCCATACCTTCATCACTGAGGGGGTCGAGTGTGTGGATCATCAGCTGGAAGATGCTGTTTCTCATTAGTGAGTTGTGAAGAGACGCACAGCTGCCTTCCCTCTGCAACCTCGGTTTGGCCTTAAAAAAGAGACATAGACACAAGAAATGATTACATGAGTGTAAAACATCTGTGTGTCCACATATTCCATAATCAGCTGTGTTGATTATTTCTATGATTACAAGAAAACCAGATTAAACCCATGTAGACGGGGGAGGGAAGGGTATCGACAAAAAGTCTGGATTTAAACTTTCAGGCCTACTTTTGGACTTTATTTGAACTTTTTAAGACCCTGTTGAATCTTCATTTTATATTCCGAGATGCACTACTGATTGTAAAAGATAAAACTGAATTATCTCTATAAGGAGAAAAGAAGCTTAGAGATCAGCATCTTACCATTTAACTTAACTAAAAAGGCTTCAAACTGTGTAGTATAACACGACATATAAAGGTAAAAGAATAAAACCTGAAGTGCTTCATAAAAGAAGAGGAGAAACAGAATCAGAAATCTACCACACCGGGCACTACATAAAACAAAAAATGAAAGGGACAAAGAAAAAGAACAAAAATCTGTAAAAAGCTGAAAAAAAAAAATTAAATGGATAATGGAAACAAAATAATTATAGTAAACCCACTGGAAAAATGAAAGACACAAAAAATAGATTTTTGGTAAAAGACAAAAAAAAACTAAATCAAATCAAAGTTATTGAATGTAAAAACTCAGGGATGCACAGTTTGGGATTTTAGCTGATGCCTGATAAGGCCAGATTTTCAAATTCATTTTCCCCAGTACTGAAATCAAATATATCTACACATTTTCTTGTCAAAAGCACCTCCTGAGCTAAAATGGACCTTTCTTATCATCATAACAGTCTATTTTCATTAGAAAAATGTGTTAAACAAAAAACAATCTGCAGATCAATCCCTTGTCTATGCTGGTTTGTCTTTTTTTTACTTTCCAATATTGTAAAAAGGGGTTCAAATGTTATTTAGAATTTTGTGTTTTATTAACTTAAACAATTTGTTTGAGTTATTTACAAAATTTCTGTCAGTTCAAAAATCTGGTGGAGAAGTTATGATCATTTTAGGGGTGGTTAGATAAAGATTTAGGAGTCCCCAGCACAGGGTGTGCACTAACAAGAATCTGATGATATTATGTATTACAATACCGTAGATATGTAGAGCACAGTACACTGTAATACTTTGAGCACAGATATATTTCACATTTTTTCCTTCTCAAATCTCTGTTTTATATCATAAGGAATGCACAAAATTAAATGCATAAAAAACAGTTCTTAATCAGTGTTCATACAAAACCAGGTCCCTGCATCGTGGATATGCTTTACCATCTGTTCCAGAGAAGGAAATAATTAAAAATAATAATCAAATAGAGACAGAGAGCAGAACGTCGACATTATTTTGTCCTGCACAAAGACAAACCCCATCACATGAAGAAGTGAAGGGATCTTATGAAACACTTAAAAACATAACATGTTTAAAAGAAGAAGCAGCTTTAAAAGAAAAATGAAGTAACTTTTCATTTGGGGCTCTTCAGACCTCACAGTCTGTAGAGCAGGGGTCGGTAAATAGTGGACCCATAGGCCAAAGCTGGCCCATCAGTAATCATTTTTGGAATAGGCAACAATCTGGAAAATGACTTTTATAGATACATTTAGTAGTTATTATTGACAAACAAAAGTAACAGACAAATGTGGACACTTCAGGCAGGAGAATAGCTCCACCTGCCGTGACCTGAAAACTGTGCTTTCTGCCTGACATATCCCACTAAAGATGTTGATGCAGCAAAAATAAACTAAATTTATCAGATATCAGAAAACAAACAGTTAAATTCAGATGATTTATGACTTAAATTAAGTGTCTGTCTCTTGCTCTGTGTGTAACAGAACACTAAGTCTGAAGAGCAGTCCCTCTCTCTCTCTCTTTAAGAATTTATTATTTAATGCTTGCACAGGAAAATCTAATAAAATTCTTCATTTTGGGAACAGATGCAGCAATTTTTAAGATAATCTCTGTGAATTATGTTCTAGTCCACCATAACTACTGAGAAATTTTAACCCAGGGCCAAACTAAGTTGCGGACTCCTGCTATTGTTCATAGCTCTTAGAAAGCATTAGAAGATCTTTTGTGCTTTAAAGAAGCTTCTCTATATTGGTTTTAACACTGGTACAAGAGTATGAGTTTGGAAAGATAATACAAGTATCCAGACATGATTCAGGCAAAAGTGCCTTTTGACTTTTTAAACCTTGTAAGTATAGACAAGAGCTTAAAGTACATTTTATTGCCTTGAATTAAAACAAATCTAGTCCAAGACTTTTCAGACTTGTTGAGGATTTTTATGGGTCCTGTAAGAGAGATATGAATAAGAAGAACAACTACAAAACTCACCGTTAGCTTGTTCTCGTCATCAGGAGCATTTACCTATATGGAAAAACACAGACAGTGAAAATGTTGATAACATTTTCCTCTCTCATAAACACAAACACTCAGAGATTAGACAATCAGGGGAGAAACACACGCACAAGGAGCTTTTCAGCTATGATAAACACGTGTTTATTTTATATAATAGAGTTTTGTAAAGAATTCCACACAGACTGCCCTGTCCTGTGAGTCACTTCCTCCTTTACTTCTTGGTTTTCTTCCAACATTAATCCTACACACTCTCACAGGGACAGCTAATCTACAGCCCAGCCTCAGAGGACATATACAGCACGGCGGTGTGACCACAATGAGAAATACACACTCACTAACACACAGCACCCAGTGTCTGGGACAGGTAGAGAGCGTGGTGGTGGTTTGTGTCAGTGCAGAGGGGGAGGCGTGTTAGAAAAGGGAAGATTTGGTGTGGGATTGAAGTCAATTTCTTTGCAGACAAAAGTCTTTGTTTTGCTCAAATGTCAGTGCAGAGGTGGTTTAGACTTGTAGACTAAAGAGGGAGTTTGATAGAGCCTGAGTAACGCCGGCTGTTTGGTGAATGAGCGAGGGGTCTTCAGCCCTCTCTGTATGCTGCCATAAATACACTGACAGACAAAGAGGAGGATCATCCAGACAAACAGCAACACCATACAGGCTTTCACTTGAGTCAGCCATGTTCTGAATCGCTCATGTGTTCATACTGAATAACATCAACACAAACAGCTAAAGATATTAAATGTGTTACTATTATTTGCAGCTATTTATTTTTCATATGCAAGAATAGGAGAGAAAATAACACATCAAACACCAAATGTGCGAAAATGTTTGACTGGCAGGTACATGTTTGTATCTAAACAGTTTTCTGATAAATATATGCTGAGCATTTTAACATTTCTCTATTTTATGACTTGATTAAACTATCAGGCAATTGGAAATAATTTGCAGAATCAGATGCATAAATCTCGTTCAAACCCTGAAATTATCCTAAAATGTAAGGTGAGCTGCATGCGTGAACACAAACAGCAGGGTTTTTCAGGGTGTTGTCTCCAATGGTATGCACTGTATTTGAAGGAAATATCAGAGATGCATGTCTGTAAAGGGCTACAGCAAAATATTTAAACCCAATTTCATACATGCATTCCTGATATTTAGTAAAAAAACAAATAAAACAAACAAAAAACATACAAGGCAAATAAAAAAGAAAAGCAACATTAGCCAAATTATTGCTTTAAGCTTTATGAATATTTATTACATTTAAATTGACACAAAACCAAACAAACCAAAAGAACTGAGAATTACTTTTTGTGGGATTCAGAGTTTTAAAAAGCAAAAAGCTTTTTTATCATCACCCACATTATTATTATTTAAATACTTAACTTGTAACTAATGAGACAACAGTTATTCATAGAATAGTATTTTTGGTGTGTTTGTCAAATTCAGTCAGTATCATCTATTTTAAGTTACTTTTATTGCTAGTTTATTTGCAAACAATTGTGTCTTTTGTCATTTATATTGTCCCAAATATGTGTGCATTTTAAGTCATCCGGTAATCAACTTTTAACTTTAAAAATCTTTGAATCCCACACCATGAAAACATGTTTTTTAGCTTGTTTGTAGTTTTCAGCGAATCAGACAATAATTTCACTGTTCTGTTTTATAAAACATTAAATATCTCTGAGTTTATTTTTGACTTCTGCCAAACATTTGAGCTTGTAGTTAAGGGGTTAAATTGTTTCATTACACAATAACAAATATCACTGATCTACAACAGCTGCATTATGGTCCATGGCTAATGAAGACTATGACCAAGAAAGGACAGAGAATGATGAATAAATGTATATTTTCTGTAAAAAATGGGACATGATGAAGCAGTCAACAGCCTCGTTGAATAGAGGACCATGCATCAGGAGTATCTTTGGTTTGGGCCAAGCCCCCCTTTGGCCCTTTGTGCTCACTGCCCCTGCTCTGTCTCACAGTTTTGGATTCTTTCTTTAAATGATCCACCTCCACCCAGAATCAAGGACTTAACACCCAGACAACTTGAGGAGGGTCCACTGTCTGCACCTCTTAGGTGAACAATCCTGGTAATGACTCTCAGGTGACCACCCAGATCACCACATAACTACTCCAGAGGCTTTGGTTAGGAGCTCTTTAATCGTCAAGTCTACTCAAAGAAGCCTTTTGGAGGAGAGACATAAATGTTTAAGAACCTGACCAGTCCACATGTAGATCTCACCTGAGAAAAGCATAACCAGGGTGATTAAGAGCCTGGACGCAGCAACATACATATATTTGCCCTGATAGATATAAAAATCAATCACTCCGACAATATGTTGCTTTATGATGTAAAATTAAAGCAATTACCAACCCTGCGCATGTGAAATGGTAGTAAAATAAACAAACAACAAAGAAGAGCAAAATAACTTAAACAACTCAGTGAAACAGCATCCATAATGAGGTACTGTTGGTGGATATGATCAAAAATGTTTTAACGACAGAAAAAATAAAAGTAAAAAATACAAAAACATCACAAAAAAAGTAATTCTGACAAATAAAATACAAAATAACATGAAAAACTGAGGAGGAACGAATTATTAGATCAACAAGCAGAAAAAATAGAAAAAAATATTAAAAGCTTTAAGACCAGACTCTGGAAATTATTTATCACATTTGATATAAAATTATGTAAAACACGACTGATTTGTTCTAAATACTGAAACAATAGGCTATAATATATGACTTGGTGAAATAAACTCTGATATAACTAGTCAAACAAGTTAACAGAGCTACTTAAAAAGTGTGACTGAAAAACCATCAGGTCTGTAAGCCTCTCTGTGGATGTTTGTCCAGACAGTTTCTAGTTTGAAGAAGTATTTTTCACAATCAACATTATAAATAAGCGGTCCATTCCCAAATGTGACCAGTTCTTGTGGATATCCTTGTGATAGCTGACCTAAGTCATGTCTGTGAAGACTTTAAGAATACAGATCTTAAATAGTAATTTATTAAAGTGAATGTTTTCTGTGTGGCACATGTCAGAGTTGTGCACAAAAATATTAATCCATGGGTTCTAAACAGCTCTAACAAAATATATTAGCAAAATGCATCTGAGAATAAAACTGAGTGTTCTGATCTTAATTTATCACAATACATATTCAAGCAAATTAAAAAACATATGTATTATACACTTGTTTAAACCTGTGCAACTTAACACATTATGGTTAAATCAATATGCTATAGAAACAGATTTAAAAAAAAACTTTGATTACTTTTCACTTAGTACTTAGATGCCAGGACAAAATTAGCCACAATACATCCCCTCAAAACTAACTCAGTTAAAAATACATCAAAATATGGATTATGAAAAACGTTTGCTTAAGAAAGCCCAAGTAAAACCACAACTACTACTTATTAGAGTACCTATATAAAAAATAACATCAAAAAGTAAAATTGAAGCTTTCATAAAAAAGTTGCACTGCAACAGTATGTTGAAATAAAGGCAAATAATAAAACAGTAATAACACATAAAATTCAAAAATTGTGTCCATGTTGTTGACATTTTTTACAAGTAGCCTATTATTAATACTTTTATATTTAAAAGACTATTTTTAAATTTCCCTCTTTTTTCCACATTTTTTCTTAGTATTTACAAAACTATGGTTTATGTTTTATATTATATTATATACAATAACTTTCTCTTTCGAAATTCATGACCTGTTTTAAGGGAATATAAATTATTTTCCTATTATCTTTACCAAAGAGAAAGAAAGAAATGAAACAAGATTAATAGGAATCAGGCATAAAATAACCAAAAGACATCCTTGTCCCTTTTGATGCCAGTTTTTTTTTAATTACATTTGGTATTTGTTGTCGCACTGAATCTAGAACACAACTATTTAGTTGTATTTCTTCAGATTTTCAAACATAAAAGTACAAATATATATTAGAACAGATGAACAATGATTTAATGGCCGACCTGGAGGCCACGTCAGTCTGTCCTGCTTCACTACCTGTGAGCATGCAGAAAACACCTGGAGGACGCTTCCATCCCATCACATTCAGCTGACAGGTAAATACTAAGATTGAGCTCACCTTGGCGAGGGTGTGTTTCTGGAATGTTCGCTGCTATGAATCACTTTCAGCTTCAACTTGCTAAAAAATGTTTACACTTGCCAAAGTAGCTACTGTGACTGAAGCTAGCAACATACCAAAAATGCAATATATTTAGTACATTTTGGCAAAAATATACCAAAACATGCATTAAATGTAACATCATGGTCTACTCTAAAATATGGACAATAAAAACGCAGTTTAGAGACTTAATAGCTAACATTAAACTTGTATGCACCGTCACCAAGTATACAGGCGCCATCTTGTGGTCATTGTGGTAAAGGTAAAACCAATACATCTATGGGTAAAACGAGGCGCCACAGCAGGACCAGCGATGGGAATTTCGACTCAGTTTAGTGATCTGTATCTTTTTGCTATGTTTCGTAAAGGCCTCCAAACGATTCTCTTTGGTGCTGCACTATTTTGTTTTTTACCTATTTGGCTTTTGATAAATCAACCAAACTTAGCATGTTTTAAAGATTTTGAATTTTGGGCTCTGTTGGTCTTTCTTGATGGAAGGAAGACTGTCTATAGAGTTGGGAAAAGGGTGTGGTGCAGGGACGGCATGTAGCAGTGTGCCCAGGTCTGAATTTTATGATGTGTTCCATTTACATCGGAAAGGGAAGAGGAGAGTGGGATTTATGTCACATCCTAGCTGGCCCATTCCAGTTAGGAGCTGGTAAAGGTGACAGCTGTAGGGATAAATTCCAACCAAAGGTGACTAAATTTAATTTAATTTGCAACTAGGACTATCCCAGTGACGAGATGAACTGGAACGCAACTTTACACCCCGGGTGGCCATTTTAGATTGTCAACTCAGGTGGAGGATTCTCTAACTTTTTCTCCAACAGTTGCAACTTCAGGGAGCATTCCAGTTGAAGCTTTTCTTTTTGAAAAAGTGTGTAGGACTTGCTAAGAAAACCAACTAACCAGCTAAGTCAAATCTGTGGCAAATCCAGTCTTTAAAACTGCTCATAGTTTCATAAAAAGTCATAATTTCTCCCTCATGTTTTCTTAACTGAAAAAGTTAAAAGTTGTCCTTGCAACCAAAGCTTAAAATTAAAATTCTTCATGTGTTTTTCAACTTTTCAATTAGATCTACACCATTTTCCCACATGTTCAGATAATTCTCTCCTTTTTTATTTAACATAACACAGGCCTGTAGTCCATTGAAATCTTTCAGTTATAATGATCCCATTTATCTTATCTTTGAAAAAATAAACATTGCTTTGTTTATTTTGCAAAGCATTTTGAAGTCTTTTTTTGAAAAAAATATGTGACTTTGTTTCACGGACAGTCACAGCAAATTACAGCTATATGTTCATGGAAACATTTCTATTTTAAATGCTTTTAAGGCAGATTTTTCAGGTTTTCTCCATAGGACATATACAGGTACATCTAAAAAAAATACACTATCATGAAAAAGTTCACTATTTTTTATCACTCATTTCAGAATTACCAAAGTTTCAAGCAATACATGTTTGAAATGTTTCACTCTATCTGTAATGAATCTATATAATATATGGGTTTCACATTCTGAAATGAGCGATGAAAAATATTTAACTTTTTCATGATATTCTAATTTTTTGAGATGTACCTGTATTTACCTCCGTTGTGGAGATTATGTTATTGCCGGCATCGTATTGTTTGTTTGTTTCTCTGTTAGCAACATAACTCAAAAAGTTTTGCACGGATTTCAATGAAATTTTCAGGAAATTTCTGGATTGGGACAAGGAATAAATGATTACATTTTGGGATTGATCTGGGTCAGCATGAGACAAAAAATGTGATTTTCAGGAATAACTACTGAACTAAAACAGATATTATTATGAATCCAGTTGCTATCAGCATGTTTTCATGGTCAAGGAATCTAAATATTTAGATGGAATAAAGGTAGGACTATATTTATGGTGAAAATCATAATATAGTTAAGGACTGTGGTGCTCTCTAAGTGCTTTTCTAGTTGTTGATATTCTAAACTGACTGGGGGCCACATTAAGGGAGAAGGATGGCTGCATGTGGCCCCTGGACCACCAGTTGCCCACCTCTGACTACCTTATCAAATATTTTGTAATGTTGCCATGATTTCTTCTGTTATTTTCCAAAGCCAAACTGACTCTCCCTTAATGGCTTGTTCCTGACAGTAAAATAAACCAACATCTATGGGTATCTGGGATAAGCTGAAAAGAAATACTGAAAATGTTACTCCATGGCTTAATAATGCAGTCAGTGCTTTTTTTAATGTATTTTTTTATTATCATTTCTATGCAGTGACCATCAGCTGATGTTTTATTTCTAGATTTCACAACAGCAGAATTAATAACATGCAGACACAGACTTTCTAAGCCTCCTCCCTGTGTTTAATCTTTCTCTTAAATTGCCTCAGCTTCCTAGAAATTCTCAGGCTTTTAGCGGCTTAGTCTCCACCTGTCTTTCTGTTCTTTTCAGGTTTTTACTCACTCCATCATGACTCGGTGTTGGTGAGTTCATCCCTGAATTATTTAAAGTTTGATTGGGTAAATGAATGTGATTCATTTCAGGTATGCAGTGTAATAGAGCACTATCCAGCTCATGGGTTAGAGGCAGGGTTATGAAGTTGTTTATGCTCAAGGCACAACAACAACAAGGCCAAAATCTCAAAGGACAGCATGTTGATACTCTCAAAAAATGGCCTCTCTGTGTATTGTTTATCCTCTAAATTATGATGTGTTTATACTAACCTAATAAAACCAGAAAGCTGTGTTATTCTGAAACATTCAAAAAGGATTTAATAAGATTTTCCATCAAGGACATTTTTCATCTTGATGTTGGAAATCATCATAAAAACACTTTATTTAAATTCTCCTAAGTTTTTTTTTCCTGGGCTGACCTTGAAAAGATGTCCCAGTCCATTGAGTATTTACCACAGAAAAATAACATTTTAACAGATTTAACCACTATATTATTATCTTTATCAGACAGGGCTCTGCGATATTAGGGATTTTTCACACTAACATTAAAAGGTTTGGCATTTTGACATTAGAGCGTCAAAATATGAAACATTTAAGATCAAACTTTTTTTTATTTTGGGGCTTAAAAATGCCAGAAAGGCTCTGTTTCAATTGTCATCCAAACTTGTTTACTGCGTTTACTGTAAAACTCGTCATAGTTTGGTTTGCATATCTTTCAAATTTCCACATTTATCTTTTTTATGCAGTCATAAAAAATATGTTAAGTACTGATAAAGTGTACTGGAAAACTACATCAGCTTTACATTTGTACACATAATAGTACAAATACCTACAATTTCAGAGCCACTGGGTTAGACTAAATAAACTGTTCAGTGATACAGCAGAAATATCAGGGAGGAAAACTAGTTGATGATACAATAAGAGTTTTTTCTCATGTAAAAGTTGTTTGACAGTTGAGCTCATCAGCAATGATTTGCATTTTTTTTTTAAATCTCTTTGTGTACAAATTTCCCCCAAAGACAGCAGCAGACAATCATATCATGGCGGAGCTGAAGGGTGGAGGGTTTTGTTGTTGACACGTTTTCATGATGGAGGCCTCAGAGTTTGAGCAGATAATCCCTTTAGCATGCATCTGGCAAGACACCTGTTGCTGCTGTTATGGCAGCTAAAGCTAGGCTAAAGCCGGGCTTTTTGTTTTTGTTTATAGACAGGTCTAATTTCTGAAGGCTAAATAAACATCCATCAGGTGATCATCGTTGTCATTCATCTGTAGATTTATTCAGATGAATCAAAACATGTAGTATGATTTCAGATTAAAGCTGAGTTCATCTCCAGGGGATGATGCCAGTCCAAGCTGCGTTTTTATCTTAAATTCTGACCATTTTACAGCGATGAATAAAATAAATGTTGAATTTAAAAGATGGGATTATGACACTGAGGAAGTGGGATCACCTGTGTGACCTGTTGCATCCATGTGATGGCTGAGCAGCATGGCTCCTAACAGCAGAGGCCAACTTGGCATTAATTCATGTTGGTTAGTGCTCACATGGCCCCACTAAGGACACCTTTAACCTTCCACGGAGTCTGCTCAGACTGGGGCCCAGGCAGTTGTCCTGCATGCTGAAAATGAACACTGGAGTAGTTTGACCAATCTTTAGTCACAAGTTGCAACATTTTAGGAACAACTTCTTCTTCCCTTACTCAAACAAAGAAACCTCCTCTTCTTATGAAACTCTTTAAAGTTGTTTACAGAACCTAAATAAGTATTTCTTTACAAAAACCTGAGCCTTTTTCCAGAGATGTTCTCAGACAGAGCTGTGTTTTGTAACATGTTCGTGGTTGCATGACATCACCGTCACTACCTGCGAAACGCTGCTAATCTTTGGCCTGATTTCACTCAGCCCTCATCTCCGCTCTGCCGCACGTGTGGGGTTCTGTCAGTCCGCCGTCGGAGCTGCATCCTCTCACCAATCAGCACAAATCAGTCAGCCTGGACAATCAGTCCAAGCCAGTCCAGTAAGTCATACCAAGAAAAAAAGGACATTTTCCTGTACACCCTCCAAGTGCAACAAATGAACCAACACTGCACAGTTAACAAGCAGGCAACCATGACATTAACTGTTAACAAGCCAACTGCCATTTACTGCTTTTAAAACAATAAGCATTTATAGACAGTGTAAAAAATGTAAAACATATCTTTTTTGTTTTATATGTTGAAGCTCATTTAAAACATGAGAATAATAAATGGTCAAAAAGTTTAGCATTTTTGTTAACTTATGAAAAAATGGTTCCTTAGTCATATTGTATGCTCTCTATGTTTCAGCATAAAGATGTGTAAATTAATATCTGTAATTTATTATTCATATTTAGATATAAGCTGTCAATTTCTTCCTACAATAAAATAAAAAACATCTTATGGTTGTTTTTTAGACACATTTTAGGGGGCTTAAACACCTCTAAGTTTTATCCCTGCACCTCTAGAATGACAATTTCTTGACTTTGAGTACTGTATTCTTGACTCCAACCAGACTTTCATAAATATGACAAACATTCTGCAAAGTTTGCACTTTTATAATTAAACAAGCACAGCACTAAATTTGAATGATAATTTTGAGTCAGGATACATATTAAGCCCTTATATCTTTAAAACTGGTTGCAAAACTAATAGCAAAACAGGTTAGTTTTGATGAAAACAAGAAAAAAGGCTTCCAAGAACATTTAACTTTGTGTAAAAATGATGTAAGTGTTGTAGAAGGGACTTGTCCCACTATAATCAGAGAAGTTATGGTGCAAAATGTGTGACGCATCATCCTTGAAACTGAGTTAAAGCATAAATACGCTTCTGTCACATGTTGCTTTAAATAAACACCAACAATGTTAATTTAAACTCAGAATTTTCTGTAACACTTTCTATGAAGGTCTCGTTTATAATGCATTATATAACCACGTATAAGAACTTGTACCAAGGTTTATAAAGTATTACAAGTGTGGACGTAATGTATTATAATCAAGCCTTTATAATGTTTTATACCTGCATACTCTATGCAGGTATAAAACATTAAAAAGCCTATAGCCTTCTAAAGCCTACATTATAAAGCCTTTATAAAACATTATAAAGGCTTGATTATAATACATTACGTCCACACTTGTAATATTTTATAAACCTTGGTACAAGTTCTTATACATGGTTATACACCATTATAATGACACTTATGAAGCATTATACATGCATTATAACGTCTTATGCATGTGCTTCTAATGCATTATAAACGAGACCTTTAAGTAAAGTGTTACCAAATATTCTAAGTCATTTTCTACAGCATTTTAAAGTGACATTAACTTTATAAAAATCTGTAAAATATGCAGCATAATTCACAATTTAGTAGCCATAAAAACAAAATATTAAAGGGTGATTTCAGACCATTTTTAAGGGAAGTCCCCTCGACCTCATCTTGGCTCCCTAACCAAGATAACGTGATAAGTGCCCCACTTGAATTTTTGATGAACAAGTTTGCAAAGTTTGTACTTTAATATTTAAGGAGGACAATAACTCTGTCAGGATGGAGATGAAATTACTTTCTGTCTTGATAAATTCCACAAAAATGAAGGTTATGCATGAGAATGTTTTTTGTGAGATGATATAATTTTCAAGGCTCTTTAATGTTTTAAAAACACAATTCAAGAGCGACTTGTTCAGTTGACATTAGACTAAGCAGTTATAGTGCAAAATGCAGAGAGTGAATGTGAAAAGTTTTGAATGATAACTAAATTTAAGCATCATGATCCTTCTGTTTCATCTGTTACATTCAATAAATGCCAAGAATGTGAAGATAAACTAAGTGATAGTCCTCAATTAAATTGTTTAATTTAATTAAACAAAAAATTAAACAGTTCATTTGAATAGTGTTAACATGATGAAAATCTGTAGATTATGCAGCATACTTTAAAATTTAGCAGTAAAGTTTATTCAGCATAGAGACAAAAATCTCTTGATCGACTCAGCCACTCACCTGAGGTAATTTCCCCACTTGACCTTCTTTAATTGGACCAAAAAGTTCTGTCGTATTTTTGTTAGTAAAACACTGTTCAGAATCAAAATTCTTTTTCAGGATGCAGAAAACCTAGGGGGAGGGTTATTTTGATCAAATAAAATGTATTTAAAGATCCTTTTACAGAAATGTGACAGTGACAGTTCCTGTATGAACTTTGTTGATTTCAGTAAAATATCAATAAATACTGTATATTTAAACCAGAGATGGACAACTTTGTTTATTATTCAGGGCCATAATATTTTCCTCAAAGCTACAGGGCCAAGCTTTCTCAATGTAAGATCATTTCAGCTCCTCATTCCTCATTCTGAGCTACTGTAATAAGCAATTATCCAGCTATAAAGTTTCATTTTATTAGAATTTCCCTTTTTGTTTTTACAATTATCTTCGGTAATGCATAAGAAAAGCAGTTTGCCTGAAACAGTAAGAGCCCGTCCTAGCTGTATTTTTTGTGAAAATAATGCTATTTGTATCTTTTAAGGCAGAGTTTTCTCTGTTATTATGTATGTGCAACCTTTGGATGTATTGATCTGACTGGCAGGCTGCACTGGGGGCTTAGGGAACCATATGTAGCCCTGTGGGTGCCAGTTGCCCACCCCTGATCCAAACAATAGGCTGATTTTCCTGATAGGCTGAATAAGTTTGAAAATAATGTTCTGAAAGTTGCATAATGCTGAAAACGCCTGTTCTGATAGGTCACTCTTTGCAAAAAAACAAACCTACAAACAAATCAAAAAGAGCATATTCCTAAATATTTGTTGTGGTGTCAAAGTCTTGTTACAATGAGTGATATCAATAAAAGTTTCCCATGTAGAACTGTTTCCTGAAGCAGGCGGTTTGAGGGATTGAACACTATCATAATTTCTGTAAGAGCTGAGCCCCCTGTAAATTTGAGAGCTGACATGTTTGACTCCTTAACTTGGAAATATTATTTGAGGGAACCAGGGGTTCTTTTAGAAAGTCACTGTGTAAAAATAAAGGTTTTTAGGAGGATGTTAACGATCATAACCGAGCTGTTATCCAGTGGTCTTTCATTTCCAGTCAGGCTAAGAACACCTGCAAACTCCCAAATCCCAAAATCCTTTATTTACACCAAACTGTCCCCTCATCCTAATAATAATCACACTCAGGCACAATCACATCACCTTCACTGAGTGTGTGCCTCTCCCTCTGCGGTGGCCACCTGACTCTCCGAGCTGTGGGACTTAGCCAGGATTAATCAGCAGAGATCACCACTTTTAGACTGGTAATGTTCAAGCCTGCGTGTGAAGTCCTGTAGCAACCTTCACAGGTCACCACCATGTCCAGCATCTCCCCGTCCCCCTCATCCGTCTGCAGGTCCCCGTCACATTCATTTACGCTCATTGGACTGATTAATATACTCATGTTACTCAAAGAAGACCCCCGTCCACAGTCAGTTATGCAGATTTTTAATTGAGTAGCTGCATCATTTTAAGCAGCAAACGCTGGTTCTGGTCAAAATAAATTAAAGAACAAGAAGAGGAAGCTGCAGCCGGTGCTCTGACTCTCAGTTTTTGACATTATAACCTTTGTGCCAATCCCAAACCAGAAACAGCCAGAGCCAGAGTTGAGAACGGCTCCTGACTTATTGAAAGCTTTTATCATGACAGCAGAAGTGTGCTTGTAAAAACGCAGCCCAAAAGCAACAAATACCAGCACCTTGGTTCATGAATATGATGCACGAGCAACAGAAGAGACCTCATGTTACACATGAGAAGTAATCATATTATGGATGTTAAATCCCCCATCTTTATGTGAATGTTCATAGACACATAAGCAAAATCACTCTTACAGTTGCAGATGCATAAATCTGCAGCATCAGGGTCCAAGTTTGATATCAGCGGCTGAAAGGAGAATGTAGATGATTTTATAAGAGCTCTGCGGAGACTGGGTGACAGTGTGCTTGGCTGTGTGTTTGCTGTCGTCACTGCAGGTAAGCAGTTGATCAGGGGATCAGAGAGGATTGTCGTCTTTAGCGCCATCAGCAAGCAAACCAGCAGATCTTCTTTTTTTTCCACATCAATGCTCAATGCACAGAATACAACATGCAAACCTCCCAAAACATCCCCAACAATGTATAAAATGCAAGCAAGGCCACGTCAGGAGCAGGCCCGCGGGCTGAGACTGAATCATTCTGTCTTTTCTTCTCAGTGATCTGCTGATTCCTGCTCCCCCAGGGAGCATCTGACTATTATTAGTGGCTCTAATTGGATTGGGGAGCATTAACCCGGGGGATTATTTGGCAGCTACCGACACATGAGGGCAAGGCAGTTGGACATGGAGTGCTAGGCGGCAGAAAGAGAAAAGCTGTTCCTGGGTTGAGATGAGGCAGCCTGATATATATCTGATTCCCAGAAGGGCATCTATGTCAGGAGAGCCTCTGCCACAAAACTGAGAGTTCAGCAGCCACTGTAAATGCATATGACACTAGATTTACAGGATTTCAGCAATGCTGCATGTTTAAGGTGGTATGATATAAACCTGGAGTGAAAAGTTCTTATTGCAATACAGTGCTCAGCATAAATGAGGCAGAAAACCTTTAGTCCTTTCAAAATCAACATTTTCTATGACAAACTATACCACAAAATACTCCCCTAAATGTGTGCCATTGATGGCAAACAAGATTTTTTAAGTTGCACAAAAAAAAAGTAGCTTTCTACTTTACAATCAGGATGCAAACATACTACACCCCAATTATAGGGGTGGGAGCAAAGTTATATTTTAGTTATAATATAACGCTTATTTTCATCTTATTTTTAAACTCAGCTTTGTCGAAACTTTGGAAATAATTCTTTTGTTCATGATTGATTCATATATTGCTTTTGATAGAGTTTACTCATTCATGCTGGACACTTTAAGTGAGAAATAAATCAAAAGTGTTCAGAGAAATGAGAATGCCAAATATAGATTGGATCAGAAAGAGCACAAAACAAACTAGATCACTGCATCTTTAATAAAAAGAACAGCAAGAACAGCAGATTATATCACTCAAAAAAATATCACATTCTCCCTGACACTATGAAGAAAAGTTTAACAATTGTTCCCAGTTCTGCTACAGCATGTCGAGATTCCTTTTCAAAGTGTTTCTTCTTGTTCACAGTGACCTCAGCACTGAACAGGTGGAGCTTTAAGGCAGGTATGAGCATACAGAGGGCCGCTGATAATGAGCTCATCTGCTGCCTAAAACGTGAGAACCCTCACCAGCCTGAGTCACAGTGCTCAAAACAGATGTAAGCAGATGCCAGGGTCCAGAATTAACTTTTTGTCTCACCTGGCAAGACGATGAGTAGATTCAAATGTATATATCAGCAGTCAAGCATATTTTTAATCTGGCAAACTGATAAATCGTTAAATAGTTTTGATTCAGTGCATTCAATTTCATTTAAAGTTTTAGGGATTGGATCATTTTATCAGATAAAAGTAGGAAGTTGCTGTTCGGAAATGAATTTGCACATCATTTATTTATAAATGACTGTTGAGAGACAGATTAGATTGAGCAACAGGGGCGAGCTCGGGATCTGACTGTGAGCTCTTACAGAAATTCTGATAGAAAAACAAACATCATCTTTCTGAGTATCCAGTCCTTTAAAACCATCCACTACATAAACAAGAAACAGCTCCCACAGAAGGTGAACTCACTTGTGGTAACATGAGTTTAACTCCACAAAAGATTCTGTGAAGTTTGATCTTTTTTGTTTGTTTTGCAGAAGTGACGAATCGTAAAAGGCAATTTGATCAGTGGTTCACCAGGTAGAGCATGTGCCTCACAACAAGAGGGTTGTTGGTTTGGTCCATGTGTCTGTCTGGGTCTTTTTCTTTTTTTATTTTGAGCTTGCATGTTCTTCTGGTGAATGGGTGGGTTCCCACAGACCAAAAACATGCTCATTAGGTAAACTGGTGACTCTAAATTGCCCCAGAGTGTCAGCATGAATGGTTGTCTGTCTCTCTACATGGCCCTGTGATTTGCAGGCGACCAGTTAAAGGTGTACCCTGTCTCCCACTCAATGTAACCTGGGATAGGCTCTGTATAACAGGTAAATCAGCATATTGTTGCAATAATCAGTATTAGCCACCTTTTTAACCATGATATCAACAACATTTAACATGCAGGACTTGTCACACTTCACTTCTGCATTTTACATCAAAACCATTTAATTTGATTTCAGTTATACAATCACTTACAATAACATTGTACTATGATATTTCCATAAAGTTTATCTCACTGAAAATTAACCCACCCTTTTGCAAGAGTTTGGTTCTGCTATTTAATAAGATATTGATTCCATCTGCATCCTGACAGTCATCAAATAGAATTTACCATTTATTCATATTTCAGACATTTTTGATTTAATGAGCTGTATATGTAATTTAAGCTAGTCCATGCTACGTTTTAATGCAGCAAAAAGAGAATTTATCATTTTTGAAAGATATTTTGTGTTTGAATTAGTTAACAGAACATTGAGAACCACTCATCAGTAACCTAAAAAATACTTTTAACAACCTTGAGCCATGATCATAAAAGACTATGTTTGTAGTGAATGTACAATTCTATTTAATTTCGGGATGGCGGTTGTTGTTACCAAGAGGTGGCCAAATTTTTTAAATCTGATGGATAACAGCTTCTCTTTTAACAAAGCAAATGAAAGTAAAGTTTATATCCTAGTTATGCCAATATCCTATTTCTATACTTGTTTCTTAGTTAGTTTGTGCATTTGTTAGTGTGTTTGTTTGTTTCTCTGTTAGCAAGATAAGTCAAAAAGTTATGGATGGATTTCAATGAAAACGTCAGTACTTGGACAAGTAGCAAATTATTAGATTTTGGGAGTGATCCGGATCACCATCTGGATCGGCCATGACAAAAAATGTGATTTTCGTGAATAACTACTGAACTAGAATAGATATCATTATTGATCTAATTGCTAATGGTATGTTTTCATGGTCAAGGAATCTAAATATTTAGATGAAATAAAGGTAGGACTAATATTTATACTGAAAATCACAATATTGATGAGGACTGTGGCACTGGCGGAGGTCTGCGCCCTCCAACTGCTTTTCTAGTTTGGCTATTGGTCATTTTTTGTAAATCTCATATATTAGTTTACAGAAACAATTAACATCATTCAACCTACAACCTACAAATGTTAATCAAATAAGAGTCAAAATCAGAAATATTTGTAGTTGATGCTTGATCTGAATTGAGGATCTGTATACCAAGGTTAGATTCACAACACAGGCACCACTTTCCAGCATCTAAATGAAGAAAAATCTGTCCTGCAAATATTTTAAGCACTCTTTTTACAATCGTATGACAGAAATAAGTGTATTACATGCCATTCACGTTTCTATAAAAGCACTGTATATGCCCCTGGAGACCTGGTGATGGGTGATGTCACTCTAAGCTACGGGCAAGCTGCTCTAAGCTCAGCCTACAATAGTTTTAGTATTTGTCACCTGAGAGCCATATGTGATTACAACATCAGAGAGCAACAGATCTGACTCCAACTGCACACACAGACAGAGAAACAGAGGGACACATTTGTAAAACAAAGGACCTTCAGTGTGTTTGTGTTAAACCGTGTTTGTCATGTCTCCTCCCTGCACAGCAAGCTAATTATAAACACAGCAAGAGCCGCGCAACGAGCTCTGAGCTAATCCTGAAAGGGCACTTTCCCTCATCTCAGCTTTGTGGATCGAGCAGGTTGATTTGGTGATTTTGATTTGATTGTGATGACATTATGTCGTGAAACACACTGCTCACAGCTCAAGACTTTTGTATTTCCCTAATGGAATAACATTTGTATCATCCATATTAGGGGAAGTGGCCACAGAAACGGGCTGAAAATAAGGACAAGCGACACTCAGAGTGAGAATCGTCCTCCAGAATTAAGAGGCCACTTCTACAATGTCAGGCCAAAGACAAGAGGCCCTAATAGGCCAGTGGATGAGATGCTAGGGATATGTTTGGACACATTTTATATTTGTTTGTTTAATCCACTCACGACACTCCAGTAAGTTGTGTTCGACCTTTTTAAAGCAAAGTCTATGTTATACTTTTAACTTGAATACAGGCTAAAGAGTCTAATTTAAAATTCTGTAATTTTATGCATTTTAAAAACTATTTTCTCTCATGCAACCTTGATGTTTTCTAGAAAATATAAGGTTAACCTACCAGGAAAAGTCCCTGAACAGCTTTTACACACTCATTGCAGGTTTTCCTGTTATTGGTTTTAACAGACAGCATCACATCACCCCAACTTCAGCATCTTTACACTGGTTTCCCATCAATTTAAGGATTATTAAGATTTTTACTCATTACTTTTAAAGCCTGTATGGGTCTGTCTCCCAGTTTCATTTCAGAATTATTAACCCATTATGGGAAGTCAAACAATCCTCAGATCCTCTGGAACCTGTTAAACTGTGATATGATATGATGCCCAGTCCCCACATCTGAGGTCTGCGGAAGATGGACCGCACCAAAAGTTACAGGCAAGAGTCTGGGTGAAAAACCCTGCTGTTTGCATTCACACATGCAGGTAAATTCAAGACAATTTCAGGGTTTTCCTGATTCAGTGTGATTGGGGTTTGATTCTAGCATTCTGTCTGTTGATTTTGCTGTTTTAATTAACTGCTCCATGTTTGTGTGCCTTGTGGGATCAAGTCTGGGCCAGGATAATGTCATGCAAAAGTTGGACCCCATCAACATTTGTAGTTTTGGGAACAGCATTATTGGATGCATTCACATTGACTTGTGGTTCTTAAAACTAGGGATGCACGATATTGGATTTTTGCAGGTATGTTATCGCAAGAGAGGAACAGGTCACTCATATTGACCTAGTCACTAATCTCAGTGTTATTTTATTTGTTTTAGAAATTGATGTGGACTGAGGAGAATAACATTTAAGTCTCTGATAGAAGATTTGTTGTTTTAAAGAGTTGAAGCATTCTGCTGCATACATACATTCCGGGGTGTTACAACCAATAAAGGTGATTTATATAGCTAATACAAAGGGTCAGCTGCAAATATAAGCAGAAATTTTATTACCAGTTGATACTGATCTCACTTTTCAAGCTAATATCTGCTGATATCATGCTGATAATATTGTGCATCCCTACTGAAAACTGCACACGATGCACAAAGTCTTGGATTTTATTTTGACTCTTTATATTAAATTTGTAGGGATGCAGAATAATATTTTTGTTAATATCTGATAAGACAGCATCTCTAAGCTAATCATTGCCACTACACTTGTACACTAAAACGGATGCATACAATTTTTTCAGGAGCAACAAATCTCTCCCATACTTGAATTGAGCTGTCCTGTCATTGTGAGAGCCTGTTTTGACGATGTGAGAGCCTGTTTTGACGACACATTTAAACATTTGATTTTTCAATTAGGTACACTTCATTTATATTTGAAAACAGGCATTCAATGAGAAATTTGTGTATCCTGTCCACATTACTGTTAATATAAGGATATGATGTGGCTAATAAAGCCAATATTTAAAACTGGCAGAACATTTAAAATCCACCAACAGCAGTTATCAAGTTGTCAAGGTATAATTTTCAAGGACTTAAATTGCATAATGATAGCATGCATCCCTACATTTAGCACTTGTTCTAGTGTTCTGACTGACTAAGTGTTAGTGCTTCCTGTTCATGAGCCTTGCCAGATACTAGTTTGGACATGATTATGGTTGGACTATAATCAGATTCTCCAGCACCACTTCGCCAACTTCCAAGGTGCAAAGAGGATCAAGGAGTCCAGAAGAAACCAGAAAGTCCCATCGACACTCATAGTTTGAGAACAACTTCATTAGACACAATCAAGGTGTTCTCAAAATCCCAAGTATTCAGGAGTTCTTAGATTTCCTCCTGGACTTTTTGACATCAGTTTGCATTTGTTCTCCTTGTGATTTGGAACAGTAGCAGTGCTACTAAGATGCTGTCTCTGGACATAGTTACTGTTGTGCAAACAGCTTTTTTTGTGGGGACAACTTTCAAGTCACATGCACCAAGAGTATTTTAGAAACAATTTTACATGGCCAATATGTTGTTCTCAAAACCACCAGTGTTGCTGGAGTGCTTCTGAGCTTGGTTACTGACAATGCTGGCTCCTTGACTTAGTCAGCAACAGGAGGCCACGGGCTCGCTCTCAGTCTGGCACTGTGCGTTCTACACAGGTGGCAAATTAAGACAAATCTCTATATCCTTCCAGAGGAGAATTCAGCAGGGTTTGGCTGCCTGTCAGCGCTCTGTCTGTCCTGCTGGCTGATTTAACACTCTACCTGTCTCTCACCTGTACAGAACCCAGACACCGGTGCACAACTATTGTCAGGTGTCGTGACAGAATCACCTTACAACAGGACACAGTTTAAGATACAAACACTTTTCTGCAGATGCCCAGATCTTTGCAAAGAAATCAAGGTAATGTGATTCATGTGATCATCAGGGGATAGAGGGGTTTAGCATGTTACTGTGGGTATCTGGGTATGAGGATGGATAGATGAAGGATGCTCTGGGTGATAATCAAATAGGAAGGAAAATCAAAGATTAAATGGCTGGATGGACTAAGGGATGGATGACTAAACTAAATTATTGGTGGTTGTTTTGATAGATAAACCAATAGACTGAAGGACTAATGTGTTGATTCTTGAATGTTGAATGTTCAATTCACACTCAGTGGTTGTTCTGTTGGACAAACGGATGGATGAATTTATCAGTTGTTGAATTGTCTGATAATGTCATGCACGGATGAGCAACTTTGCTGACAATGAGTGTCACTTTAATTTTGAGTCCACAGCCACAGGGACAAACTTTTGCAATAGAAGCCATTTTAACATGACTATTTATAGTTTAATCAATGAGACAAATGAACATCTAGGAAGTTATTATACAAAAATTTAGATAGCTAAACTCAACTCTACATGTAATGTCTCACTTATTAAGCTGAGCAATTCAGTACAGTTGTTCTCAGTGCAAGTTTTACAAATTATTAGGCAAAATTTCACCTACATTTAAATGTTAGTTTCTACGTTTACATGTAACAAATAATTGATGACTAGTAGTAAAAGCTTTGTTATAGTACTTGCATCAATAAGTAGCTGAAACTAAATTCTGTGTTTAGCAAAAATGTTGCTTATGTAAGTTAATGTACAAGTTTAAGTAAAATGAATATAAGTTCTGGTGCCTGGATTGATGGATGAATGAATAGAAATGTTGATAAAACTCAAAACAATTGTCTTTTTGGATACATTAATAAATAAGTGAAAGAGCTGATGTGTGAATTCACAGATGGTTGGAAGGATAAATAGAGAAAAGGATAAACAAGGATCTGGAAATTTTATTGGGTGGATAAACTAATAGAAGGATGGATGGATGAACTAATGGCTGGGATAAAGCAAAGATGTGTGGATGGATGGACAGAATCAAGCTCACCCTTGGTGCAGTTTCCAGCTCGTCCACCTGGTTGCTCCCCAAAAGCCTCTTGATGACAAGTTCTACTTTGGCATTGAACTTCATGAATGTCACATAGCAGGTGTAGCACATCAGCAGGCCGATACTCTCTCCCAGCGTGATTTCATTATCCAGAAAGAAATAGATGAGCATCAACAAGCCAATGATATAGAAGGAGACGTCTCTAAACAGAGGCCACCAGGTGAGGTTCAGCACCTCTTTGGAGAAAAGGGCGCACATCCCAATCACAAACAGAATGTTGAAGACGGCGGAGCCCACAATGGTACCAATACCTACGTTACTGTGGGAGACGAAGACTCCTATGACTGAAGTGAAGAGTTCTGGGGCTGAACCACCCGCAGCCATGAAGGTGGCACCTGCTACATCATCAGAGATCTCCAGCTTCTCTGTGATGACTGTGAGCGCAGGAACAAAGAACTCATCACAGACGATAGCTAAGGCTATAAACATGTACATCATGCCAAACATATGAAGCCCTACGAAACCCTGGCGTCTCTCCTCCACAGTGAAGTAGTCCGTCGGGTAGTCCCCATGGTTCATTTCTACATCAGATGATTTCATGGCTACTGGTGTGTCCTGTGTTAAGTCCGAAACATTGTGATACTGTAGAAGTGTCCTTTGGGGCGCCGCCGCCTCTGCCGAGCCCTCATCAGCCGATTCTAGCTCTGTGGCCACAGTTGTGACCAGCGACAAGGCACTCCAAGAGCAAACTATGCAGGCCACCGCCAAGCTTACGACGAAGCCCAGAATCCTCCCAGGCCGCAACTTCCTCCTGATGGCCGGGTAGGTTTGTCTGGTGCAGCTGTTGTGATGGCCCAGAAGTGGTTCGGAGTAGGAGGGAGCCATCATGCCTCGGCTTCTTATGGGTAGCATGAAATCCATGGTGTTTGGCGCAGGTTTGTAGGCAGAGCGGAAGAATCCCCCCTCCCCCCAAAGCTGGGTTGGTGGTTCTGTTGACTACAAGGACGGGGGTTTCGATTCACCGGTCGGTTTGCATGTTGCTCCCCGATCTAAACACAATGTAAGCCCCCCAGTCTGATTCCAGGATCTAGCCCATTCAAAGGCTTCCTCATATTACTCTCTGTAAGACAAAGAAGGAAAAACAGAACAAAAGTTAACATCAGGGGCCATGCACAGTACTCCACTCATCATACACTTCTACTCTGAGGTATTGTTAGCTCTAAAAAGTCACAAGAGCTTGCCCTGCTGCTTTCTTAGCTACAATATATATTTGTAGAGTATTACCCATAATAGCATGGGTAACTGCGCATTCAAATGTCTGAAAGTGAGTCAAAATGTTAGAGATAAGCATTTCTGAACTCGTTACACTTCAATATGGTTATTTTAACTAATTATGAGATCAATTCAGAACATCCTGAATGAACTTTATGTTAAATTGGGGACCTGGACTCACAGTTGACCTGTGCATTATGAGAAATTACTATATGACAACAATGTTCACTACTGCAATAACAAAATACAGTAAATAAGGATGATTTAACAAAATACGAAGGGGGTCAATGAGCTACAACTTGTGTCCTGTGCAATTTCTTCTGTTTTTTTTCACTCACATACAATACGACAATATATAGAAAAAGAGAAAAAAAATAAAATCAACAGAGAAACAAATAGAACAACCAACAACCAAAAAAGTAAAAAGGGTCACTGTAACATAAACAATACGTCCAGAATAGTTCATTAGTCCAACAGCTCAATGTCATTGTTAAAGGGACTGACTCTATATGTTAAACATAGAATTCATAATTTTAGTTGTTACGACTTTCTGTTTCCCGTTTCATACAAAGAATGCAAGACACTTTCTTTCCATAAACATCCATTCAAAGTTAAAGCCTGCTTTAGCTTCACGTCACTGCATCAAAAGGTGTAAGAGCAGGGCTATTAGGCCACACTACTTTGCTTGACAATGTTGAATTTGTTGTTAATCATGATGTGTTTATTTGTCAGGTTCTCTTCTTCCTTATTAGTCAATCAGATTAGTGACCAGATGAGTTGCATTGAAAACTCGAGGAAACTATTTTCTGATCTTGAAATTACTGGTGCAGCCAGTCCCTGACTCAGTTTTCATGCTGCCTGTGGGATTTTTACAGTGGATGAAAGACAACGTGAAACACACAGAGAGACTTTAACCTCTTGACAAGTCAGATCTTGTTACCAAAGCAACATTAAGTGCTGGTGCGAAGAGCTCTTAAAGTTTAAGAGAGTCTCCAGTGGGTAACACAAAGTCTTTGGACAGGCCCTCATTACTAAGTGTGTAGCCACATGGTGCTGAAGGCACTCATGTTTTTGATTAACAAAAAAACTGGAAACTCTTGATTTCAACCGGTAAATGAAACAATCATGTTAAGATGTAAAGTTCAAGCAGTAGCATTTTTTTATTAACTTAATCACCACACTCACAGAAAGACTCAGGTGTTGTTTGTACAGGTAGATAATAAATGTGAACATCAGACTACATGAGAGATCTGTTTTGTGATCTCTTGTTCCTCCCTCACCAACTTTCCTCTGCATACAGCTCTTTTTGCACTTGTTTAAAAGTTTATTCATTAACTGTAAATAATGGTGTTTTTCCAAATGGTAATTTAAGTAATTCTCAATCATTACTTTAAAAATCTGCATACCAACAGCCTGCAAAAACAGGAGTCATTAATATGTGTATAAATTATAACTGAGTGTAAGAGACACTGTCCTTTTATGGTCTTAACCCCTTTGTTTTTTATGACTCTTATTTGTTTTAATGTGTTATTTTAATTGATTTTATTTCTCTTTTGATGTTCATTTGTGTTATTTTAACTGTGCAGCACTAGGGTAAACTTTATTGTTTTTTAAAATGTGCTATATAAATGAAGTGGATTGGATTGGATTGGATTTTTTTGAAAAAAAATGTAGAACCCGACATTTCAGAGGGGCTGTTCAACATATTTCACTCGTCCATCTGGGCAACAGCCCATAGAAAGTGTTTGGGAATGGGCAGTACCTTTCAAAAGCATATTCAGCAGGTGATTATATGATTGATCTGTCAATCAAATTCATTATAGGCCAATCAGATAATGTAGCAGGCGAGCCCTACTGCTGCAGTTAAAAATGCCAAACATTGGGTCACTTTGTAGAACAAACTTTGGCCAGAAATGAAGCAACAATATCCTCTCTATCAAGAAAAGCTTTCACTGTTGATGTTTGTTTTTCATCTAATAAATCAATTTGGGTCCAAACCTGATAAGACTGCTACTAAAGCTGTTAGCATTTATGCTAATCTCTATTGTCATTTCGCTTGTAGCTCTCAGTTCCTCCTGCTTTAAAAGATGCCGATTGGGCCATGCCACTTTGAGCTGAGCACACATTGGGGCATGGCCCCCGCAGGCTTTTGATGGCAACCCCATGTGCCAGTCCTGTGTAACAACAGCTTAAGTTGGCTGTCTTCAGTTGTTGTTCTTAAGTGTGGAAAGCTTAGATTTATTTGGACGAGAAATTGTGACTCTGTCCTTGAACCTTCCATTTGGACGGAAAAATGTTTTATTGGTTTTTCACTTGTTTAAGATATAATGAGTTTGGGAAAAACCAAGATAAGTCTTCCCTGAAAACATCTGTCACTCATTTTTTCAGGCCTGTTAATGCTTTGTTACAACAGTGATGAAGATGAACTGGTCTATTTCCAAACTACATTATGTACATTGTATTACAAAGTTAAGAGGTGAATTCAATTTAGTTCTAGGAGATATGTTGATAGAATAAAGATGGAACTTTGTTATGTCCTTTTTGCATTTTTTGTGGGGATGGATCAAAAATAACAAATCAACTATTTGGAGAAATCTGGGATTGTATTTTTGGCCATATTGTGCAGCCCTAGAATGGCGGTTAGATACAGTAATTCCTATACATGATGTGTGGTTATAACATAGGCAAAGCAATTGCATGCACTTGTTTGGATGTTTTTGGAAAAATCTTCACATCTTCCTTCAGTCAAATTAAAACATTAATCTTGAATGGCTAGGGGGTATGACAGAATGTAATTGAAAACTATTGCATCATGCCAAACCAAAAACAGCTTTAAGCATTCTAGAAATTGTTAATGACCTTTAAGATGCACAATTACAAGCAAAAAGATAAACTGTAATTAAATTGAATCAGGCAGACTATGTCATGTGCTTTTATTGACATATTAACTCATAAAAACAGAAATGCACCAAAGGGTCCTGAGAGTCCTCCTGGATTCTCCTCCAGGTATCTTATTAAAGGTTCAATTAGGTAGTTACATGCATTTTATCCCACTATATTTTAAATATTAACTCAAACACACAGGGTTTGACATTCAATAATTTTGCGGAACAGCCACTTTGGCGAGTGATAAACCCAATAATCTGTCCTCTGGCCTCCTCTGTGAAGGACTTGATTTAGAATGCAAAATAACTTTAGACCTAAAAAGTAAAAAGTAACTTTTTTAATTTAATTCTAATTTATGTATTCCAAAAAAATGAAAGCATATATTTCTCCTTATGTTAATTCCTTTATATTTTGGGGAACAAAGGAATATATACTGTAGAACTGGGCATCTTCATCACTACAATTATTAAGTTAACGATTCAATCGGATTTGATATCACGATGCAACACAGTAATACCCTTGATTTTTCATGTCATTGCATCAGATAAAAGAATACAAGCAGTCAAATAAATATGAGGTCTTTTTATTCATTAGAAATGGCTTTTAAGTTAAAGTGACTCATCCTCCTTTACTTATTTTCTTCCCCAGAAAAACAACCTGGTACAGGAATTTAAATTGATCAGGCAGACTATGTCATGTGATTTTATAATGACATATTAACTCATAAAAACAGAAATGCTTTCACTAACTTACAAAAACTTAAAAAAAAAAAATCCTCCTGTGACTGCAATACCCTCCAGGTATCTTATTGAACAAGAAAGTTCCTCACTTGTTATCAAATTCAGATTAATCTTCCATCATTCTGTAATGTTTGAGCTCTTTTCCTGCCATCCTTCATAAATTTCTTCTTCCCAGAAACACTCTGTTTAGATGGTCACTCAATTCACACAAACTGTCTGTTTCAGGGACCCCAGACCCTTAATATTTCTGAAACAGTTGATGCCATGAGTTTACCGGCATTAGCCTGAACATTTGCCTCGATGATAGAGATAGATTAGCTCTGTTCCTGTGCAGAAAGAGCAAGCATGGAGGCTGCAGTAATGTTTTACTGCAGACTTCCTGACAACAAAAGATTTGTTTGCCCCAAGAACAGTGAGTGATCACAGGTTATACTGAACACATCTATGATAAAATACTTTTCTACTGGTAAGTTGGTTTGTTTTGGCACTACTTTATAACATGGCATAGCCTTCTACCAGCTACAGTGTGCAGGCTTTAGGAATATTCGCACAGTTATTGGTTAAGTTCTGACTAAACATCAGTGTGATGCTCTGATTTCCACACTAGTGCATCACTACTTCTTTGACTAATCAGATGGCATTGTCACAAAACTTTTTTATTAAAATAAAAAAATTAGCTTCACCCTTCCATCCATTACAGTTCACTCATCTAGCACTGAAACATATGCAGGTGGATTTCAGGAGCAGGTGGTACCACACAGGCTCCCATTCCACTTTATTGCGTATGGACTGTCTTAATAACACATTCAGCTCTTATCATATTTTGCTGTCAGCACTTGGGATGAGAACTGATACAGTTTATTTATACCAACTCCATTATCGACTGTACTTATCGATTTAATTATTGATTGACTTCCTTATCCTTATTCCTGTACATTTGGAAACAGGGAGGCCTAAACAGCTTTTCAGACCAGTAACTTCAAACATTGCAAGCTTGATATTTACTGCTGTTCTGCTTGGACAAATGCTTTCAAAAGTTAGTAGTATTTCCAATCTTTCTTGGTATCACAGACACAGACCCTTGACTTTGTGCAGTAAGTAATAGTATGTGCAAAACTGAGAGTTAACTTAAAGTACATGGTATGCAACAGTCACATATTGCCTTTGAATTTTTTAATGTTGGTGCATCTCATGCAGAAAAAACTAACTCAAGGTAGAAACCAAAACAAGAAGCCCAACAATATGAAGTCTCAAGTCCTCCTGGATACAATGGCATCAGATCTGGTTGCATTATTTCAGGAGGGCTTGATACCATCACTAAACCAAAAAACTGGTAAAATAATGAGGAGATGAAGTCAACTGTGATAGATTCAGGATTTCTTTATCATAATTTAAACTGTATTAACAGTACACAGTTATGCAAAATTTGCTTACACTTGGCTCAAGACATTAGGAACAGAATAAAAAATATTGAAAATGAAATGTTTATGTACAGTGAGGTCGTTTGAAATGTTCAATTCACATACCTTTAATGCAGTTAAGCAGTTTGTTTATTTAATTGTTTTGTTTACAGTGGTGCAGACTCACATACAAATAAACTGCCTCAAACTACAAAATCAAATCCTAAGATTTAAGTATTTGACAATTGTGTAAAATGTATGGACAATGCAATTTATGATTCAACTGAAGAATGCAGATAAAGCTGTTCAACCAAAGTATTAAAATCAAAGCTTTTTATAGAGTATGTTTAACTAAAAATGTAAACTTTACATATCTTTATTAAAGAGGATAAGGGCTAAAAATGTAAAACTTTTCTCAGATTTTGAATTTAAGTGTTCCAAAGATTGCCCCACATTGAACCTCTACACCTGCCCCTGAATAAAGGGTCATATTAAGAGAGATATTTGAACAGAAGAGAATATTATTTGAACAATTTGACCTAAATAACAAATGTTTTCTGTAATATTGGCAGAATAAACAAAAAGTAACACAAAAGTTTACCTCATCATGAATGAGGGTCCATTTTTATCATCAGCACTGATGTATTTCAGTGTGTCATTTTGGTTGAAATATTAATTCAAATGTATTTTAAATGACAAAATTATGGCTCATGAAAATAAATACATTACAGGTTTATTGCTGATATATACTTACCCATATTTAAAGTTTATATTTGTGGACACCAACAAACCATTTTTTGGAGTAACTACCTGCTAGAACTAATATCATATTAGGGATATTTTGCATTATCTGAGTCTGAGTTTGAGTCTTTCATTGTGTGAATTTCTTCCAAAGTATTTTATATTAACAGGATATTTTATAGCAGTGATTTTCAGGTGGTTGTGCACGGCATGAGACGAGTCCAATGTGCTTTGAGCATTTTCACAGCCATAAATGCAACTGTATGAAAACTTTTGCATTGGCTTTTGATTATTATTTGTGTGCATTAATGTCCACATACAACTTCAATTCTGTAATTAGTCTAATGCTGAAAGGGTTTTGCAGTCTATAGCACCATGTCGAAGGGTTCAGTGTTTTTCTATTTTAAATTATTCTTATTTTACTAGAAAGTCCAGTTCAAATTAACAAAGAACACAGTTTTCAGATAGTCAGTGACTTTTACAACATCACATCATCCAAACAGCTACATTTATTTAAGCCCTCACATTTGTTGTTCCTTGAAACAAACATCTCAGTGACATCAGTGAATCTAATTTAAGCTGTTTTTGGAGGCCCAAGGCGCTCAGTCAGAAAAGCCTGTTTTCCTCTTGTCTGTGAGAACTCATGGTACACAGCAACAGATTAGAGGGTACAAGCAGGTAACCTGTGGAGCTGACATGAAGGAGGCTGCAGAGGCGTAACGGTAATTTATGAAATAGTTTTAAAATAAGAATAAGCCACAGTGATGTTTGGTTTATTGGTTTATTTGGCAGGGACATTGATCAAGGCTGTTGAGCCAGAGTTACCATGAAGCTTCAGACTGATGAGACAAGTCGAGATCATGAAGACTGCAGTGGTGAGGGAGGGATTTCACATTATGATGAAGTGAATGGATGTATAATTCGCTGATTCACGAGTCTGTTATGTTCTAAAGATGTAACTGTAACACGGTTACCGATCACAGACAGTAATGTAGCCTCAGCACATTTTCTTTCTTGACTTTAAAGTTATATCTGGAGTAAAACCTGGTTTTCACTTTGAGCCCACAGCCCATCATTGATCTGAATGCCCAGAAGCTTCCCGAGGTCCCTATTTCAATGGGTTTGCCATCAGAGGTAAACATATTGAAATGATGTGGCTGTTGGAAATGTATCAACGGAAAATCGGAAACTTTTGAACTGATAAGAGCAGTTTTTAAACACCTAACAGCCATCTGGAGGTCTTGTAGAGCCTGTATGTAGATGTCTGGTAGTTTGCTGTATCAACAATTAGAAGGTTCAAGTCCAGCTCTTGTCAATGTGTTCTTGGGCAAAACAACTCAAGTTGCTTTCACTGCTGCTCCAGTGACAAGGGTGAGAAAGTGTAAGCAAATTTTGATGGATAACTGCCATTAAAAACTTAAACCATCAGTAAATAAATGTGGTCTGCAGTGAACAAACACTTTTGATGGTTTGAAGCTCAAGTCCTTTTCCTACTTTACTCTGCCTTTACGTCTCAGTACTATGTCTATGTATCCATTGATTCACTTGTTTTTAAATGTGGGACATTTTAGGCTGTAAGGACTGCTGCTGGATCCATTTAAATTACCAAAGTTTTAGATATTTTTTTTCATAAAACAAATACTCCAAGAGTAGTACTGTAAAATGAAGCGCTGAAATGCATAAACTGGGCACTGAAACAAGGGTTAAGAGGCTGTTTTCATGCATATGAATGGAGTTGACCTTGCCTTAAGCAAAAGAAGTTTTAAAAACAGTGTTTTATGGCACATAACTGCTCAGGGATGGATTAGTTTAGATGAATGCAGCCGATAGAGCATTTACATACATCAATTATACTTGGGTAACCATCAGTCTGGATGCAATCATCATTATTACATAAGTATTCACACTGATAAGTCATTGCTGTAAACCAGGGATGGGCAACTAGTACCCCATGGGCCACATGTGATCCCCTTCACCCTCCTTGTGGCTAGCCTGTTAAATAGTATCTAATAGAAATGTACAAGCATGAAATAAATGTGACAACATCTTACTTCAACACTGAATGAAGCCATTATCCTGGAAAAGTTCATTTAATTGGCTGTTATTGTTCATGGAAGTGTCCCCTTTATGCACTTTTATGTGATGTTTTAAAAATAGAAAGGGAGAAGTTAATAAAATATACTTCTATAACACGTAAGCGTTTGGCAACTCACATTGGAAAAGCAGCTGAACCTGGTCTCAATTCATTTTTTAGCTTACTAAATTCAATATTTGTTCTTTCATTTGATTTTCACATGTGTGAACGTTGACTTTAAAAGTCATAGTTTGGATAAGTTGTCATTCCTTTTGCTTGAATTTCAGGTAATATAGACCATCAAATTGCTACAGTTTGGCCCTCAAGCAGTACGAGAAAGTTCAATTCCCTAAAATTTGCTCATAGGGGCTGTAAGAGCAGCAGTGTGTTGTGATGAAAAATTAAACTTCTTGTGCCTACATATATGCAATTTTCTTTAGCTGCTTCCTGCTGGTTTTACTATGAGTTTGCTCATCCAGGGACAACCAAAACATGAGGTTTAAAATGAACCCCACTTTTTTATCAACATGTTTAAGAGAAAACCTTACTTTTGCTTCTACATTTACTTACATTTTCCATATCACTCATTATCTTTAGACCAATTTTTTCTTTGCATTAAAGCTCAAGTACTGTGTGACCACACACAGTCTTTCCTCATTTCTTTCTAGTCTTTACAAGAAAATGTCTTTAAATCAGGAAAAAAAAAGCGTCATGACAAGATATTTAATTAAATGTAACCAGTTAATTCAACACCAGTTTAACTGTGGCTTTGTTCATTAAATTTGTGGTTTTAAAACTATTTTTGCTAAAGGCAAATCTAAAATCAAACTAAAACCTGAGGCTCCACACTTACATCAATGGAAATTACTCTGTCTTTTAGTATTTACTTACCTATTGCAGCCCTTTTACTTATTAAATATCTGTCTACAATCATTTTATGATTTCAACTTTTTTTGAAGACTACATTATATCTTACTCCATAGCCTGTTCGTAAATGTTCTAATGTGATAATCAGATATCCAAATATTTATCAAAAGGCAGAAACAGCACAAGTTCCCTCGTTTAAGACTTTATGAAGGAAAATGACTGAATGTGAATTTATTGTAAACAAGAAAAGCTACATTTTGTAAATGAGGAGTATATAAATCTTAAACCTGAAGTGACAGGATATTACTGATACAATTATATTTTAAGGGCCCCTTTAGCAGTCATGGGCCCTTAGAATCGTCCCTCATCTTTATGCCTAAATCATTCAGCATTTTGTGATCTTCTAAAACAAGGATCAGCATTTGGTTACCAAGAGGGCCACACTATCACCATCCTCATTGCCTGAGAGCTATTTTTTAAATGTTTGTAGGGCACTAAAAAGGTAAATTGTAAGCTGAATAACTTTGATAAAAAGTTTCTTTATTAGCATTTAGACATTTAAACTTAAATTAGTTTAGAAGTACTTAATCTAATTATCTTAACACCAAATTTAAGCCAGTTTCAGCTTCTTTTTTATGCAGTTAATGGAGTATTTTACTCATATTTCAATTCTGTTTCGACAAATGCATGAGGAAGTTTCACAGACAAAGTTACAGTTCTTGGAGTAATTCTCATGTTAAATGCTACCATGGCAGATTTTGTCAGGTTTTCTTCATGCACACATAGTTTTTCAATATTTAAACTGACTGAAGGGCTGCATTAAGGTAGCAAGAAAGCCAGATGTGGCCCCCAGACTGCCATTTGATCACCTCTGATATAGGATGTGCTTGAAATTATGGTAGTGAATTTTAGTTGTTATAAATGACCTATCACAGCTCATCATAGAGCATAAGCCCACAGTTTGGAGAGCACTGCTCAAGAGGATTATTGTCGAGATACTTTCCCTCATCACAAATAAGCCGATGTATTCGAAACTCACCAGCTGGTATATCTAAAAAAATGTTATTTTTAAGACTTCACTGGCCATACTGCAAATTCATGTCATCGAAAGAGGATAATTAATTAAATAATGTGTGAAAGTACAGAATGAATTGGGATGGGCCGAAAAGCCCTAACCAACCAACCTACCACCTAAATACAGATTATTTCTGTGGGGAGCATTGCAGTGTTTTATATGTACCACACTTTGTTGGACATCTTAACAAATCTATAAATACCAATCAGCCAGAATGCTGAAGCCCTCTTGACATTGTGCTGAGAACCTGCAGTGACATCTCTCCTTTAAGTGAAGCTAGGACATTAGTGAAAGCTCATTAGGAAGCTATTTAATCCCTGAGAAGATATACTTAGATTAGCCTCAGGCCCTGCACACTGATGCCACTGCACAAAGTCAAAAAGTAGACACTGACTAAATGAGGGGTGAATTTAAGGAACAACACATGGAGTGTGAAATCAGTAGATTCAGCACTTTAAGTTTAATTAAGAATAAACTCTGGTCAGTTATTTAAATCAAACTGGTACTTAATAATGCCAATGGCCCTGCAACCTGCTGTGATATAACTCACCTTAAATACTGAGATTGAACTGAATTTCTCTGCAGCTTTAAAAGCTATTGCCAGAAGATTAGCTGTTTAAAATTTAACTAGACGACAATGGGTTTCTACATCAATACTACAGCTACACAAAAGCCACAAGTATGAGTTTGTCATCATCATACCACACTTGGAAATCTCCCCTTCAGCAGGAAGGACCCTGGCAGCAAGCAGGTCCAGAGTCTCCGAGCCAATATTCCAAGATATTGAATCCCAAAGAATGAAGGTCCGGCGGGCTAAAGGTCCCAACAGTAAATCCTCAGTGAGATTTTCCTTCCTCAGCCAAAGTGGAGCTCCAAGACAGCAGGACAGGAGCCGAGGACCGAGAGCTCCTCCCTCTTTTCTCAAGGCCCCACCCCCCTTTGACACTCCACCTTTCCCCTCCTTGTCTTTCCTCTCAGTGTCCAGGAATAAGGATCAGTGCCGTCTATCTCTGTCCAACGTCCTTCCACAGCAACCCCCCACTAACCCTCACCCCTGATCCCCCTCCCTCAGTAATCTTTATCATTTCTTTTAACCCCTCACTCAGGCATACGGGTCTTACACAAGGAGCTTACAGGTCGATGGGCCCGACACCTGCTGTACCATCAGATCATAGAGCTGCTCTTAAAGCCCTTGAAAAGTATCTGTATTCCACAGTGATGTAACACTCCGCAGCACAGGAGCCTGAAAGATGTTTTGTTGCACTTAAGGACGTTCAACATGACAAGGGGAGACAGACTGATCAGATTTTTAAACAAGATTTGTTTTTAGGCTTCAGGCCTTTATTTGATGGACCAGGCAGTGGATAGCTGGGGAGAGACAGAGTGTGGTATGACATGCAAAAAAGGAGCCATGGATTGAATTTAGCATGAAGCAAGAAGACACAAGGCTATTCACCCAAGAGGTGTCTGTGTCAATAATTCATTGAAGTGATACAGTAAAGGGATGAACGTCAGACCCATGACCTTGGCCTCTGACCTGTCTCCCACTGTTGACCTATCAGGTTCATCAGAGAGGACATGTTTGCAAAGTTTGACAGAAATCTATAAAACTAGTCTAAAGATATCAAGCTCACAAAAGGGGGCCCAAAGATTTTTAACAGTGCCATCAGAAAGTCTTACCAGTTCATTCTCGAGTCAAAGTGGACATTTGTCCAGAATCCAAAAACAAACAGGGGGGCATAACGCCAGAGGGTCCTTGAACTTTGACTCAGATATTTGGAAGAAATATTCAATGGGTCAGGGATTAGTAACTTTGCCTGATTCAATGTCTATAATCAGGCAGATTCAATCTACAACAACTGTGAGCAGCCCAAAGTGGCATGGTCCAATCAGAGAGCAGGAAAAGGAATGAGCTATGAGTGAGACAATGAGCGAGACAGCTCATATAGCAGTTAGCATAAATGCTAACAGCTTCGGCAGCAGTTCTTTTGGAGCTGAAGCGCATTTCTTCAATAAATAAAAAACAAACCTCTCTTTGGTAAGAATATTCTGGCTTCACTCCAAACATGTTTTGACGAGATTTTTTTACGAAGTGGCTCAGGTTATATAGCACAGTAGCTGCAGCCTGCTACATTTTCTGGTTGTCTGGAAGTAAATGTTGAATGACTGAATGATCATCCAGTCACCTGCCAGGTTTGCTTCTGGAAGTTTTCGCTTTCCCCAAACACTTTCTTTGGACTCTTTAACAACATGTAAAAAACATGAAACATAAAAAACACAATCATACAGATCCAGATACAACATTGAGACAGATAAAACACAAGAACATAAGAGACAACTGAGCAGAACCATCACTGCAATCAGGGGCGTACTTACCATTAGGCAAACACAGGCAATTGCCTGGGGCCCCAAGATGTCCAGGGGCCCCCAAACATCTCACAAAAATGTATTATTAAAGTTTTCTTTGATTCAGTTATTATTATTTTAGTCTTAATTCACACGCTGTAGTATGAAGTAGAGAAGATCAACATCCATATTTTATAATCATTTTGACAGCAGACCTCATACATTTGATGTCATTGGCTTTATGTTCAATCATGATATCCTGTAAAATACTTTAATTCATAACTTTTCAAACTAAATGACACTTAGTATAAAAAGCTTACGGCCCATGCACTGGATAATTTTGCATGTGCAGGATAAACTTCTGATTTATTTTTGCCGATGTCCCGTCAGGGGCTCCGTAATCATAAACATTTAGATTCAAAATCTTTTTTTGGTCATAAATTTTTTTCCTTGGTTGTGGAGGACATATAAACATGGGTATGTAACTTGTAAGCTGTCAGATAACTGTAACAGATTTCAAAAGCAGGACAAATTATCACACTCGCCTTCTGTCAAAATTGAACTAAATCACAAAATTTAAGGAAATTCATTTAGTTTATGTTACTTGGTACAAGATTAAAATGAAAAAAATATTCAGCTTGCTGAAAACCAATAAAATACTGAGTTATTGACCTTGTTTGCTTTTCATATTATTATTTGATGTAAAATATATATATTTTTTTATTATTTACTACCCTCCCTTTCTTCGTCCCCCCCCCCCCCCCTTTTCCCCTCTTCTTGACAATATTTCTGACAGTTGTCCGTCCATCTATTTTGTCTTTTGTGGTGTGAATGAGTAAGACTGAATGAGTTATCTGAATAGGGAATGGGAACTTTGTCTCTAACATACTGTTTTTTAAGGAGACATTATTTTTCACTGATATCTGTATTTTCCTTGTTTATTTTTTCTCTGCACCCATCCCATAAGTTGTAAAAAATAATTAAAATAATTGAAAAAATGTATCAGCACAATACAGAAATATGAAGGGCCCCAATGACTAGATCCGCCCCTGACTACAATGCTTCGATATGACTCGTTATGTTACTGTTGAAAATTTAAATTCAGTTGTGTAACAGCTTTTGGTATTAATGAGTTTTTCATTCTGTTTGATTTTGCCTTTGGCAATCTGAATCTCATCTCAATCATTGAATGATTAAACATTGTCACCAATTTGCTGCAGACTTCAAACCAGTTGAGTGTCCAGAGGAAGTGCAGTCGCTGCTGCGATTATTTTATATTCAATATTTGTGTTTTCATTAAAAGACAGTTTATTGTCGATGACAACGCCAAGGTATTTAAAGCTCGCCACATGCTCCACAGTCTCTTCCTTAATTTTTGTTAAAACTGGTGGATTTGTTTTCGTTCTAATATCAATGCACATGTCCTTAGTTTTTTTTTTCACTTTAAGTTTAAAAAGGAATCATCACACCAGTGAGTAATGTCATCATCGACCACTGGTCCAGGGTCCGTGTCCTCTGGTCCAGGGGCCGTGTCCTCCCCCTGCAGAAGACTCACTATGACTGTGTCATCAGCACGTCTTCCTGGATGTGAACCTCTGCACTCATCAGTGTACAGAATATATAAGATGGGGGAGAGGACACAGACCTGTGGAGCAGCGGTTCCCAACCTCTTATGTCTTGTGTACCCCCTGAGCCTTTTTGTCATACCATGAGTACCCTCTCACTCATACATGTTGATGATTCTTCTAAATCAAAACGTAACACAACTGATAAATGAATAAAAATATTTTTATTTTATCTCCTTAAAGGTGCTATAAGGAGAATCTGTTTCCGAAGACAAAAAGACTCTGCTACCCATGAGCACGCGCGGCAATTGTCGTAATGCTGCATTCCAGCAACCTCAGAACTGGGAGTGACATCATCTCCGACTTATCGGTGTTCCAGTTGAAGTTGGAAAAAAAATGATCTACCAGGCTATTGTTGGCTATTGTTAGCTGTTGTTAGCACGCCCTGCGTTGTTGTTCACAAATATCACATGAAGAATGTGATTGTCACTATGGCAGCATTTTTGTAAATATAAGTCTAACAATACTATGTATACAGCTGATCTAGAGCGACACACCCCAGTCAGAAGTGCAAATAAATTGATTATTACAGGAGCTAAATAACTGTTCACACTGGGGTCATCCATCTTTGATTGTCAACTCGAGGGTGGCGAGGTTTCACCGAGTTCCCAGTAGGAAATTCCGACTTCGGGGAACGTTCCAGTTGCAGTTTCCTACTTGGAACCCAGAAATTCCAACTTCTGACAACAACTGGAAAAGATGTGACCCAAGCCAAAGTTTGTGTTTGTTGTGATGCTATAATAAATGCAGCTCGGACCTTCCTCAGAACTCTGCATTGCTTTACTTATGCTTGCTTATGTGAGTAAAGTTTGTGCACAAGATCAGATCTGGTGTGGGATTTTTGCGTATCCTGCACTTGTGTTCAAATTGATTAATGTCAATCTGTGCATGGACATGACTGTATGACCATTTTTTGATTGTAGGTTTTGCTTTATAAATTACGACCTCAGGATTTTTGTTGTAAGATTAACCTGTTAGGAGGAAAACCCTCAAGCTTTGCACAATTGTCCTCTCTGACACACAACACTTGGGAGGCGCATGGTCATTGGACAAGATTATTGGGTCTCATGTTCAACCATGTCTTATATGATTCTGTCAAATCACTACAACCATCCTGGCCCACTATCTTAACCCACTGCTGTGATGTCATGCTGGGAGTTGAGGAGGCAAATGGTTATTAAAGTTATCTAATTATTTGCACATTAAATAACGACCAAACAATACGCCATTGATGTTTTTTAACTTAAATTTGACTGTTTTTAATTTAGAAAATAACATTTCAGATAACCAGAAAATGTAGAAAAGTACATCTTCATGTGCTTACCAAGCCAATACACCAACTTGTATGTTCACACTTTTGTACAAGCATACATAAAATCTATGGGATACAGTCTTGTTCATATCTATATGTATATGGATATATATGCATATATATCTATATATCTATATCTATATAAAATATATATATATATATATATTTTTTTTTTTTTAAAGCAGCGTGGAATGACAGTTTCAGCTGCCTTCTGAGCAAAATTTTACCCAAGTAGGCCTATCTATCCTCACATTGAACATTGGCACTGATCAGGTCGCTAAGAAGTATAACAGAAAATGTCTTGGGTATTTCATAACTCAGCATTGTTTAAAATTCCATACATACATCTTCTCAGTACCTCCCCAGTTTACACATTTCCAAAAAATGTGCATGTGATCAACATTTACTTCCCCACACAGTGTACAGCATGTTTGTGTCAGGCTTGAAAATGCACTTTGGTGGCAAATATTTTCCAGCAAAATTCTAACCACATCCTGGAGCTGTTTAACGTTTGCTGTATGGTGCATATGTTGTGCCAATCAAACAATATATCATTGCAACTGTATATGCGTGACAGTCACTAATAACAGTCTCAGTTTTCCGGATTCCTGGTCTTCACCAGCAGACCTGTTGGTGTCCTGTGTCCTCCAGCCAGTTGTTGAGAGTTGCGTCAACAAGTTTTGAACTTTGCGTATATGTCTAATTGGCTTTTGGTCCAACAGCTGCTCCAAAGAGACAATCCTGCAGCCTACATTTGTAGCACAACAACAACAACAACAACACGGCAACAAAACTGTGACACCAGCTGATGTGGCATAATTCAAGACTTGAGATCATATTATTTTATTTTTCAAGAAGAATCAGATGTGTTAAATGTGTCACTATCACTAATTCACCTGCAGTGTCATATGGGGAATATCTGCTACGTTTGCACACTGAAGTCAGGTGAGGCTTTGAGAGCTGTAAGCTTAAGTAGCTACCTGAAGGTGAGTTCAGATGATGTGACTGCACTGTGACGTAGCACAACCTCCTGCAGATGGAGCGTGTGCGCCAGTGTGTGTTCAGCGAGACAGAGTGAGATGATTGGATGAGAGCAGTTTTAAAAAAAGTAATGTAAGATTTTAAAGTATCTAACTCACTAGCAGATGAGATGTTGCTCCTCTAAACATTAATATAACAGACCAAAGTAAGAAAAAGCATGAGAAGATGGAGATTTATGTGCGACGTAACCCAGCTGGGATTAAATCCAACCAGACCTGCCGATCACTTCTCACCTCCCACTGCTCTTATCCAATTAAACAAGAGCATACTTAATGGAGTGGGCCATTAACTTTCCCTTGCAAGTAAAATGTTGCTCTGGTAGGATCCAAATTGATCAGTTTCTCCGCTTGTAAGACCATCTCTGAGTGCGTGTACCCTCAGAAACATTTTGCCATTTGTTCAGGCTGACACTAAACATCATAAATATCCAATTATCCAACCATCCATTATCCACACTGCACAAACCCAAATCTAGGTGAGAGTATTGTCCAGTTTCAAGTAAAAAAAAAAACACCCTTGACTGATTCAAAGCCACAGCTTCCTTACATGTCTGCATCAAGAACTTATTTGAATATGTAAAAACAATCCATAAGGCCTGATTTGGTTGTAATTTGTAAAATAATCGGCCAATAATATGAGGGAAATGTAAGGTGAAGATTGTGTTTATGAGAAATGTTCTTTCCAAAGCAGATATTTAACCTTCATTTAAAACCCTCACCAAGTCAAACTTCCCTTTCATTGGTAGATATTTTATTATTACAAGCTATTCAGGCATTCCTTAAAGGGACTGTGAGGAGAATCTGTTTCCGGCGACATTAAGACTCTGCTACCCAGGAGCACGCGCGGCGACTGTCGTAATGCTGTGTTCAAGTAACCTCGGAACTGGGAGTGACATCATCTCCGACTCATCGGTGTTCCAGTTAAAGTCGGAAAAAAACATGCCGATCTACCAGGCTATTGTTAGCTGTTGTTAGCACGCCCTGCGTTGTTGTATGAAGAATGTGATTATCACTCTGGCAGCATTTTTGTAAATATAAGTCTAACAATACTATGTATACAGCTGATCCAGAGCGACACACCCCAGTCAGAAGTGCAAATAAATTAATTATTACAGGAGCCAAATAACTGTTCACACTGGGGTCATCCATCTTCAATTGTCAACTCGGGGGTAGCGAGGTTCACCAAGTTTCCAGTAGGAAATTCCGACATCGGGGGCATTCCAGTTGCAGTTTCATACTCAGATCTCGGAAATTTCGACTTCCGAGTACAACTGGAACGCACCACAAGCTAAAGCGTGTGTTTGTTGTGATGCTAAGAAAAATGTAGCTCGGACCTTCCTCAGAACTCTGCATTGCTTTACAGCTTCTTTTTTCAACAACTTACAGGATGCAAAGCGACGAGGTAATGTATCTCTTTCTAGTTACGTAGTGGTAGTTTTTGATGTGTGACAACAAGCAATTTTTGGAAAACTTAGTATCGTAGTTTTGTAGCTGGCTATATATCACTGCTTACAGCCCAGTGCTCTAAGACATGTCCGAATAATATAAATTTGCTCTAGTTTTAATTGTCTTGTTCCCGAAGTTGAGTATCCAGGCCAGTCCAGCCCTGTCTGACCCGACCGGAAGGCTCAGGAATAGCATTTAGAGATAACCTATTTTGATGCTATAAAACTCATCTTAAAGTGTGTATTTGGATCAGACATATATCTAAAAGTGAGACTTTTTTGTAATAACTTAGAAACTCCACACAGTCCCTTTAAAGTAAGATATTTATCTGAACTTGTTAATGTGGATAAGAGTTGTTGTTTTAGGTATTACTAAGTTGAAAATAGGGAAACACTGTTGCCTCAATCTGATCCAGGGTTGCAGGGGGGCTGGAGTCTATCTTAGCTGACAGGCAGGCGGGATACACTCTGAACCAGTCGCCAACAGATCACAGGCTAGAGAGACAGACAACCATTCAATCTCACAAATGCCTGGAAGAGACATTGTACACAAATAAAGAAAGAAAAAAATATGGACCATGCAAAACAATGAGACTTGAAGAGGTGTTTAATCCTGCTGCAATAATGAGGCCCTCCATTATGTCTTTATATAGCAGGGCTGCAGTAAAGGTGACACCCCAGGCTGAAAAGGTGTTAGACTTGTACCGGTTCTGCATTTGGGCCATAGCTGCTATATTAGGGGCTTTGTCAGGTCCTGAAGAGGCTAAACTTGTTACATAACCACCGAGCTAACCTATCCCTCCTTCAAGCTAGGCCAAGGTACATTGCATGCAGAACTTGAAATAAAGATAAGTCTTTTGACATGCAGGAGAACCCTCACCAGATTGTGGATGGTTTTTTCAAGTCAAGTTCATGATTGTATTTCCCTGCGAGCATTAATTAGATACTGGAAGAGTTAACTTGCAGCTGAAGCTTTGGTTAAAGTGTGTAGGTTTGTTACATATGAGCTCAAGGATGAGCAAAACAAGGCTTCAGAGGATAATTGATGCAGACCCTGACTTTGCACCAGACTGTAATTTGCACGACCCATTATATCATTATGTTTACACAGAGGAGTGAGAGGTGGATTTTCACAGGTTGGGCAGTGAAAACAGAGACAGATAGACTCCTGTTCCTCTGTGAAGCCTGCTTTAGCAGCAGATTAGCGGCTAAAGCTTCTGCCTGAAATAGCTGCTAAGTTGTCAGAGAGAGACCCTCTGCAAGTGAACAGGGACAGAGCAACTCCTGAGATCTGTTGAATGGATCTGATGAGTGAATAGATTAAAACAGAGGAACTGAGGGAATCCAATGGAGCTGCTGGTTTGTTCCCTTGTACCATTGCAATATCAGTTCAGCACAATCAACTTACTGCAACAATATTGTTCGTGAAAGCAATATGCCACTCAGCCAAGATAAAATGATATTCTCAGCTGGGAAGAATGGCAAAAATATGATTTTAATTTTAATTAATGTTTTATATAAAGAGAGATAGAGTAACTTAAAGTAAAGGGCTGAGACCTGTCCACCCTTTTGGTCGTAAAGCTAACATTAGAAAATCTTACAACTTACGAAAGGATATATAAATGGAACTTTGGATGAGCACAGAAAGTGCTATCATGAACAGAAGTTGATAACAAAAACAAACCAACGAAAAACAAACATATTTATACTCCTAATGGCTGGTATCTGGCTGGAGCTCAGCTGCCTTTTGGCTGGGAGGGGAAAATTTTAGCAGCTGCATCTGTAAATAGATGGGAAAAGAGTCAATGTTATTAATACCAATGCCATTAATGTCTGTGCTTATCATTTCATTGTTTTACTTACTCCTGCTGATTTGGGAAAAAGTAAGCATGTAGGTTTTCAGTGCCATCAATATTGAACACATCAATCCTGATTAAATGCTGTTCGCTAAATAAAAATGCTTCCGCAAGTTCAGATGTTTTTTCCACTGTTGAAAAGTGTGCACCTCTTATACACACATTCTCATCATGGATGTGGAGCACAGCTGGGTAATCACCCCACCCCCCACAATTATGAAACATGTTGCACTTGCTTTTTCCATCTATTTCTATTTTCAGATAGGAGGCACAGTGGTGCAGCAGGTAGTGCTCGTGTCCCACAGCAAGAAGGTTGCTGGTTTTATCTCTTTGTTGGTCAAAGCTTTTCTGTGTGGTGTTGCATGTTCTCCATGTGCATGCATGGGCACTTCACCTTCCTTCCACAGACCAGAAACATGATCATCAGGTTACCTTGTGACTCTAACTTGCCCTGAGGTGTTGTTGTGAGTGGTTGTCTGGTCTCTATGTGGCCTGTCATTGGCTTGTGAACAGGTGTACCCGCCGCTTGTCCAATGTTGGCTCTGGCCCCTCATGACACCGAAAGGAATAAGTTGGGAAGATAATGGATGGATGGATCATTACAGATACTTTCTTTTTTTACACATATTTTCATGTCATGACATTACAAAAAGTTATATTTCCAAAGAAATACAGCATGAATTGGCTGATAGCTGGATTCTGTGGAACTCCCCTTAAGGTACTTGTCAATACAGAAAAATTAAGGTGAGTAAAGTACTCTTTAAATACCAATAAATGCTCTGTCATTGCATTTTTAACTGTGGCTCAACAGATTGGCTATTGCTACTCTCATTTGAACTTAAATTCATATGATTAAAAATTACTGCTAACAAAAGCGCTGTATTTGTAAAAGTATGAATGATTGTTATCGTTGAGTAGCAAAAATCATTCAAATTGTAACAAATTTGGTAATGACAATTGTTTTTATGTGGCCTGCTTGGTAACAAATGCTGCCCATCTCTACTATAGAGTTTAATATTCTTTACAAACACGTCTCCTCTTCCTGTAATGTCTAAAATTTGGACAAAACACCACAGCTGATGTACAGTGTGGACTAGTTTTGTGTTACTCAGGACCGGTCTTGGTCTGGAATAGTGTGGTCTTGAGTACAACACTAGTGTGGACACATCTGTTTTAAACTAAAGTTCACTGCACCAGCATCACAACCTGTTCTCTCCTCAAACCACATGGGACACATTTAGATCTGGAAACTTTTTAGCAGGTGTTTCTTCTCAGGTTTCTGCCAGCAGTTGGAGGTTGATATTGTGGACATGTTTGTCTTCAGCAAAGACCATGATATCACTCTCTGAGGGCTGCTCTACAGTCAGGCCATACCACTGAGAAAATAAAGGCCCAAGACTTGACAACTTTTCATAATCTTAAGGAAATCCTCTGATCCTCAGCCACAGAGAGCAGGATTAGTCCTGGCCTTCAAAGTAGACGAGCAGTGTAAAGAGCTCTGCTGTAAGACAAGTGGGAACAAGACAACGGGTATATTCACCAAAAGATAACAGAAGGGATCAGGTGGTTTTTAATTAGCTGGAAGCCAACTTTGATGATCTTACTTGTGTTTTAAATGAGTCCAGATTTTTTTAAAAGTAAATAATTTTGATATCAAAGCTTAATGATGAATGGTCACACCTGGATGTATCAAAATTCCTTCATCTCAGACCAAAACGAGTTATTTGCTCATCTGAATGAAGGCTGTTAGAGTTAAGAATTAAAAGGCAAAAGAGGCACAGCCCCACCTAGTGGTGTAAGTTCAGCACATCTATTTGAAGTTCTCTGGTTGAAAATGGATGCAGGGGACCATTTCTGAACACACAAACATGGGAGTTTTTAAAAAAGGTATAAAAAGGCCAGGCTGGAGACTGTCAGCTGAGAACAGGAAACCTATGTGGGCATCTGGCACGTGCTCACATACTTAAAATCTCTTTTATCCTGACTTCTCTCTGTTTTTATGTGTACCATTAAAAACAAATATGGATGTAAAAATGGAAGAAATAAAAGGTATGGTGAAATTAAAACAATGTAAAAATAGAGTAAAAATAGGGATTTGTATCAGTGGCAACAGTGTTAATTTTGACAGCACTTTTTTTTTTTTTTTTTTACTTTATTGCCATTTTGTCATATAACAGGCAATTAACATAAACATTACCTTGAGGTTGAGCTTCATTAGCAGAGGTGTATGTTGATGTAGAAAAGTTAGTCCCCTGTGAGAACACACTGTGTATTCAGCAGCTGCTGTATGTGTCTATATCAGTGTATCATTTCACTATATACAAGCATGTGGATCATTTACACATTTGTACAGTACATATATCTGTTTTAACGTACTCATACCTTTACCAAAACGTTTTGCATTAAGGAAATCCATCACTTGTATTTTTTCCCGAAAAGCTTGTAACTGCAGACCATCTCCTTTTGAAACTAGGCAGTTTATGATGTAGCTGGGCTGTCATGCGCTCCTTTATGTACACATGCCTGATCCTTTGGATCCACATATCAGGTGAAGGTGGGTTGTGTTTCATCCAGTTGGTTGTAATTGTTTTTTGTTTTTTTGTTTTTTTTTGTTTGCTGTCATTAAAAGGATATGTAGAACATAACGATGGTTCGCTGTAAACAATTAGTCCGGCATTACTTCCTATATGAACAGGAGTGGATCCAGAGGAATGTCATTTTTTTCTATTTTCTCTTTGACAGTTCTCCAGAATATTTAAATTTTTGGGCAGTCCCAGAATACATGTGTTTGATCATCAACCATATCACAGTTTGTCCAGCATTTATTAGACAAGTTATCTTGAAATTCACAAGTTATTGATGGCACTCTAAAGAACCTCATTTTAACCTTCCAGTCAAATTCTTTCCAGAACTACTAATCTCTTTGTGACATCCCAGACAAGCAGATTCCCAAGTTTCATCTTTAATAATCTAGTTCATCTCTAATTCCCATTGTCCTTTTATATGGAGAATATTATCTGACCATTCTGACATTAACCTTTTATGGGATATGCTTTTCTGTCTAGCTATTACAACCTGCTTATACAAGTTTATAAAATAAAGTTCAGTGTTGCTTGGTTCTTTTTCAATATGTTCCCTGTCTGTGTGATATGTTATATAATGCCTTGTTTGTAGGTATCTGAAAAGATCACTAGGGGGCAGACCAAACTTTTCTTGTAGCTTTGCAAAAGATTTAAATGTGTTTCCATTCATTAGTTGACTGATTATAGATAAGCCTTTCCTGGCCCATCTTCTAAAAGTATTATCACACAGCGATGGGAGAAATTCTACATTTCCTGTTATAGGCAGAGCCTGTGATTGAGCTACTGTACCCTTGGGCTGCATTTGAACTGTATTCCATATTTTTAATGTGTGTTTGATCCATAAATTACTGATTTTGATTTTTTTCTGGGATTTTTCACTGAGGAAGGGGATGGTATTTAATGTTAGGAATACAGAGTTTTGTTCTATAGATACCCATATTGTATCTGGGTCCCCCACTATCCAGGACACCACCACATCCAGCTAGGCAGCCCAAAAATAAAGTTTTAAATTTGGCAGGCCCAAACCCCCCTTCTCTTTGGCTGACATCAAGACTTTCAACCTAACTTGCGGTCTCTTATTTTGTAAAGTAAATTTTACATTGGTCGTTACGGCATACGCTGGGTCTGATCTTTATTTTCTTTATGAATAACGCTTATTTTTGCCTCTGACCATGAGCCAGATGAGTGTCCATCTTTTATAGCAGTTATAAACTCTACATAAAATCAGGGTTATCTCATTTATAAATGTTTATTCACCTGGGAGGCCATCAACTCCTGGAGATTTATTATTTTTCAGTTTAAGTATATGTTCCTTTACTTCTTCCCCTTTGATCTGGGCTGTTTTCTCATTTGCCTCCTCTGCTGATAGTTTCCCCATGTTTAGTTTGTCAAGAAAGGTTTTTATTCTCGCTTGTGAGAGAATTGTGAGGGGCCTCTTCTTCTTTGTATGATTCATTATAGTATGCAGCAATGGCACCTGCTGTATCCTTTGGTTGGACTTACATCTTATTAGTATGTTGGCATTTTATCTTTTGCACTATTCTGCTGGATTGTACTTTTCTCAGTTGAAAGGCTAACAAGCAACTTGCCCGGTTGCCCATTTCATAATATGTCCTACTTGTCTAGTTGTTGTCTTTTATCTTTTAATAAAGCTAGTACTTCCTTCTTTTTTGATTGCTGGTGCTCTGTGTCTAGTCTCTTGATTTCTGTTTCAAGTTGTTGAGCCTTTGTTTGTTGAGTTTAGCTGAAATAGCTATAATTATCTCTCATTGCTTTGCCTTCCTCCCAAAGAGTGGAGCGTGAGACAGTGTTGTTGTCATTTATATCAAAGTAGTCTATAAAGTCTTTCTGTATTTTTTGTTGAATTGTTTCATTATTTAATAGTCAGACATTTAATCTCCAGTATTTGAACTGTTTGTTTGGGTCATTCTTATATCCAGGGTGACAAGGGCATGGTCTGAGATTGTTATTTGCTCAATGTTACACTCATTGATCCTATATACGTCCCTACCATGTATCAAAAACATATCCAATCTAGAGTAACTACTAAGATGGAGGTGACGCCAGACATCCAGCATACCCAGTTCATTTATCATTGCAGACAGGGTGGTAAATTTCTCAGACCTGGGGCCTACTACAGCTGGTATCCTATCCAGAAACCGACTGAAAACACAGCTGAAGTTTCCACATGTCAAAACTATTCCATCTCCCTTGTCTGCAATTAGAGATGCAATGTTTTAAAAAACTCAATGTCATCATCATTTGGGGCATATAAATCAAGTAAAGTTATTTTGGTACTTCCGACAGAACCTACTACCATAACAAATTTACCCTAACTGTCTTTGATAGTTGTTTCATGACTGAAGAAAACTGATTTATATATTAAAATAGCAATTCCTCTTTTCCTTCCCTCTTTATAAGAAGAGCTATAGACCTGGTCTACCCATTCTCAAGTTTCAATGTTCTTTTTCTGACAAATGTGTCTCTTGTATCATTGCTATGGAACACTGCATTTTTTTGGCAGCCTGAATATTTTTTTTTTATTGGACTGCCTAGACCCTTAACATTGCAGGTAATGCAATTTAACCTATTCATGGTATTGATATTTCATATTTATTTTTCTTTCCAGATACATATATAGATAAACAGTTGTCTGAGCACAGTCTCAAGGTAAAATATGTAAACAAGTGAACAGATAGGGACGATATGACAAATATAGAATGAAACAAGCTTCCACATTCAAAACTAATCTTTTTTAAGAGTTATATTTTGATAATTAACATGCTTAACAGCACTTTTAAATTCAGTTTTAGAATTTTCCTAAAATATCTTTCAGTTTTAGTCTAAATCTAATCTAAATGCACACATTTTGGACAAATTAGTGCCACCTTAGCTTGCTTTGAACTCCATAGCCTATTTAAGTATTGTTGCTGAACACGACCAGCCCTTTATGACCACAGTGGACCATCTTCTAATAGATGCTTTCAGCTCAATGTCTTAAGGCTATAGTCATCTTAAAGTATCTATTCAACATGACAGTGAGTCCACTCACTGCACTCCAGTGGCCTCCACAGCCACCAGATCTTCATCTAATAGAAATCTTTGGGGTGTGGTAGAGGGAGATTTGCATCATGGATATGCGGATAACAAATCTGTAGTAACTGTGTGGTGCTATCATGGAAAAAAGGACCAACATCTCCAGTGCCCTGTTGAATCTATCGCTTGAAGAATTAAGGAGATCAGAAGACAAAAAGGGTAAGGCATATTGATTATGTTGTCCACTGATTGTATATCAGTAATATGTCAAGGTATTTTAACAGCTTTTTAAGAAGTTTACGGTTTCTTGCAAGGGTTGGGGCTTGACAAAGAGCCTATGAATATTGTATAAAGTCTCTATTTTTTGTGGAGTATGTTCAAGGACAGGTCATTTTTGATTACTCCAGGCATAAAAGCATTGATGTACAGACAAAGAAACAACAAAACAGTAAAGTTGATCATTTTTATTGGAAGTTCTTCCTTAGTACATTCAACACTTCTTGATTCCCTGGATCATCCCAAAAATAAGATTTGTAAATCTGTCTCATTATTCCTGATCCCCAAAACAATTATTCATGATGAGCATCAAAATTTACATTTTATGCATTAACATGATTTTTTTTTTAAATCATTCACTTTGGTTGGAGAAGTAAGATCTGTCTGGGCAATTAAGACAAATGATGCTTAACTCCATATGCTTATAAAGTTGTCATGATCTGAAAAAAATATATATATATTTAAGTCATTTTCATATATTGATATTTATATGAACAATTGCTTAAATAGGTGTAGAAAAATCAGCATATCAAATTTTTGCAAAAATCCAGTATTGTGCATCCCAGCTCTCTGGACTTTATCTAAACAAGGTGAGCGATTCCAGCTACTACTGTCTCATTTTCTTCAACCAAAAAAAAAAAAAAAGAAAGAAATGAAAAGAAAAAGCCACACAAATGAAATAGAAACCCTGATAACACAAGATCCGTCTCCCTTAAGTTGACAAAACTTTTGATGGTACAAAATAAAGAAGACACCTGTTCGACAAACAGGTTCTGTGGCTTCACGAGTGACTGACACGATGTTCAGTTGCAGCTTCAGGTATTCAAGGTTTATTTAATCTCCTCTGTGCAAGCCAAATACAACAGTGCAAATATTTTTGAACAGTAAACAACCACCACTGCACATCATGTGGGAAATTAGTGTTTTGACAGAAAGCCTGTTTGCCTACAGGTTCATTGAATTAAGGCATCTTTAGGAGAATCCTTTGGCAAAGAAGAACAATGGTGAAAAATTATAAATTTGACAGAAAACACCAGCTGCTATTCAGTAAAGAAATATGGTCTAATTATGTGAAGTACCCTCTTAGATTAAATCTCTATGTATTGTACAGGTTTTAGGCTCTTACAGGGATGGATGATGAAAAACATTTTTCAGGCTCATAAATTTTAAAACATGTCAAATGAGCGTCATTCTGGTATCTTCAGTTTGACACAATGCACTTTTATGTCTGTGACCCTAATCGTCTACCCCTCTGAGTGTCTCATCTTCTCAGTACCTTAAAGATGGATCCCCACACTGAGAAGCACAAAGAAACACCTTTTCATGAATTTAATCAACATTTTTCAGCATTTTCCCACCCTGCATCTCCTGCACTTTTAAACCTCTGCCCTTCTCAGCACTTGGCCTTCTTGATGTAGCCATGGACGGCCTCGGGCAGGATGGCATCATCCTCGTCCACGTCCTGTGTCACTTGCTTTCCGACCAGCTGGTAGATGTCATCGGCAGTAATGCCTATGGGCTCTGACACCTTCACTGCCAGCATGTCAATGGTCAGGACGGTTCCTTTGGGAATTTTCACTTTTGCTACAACTGACTTGCCCAGCTGGAAGGAAAGATTAAACAGTAAGATGTCATGATTGAGCTGAAGTGATCTGAAGCTTCTTTGAGCATAACAAGTAAAGTAAAATAAAAAATTAAACAGGACACAGACATGCAAACATTTAAATCAGGGTAGCTAACAAGGTGTCCGTGAGCACCAGGAACACCACAGGGAGCCATTAAGGTGCCCTGAAGTTAAACGTTACTACCACAGAAACTGAAATAACCATTTTTTCTTTAAATGTCACGTTTTGCTCATAAAACCCACTAAATAAATGCAAAAAATAACATGTAAAATTTGCATCACCTATTTTTCCCTTAACGCTGACTTGCATGGGGTCAAAGTTTATGTTGATGCTGATGTCAGTGACGCCACATCTCAATCAATTTCATTTGTACAGAAAAATTCACAAATCTGTGACTGTTTGTAAATAGCATCAAAGTTTAAAAGAGAAATGAATTATTCAAGATACTGTTAGGATATTGTTCTATTATTTCATTGCCTGTAGCCAAAGTTGTTGCAAGAAACTATGAAAAAGTAACATGCAGTGTCCAATAAAGTCTATCAAATGTATATTATTTATTATTCTACTGTAAACTAGAACATTTATTAAACTTAAAAACATTAAATCACCCAAGTGGCCTTCCATAATATTCCTCATTTTAGGGTAGTTTTCAGGCTCAAAAGGCTGGTGACTCCTGATCAAAATACTTAAAGAGGGTTTTTAAGTATGTAAAACTGAAGGGACAATCAAAAACCTGAAAAGATATGGCGTTTTTTTTCTTTTTGTGTCTTGCCTCAGTCCAAATTCCATGACAAGCACGTAGACTGCATTCTTTCAACTGTGTGCAGTAACAAGGTTACAGTTACTGCTCAAACAGTGGGAGTCAGTGCAAAATGTTACTCTACCTCTGCCTACAATCGTCTGATGAACTCTTCAGCAACTCTGAACAGATCTTTGTGCTTGCTGGGACTTTTTTTTTACCATGTTGTTTCATTATCTCCTACTTATATCAAGTTATTTTTACTGCTTCTAAGCAGAGGCTTTGTTTAGTTGACCTACTCCTGAGGTGTTTTGTGCTAGAGATGAGACATTCTCAAACAAGCCTAGTCTTTCAAACAGCTCCTTTCACTGAGCGATGAGATCTGTTGTGAGAGAGCCGTTCATTAGCCAGCCCTTCTTATGAACAAATTGCCTCCAAATTTTTTTTTTTTTTTAAAATGTATATTTTTGGGCATTTTGTGCCTTTATTGATAGGAGAGAGACAGTGGATAGGCTTGTGAAAGGGGGTGAGAGAGTAGGGGAAGACACTCTGCAAACTGGTCACAGGTGGGATTTGAACCCGGACCGGCAGAAGCAAGTACATGGGGTGCTAACCACTCCGCCAAACCAGCACCCCAGCCTCCAAATTTAAGAATTGCTCACAAACAAATGGCTCACGAACAACTGCGAATCAGTTCTCATCATTTGATTAAAAGAGCTGTTCAAAAGACTCAACTTGTTTGCAGACATTGCCTCTCTAGTGCAAACCACTGCAGACGTAGGTCAACGTAACAAAGCCTCTGCTTATGAGCAAAAGAAGATATGAAGATAGTAGAAGATAATGTAACATATTGCAGAAAAAAATGACCCACCACAGCTCAAAGGAACGTCTAGAGTTGCTGAAGAGTTTATCTGATGACTGTAGGCAAAGGCAGACTAACACTCCCCACTCCCAGTTTTTGACCTAAGCTAATTAACAGTGTGCGAGCTCTGCCCATCTCCTTCTTGTTACTCCGTACAAAGTCAATAGAATGGCGTCTAACTCGGGACTGAGTCAAAACATGAGAAGAAAAAGAGATATTGGAGTGTCCCTTTAAACCCTCTGACTTCTGCTGTTGGTGACAAGGAGGAATAAAAAATAACAGAGCACACAGCGACTTTTTCATAAATATATCTCACCTTGTCATGGCACGCCTTCTCACAGGGTAACATCTGCTTGATTCTGCTGCCCATTGCCATCTCCACCAATCGGATGCTGCGAACCAGCTCTGTAAGCTCAGTGGGCTCCAGAGAGGCTGCTTGGTCATTTCCTTTCCAAGTCTTGTCGAAAGTCACGTGACGCTCGATAACCTTTGCTCCCATAGCCACAGCCGCAACTGAAATAGCGATCCCAGTCTCATGGCCGGAATATCCAATGGGAATATCTGGGAACTCCTTTTGGAATTCCTGCAAGAGGAAAAAGTGATGCTGCTGTCATCATGGCCTGATTTAGATGGTGATGTCTCACACACTAGAGTAATATGACTCAGTGTTTTCCACACAGGAAATCAAGAGCTGGACACACCTGCTTAACTACTTGTTATCACAGATAGCTTATCAGCCAATCACATGTTAGCAAGTAAATGCAAAGGCATGTAGGCATGGTCAAGAGGGCCTGCTGAAGCTCAACTGAGCATCAGAACGGAGAAGAAAGGTGACTAAAGAGGCTCTGAATGTGGCACTGCTTATGTGCCAGATGGCTGATCTGTCAGAAACTGCAGATCGACAGCCATTTTCATGCACAACCATCTCAAGGGTTTATGGAGAATGGTCTGAAAAGAGAAAATACCTAGAGAGTCAAAGTCATAAGGTGTTGGTAGTTTTATCTCACCGTTATCACTCTGAGGTTGACATTCTCGGGATCCAGAGGATAAGAGCTGGTGCACTGCAGGATGGTAAAGTTCTGGTTGTGCTCCTTCACTGTTTTGTAGACTTGACGCATCGTCTCCATCGACTGCATCCCACTGGACACCACCATGGGCCATCCTGACACCGGCACAAGGCCAAAATAGACATCATTACTCAAAGATCTGTGCTGGTCCACATGAAGAAGATAACTTTTTTCATATATTAAAGGGTACATATTATTCAAAAACACTTATTAAACGCCTTTGAACTCATTTTTGGGTATGTTTGACCTTCCTAGCCTTGCTGTTTGCCATTAGCCCTAGCAGCGATGTTTAGCTGCTATGTATGTTATGTCATAGCAGGGCTGCTTGATATGGATTAGTGTGTGATGAGTGTGAGGACCCGAACCACCATCCAACCAGAAGCTGCTGTTGTTCTTGAAGGTTCTGCCCCTGACAACATTTTGCAGGGCTCCTTCCTAGATGGATTGGTGAAATATTTCCAATATGAAACTGTCCATCTGGCATGTCAGTTTACGATTTCCTCCCAGCCTTCAAAATGTGAAAGTAGAAAACAAAACCTGTATTTTGCAGGCTGTATGAATGTAAATTCATGCCATTCACCACAGCTGTTGAGTCTGCCAATATACAGTTACGTAACAGTATACTAACAGTAAATGTTTTGACTTGCATACCGAACCTGATTGGTCTAATTCCCCCCAGATGGATTCCTCTGCTTCACACAGCCATATTTATATTCTTAGTAAGAGATCAGTGTTCAGTATTCCTAAACTCAAAAGCTATCACTGTTTATGTCTTCAGATATAGTCTACCAGCCTCAGAGGATCAAAGGGCCCAGTGGATTAATTTTATTTTTGAAGGAAATGAGCAGCTACAGACAGCTAAAACCTATAAGTGTGTGCCAGTCACTTCACATCCAACTGCTTCTTCAACTTCAGTCAGTTCAACACAGGACTGGAAACTACACTTTTCTTTAATCTGGGCTCAGTACCAAAAATCAGTCTACAAAACTGACGATGAAAATGTGAAGTTTAATAGTTGGCTGTATATAATCAGTCCCACAGGGTGACTAGGCCGAGGTTAGCATGTTGTGTGTTAGCATGTTGAATGTTAGACTGTGATGTTTGGGGAAAAGGGCTCACTTTTATGTGTTAAACGGCTTGAATTTGTGGTTTGTGTGTGTTCAAGAAGAAAAGTTTAACAGTTGGCTGAATATAATCAGTCCTTTACCTGACCCCAGATCCCTCTGTTTGTGCTAACATTAGCCGGGAAGGTAGGCTAAGTTGGGGTTGTCCCACTGGGGTTAGCATGTTGTTTGTTAGTCTGTGATGTTGGAGGGAAAAGAGCTTGTTGAAACCATGTGGTAACCCACCATGAATTATGTATTCAAGACTGTAAGTTTCAAGTGGCTAGAGCACCCACCTCCCTCAAGCTAAGCTGCTCTATTGTGAATTGACATATGTGTATGTATGTGGCTCTGCTCTGGCTCATGGTCATATGTAGGCAACTGCCCTCGAAATCAGCCATTGTGAACAGAAGGGGTTATGTGAGTGTGGAAAGAATGCAGCTGTGGTTTCTTCTAAAGCTTTTTGGACCAAGCATGATACTAACATTTCATGAAGACATCAAGGATCCATGTTAAACTCCAGAAAAAGAGCAAAATATGAGACCTTTCAGGAAACCAAGCAAAAATGATTTACCTTCATCTTTTAAAATAAATAGTCTCTTTGTTTTTGAACAATGCCATATTCTAGTGTTCTTTTTAAAGATGAACAATGATGCATGACATGTATCTAAATAGTATTCCCTGTGTTAGAACTGTCACCTTATTCTCAATATTTAAATGTCTGTATGAGCATTGGAGTAAAAGTAGGCCTATGTTTCTAAACTATAAGTAAATAATTAAATTGAAAATATACAGCTGAGTTGCACATTATAGCAACAAATAGGAGGGTATTCGAAGCAAAAATGAACAGTCCACTCCCTTTTGACCTCAACAACAGGATGCACACTTCGAGGAAATGAAGGACAGCCAAAGCCACCCTTAGCAGTCAATAACACCACCGTAATGTTGAAGGAGCGTGTCCGCAGGCCTTTAAATTTCAATGTTATATACTCCAGTATTTCATCCTTGATCTGCCAGTCAGTCATACATTTTCATTTTCTGATTTCAAAATGTTTATTTTTTCTTAAAAATGTAAGCATCATTTTCGTTCTGAAGATCTCAACAGTTCTGAAGATCTCGACATTTCTTATAAACATCAAAGTATTTATTATCAACAGGGTGTAAATCATCTTTTTGCTGCAAGTAATAGCTTCTTGGAGAGAGAAATCTCTGTGGAAGGACCGGGTGGTTCAGAAAGGATCCTGGGCCAACCTGACCACATACTTCTCAGAGACTTTTCATTAATGCCTTCTGGGTGGTACTATCTTCCCCCACCCAGGAGAGTGCATCAATGTTCTAACTCCTTTATTTCCTTCAGCTTTGGGCTATTTAATGCTGGTCTTTTGGTCACGACTGCAAACATGTTAGTAGCCCATAAACACTGCTGTTTGAAGGTGTAAAACTTACCCAGGACTGGACAACATGGAAATAAAATCCTCAATTGTCACACAATATTTGATTTATGATTTGAATGAGTTTTTTTCATCTAAAAAAAGATACTTCAAGTGACGCAAAGATTACAAGAATCTGTTATGCAAATAAAGGTAAATAATCCCAGACCAAACAGAATTTCCCCCTTAAAGATTAAGTGAACATCATGAACATTAATTATGTAGTTCAAACAAAGGCAGCTTTGTACTCATTAACACTGACACACACATAAAACTGAGCTATTTTCACACTGTTTTAACATCTAACATGATATTCCCAGCCCTATATTTACACCTCTGTGGTGTTTTGCCTATACTGTGAACCACCTGTAGACAGAATGGGGGAATGAGTTGACCCTCTCTTGGCTCTGTCTCCTGAGGTAGTAACAGAGAAGTGATCTTGGAGAGGAGGCATGCAGATTCAGTATAAGACATGCGTGCGGCAAGTGACCGTTTCTGCCTTTGTGTGTATGTTAAAGGCCTCGCCATGTTACCTGCATTCAAGCCATAATGCATTGACACAAATATTGCTGCCTTGAGGAATTAATGTTAATGTCTCCATATGCAAAAACAGCGAAAATCTGCGGCGCTTTAGCGTGAAGTCAAGTGAATTCAGCTTTGATTTTTTTTACTTTGTGTGCTTTTTTAACCATGTGCTGCTAAACAATTCTTAATTTCCCAGAGTGAGTCTTTTCAAGGGATAAATAAAGTTCTTTCTAGTCAATCTGTGTTTTGTTTTGATTGTCGGCTCGAAGCCATGGTGGCTGTAAACTGGATTGCCTGCTCGGGGTAAAATAAAGTTGTCTGAATTTGAATCAAGCCAATCATAGGGCTGCCTGGGGGTTCAATCCAATAGTTTGTTGACATCCTCACCTTTCTTGGCAGCTCTCTCCAAAAAGGGGAAGTTGTTAGAGTCTAGAGAGCCAACCTTTAAGAAAGGCACACCAATTTCATGCAGAAACTCCACCGCCATCTGAAATAAAACACAAAGCATTTTATGTTAAACTCTAAAAATTATTCAAACAGCTATCAGAACTTATTTGTTTGTTTGTGTTACTTGTGTTGGTTGGTCATGAGATAATTTTGAGACATAGAAATTCTCAGATAACGGTAACGTTAAAGATAACGGTAGCGTACACCTACAAACAACAACAACAGGTGGACTACTAAGCAACATGCACGCTGCTCACTGTGTTCGGCTTGTTACCGCTTCTTCAACAAAACATGAATTTGCTGCATCAATGCTCTGACCAGTGGAGGTGCATTTTTAATACACACCAAGGTGAACAAACTTACTTCGCCAACTACTGGCCTGGCAAGCACACTACCACGTTTTCAGTCATTCTTGTCGCTCTGTATGAACAGGCATCATTATCACAACATCTTTGTGTAGATTCTAGAAAATGCAAAGGCAAAACCTTTTCATTTCTAGTAAAAACATCATGTAAATGGGCCCTAAAGTCGTGCTCCATCAGGACTTGAGGGCTCAGAAAATGATCAGAAGCAGAACTGATCTCTTTGGCAAATAAAAAAGTGTGGGACTAACAAATGCGTCCTGAAACCAGTCCTTTTCTTACCTCGTCCATCCCTGAGGCCGTGAAGAAGATCCCCACTTCATTTGCGTATTTCTGCAGCTCCCTGTACTGATCATGGCTGAACTCCAGGTGGCGCTTGTGTTCCCCATAGGTTTTTCCCCAGGAGTGTATGGAGGTGTACGGGCGCTCCAAGGCTTTCTTGTTGAATTTGCAATCCAGTTCACTCTTCTGGAATTTGGCACAATCTGCACCACAGTCCTGTGAAACAGGACAGAGAGAGTGATTAAAAATAATAATAATATGATTATTACTTTATTCAGGTGTCTGGTCACATTTTGCTGCATTTATTCTGATAATAATTCATACACATGTGGCAAAGATTGTTCGTACCCTAGAGTTAAACAAAGAAAAACCCCATGGTTACTGAAATAACTTGAAGCTGACAAAAGTAATAAATAAAAATTTACTTAAAATCAACTAATGAAAATTAACATTGCTTTTTAATTCTTGTTCGTGACTTATTTTTAAAAACAAACTAATGAAACTGGCCTCGACAAAACAGAACTATCCCTTTAATGCAAGGGTACCAACAATCTTTGCTACGTGAGTATTTGATCCATCTTTGCCAGTTTTTTATGTTAAAGTTTAGGCTGAATGTTTTGTCTGTCTTAGTTGTAACACATAGCAGTCTACAGGGTGCAGCAGTGATGACATACTTTTGCATTTAGCATTGCATTGTTTCTCTTAAATTAAAGTACTGCTTCTATGGGTTTGTCACTGTGTTCTTGGATCACAGCTGACAATAAAACTTAAACCTAAATTATGTGAGTAAAAAGTAATTCATTAATTGCTATCGAACCGTGACATAGCTTTTTGACGTAGAAGCAACTACAGTATTTCCAAAACTTAAAATCTTATTGTTCAGATGAAGAGCTTCTACATGCTGGTGTAATAACCATTGCAGAAACATGAAAAATGATTTTGCTCATGATGTGGGCAAAATGAAGGTGATGTTAAAAACATCAAAATTGGAGATAAAAACTGATAATCAAACATAATAATAATAATAATAATAATAATAATGATAAACATTAAAATAAAGAATAGAGGATAAAAACAAACTTCATTTATAAAACAGTACATAAATACAAACATACCATACAAAAGTAAAAAAAAAAACATTTGACATTAAAATTATAAATGATTAAAGATTTAAAAAAACGCAGATAAAGGTACTCTATTTAAAAAACTAAAAAATAATTAAACAAACACAGTTAAAATATGTCATTTTTTAAACAAAACAAAAGGATAAATGACTAGTTACCCAAAATAAAAAAATCTGTTACTTAATAACATTGTCTTCAAAAAATAATCAATGCTTTTCTTGCATAAATATTTTTATAAATTGCAAATAGCCGACTACTAGGAGCATTCAATATATCAGTCTTAATTTGTATAGAGCCAATTCATATATTATCCGTAGGCACTTTACAACAGTGCATAAAAAAACGCTTCATTTTATGGATACACATACATATATAAAATACACATATGGTATACAGATGTATATACAAATATATACATCCAACACCCAACATGAATCCATATAGCCAATCATGAATCCCTCCATCATGGCGGCAAGAAAAAACCTTCTGTTAAGCAGCAGGAAATCTTGAATGTAGATCCCAGTCTCATGATGAACAGCAAATCACACAATACTGTGTGGTGTGAGGGCGAAGAAAGGGTGGTAAGAGGAAATAATACCCCTTTTACCCCTTTTTAATACCCCTAAGTGGACTAAAGTAAGAACTGAAGTTACTGACAGATCCATGGACCAATCACAGTCCTGTCCCTGTCAAGTTTGCTTCTACTAGTTTACACTTTCCTCCTTTTTTCCACATATGTAAAAAAAAAAAGTTAATATATGTAAATTGTATCCCATAATGATACATGATATTTTTTATAAGATAATCTGACTTGGCTGAAACCAAAATAATATATATATCTATCTATCTATCTATCTATCTATCTATCTATATATATATATATATATATATATATATATATATATATATATATATATATATATATATACATATACATATATATGTAGACATTAAAAGTATCCCCTTAGTCGTTGACAAATGACTTTTAGCATTGCCTGTAAAAACGCTTTATCAATTTAAGAGCTAAACTCTGATTTATCATCCGTTGAAATTAAACCAGCCCTTCTTTGGGAGTACATACTTTTGATTTACCTTACCCATCCGATCCCACCAGCGGGATAAAAATACCTCCTGTCTTTTAATGACTAACATTTACAAACCAGTCGTCTTATCCAGAATCAGAAAACACTTGCATAATCGGTAGATTTCATGTTTCCGCGATTAGGCCACCTGAATGATTCACAAGCATGGGCGGATATACCGGGGTGGCACCCCTACTGCCACCCCAACCGGCAGCAATGAACTGATAGAAAAATTTAACAGTAACGAGCGCAAAGTTCCGATGTCCGACGACAGTGAATGCAGCACAAAACATAGGGTGCATCCGAATAGTCCTTTTTTGATAAGGAACCTTCCTAACTGAAGAAATGACCCGGAAGCATTTAAGCGTCGGCCATGATAAGTGCTGTTCGAATTCTCCAAAAGTTAAGGAAAGGAGGGTCGTTGCTTCCTTTATTATCTCCTTTAGCTTAGGAAACACTGGACCATCCTTTCCGAAAGGAGAGAAGAAAGGAACGCCCCATAATGCACTGCGGCAGGTGACGTGTATCGGCATCGTACAGAAACTTAAAAGGAAGAAAGGATGAGTTTTGTGGGACTATCAAGATATGTGGGCTATATAATTAAAAAAACAACAACATTTTTTCGCAGTCATAGAGAACAATATATGCTTCGCTTTCAAAAATATCACCTTTAGTTTATTTCTTAATCAGTATTGAAATGGTGGACCGATAAACAATTAAATATTAGTCTATAATTCATAAAGCTTGATTTAAAACATTTTTTCTCCATACCTGTCGGGCCGTCTACAATGTTCATCAGGTAATAAACAATTGTGGTCCTTGTGTCCTATTTTAATATATAGGTTACCAGATTTCTATCAATCTTCATTTATGAAGTAAATCATGCCAAGACAGAACAATGGGGTCTCTAAAAACGTTTATTAAAAAAACAATCAGTAAAAGAAGGACAAATGAGGTATTTTGCAAAACTTAAAATATAGTAACACTGCTTAACAATGTGTGTAATGATATATGTGAATGAAACAGGGATAAAAGTCTTTCTGAAACATTTTAATGTTTTATCAGACTTCAGCTTTTTCCCGTGTGCTGTCAAAGATGTGAACATTTATAGAAGCTCTCACCAAACCTCACATCTGTGTGCAGGAAACACACACTGCATGACCAAAGACAAAACACCATCACAGGTCTGATCATGGATTGTTGATGTTAACAGGTAAAGCTGACACAAAACAACTCTGTGAGGTAGAGCAGAAGACAAGACACTTCTTGTAGTCCATTTTCAGAGCACTGTACTTCGTCGTGGTTTACCTACGTCACAGGAAATCCCCGTCACATAAATATGACACCAAAGTGAATGCAGTCGAATTCCTCTTTTACCGCAGTTTTCCTTTCCTTTCCTCTTATTCCTTCCTCCTCCTTGACCCCCCACGTTTTTTATCGGGGTTAAGGTAAAGTGGATAGGAAAGGACAGGAAGGACTATTCGGATCCACCCATACAGTCTGTGGGCACGAAGCGAGAGAGAGCCAGTCGGGAGTCGAGGAGGAAGGCACAAGGAAAGAGGTAAAAACCACGATCTAGTATTTGAGGCGCGCAGGTGGCGACGTTTTCTTCATAATCCGTCCGGGTCCGGACTCAATTCTCTGCTACTCACGCGGATAACGGGGCTGGGTGTGTGTGTGTGTAAGCTATGCCACAGGCTGAAAAGACGATCACAGGAAGAAAAATCAGAGTCCAAAGGGGCCGTGTTTCTGCCAAAAACCCACCGAATCGAACCGAAACCAGCCCCATGTGTCTCGCTCGCATATAAACACAGACAAAGTGATCCACACATTTAAAATTTGATTAAAAAACATTTCAAAAGCTTATAAGCACACTGAATATTGATTCAGTTTCTGTAAAGGGAAACCTTGTAAATTTAATCTGCTCTTAAAATTTCTGTATATGGGCAATTCCGCCAAAAGAGTGAAATTTCTGCCCTCAGCATATTATTGTATATTAAATTTATAAACACAATTAATAATATGTAACAAATCATATTTTTTATTATACTAAACACCATACACTTTAATCTTTGTAGAAATGACATCTATATCTATCTATCTATCTATCTATCTATCTATCTATCTTTCTATCTATCTATCTATCTATTTTATTTATTTATTTTTTAAAAATATTTTTAAATGGCATCCAAAACACTTATACATAGCATTTCAGACCAAAAGTTAGTTATCTCGTTTATTTTTCCATAAATTTAATGATATATTAGCTGTTTTAGAGATGGTCAATCTAAAAACTCAGCCCTGTTACCTAAGTTATCTCTAACACAACATTTGTTGATTTCAAAAGTTAAATATTCAGTTAAATCTGAAGAATTTGCTCCATGTGCTCAAGCTACTAACATTGACGCTAAGTGGCTGGTTTTCACACAATTGCTAATTTTATGCTACAAACTCATTGCTGTTACCTTCATTGCTGTTACTCAAATAAAGAGTAACAGCAAAAAGTCATTTTTTGTCATAAATATTAATATTTTCATCATGTAACCAACCATTTCTTCTAAATGAACTCTTTTTCTAAGGGGAAAATATTGTATGTAGTTGATATTCTTTTAAACATGGTTTTAAAATGAAACGTTTTTTAAAATTTGAGTTTTGGTAACAGCAGAGAAAAAATGGCAATGATAATAAACTGTCGAAAGTTGAAATAAATTAAATAAAGTTGTCTGAGATTGACCAGTACTCATTTTGAATGAGTAAATGCATATATTACTAACTTCTATCATGAAACGGAATGAAAAATGAAGTTTATTTTCGTAGCATTACAATAAGCATATTGCACTCTTTTGGCGGAATGACCCATACCTCTGTTTTGGTTACTGAGCAAATCTCAAAGATAAAACCTTAAAAATAAAGAGTTGAAAATGTGACACCAGTGTAAATGGTGTAAATTCTGCTGAACATGAAGCAGTGTTTTTGCTGTTCTTGTTTTTTGATAGCTCTTATTTTGTGTATATTACTGTACAGAAACAACCTGTATGTACATAGTTATAAAATATGTTTGTAGTTTTTCTGACTGGAAGCTAAATTTATTCATGTGCGACCTCTATTCAGGTTTATGTCCAGTGCCTTGTTTAAGTGCCATGACCCATTGGTTTCCATTGTGTATTTATGCTGCTGACCTTGTAGTCCATTAGGATAGTTTTTTCTTGTACAAATGCTGCTTACATGTGGAATATACAGTATGTTCTAAGTTATGTATTAAGTCTTGCAAGCAGGACACTCCAGTGTAAATTGTCTATTTCACACCAAACTACAATAACTGCTTCAGTTTATATGCATCTGATGTAGGTTGCCACCACTAAAAAATTCCTGCCCCCCTCTTGCCACCCTATGAATATTTTTCTAGATCCACCCCTGTTCACAAGTAATGCTGGCAACATAAAAAAAAAAAAAAAAAAACAGGGGATATTTTATGCAGTTTCAACAACATCGCTTTAATCCTTATGACTTCTTTGAAAAATTGCAGAAAAAGTATCTGTTTGGTCTGGTTAAATTCTCTACAAAAATCTACATTTCTTACTGCATTCATAGGGAAGAGCAGCCTCAATTGTAACATTATTCACTTTTGACTCTTTCACTCAACAATTCTTTTACCTACATGTGTTATGTTTTCATGCAAAGGACCTACACATGTCTGCTATCATAAACTCCCAACTTGTTTTAAATGATAAAACAAGTTGGGAGTTATTAAACCGAAAATGGATGCTGTCTCAATGTTACATTTGAAATGCTCGGGGGATCATTTGTAACAGCATGCGTTTCAATGCAACACAATTTAAAAAATGGCATTAGACAAAAAAGTATTTTGTCAGACTAATTTTTCTGGATTTATGGAACTGCTCAACTTATTTTTTTTTGAACCAAGGATGTGATCAAATATTTATCAAACATCAGATTAGTATTAAAACTTACCGTCATGTAGCTTAACATACAGGGAGCCTACATTGTGTCCATTCCAATCGGAATTGAGCATTAATGGCTGCCGTGTGAACGTGGCCTTAGTGACCAAAAGTTAGTTATCTCGTTTATTTTTCCATAAATTTAATGATATATTAGCTGTTTTAGAGATGGTCAATCTAAAAACTCAGCCCTGTTACCTAAGTTATCTCTAACACAACATTTGTTGATTTCAAAAGTTAAATATTCAGTTAAATCTGAAGAATTTGCTCCATGTGCTCAAGCTACTAACATTGACGCTAAGTGGCTGGTTTTCACACAATTGCTAATTTTATGCTACAAACTCATTGCTGTTACCGTCATTGCTGTTACTCAAATAAAGAGTAACAGGAAAAAAAGTCATTTTTTGTCATGAATATTAGTATTTTCATCATGTAACCAACCATTTCTCCTAAATGAACTCTTTTTCTAAGGGGAAAATATTGTATGTGGTTGATATTCTTTTAAACATGGTTTAAAAATGAAACGTTTTTTAAAATTTGAGTTTTGGTAACAGCAGAGAAAAAATGGCAATGATAATAAACTGTCGAAAGTTGAAATAAATTAAATAAAGTTGCCTGAGATTGACCAGTACTCATTTTGAATGAGTAAATGCATATATTACTAACTTCTATCATGAAACGGAATGAAAAATGAAGTTTATTTTCGTAGCATTACAATAAGCATATTGCACTCTTTTGGCGGAATGACCTGTATCTCTGTTTTGGTTACTGAGCAAATCTCAAAAATAAAACCTTAAAAATAAAGAGTTGAAAATGTGACACCAGTGTAAATGGTGTAAATTCTGCTGAACATGAAGCAGTGTTTTTGCTGTTCTTGTTTTTTGATAGCTCTTATTTTGTGTATATTACTGTACAGAAACAACCTGTATGTACATAGTTATAAAATATGTTTGTAGTTTTTCTGACTGGAAGCTAAATTTATTCATGTGCGACCTCTATTCAGGTTTATGTCCAGTGCCTTGTTTAAGTGCCATGACCCATTGGTTTCCATTGTGTATTTATGCTGCTGACCTTGTAGTCCATTAGGATAGTTTTTTCTTGTACAAATGCTGCTTACATGTGGAATATACAGTATGTTCTAAGTTATGTATTAAGTCTTGCAAGCAGGAATACTCCAGTGTAAATTGTCTATTTCACACCAAACTACAATAACTGCTTCAGTTTATATGCATCTGATGTAGGTTGCCACCACAAAAAAATTCCTGCCCCCCTCTTGCCACCCTATAAATATTTTTCTAGATCCACCCCTGTTCACAAGTAATGCCGGCAACATAAAAAATAAAAAAAAAACAGGGGATATTTTATGCAGTTTCAACAACATCGCTTTAATCCTTATGACTTCTTTGACAAATTGCAGAAAAAGTATCTGTTTGGTCTGGTTAAATTCTTTACAAAAATCTACATTTCTTACTGCATTCATACGGAAGAGCAGCCTCAATTGTATTTTGACTCTTTCACTCAACAATTCTTTTACCTACATGTGTTATGTTTTCATGCAAAGGACCTACACATGTCTGCTATCATAAACTCCCAACTTGTTTTAAATGATAAAACAAGTTGGGAGTTATTAAACCGAAAATGGATGCTGTCTCAATGTTACATTTGAAGTGCTCGGGGGGTCATTTGTAACAGCATGCGTTTCAATGCAACACAATTTAAAAAATGGCATTAGACAAAAAAGTATTTTGTCAGACTAATTTTTCTGCATTTATGGAACTGCTCAACTTATTTTTTTTTGAACCAAGGATGTGATCAAATATTTATCAAACATCAGATTAGTATTAAAACTTACCGTCATGTAGCTTAACATACAGGGAGCCTACATTGTGTCCATTCCAATCGGAATTGAGCATTAATGGCTGCCGTGTGAACGTGGCCTTAGTGACCAAAAGTTAGTTATCTCGTTTATTTTTCCATAAATTTAATGATATATTTGCTGTTTTAGAGATGGTCAATCTAAAAACTCAGCCCTGTTACCTAAGTTATCTCTAACACAACATTTGTTGATTTCAAAAGTTAAATATTCAGTTAAATCTGAAGAATTTGCTCCATGCGCTCAAGCTACTAACATTGACGCTAAGTGGCTGGTTTTCACACAATTGCTAATTTTATGCTGAAAACTCATTGCTGTTACCGTCATTGCTGTTACTCAAATAAAGAGTAACAGCAAAAAAAGTCATTTTTTGTCATGAATATTAGTATTTTCATCATGTAACCAACCATTTCTTCTAAATGAACTCTTTTTCTAAGGGGAAAATATTGTATGTGGTTGATATTCTTTTAAACATGGTTTTAAAATGAAACGTTTTTTAAAATTTGAGTTTTGGTAACAGCAGAGAAAAAATGGCAATGATAATAAACTCCCAACTTGTTTTAAATGATAAAACAAGTTGGGAGTTATTAAACCGAAAATGGATGCTGTCTCAATGTTACATTTGAAATGCTCGGGGGATCATTTGTAACAGCATGCGTTTCAATGCAACACAATTTAAAAAATGGCATTAGACAAAAAAGTATTGTGTCAGACTAATTTTTCTGCATTTATGGAACTGCTCAACTTATTTTTTTTTGAACCAAGGATGTGATCAAATATTTATCAAACATCAGATTAGTATTAAAACTTACCGTCATGTAGCTTAACATACAGTAAGCCTACATTGTGTCCATTCCAATCGGAATTGAGCATTAATGGCTGCCGTGTGAACGTGGCCTTAGTGACCATGTTTTTGTTGTTCTCTTGGTTTGTAACTTCACATCTGTTTGATGGATTTCAAAGTGACAGTCGCTCTCCGTGGTGCCGCAGCTTGTAAGTCCTGCTTGTTGCAGGCATGTGTTGTATAATGATGTTATTATGAGTTTTATTGTTTGGATTAAAAGGCCCAGTCATTTGCCCCGCCCCGGCCTGGCTCTGATTTGTTCCACTAGTGTATAAACTGTATAATCAATATCAGCTGAGAGGGGGGGGGGGGTTAGGAGTATCTGCCAGAGAGATTTAGCGGAGGGACACAATCCACCCCCTCTCAGCTGACCAAAACAATAGCACGCTAGCGGCTTCAGATGCCTGCAGGAAATTAAAAAAGGGATGATTATGACAGTGCCAATGAAGTCTCATTCACTTTGGAGTCAAGAGGACACCTGCATGAACCGGAGTTTACAGAGGATGAGTCGCTAAAGATGGAGACGAACCGACCGAAAGGAAAACAGAGGAAACATCCATGGACACTGGACATCAAGAAAGAGTTGGAAATAAACAGTGGGGCGAATGTTTGACCTGGGAATAGGTAATATGGATGGCAGTATTACTCGTCAAACAGACTTTCCTTTCCTGGAGTTTTGTGGACATTCTTCAATTTCCTGAAGATAAACTGGAAAAACGTCCCAAACCTGAAGGACCTAATGACAGTTTCTGCTCAAAGTAAGTAATAATGATCTGTCAGAGACAAATAAGCAAGGAGGGTGTTTGTTTATCATAACAATCTGTCAGGTAACAGGTAACGAGAGATGCATTCACTATACGATGTAACTGCATGCCCTTGTTACGCAGAGGAGTATGGTGAAAGCTGAGCTAACTACGGTGGAGTGATTTGGCGGAGGGACACACAATGCGAGTTGGCTTAGGTCGGGATAAACTTTATATTTCCGAAAGATTAATGCACTTCAAAAAATTTATATGTAGGGCACTCTTAAACTGTGGTATTACTTTTTGATTTGAGTTCTTGTAGGCGGAGAAAATAGCCTTGAAATTCGGTACGGTTCTTTTCTATTAGCGTCTTTTCTTCATCACAGACTCTTACAGACTGTGGCTTTCTGGTGGAGAGGAGAGAACTTTCTGTATCTAATGTTCTTAGTGACCATATGGAGCTCATACAACGCCACTTCAAAAATACTTAACTGTCCATAATATCCCCTGTCAGGGTGCCGTCATTGTGCAGACAGTAGAGAATCTGGACCATATCTGGACGCAGCTGTTGTAAATGATCACAAAACTCCGCAGCATACAGCGTACACAATCATTGTGAAACTGCCGTAAACTGCGGCTATTTTTTAAACTCTAATAACTGATGAAAAGATTTTTTTCAGAAAAAGAAGACTTGGAAAAAACGCAGCCCAATAATACTTTCCTATCACCACAGCATACGGACGGGAGAAGTATTTCTACGAGGTGTATTAATTTTTTTGAAGTTTCACTTCGGCCCGTTCAGATGCAATTGTGACGCGTTACAATTGAGGTGGCTCTTCCCTACTTCCTGAATTCGGTGTTCAAAACATCTTTGAATTTTCGTCCCACAGCAGTGTCTTGCAGGCGTCAAATTCCTGCTAAGAGCCATTCAGTACTAACAAATGCTGAGCAGCCACACCTGCTGTCATGTCAGAACAGTTTTCTTTCATTCTCAATGTTTCATAAAGAGTTTAAATGATACCGCTCAGTCCACTGCCCACCGGGCTGGATAAATAAATGGAGAGAGAAACAAAGTCTTTAAGAAATAATCCTGTTTCTGTCTTTTTATGTACTGGACGATTAAGAGAGACAAAATAAGCTGGTTTACTGTCCAGGTGTTTGTCTTTGTCCGCTTCAGCACTCAGCTGAGGACAGCGACACAAGACTCACGCAGGCTGCAGAGTCGCTGCCCTCAGTGCCGCAGGAAAGTGCTGAGGAGATGAAAGGGAACCTTTTTTCTTTTTTTTATTCATTTTTTTTGTTTTCTTTTTTTGTCAATTTTCAGAGCTACAGACTCTGATTTAATCATCACTTGACATAAACCATCCTTTTTTTGAGAGCAAAAACTTTTAAAATCAACGTGCAAAAAAGTACACGCGTGAGCATCTGCAGAATTATTCTAACAAGCCGACACACGCGGTATCCCTAGTATAATTTGTTACTTAAAAATCAAACAAGTTGAATCTGTTATTATAGCTTTTATGGACTGAGCATCAATCAGTACCCCTTCAGGACCGAGCTAACTTGACTACATTGCTCAAGACCTCTGAATAAATTTTGAATATTAGAAGTATGACAAATTATCAAAAAGTTTGCTTTTTTCATTCATTCATTTGATGAAGTTCACAAGCTTCTGTCAAGTTTTTGTTTCACTAAATCACTGTGGACAGGGTCGTTTATGATAGAAACTCTAATTAAATAAAGTTCAGTGAACTCTCTGTGGTGAGTGATTACACTCAAACCCTTCATTAGCACTAAAGAGAGTCACATTAATAACCTTACCTTTGCCATTTTGATCATTTTCTTGGCAATCTCGATGTCTCCCTGGTGGTTTATTCCGATTTCAGCGATGACAAAGCACTTGTGGTCTCCCCCGATCATCCGGCCGGGGCACAGCTCAAACTCGAGAGGCATTTTGATCAGAAGATAAGAATACGACCCTCACGAAGTGAAGAAGATAAGCTGGTGTGCACAGGCGCAGATGGAGCAGTGGAAAGGACGCACGTACATCCTGCACCGATTTTTATACCTGACGCCAGCGTAACAGCCCGGATGTTCCTACAAAATAAAAGCCCGACGTCAGCTGGATCCCTACAAAGACAGATTATTTGCGACTTAATATTAATTTCAGGACATCATGCTTCATTAATCCTCCTGTTTTTATCTTTTATCTAGAGAAAATGGTAGTTCAGAAACATTTCAAACATATTTTGACCTGACATGACAAAATGTCAAGAGCTGAAAGAAAATCATTGAAAGGTTGAAAAAAATATATTATATACACACACACACACATATATTTATCTATCTATATCTATCTATCTATATATCTATCTATATATATATATATGTGTGTATATATATATATATATATATATATATATGTATGTATATATATATATGTGAGTGTATATATATATATGTATATATCTATCTATCTCTCTCTCTCTCTCTCTCTCTATATATATATATATATATATATGTATATATATAAATCATATGTGTGTGTGTAAATATAGCATAACATGAATGAAAACCTGTACAAAACATTAAATTAATGCACAATTAGGCTGATGTAAAACAATATCAAACACAAGATAAACAAAATCAACAAAGAAGAAGCATACAACATAATTCGTTACAAATTTGTAAATAAGGGCAAACAAATTGATAAAATAAGGAGTAACACAAAGAATTGTAATATGAAGCAGAGGTAGGAGGACCTCACTGCCTGGGCATTGCTGCCTGATGCACCTCTAATGGTGCCTTTGGTCCAGCTGCAGGATCATCTGCCGGTAGCCACCCTCCCCTGATGTTTCACTCCATTATTCCAGGAACATCTCTGGGTGGTGGAGCAGCAATAGGGACGTCTCCCTTATGCTCCCTGCTGCTGGCCCTAAGAACCCTGCTTTCCCCACAACATGTCCTTTCTGCAAAGTCAGAGCCGGAAGGTCCCCTGCTCTGCCTCCTCATCAATGTCCCGAATAGCCTTTTTCAGCTTGACAGTGCCAACCTTGACAGGGAATGTAAAAGCCCTCCATTCGGCTTGTGAGCATGCTACCAGCTCTGCATACTTGTCCCTCTTCCTCTCGAAGGCAGCCTCCATACCAAAGTCCTATGGGATAGTCAACTCGATCACTGTGACTGTCTTGGTGAGGGCCACCAGATCACAATGTCAGGTCAAAGGGAGGTTAAGACAATCTTCTGAGGGAACCGAAGCAGCTGGTCGTGGTCAGTCACCAAGCTCCACTGGGCTCCAGGAGTCATGAGGGACCATGCCCAAGGGGTATTTGACAGGCATTAGTCTACCTGCTTCACAAAGTGGATGTGTCTATCTGATGGTACTTAGTTGGACTTATTCATCTCAGGCCTGTGGGTCTCCTGGATATCTGCAATCTTGCGGAGGATTTGGTCATGGTGCCATCTGTACTGGCCCTGCTTTAATGCTTACTTGCAACTGGAGAGGATGTGCGGCAGACTTGGGTGCCACAAAGCTGGCAGTTTTCCCCTGTACAACACCAGAGGTTGATATTCTGGGGGATTGGAAGGGTGTCATACTTTGCTTTTATCATGAAACTGAGGCATGCTTGTGGTAACTGCTACATGTCAGCTAGGGTGACAGACCTCCTTATGACTGCCTCCCAAGTTGTCCACCTCCCTTGCTGGCACTGTTCAACTGCTTTGAATTTGTAGGACTCGTCTTCAATCCTCATCACCTCAGAGATTACCAGGTCCTGTCTCTCCTTTGCATTAGCTTTGGACCACATCTTGGCCGTGGGGCACCATCCAAAACCAATCCTGCCTGGATGCACCACTTCCATGACCTTCTGGTGCTAATGACTAGGTCCACCATTTGTACTGCATCCCACTTGCGTCCTGATCGAACCTGGACCCTGGTGTTCTTGATGATTGGATCTGGTAAGTCTCTGAGTTGGAAGATCAGTCTCACCTTCTCCTGCTTTTAGCCCAGGCTGATGGGTTTCAGTGGTAACGTGAGTGTGTGTTTGCCAAACAGTGCCACATTTGAAAGGCACTGTGGAAGGCCAAGCCACCTGTGAATGAAGTTGTTTCCTTTAGCATCTATTCGCATTGCCACTAAAGCTCACACATGTTTAGGGATGTCTGACCACTGCTGATTCAGCCCTGTTATTGTTGGACTTGTACATGTTGCTAACAACTGACAGTTGATGGTTGAAAAGTGATTTACATAGAAACATGATCAGACTGTATACCTTATCAGTCCACATTGTTTATTTATCTCTCAGGGCATGCTGTCAGCTCTCATCTCCTCCCTCTGTATGTCAAGTGATGCACGTTGGTGTGAGGTGCCCTGTTTTATGACAGTACAGTTACACTCAACAACCATAGAGGCCACTAGAGAGCAGAAAGCCAGAATATTACATAGTGTGGCTTTAAGTCAAAATTAAAAAATGACAATGGCAATGGTTATTCATTGTCAGTCCAATCATAGCATTTACAGGCTTATTATTCTACAGGTTCTATAAACAGGTAAATTCATTCAGTCAGTTTTTCAGGCAGCAGGGTCTGTAAATTTATTGTGGCAACAATGCAATAACAGACTGAAATAAAAAAGTACTTTATAATACCTAGGTATTTTCAAAAGCCGGTAATGCAATACTTTAACTTAAGCAAAAACTGACTGAACAACTTTCACTAACATTGGAGTAATATTTGACTAGGAGTATCTATTCTTTCACTGAAGACACGACATTGAGACATTGAGTATTTTGTCCACCACTGGCCATGGGCAAAGGAAAAATAAGACATCCTATGACCTTTACTTTTTCCCTTTGCCTTTGTCATCGTAGGTTTTTTTTAAAAGGTTATAAAAAATTATCTTCAGTCATTTTCAAATTTACAGTTAAGGGCACAGGAGGAAAAGAGACGCTGTGACCTAGCCTTTTTAACCTTTGACCTCATAAAAATAGAAAGTTATTCCCCTTGTTATTGTGTTTATTTTTTTTTAAGTTTGAGGAAAGATCCCATCAGTCATTTACAAGTTCACATTCTAAAGCGAATTCTGGATTCTGCATTATCAGAATAGCTTTAGAGAAAAGGGTGAACATGAGGCTGTGGGACTTTCCCCTTGGCCTCTGATCTCCTAAATGTTATTGTTTCATTACTGTGTCTTTAGAGACAAATATTCAAAACCTCATAAGGCCTGTAAACCTTCTTGTGATATGTTTTCAAAAAGGATAAACGCCTGTGACTTTGTAATATGACCTCAGAAATCTTATGAGCTCTTTCTTCAGTTTGAATGGTCATTTGTTTAAATTTAAAGTCTTAAACAACCTCAAGATTTTGCACAATCAAAAGATGACAGCAAGCATCCACAACCAACTTTAGACATCAATACATGAGGTCATTCTTGGATGCAGTGATTGAAAGTCAATGGTTTGAAGACTGAAATATTACAATCACTTGAGGACATCACCTCCAAACCCAGTCAGTGTTCTGGTTTGGCTCCTCATGTGTTCTTCAGCGTTCTGGTCCTGATGGTGGCGACTCATTTGATGACTTTTTAATGGCCTTCATGCATCCAGTCCAGAGCCTCGCTCAGAACCAGCTCAGCCTGATCCCTCAAAGCTCCACCCCTGGATGTGCCTGACTGAATGCTGACTCTACCTTCCTCCCTCCTTTTACTCCTCCACACTTCCTCCTGGCTGGCTCAAACTGTTCTTCTGTTGCCAAAAAGCACAATAAACAGATAAAAGATTTGATATAAACTCATTGAGAAGGAGAATTCAGAAGAGTATCTGCGAAGGAACAGGATAAATTCTTTGTTCAGCAGAACATTATCCTTTTGCAGTCTTCTGAAAAAGCTATATAGTTTTTTTTTTTAATTATTGTATATTTATACAAAAACAATATAATTTTAGAAGGGACTGAGTCTTTTAATGTGGGGCTAAATTAGTTTTTTTTACCCTACGAGAAGTTCATTTTAAATTTAACGCTGTAATTTTAATGTTTTAAACAAGTGCAAGCAGAAATTAAAGATGGTTATTTCACTGCTCATTAAAAATTAGTGTTGTGAAAGCCTTTCAAAAAATTACAAAAAAAGTAACAGATAATGCTATCAAGTCATGTGTTGCACTTAACTGGTTAAACTATTTTTTTCTTGTCCCAAAAGTATACACAATGCATTATTTACATCTGAAGTGTTTTACAGAGCTTATAACCTCACCAATAAACTATTACATCTTATAAATTTCATGGGTACATAAGAGTCTGTTTGTGTTTACAATCTTGATCCATGAGACATAAGACATGTATTAAATGGCACGAGAAATATTCTTAAAATGTTGAAATGACAAATTATAGCTTAATTTTCTGGAAGGAGGTTCAACTTTGTTTGTTTTATTGATTTTTTTTAGTAAATACTGATGTTAAATTTTTTTATGATTTTTTTTTGTATTCTTCTTCTGTAGGTCTACAACTCCAGGTTGAGGCTATGATTCTCCTTCACTGACCATCTGCAGGGTCTTAGGTTCACACAGTACCATGTTTCCTGAAGATTTGCTGCTTGAAGGTCTACCCTGAGGATCATCACCTACATTTATGCAAGGGCCAGTTTTTTCCTTGGCATATGCTCTGGGGGCCAGATTTAAGAAAACACTTATAAAAATTAAAAACAACTATAATAAAGTGTTTTGGTCCACCAGTCCTGATACAGCTGCATGGGCTTTCAATTATAGTTGAGGGTATCAAATGATGAAAAGCTGTCCTTAAAAACATTTTTTACCCTGCACATGTCCTCATGTTTAGTAATACGAAAGACCAAAGGGGCAAACAAAAACTTAAAAAAGAAAAGAATATTTAAGGTTGAAGTTGTTTTTAAGTCTGTGAAAAGTCACAATTCTGGAAAGAATTTTTTTAATTCTGAGATTAGCATTAGTATTGTCGGGGAAACCTAAGAATTCTAAGATTACATTTAGAATTATGCAGAAAAAAAAAATCAGAACTCTGAAATTTGAGCAGAAATTATGAAGAGAAAAGCAAGAATTTTAAGAATTAATCCATACTTAACACTGCATATGATGTTAATTTTTCAGTCAACTAAAAAGCTAAATCTCCTCAAAAAGGTCCTTTGCGGTGGCCTAAAGCCCCTTCTCTAAAATAATAGGGAGCTGGATGGAAAGCTCTGAGGGGCCTGATGTTGCCCCTGGGCCGCCGGTTGGTAATCACTGGTCTACCCAATGCTCAACAGAAGCAGCTGAAGACAGAGCCTAGTCTTAATCTACAGAAAGGAGGAGTTCAAGGCCTGCTGTGATGCTGGCTAATGTTGGAGAGGTATTTTCAGAGACTGTCACTCTGCTGAAGATCCTCATCACCACAACCAAGACCACTGCAGAAGCTGAGGTACATCTCATATTAAAAAGAATCAAGACTTTCCTGAGAAGCACCATGAACCAGGACAGGCTGAATGCACTGGCCATGCGTAAATGGAGAGAGAGAGACTGCTCACAGAGATGGTGGACTTCTGAGGGTCATTGTGAAGGTCAATTTTTGTAATAGTGCATTGCTCAAAGTATGTTGCATTGTTTGTATGTTTTGTCTTTAGTTTTTTTCACTGTAGTATGATTTATTTCCTCCAACACTGCACCCCCCTTAAAATTTCTGCCACCACCCGCCACTGAATCAAGTGAGTCTTCTTTCTTGTCTGAGTGTGTGCAATACCTCTGATGTCCTTTCCTTTCTTTGGTTGCTGATGCTGACCTGAGATCAGCAAGCGATACTCACAGCAGAGCCAATGAGATTTATGTTTTTTTTTATTATTATTATTTTAGTTAGGAAACCAAAGGCAGAGTAACTGTAAAAACCCACCTGTCCCTTATTTTTTGTGCAAAATTATTGTATCACCATTTAAAATTAGCTCTCTAGATGCCAGTTTCAATTGTATGCCACTTCCCGTTTGTTTTAAATATACACAATTCAATAACTTATTTATTTTTATTTTTTTAAAACTCTGATTATTATTAGTATAACTAGCTGACAAATCTGAATAATAGGTGAAAGTACTGATTTTGGTGCATTATTGTTTTCTAAATAATGTCATATTGAACAAAAAAGGTACATTGGGACCATCAATTTAAAATGAGTAAAAATCTGAAATTTGACATCTTACATTCAAATGAATATAAATTATGATTAAAATCCCGATCTTACTCTGCCTTTGCCAAGGAATAAAAAGTGTGGCTTTCCATTTGTTCACAAAAATGCACATTTTGACTGTGAAGAACGATTTAACCTTTGTCCATATTGTATATAATATTTTCATGTATTTGAATATCTCTTTATAACCCTGTCCTAATCTTGTTTAATTGTCCTTGTATTTGGATATCTCTTTGTAATCACTTTTTAATCATGTTTAATAATCATTGTTTAGCTTTTGCATTCTTCTGACACACACAAACACTCACACACATACATGGCTGGAGGCTCCTTCTTGTCAACAACCCAGCTCAATCCGAGACAGAGAGGAGCCTGTGCGGAGGTCACTCCATACACACATGTTCTTATCACTCTTATAAAAAAGAGAAGACATTGTATTTCTTCAGTTTCAACATTTCATGTTGTAACATGTACGTTGTGGCTCCTTGTTATAACAAGTAAACATCACCTTGATTGCATCCAGCTGCCTAGTCATCATCTTTATTCTCTATTATGTCAGGTGTGGTACGAACTGGTTTCTGAGCAATCTTAGGACTGTAAGAGTAAAAATCCTGACATTATGACCTAAGTAGTTCAGTGTCTGTGATTCGATCACAGTTCAACCAATCTCACCAAAGAAGGCCTCCATTCACCTCTTCAATCTGGTCCTCCCAGGAGACTGTCAGTTCCAACAGAATCACCTGCTTGGTTGACTCTGATATCAAGATCTGTCTGGGTGGAGTAGAGTGGTATCCATGTTGATTGGAAACCTGAGCTGTCTTCTCAGGTCAACTTGGAGCTGCCAGTCCCGAGCAGTGGTGAGGAGCCCTCCTGTAGAGCAGGGCTGGTGTTCAGCCTTCTCGCCTGCCCTGACAAAAGTGATTGTTTTCTTATCGGGGGCATGTAGCTTGTTGTTCTTCATCGTTGTACAGATGGTGTCTGCCAAAGACCTCAAAAGTTGGTCATGGCGCCAGCGGTAGCACTCCTCCTCCAACGCCTTTGGGCAGAAGCTGAGGATGTGTTCCATCGTTCCCCTCTTTCAGCACAGCTTGCACTCTGGTGTATCTACCAGGCCCCAGGACTTGGGAGGGCGTTGTTCACTGACTGAATGAGGAACTTGATGTGCAATGGTCCCGCCCTCCAGAGTCATCAGTCAATGTTCTGCATGCTCCCACCTGGTCATTTTTTGGCCATGCCGACCATCTTGCGTTCTTCTCCCACTTCTGCTCCGATCCCCTCCTGGCTTTCTTTGCCCTTAGCCAGGTTGTAGCATGGCTTTGGGAAACAACCAAGACCAGCTCACCCCACTGCCACGGAGCCCAGTAAGCTTTTGTGCCTCAGGCATGCCTCTGTTCTGTCGACTACCTCCTGTGTCTGCCACTTGCATTGAGGCCTCACCAGGATTCCAGCCATGACAGCATTGGCATCCCTGGAGTCCCCGTAAAACATCACCTCTTGGCTGCTGTTGACTTTGAACTCTTTGAACTGGTAGTCTGCTGAGGGGGAGGTGCAGCATGTTGGTTCAGCTGTACAGGGCTAAGCTACTCAGTGACCAGGGGAGCCCCAGCCATCTCCTGAGATGCTGGCTGATGGACTACTCCAGTGCCTCTATGTCGTCATGGACCCTTGTAGACAAGCAGGGGCCAGAGTATTCTGAGCAAAACACTGTGCCGATAAATCCAGGCTTTAAATTGCCCTGGGAGGCCAGTTTTGTTCATTAGCTGCAAGCTAGGCTTCCAGGCCGCTTTTTGTCTGCTGGAGTGCACTAGTATCAATAGTAACAATATTAATGATAGTTGTATTAGTAGTAATAACAATAATAACAACAAGGTAATAATAATAATAATAATAATAATAATAATAATAATAATAATAATAATAATAACAATAATAATAATAATAATAATGATAATAATATGACCTAGTAGTTATCACAGGGTATGGGAATAGAGATAATGAGGTATTGAGTTATTGAGGTGGTTTATGTGAGACTGGTTTGCTGTGGATCATGACTGTTGAAAATTAATGAATGTTTGCCAGACAGGGTTGTGGTGGGTGTCAGAGGAGTTTGTATTCTCTAGGCAGATGTCGTCAATTGACACCCAGATAAGTGATATGACTTGTGCAGAAGGGGATAGGTGTTGTAAGGGCTGCCACATCCAGACTGCTGGTGTGTAATGGGAGTATGGAGGATTTGTTCCAGTTTATGGAGTAGTCGGAGAGAGAAGAAAATGAGTTGATGACTTTTATTACTTCTAATAGTGATGACTGTGGGTTCTGAATGAAGAGTAAATTATTGTCTGCATAGAGCAGGGGTGGGTAAGTGGCGGCCCGGGGGCCAAGTGCGGCCCTCCACATCACTAAATGTGGCCCTCCATTCATTCCCAAAAACCAGCAGCTGTAAATATGAAGAAAACTCAGAAATAATTCTATATACTCTTATATAAGTTATTTACAACCTTACTTTGCTCTTATTGTCTCTAAATCTCTTTCATGAAGCCTTTAACATTTTATCAAGTATTACTTAATAGTACATTTAAAAAATGGCAGCAGCAAAATATTTGAGCTTTAAAAATTTAAAAACATAATTTTATTGATTTGAAAGTAGTTTCATTGGCTTTAATTCCATGTATATTAGCTAAATTTGTTTGAATTCTATGTCAAGCTCATCTGATTATGTATAATAACTTGTATTTATGTTGTAATATATGAATATTGGAATTCTAATTTTATGGCAAATTTATATTCTCATTTGTTGTTTATCCAACATTCTTTTTCTTCATCGAGAGTGTCTGAACATTTGTAACAATGTGGCCCTCAGGCTGGGAAAATGGTTTCATGTGGCCCTCTTGGTAATTATAGTTGCCCACCCCTGGCATAGAGGCTGATTTTATGGTGCATGTTGGGAGTTTGGATTCCAGTAATGAGGGGGTTCTGACGGATGGCTGCTGCTAGGGGTTCAATGAAAATGGTGAACAGAGAGGGAGAGAGTGGGCATCCTTGCCTAGTCCCCCTTTGATGAGTGATTTTTTGTGAAGTTTGTCCGTTAGTAATGACTGTGGCTGTAGGTGAGATGTAGAGTGTTTTGACCCAGTTAATAAATGATTCCCCAAAGCCAAATCTGTGAAGGGTGTGGATGAGTTTACTCTGTCAAAGGCTTTTTCTGCATCTAAAGTGGTGATGTTGGTTTGATGGTTGTGTGTGGCTGAGTGGTGCATGATGTTGAACAGTCTGCGTGTGTTATTGGATGAATGTCTTCCTTTGATGAATCTTGTTTGATCTGGATGATTATGGATGGGATTATTTTTTCTAATCTGTGGGAGAGTGCTTTAGTGATAATTTTTATGTCAACATTGAGGAGTGAGATGGAAGATGGGTAACTTGAAGGCAGGGTGGGATCTTTATTTGGTTTGAGGAGGAGTGAGATGGAAGCTGTGTTCATGTTGGGTGGAAATCTGGAGTTCTGTTGTATTTCAGATAACATGGAAAAGTGGGGCTAAGATGGACCAGAAGTGTTTGTAGAACTCAGCAGGGAAGCCATCGGGGCCAGGAGCTTTATTGTTCGGCATTTTATTGAGGGCAGAGGGGATTTCCTCATTTGTTAAGGGGGAGTCTAGTGTGTTTTTTTGTTCAGGGGAGAGGTGGGGTAAGTTGAGGCTGGTGAGAAATGATGCAATGTCTTCATCCTTTGGGTTATTGTCTGAGGAGAAAAGGTTTGTATGAAATTCTCTGAATATGTGATTTATTTCATCTGGTGAGTTTGCTGGCTTCCCTGCTGAGTTCTTGATGGTGGAGATGGTGGATTTTTCCTTATTTCTTTTGATTTGATTTGCGAGGTATTTTCCTGATTTGTTGCTATCGTGTAAGTTTTCTTGACAGAGTCTGTTGATTAAAAAGCTGGATTTCTTATTCAAGATTTGGTTTATTTCTAATTTATACTGTCTTAATTTCTTCTCATTTTCTTCTGTTGGGTTAGTTGCATTGGTGGTCTCAAGTTGTTTGATTTTTTCTTCCAACTCAGATTCTTGTCTTTCTTTCTTTTTTTATAGAGAGAGTATGATATGATGATTCCTCTTATGACAGCTTTACCTGTTTCCCGTAAAAGTGTGGCTGATGGCTTTGAGGAATCATCTATTTCCAGGAAGGATGCCCACTCTCTTTTGATGAGGTTGTTAAACTCAGGGTCTTTCAAGAGTGATGTGTTAAAGCGCCATCTGGGGATTGGTTTGTGAGGTCTTGGGTAGTTCCATTTGAATGATACTGGGGCATGGTCACTGATGATGATGGGGTGGATGTTGTGTTCAGTAATGTCCGAAATCATTGAATTACTGGTGAGGTCAATATGCGAGCATGAATGATGTACTGGTGAAGAAAATGTGAATTCTTTTGCCGATGGATGTTGAAGGCGCCAACTGTCACCAAGACCAAATTCTCTCATGAAATGGATTATTGTTTCTGTAGATTGCCAGGTGCTTTATTTCCGGATGTGTTTGATCTGTCTATTGATGGGTCTAATGCTGTGTTAAAGTCGCCGCCGATTATTATTTGAGAGTCAGAAAAGCTGAATATGGATGAAAAGAAGTTATGAAAAAAAGACGGGTCATCAGTGTCTGGGCCATATAGATTACCTATTGTGAGAGAGCTATTGTTGATTGATATGTTTATGATTATGAATCTTCCTTCTGGGTCAGCGATGGTGGAGTTATGGATGAATGATATTGATTTGCTGATTAAAATACAAACTTCTCTTTGTTTTTTATTGTAGTGAGATGAAAATGAATGGTTGGATTGTAATGATAGTAGTTTGTTATTGTCTAGTTCTGAGAGGTGTGTTTCCTGTAGCAAACAGATATCTGCCTGGAGTGAGGCATCTATAATTAACTCTTATGTTCGTATTTCATTTGTTTGTTTTTAATATAAAAATGATAAGTGTTTGCAGGATCCAAGCTAGAGCTGAAACAATTCCTTGAATAATCGCGATTAGTCGATTACAAATATCCTCGAGGCAAATTGTGTGCCTCAAAGCATCGTTTAATATATAATTATACATATAAAATGTATATCTAGACTACTATACAGTGCACAGTGTTTGACACGGACGGTCATTTCTGTGGCACAAGGCGCCTGCCACCTCCACTGCAGCGTGGCTTGTAAAATCATGAAGGAAGAGAAAAGAGAAGGACAGAAAGAAGAGAGTCCATAGAAGAAATGGCAGAGTGTCCCAAGTGTGTAGTCACTGCAAGAAGGGACGAAAAGAAAACACAGTGCAGCGTGTCTGATGTCAAACGGAGTTAGCTTAGTACGTATCTTAGCATAATAGCACGTCGTCACTGCTGCAGCATGTCAACAGTAAACATCCGGTCTGTATGTCAAGTCTGCACTCTGCAGAGCGACACAACAGGATGACACTCATGATACATCAACAGAAGCAGCTAATGTGATCAATAACTGAGATATGGGCTAGTAAATAACCTACTTTGATTATGGCTCCGTGTAAAGGCTGGTTCAGAACGTAAATCGATGCGGAGGCTACTTGTCCAGAATCATGTGTAGGCTATTTTGTTCACATACTTTTCACATCCAATAACTTTGCATTAAATTTGATTGCAGAGAGTAGAACAGGAAACACTGACAGTGAGTAGAGGAAGCAGGTGTAGGAAATGCTTTCATATGTTATAGAAATGTACATTAGCTAGTTAAATTATCTTAGTATCTAAGTATGATATTATTTGGTCCTAGAAATAAAGTAAGCAAAATAAGATCATCGATATGGTACAGTAGTAAAAACAATAATTCAGCAAAAAGAGATAAGCATGAATACAAATAAAAATAACCAAACAAAAAAAATACTGAATAAAGCAAGATATGGCCCAGAGTAAAAATTAAAGTATAAATTTTGATTTTGAGATCCCATTTACGCTCAGAATGTTCAAAATGAGAAAAATAAGTTGTTAATTTAAGTGACCTGGCTTTTCTGTTTTGTGTGTTACTAATGATAATAATAATGTGTGGTGATTCAATGTTATAAAAAATAGCAGTGAGTGCAATGTAACTGTTATTACTCGATTAAACAACAAAATATTTAATAGAGTAATCGATTACAAAAAGATCCAAGCACATTGGCTGCATGTGGTACAGGTATGTGTATTAAAATAACTGTTTTATAATTGAGACATCTGTTTTACAAACATGACTTGCAAATGAGCATGGTAATAAAAACACTTCACTCTTACTTATACTTGCATAAAAATATAAATGAATGTAAAATATACATGCTTTTATAATGAAATGATACATACTTCCCTTTAACTCCCTCTCTTGACCTAATTTAACATGAGGTCAATTATCACGCACAATTTCTTCCTCATCCACATCAGATCCATCATCATCAGTTGTCTGTCCCTCCATATCCAACAATGTGGTGGCTTCTGCACTCAGTCATGGCATTTGATATTGTGGGGGTGCTTTTACTTCTACAGCAGTGGAGATAAGACAAAGAGCGGATACAGGGAATACAACAGTATCCAGGCAACAAAATAAATGCAAAAGCAATTATAATATATGTAGTTAGTTGTTGTTTTACACCCTTACCCAAGTGGGCTTGTCTTATTTCACCTTGCTCTTGGACCTGTGTAGACAGAAGCTAACAACACAGTAGGAGAGCTGTAAAAAGAAAAGTGGTCAGTTTTGGGCAGGTCCAGGGGTGCCCCCCTTAGACCTGCTTATACTGGGGTCTCGAACTTCCCTTCCCATACAGAGTTCATGGGGAGAGGAGCCAGTAGTGCTGTTCAGTGATGCTCTTACTGACATTAAAACCATTGGGAGTGCATCTACCTGTTCTTACCATTTTCATTTGTTCACTTGCTCATCTCTCTTCCACTGTAAAACCTGCCTTTAGTCCATCTATGTCCCTGAAACACCATCCATTAGTGTACAAAGTCATGGTCAGTTGTAGAGGTGTGAAAAAATATCGGTATCGCAATATATCGCGATATTTTGACTCCAAATACAATATTGATATTTCTAATCTTAGTATCGATATTTTTGTAAAAATAATAGCTCATATTTTATCAGAGTTGGAAATAAAATACAACTCATAAATATGTATGCACAGGTTTTTTTCATGCAGTCTATTCAGTTCAGACAGTGACAAGAGAAATATGTGATTTTTTAACTTACTGTTGTGCTGTCAGTAACTCAAAGCACTTTGTTCCTCATGTGTTCAGTTACAGTTTGGGCTGCACTGCACTTTAGGATGCTTTCAATACTTTGTTAATGGGAAAACAATAACAATTTCTTTGCAACAGTAATTTAAGTGACTTGATGCACTGTGTTTTCAAGTTAAGTGTATTTATGTATCACTGCATTTGACATATTTCAGTTACAATACAATGGAAAAGTTACATATTCACCATCTCTAGTTTTTTCCTAGTTTACTGTATAATATCGCAATATATCACAATATTGTGATATCGTGATATTATCGTATCATGACCAAAGTATCATGATACGTATTGTATTGTGAAGCTCTTGCCAATACTCACCCCTAGTCAGTTGTCCTTCTAATGGTGTGTTTTGTAGGTCTGCCCTAAGTTTCAAGTCAGTTGGGGCTATTGCTTCGCATCTGTGAGGTGGAAATGGACTCATGTGGTCTGCCATGTTCGTACCTCCAGATTTAAATGTTATGTGTGGTTGAAAAAGGACTTGTTTTGTTTGCCTCAAACTGGTCATAATGAAGGCTCTAGAAGTGATGAAGGAGGCTACATGATGTGTGGTCAATACTGTTCATGGATAACACATCACTGTGTGAGCTGTTTTAGTGGTAGCCTCTGCTAATGCTTCAGCAAATCTTGTACATAGTGTTTGTCTTTTCTCTAATGTGTCCAAATGTGAGCTGTAATACATCAATACCTGTCTCTCTCCCCCTTTTTTCTGAAAAGAGCAGCATTAACAACACCCCCTTTTTCAGAAACATCCAAATAGAATGTTTTGAAGTTTTCAGGTGCAGCTAATGATACTGCTTAAGACAGAATTAGTTTAACGTCAATGAACTGTTTTTCTGCTGCATTGGTCCATGGGAGATTTTCAGTCAGGTTTCTGTGTCCTACTGCAGTCATCAGTTGTCTGAGAAGTGTTGTGTGCTCTACATAGTTTGGAATCTAATATATGCTGTAGCCAGTCAGGCCCAGAAAAGAGAGTATGTCTTACCAGTTAGTGGTTTGCTATGATGTAAAATTCATTCACAAAAAGCAAGTCTTTCTAAAACGGTTTTAGTAAATGGTAAACATGCAAATGGTGTCTCAACTGCTATGACTATGTCATCTACATATTTGATAAGGGTCACACCTTCAGGGATTTCCAGTGGAGAGAGCATGTTTTTAATGGTATGGTTAAACAGACCAGGTGATAAAACAAAACCTTGTGGTACTATGGTGTACAGATATTGCTGACCTTGAAAGGTAAAGGCAAAGATTGGTCTTATATCAGTTTGTAAAGGCAGGCAAAAGAAAGCATTAGCCAAATCATTGACAGAAAAATACTCTTGTTGTGGAGTCAGTTGGGTCAGTTTTGAGCAGTGTATGGATTAGGCACAGAGATGGTTCATCAGTGAATTAATAAGTCTGAGGTCGTGAACCATCCTATATTCACCTGTACCTGGTTTGGGACTGGAAGAATAGGTATTGTGGTGTTAATTGAAAAGGCTATAGCTGCAATAGGACAGCATTCCACATCTGTGGAGCCTTGTGACCATAATGTTTGTGGTAGGGAGGTGAAAAGTCTATCTGTGTCACAATGATCTGATTTTCTCATTTTGTAGTCCTCATGTTCTGGTGAGAAAAAGACTCCTTTAATCTGTGTGTGTATCCACTATATGGTGCCAAAGAGCTTTTTATCACGGGGCCTATGTCCTTGACCTGAAGCCCTGGATGTAGTATGGCTAGAGACCTGGGGCCTATTCTACGAAGAAAGTTCAGCCTAGAGAGATAACCTTGAAGCTACTTCTTTTCATACAATCAGAACCTCATCTATAGTCTAATTTTGCTGAGCCTGTGTAAATTAGCCTCAGTGTTCTGTTTTGATGTGCATTCATTAATAGTTGTCTGTATAACTTGGTTGTGACAAGCAATCACTTGAGTGGTTATTTAAGTCACTGACGCTTTGATTGAACTTGTTTTGAGTGATATAGTTTATTGGATATTGTGTCCAAACCACAATTGGATATTGTGGTTTTTGTTAATTTACCCATTTTGTGTTGTTGTGTCTTGTGTGTCTCCTATTTTATTTTGAAACCCCTGTGTTCTTTGTGGTGTTTTCCTGCCCTCCCTTCTGTGTGCCTCTGATGATGATTCCCTCCACCTGTGTAATTGTCTCTTCCTTTGTTTATGCTGAGACTTTGTTGCTTAAAACACAAAGATTTTTACTTTGTGTTTTCAAAGTTGATCCACATTCAGACGGATTGCTGGATATGAATGAAATTGCTGTAGTGTGCATGCCGGTTCAGTAGATGGCGATGTCGGTAGCAGAGAGGCAGCACGTAAGAAGAAGAAAAACTTTTGACAATCAACAATGGCGAGTGGACGCACAAAGACGCAGGAGTTTCTTTACTGGACAACACATTTCTTCAAACAACAAATCTGTCTGGATAGTTTTGTCTGGATAGCAAACCGAGCATGGTAAGCAGCACACAAGTTACTCAAGTAGACGGCCATAGCTGTTATTGTTCCTGGTATACTATATATAGACTATATAGTCCTGTGCATGTGGTGACGTCAGCTTTTCACCCTGAAACACCCAGAATTGGTTTACACTGAGCTGCATGGAGAGCATTTTAGAAACTCTCCACTCTGGACCCTGGTTTCAAAGGTTCCGGATTCAAAACTCCGTAGAGAGTTCCCATGTAAACGCAAGGCCAAACTGCAATGAAAACTTACCAGATTTTAGCCGATTTGGCCGCTTGTAAACAGCCCCTTAGTCTCTGTGTTCCCCATTCTCTGTGATAGGACATTCATCTTCCTTGTTTCCGTCCATGTGCGTGCTTCCAGTGCTCTTAAGTGTCCCCCAGTGGTCCCCAGTGAGTTTTTAATTCATCTGCTTTGACTTGTACATTGTTTTTGAGTTTTTTGCTCCATTGTTTTTTCTTAGTTTTTTCATTTGATTTGATTCTTTGTGAAGGATTTTCTTTTTGAATGTATGGGAAGGTGGATGGATCCAACTGATGTAATCTACACCTTAAGAACAAGTCACTGCTGACTTTCACTGACAGCCTTACCATTTCCCCTGAGACTGATGGTGTTAGTTCTACTCATTTCAAATTTAATGCTTTATTATCATAATTATTTCAACTTTTATCAAATCATTTAAGATATTTTCATGATGTGTTCTTTCTATCTTACAAAGCCTTGATTTGGCAAAGTGGAGGGGAATTGAAGGAGAAGTTGGGGAGTTTCTGTAGAGGGTCTGTTCTCCATGTCAATCAATCAATCAATCTTTATTTATATAGCGCCAATTCATAACAATTGTCATCTCAAGACACTTTACAATAGAGCATAAAGCCCTTCATTTTATGGATACACATTAGGGGTGCAACGATACACAAAACTCACAGTTCGGTTCGGTTCGATACGTTTCTGTCACGGTTCGATACATTTTTGATACAAAATATGAGAAATTTCAATGCCTTTTTTACTTGTGGTTTATCAAAATAATCAACATTTGTTTTAACTCAGAGTATATTTTCATCAAATGGAATTAAATGTAACGTTTGCAGCTAAACCAGGCACATTCTTCGGTGCATACTTAGAATCATAAAAAACAAAGTCATCACTCAGACTTTGACTTCCTTTATTGTCATTACGCAAATTACACAGCAGTGCACTTGGAATTTTGTTGCATTGGCTTCCTAGATTGTAACAACACACAGTGATATTGTTAATGAATAAGTGTGTAAAAATATGAATGTTATTAGGGTCAGAATAAATAGTATAAAAAACAAATATGAATACAAGGGCTATGCAAGAAATATTGATTAACACTGTCAGCTAAAAGTGGCCTATAACTATTGACAAAATATTTACATGGAATGAAGTGTATTGCACTGTTAGAGATTAAAAAACAGCCATTGTATACCAAGTAAAAATAAGAATAAGTAAAAATTAAATGTATCTAGTCACCCATCTTATGTGGTGCATTCTTAGCAACAGAGTAAATATTACAAAGAATGAGCTTTAAGTGTATCAAGTGTCGTTATCCACAGCAGAAAAGGGTCTCATGTCGACAGCAATAAAAGTAGCTATCGGCCCATCGATTTCCTTTGTCCTCTTTGAATCATGTGCTACTGACAGTCTAAATGACCCAGGTAAAGTCTGTAGCATGTGTGCTTCTTGTTGTTTCTGTCTGGTTCCACTTGTTTTAACTCCGGGATGATGTCGGCATTTGTTGTATTTCCCCCAACGTAGTTTAGCATCGTGTTGCACTTCCGACATTCTGTTGTGTTTTTGTCCAAGACACGCTTACCATCAGGGTCATACTGAACACGGAAGCCAAAGTAGTCGCAAACGCCAGATCTGAATGATAGTGGAGGGTTTTCAATTTCAGCTGAAGGTAAAGCACTCTCCATGATGCAGCGCAGTAGCGTATGTATCTTCTTCTGTCTCAGCCAAATACATCCATGGTCTCAGCAGCTTGGCCGAATGAAAGGGGAGGTGCGCGCGCAGCTCAGCGGATCTGTGCTCGACGATGCAGTCCGGAGTAGTCGAAAGCAAATTCACTGACCTTTCAGCGCATAGCGCCTCGTCAGAAATTGATCAAATAAATATACAAAATTGCGTATTGTTCGGTTCATGGGTGTATTGAACCGTGGCCACTGTATCGAACGGTTCAATACAGATACATGTATTGTTGCATCCCTAATACACATATATGCATAGATACATATGTCAGGGATAATGCCCAATGAGGTGTCCATTATCAGAAATTAATGGACGTTGCGGAGGCGTGAACCGCCCTCCGCTTTGCGTCGGACGGTTGCTTCCGCGAAGTCCATTCATTTCTGATAATGGACACCTCGGAGGGCATTATCCTGCTTATACCATGGTCACTTATGAAAAAAATAAATATTTAATCAATTATTAACACGTATATGTTGTATTTATACTGTTAAAATCATTCGTTTTAAACAAGAAGCAGCTGAGCTGACTATTTAATATCGCTTGTTGTGACACGTTGCTAAGGTAACCTCCTCTGGCCACAGAACCTGCAGCTCGGTCGGCCGCAGTATTAAGCCTAATCAGTGGAGGGAAGTGAGATGATTGCTTAACGTGATGTTACGTGAAAAAAGTGTGATTTCAGAGGGCAAGTGCACCTCTTATCGTTTGTGTATCCAGAGGATGTTTTTTTTTTCAAAGAATCAAAGTCAACAGATAGTTTACTAAATCGTTTTTATTGCAAGAAATATTGTCCACCATTCACTCTGATCATTAAATGTGCTATCAAGAAAGTAGGCCCAAGTATATCCTACATCGTTTTTATAAATATCCACCATTCACTCTGATCATGAAACAAATAAGGTAAGGAAGATGGAAAGACAGGCGAGGGACTAGGCTATTTAAAATTAAATGCAACATTGCCGTTGATGGTGAAATTTGAAAGAGATACTGGTATATATGGAGCGCCGTTTGTAAAGCAGCTCATGCTGAAAAAAACAGCAACATTTTGTCACATATGCAATGTGCAATAAAACTGGTGTGATTTTTCCCAGTGACCTTTTATGACATTTAGAGCAATATTTGTCATCTTAGAAATATCTTAAATAGTTAAATGTAAATATTAAATGTCACAAGTAAATAATATATAAATATAAATGCTAAATATAAATCTTAAATATAGATATATAAGTGTTAAATATTATTGTAGCTTTCAAAGTTGATATCAATTTTTTTCTGAGCTAGGAAGTCTCTTAATTTTTTAACTGCCCATTTCGTGGTTTTCTTTGTGTTCACCTTGTCTTTGTCCTCCTCTAAATTGTTCAATTCCTCCGGTGTCCCCTCCTTGTGTCGCATCTCCTTATTCTCATATTCTTTTCTCTTCTCTTCTTCTTCTGCTGCATCCCAGTCTCCAAATTATCAAATTCACCAAACAGGTTGAAGGAAACAATGAAATCGTTCATTTTGTCTACTGTCTATGAGCTAGGCGATGTTAAGAGTTTCCGTTGCCACGGTTACCAACTACTGTTTGATCCAGCGCAGTAATTTAGAACCATCAGGGTATTTGACCGGAACTTCTTTTCTAGGTGTCCATTATCACCTTTTAATGGACACCCTGCAGCCAATCAGAATTGAGTATTCACCCAGACCATGGTATAAATACATATGAAAATACACATATACATATATATACAAATGTTTACATCCAACACCCAGCATGAATCCATATAGCCAATCATGAATCCCTCCATCATGGCGTCAAGAAAAAACCTTCTGTTAAGCAGCAGGAAATCTTGAATGTGGATCCCAGTCTCATGATGAACAGCAAATCCACACAATGCTGTGTCGGGTGTGTGGGAAACGGAAGGGAGGTAAGAGGAGACAAGTGGACTAGAATAAGAACTAAAGTTCGTGACAGGTTCATGAACCATAGACGTCTGATTTATTAGAGGTTAGCCTCTTGAGATGCTACATCTCGTTTAGTAACTGTATCTTCCACTGTGCTTTGTAGTGTCAGCAATAAAAAAGTCAGTTTAGAAATGAGGAAGAGATTATAACTGACCCTTACAATTCAAGCATGACAGAATGAAAAATAGGTAACGTTAGTCCGCACACATCCTCTTTCTCTCTACTGATAAAAATATAAAAACTTGAAGCACAATCTTTATTGTTTGTTTCTTATTTATTTTCTTTACTTTTGCTCATGGTTTGTAATTTTTATATGGTTTTGCTGAATCTCCTAAAGGTATACACGTTTTTCACTTTATATAAAAGGTTAGTTACAGCCTGGAACACCTGGACAGGTGAAGATAACATGCTGGTCAAACAAAGGAAAAAAGTCCCCTGCTGTAAAAGGGAGGAGACAGAAAAGATAAAGACTGCTTTGTTTAAAATGACGTCAATTTTTCCTATGAACTGACCATGAACTATTCAACAGCTGTCAACCAGGCCTCCCCGTGGTAGAACATTATGTCTGTTGCACTTCGAACCCACCCAATATATATCCATTTTTGTTGAACATGAATATACTTAATAATAACCGACTAATTACAGTTCTTGACAATTGTTTATGCTACAATTTCACATCCTTTAACAACGACAGTTTTATTTGTTTTTTAAAAAGCATTCAAATGCTTTTTAAAATATTTTAAGTAAACCATAGCATTTTGGTCTTATCTTACATGTTTCATGAGTTATTTTTACAACTTCTGTTGAAATTATACTACATAATCTACATAATTTTAAATGATCCAAAGAAATAAAAAAAATACAGTCTTGTAACAGACTATCTAAAATCATGCACTGTTTGCCAGTATAAAGGGGCAACTGTTCACAGATTACAGACAGTCACCGTGAAGTTTGAGACCAGCTCATAAAAAACATTACTGTGAACAATAAGTTGTAGGTAGGGTTGTTACATTATGGCAAAAACAGAATTGCAATTCTTGACAGATACTGAGATCACGGTAAAAAAAAAAAAACACGATTACTCACTGATTTTACAACATTCACCACATGCTATCATTTGTTTAACTCCACCAATTTGAACATTAAAATGATCCATCCATTAAAATACAAGATATATATTGATATATATTGATATCTATCGATCTATCTATCTATCTATATATATATATATATATATATATATATATATATATATATATATATATATATATATATATATATATATATATATATATATATATATATATATATATTTATATATATATATATATATATATATATATCTATATCTATATATATATTGGTGCTGTCAGGCGATTAAATAATTAATCTAATTAATTACCAGATTTATAATTAATTAATCTAATTAATTGCATTTTAATCTCATATCTGCTTAAAGTACCCAAATAAAGAATTTGAATTCTAGGATATTATAAAATTGTAGTACATGAGTAATCAAATGAATACACTAAGAAGTGAAGATTTGTAAATCCACATTTTTATTGGTGACTAAATAAAACCAAAGTCAGGGCAACTTGTCCAGAAAATTCTAAGCTCAATCAGGCAACTCAAATTACACTTTAAGTGTGTTTCATAAATCAAATTCAAAATAAGAAAAAGGTCGAGGACATCCAGCAAAACAATTAGGCCTGATGCATTATTAAAGAATGTAGTACAAATATAGATAAATAAATTCAAAAATAAAATAAGACTAAGGGCTCTAATTTCGTGGCGCAGCGCAGGGGGCGCAAGCCTGGCGCACCCCGCGCAGTGTTAATTTCGTGCGGCGCACCGCCGTGCACTGCCAATTTGACAATTTGGTAGACCGTCTGCGCAGAGATGGGTGTGACGGCGCACCAGGGGGAGTCGAAGGCGCACCTGGGGGAGGTGTCGACAGATTTGAGTGGCGCAGTGACAATTTCGTGCCAAGAAACAGTGCAGAAAGTGCGCTGAAAGCACGCCAGCTCCAACCTGGTCTATCTTCGGCGCAGGGCGGAGCGCACCCTCCGCAGCTGTAATTTGGTGACAAGCGCACATGTGCGCATGCCTCAGAGGCAGGTTTCTAGAGTGACAGGCACATTTTAATGCAATAAACAATCACAGCAATCACTATTTAATGTCCCCGTCTGAACCAGCATATACGTTTGTATCTATATTAATTGTCCCGTCACATCTGATGTCGGATTAAAGCCGTTTGTCATCATGTAAACTTAACCTGACGGCAGCTGGAAGTTTGATGCACATCTTACAAGTCAACAATAAACAGCCTTAACATCTGAAACTGAGTATATGTCTGGCTTCTCTCATTTCATTAAATTCAAAGAAAAGAGGGAGAAAAAAGTCGAAGAAAAAGGAGAGAAAATAAATGTCTGTCACTCAGGATTTACCCGTGATTTCCCATATTCCTCTATTTTAGTCTTTATTTTTAACGTGATCTAAAAAGATGGAGTACATCATTGCAAGGAGGATGAGGCGGAGACAACGGGAGAGTATACAGTATATCACTAAAGGCTCTGCTATTTGGCGATGACAAACCAAGAATGCAGGTGGATCACAAGTATTATGAATGGATAAGCCAGCGGGTGTGAAACTGTCTCTTATTTTTTTTACTCCTATTAATGACAAAGGAACAGATTACATCTGTCCCGGGAGCTGGCCCTGCGGTGGCGCTATTCTCCTGCTGGATGACAGCAGCTCTGACCGTCTCCAGCAGCGGGGATCATTCAGACCAATCAGACGCTGCGCCTCGGCCGCAGCGCATTTAAAGGCGAGGAGAGGCGCTCATTTGATTGGTGAAGACAGCGATCGGCTGTGAAAATCCCACTCACGTCTATTCTCCTCCTACTCTGACATTTGCGCGTAGAGGTAGAGACGTGGGCGTGGACGCGAACCTCTGCGCCCCCTCTGCGCCATGAGTGCGCCTCTCTTGGCACTGCAGGAAACTTGCAAAGTGCGCAGGTCACACCCAGTCCGCGCGGCGAAGGCCAGCGCAGGCAGGTGCGCCTGCGCTTGCGCCTGGTCTACGAAATTAGAGCCCTAAGTCTTAAATATGCCATTCCTGTTGTCACCTGGGCTTTGTTTGGTTTGACAAGAGATGCATGTGTGAAGTGACGTGCCACTGCCATGTACGGGTCCTCCAGCTGGCCAATATCAAAATGTTTGTGTGCTATGATTAATCGCGATTAATTTTTTAATGCATTAATTTGTGTGTAATTAATTAATCTAATTAATGCACTAAAGTGACAGCCCTAATATATATATAAAAATCCCTACTGATAGATTTAATGACACTACCCTCTTTTGTTGTTTTAAACTTGAACAGCATCTTTTGTTATAATGAAAGGTGCTTTAAAAATAAAATTATATTTTATAATAAAATGATGTTGGAAAAGACCAAAGAGAAGCTCAACATGTGGCACAGTAATCTTATTGATATATGAACTTTATTTAACCAGAAAAACCTCATTAAGATTAAAATTTCATTTGCACGAGTTTCCTGGCAAGACAGGCAGCAGAATTTAGAAAGTAACAGACATGAGACGAGTATAGACATACACTGTATTACCAAAAGTATTTGCTCACCCATCCAAATGATCAGAATCAGTGTCTTAATTACTTGGCCTGGCCACAGATGTATAAAATCAAACAGCTAGGTGTGCAGACTGTTTCTATAAACATTTGTGAAAGAATGGGCCGCTCTCAGGAGTTTAGTGAATTCCAGTGTGGAACTGTCATAGGATGCCACCTGTGCAACAAATCCAGTCATGAAATTTCCTCGCTCCTAAATATTCCACAGTCAACCGTCAGCTTTATTATAAAAAAAATGGAAGAGTTTAGAAACAACAGCAACTCAGTCACGAAGTGGTAGGCCGTGTAAACTGGCAGAGAGGGGTCAGCGGATGCTGAGGCGGATAGTGCAAAGAGGTCACCGACTTCCTGCACAGTCAATTGCCACAGAGCTCCAAACTTCATGCGGCCTTCAGATTAGCTCAAGTACAGTACACAGAGAGCTTCATGGATGGGTTTCCATGGCCGAGCAGCTGCATCCAAGCCATGCATCACCAAGTGCAATGCAAAGCGCCAGATGCAGTGATGTAAAGCACACAGCCACTGGACTATTGAGCAGTGGAGACGCGTTCTCTGGAGTGATGAATCACGCTTTTCCATTTGGCAATCTGATGGACGAGTCTGGGTTTGCAGGTTGCCAGGAGAATGGTACATTTCGGACTGCATTGTGCCAAGTATGAAATTTGGTAGAGGAGGAATTATGGTGTGGGGGTGTTATTCAGGAGTTGGGCTTGGTCCCTTAGTTCCAGTGAAAGGAACTTTGAATGCCTCAGGATACCAAAACATTTTGGACAATTACATGGTCCCAACCTTGTGGGAACAGTTTGGAGCTGGCCCCTTCCTCTTCCAACATGACTGTGCACCAGTACACAAAGCAAGGCCCATAATGACATGTATGACAGAGTCTGGTGTGGATGAACCTGACTGGCCTGCACAGAGTCCTGACCTGAACCCGATAGAACACCTTTGGGATGAATTAGAGCTGAGAGCCAGGCCTTTTCAACCAATATCAGTGTGTGACCTCAACAATGCACTTTTGGAAAATTGGTCAAAAATTCCTATAAACACACTCCTAAACCTTGTGGACAGCCTTCCCAGAAGAGTTGAAGCCGTAATAGCTGCAAAAGGTGGACCGACATCATATTGAACCCTTAGGGTTAGGAATGGGATGGCACTTAAGTTCATATGTGAGTCACAGAAGGTGAGCAAATACTTTTGGTAGTATAGTACAGATACAGACATATCAACCAATCAATTCAGAGTCAGAGCAGAAAATCTTGATCATTTAATTCTATTTTTATGGGAGGCAGTAATTGTGATTGAAATTTAAAATCCATGAATTTCCCAGCATTAGTTGTAGGCCTACTTCCTCTTTTATTTATCTCCATAAACTGTTCCAAAAAGATAAATTCAATTTACCTCCCAAATAACAGAATTTGCCTGAACAGAACTTTTTGGTTTGGCTCATCCCCTGAAATCCAGTAGCTCCCATCTCCCCACCTCACACTTTGAAAACCACTGAATCAGAGCTTGATTTGCTTTATCTTCATTTTCTTCATTAACAAAGTATACACAGCTAATGATTACACTCACATGCATTACAAATTGATTCAGTAAATCAAAGGAGAAATTAAAAAAATGCACAAACAATCATTTTTTTTATTTAGGCATTTAAAGTAATCCTATTTTTTAATACTGAGTAAATTGTCCTTTTAATGCACAATTTTGAAATGCATAAAAACTGTGAGCATTTAAGTAACATAAAACCACATAATATGATAGATTATCACAAAAAAGTATGAAGGTTCTGGTTCTTTGCTTTTTAAGCTTTGACATCTCCTGGTGGCTGCGTCCAATGCAGGCAATGACATGGGTGTGGAGGTCAATTATGCCCTCTTCATCAGCCTGATATCACTGTTGACATTAAATGCAAAAACGTTGTGTTAGACACTGTTTATAACCTTGCAATGAAGTCCATGATATGAACTTTTTTTTAAAGTTGAAAGCCAAACAGTTTTATTTTCATTTCTATTCCAACCACAAGTCTGACTGATATTAGTTTTATTTTGTGGCTATGAAAACTTGTTTGTGGGTATAAAACAAAATACTTATGCTATTACATTTTAACTTAAACCAATCTGATCATCTTGATAAAACCTGTTTACAAAGAAGTTTTTCAAGTACTCCTGTTGGTTTCAACATTTGCCATGGCAGTTAAAGACACAAGCGCTTATGGGTCCCCAGCCAGCCCGGTCACATTTGAAATAATAACTGAGGGTCTCGTCCACAATGTCAGCGATGTGAGAATTGTCTGAGTGTTTTAAAAGCATCATTACAGAGTTGAGTTTTTGGTTTCTCAAGTAGAATACAGGGAAATTATGCAGTAAAAAGGAATTACCCTAAATTAAAGAAAAACTTTTTGTTTTGAATTTTAACATTTTAACAAAATCTGAGTTAGCCATAAAAATATGAGTAAAGAAAGTGTTGTTAAATGTTTCTGACCAAAAATTGCTGAGACTTAAGTTTTGTGATGTGGTCTGCTTTTGCAAAAAAAAAAAAAAGGTATTGTGGTTCTGATACAAAATTATGGGAACTTATTGCATCTTTTTTTAACATTATAGTGTGTATTGTTCATTTAAATTGCAAACCTCTGTACGAGAGCTTCACCTGTTATGTTTAAGATCAGTTATGGAATCAATATATTTTAAGTTTACCAGTTCAGCAGGACGTTTCAACCTCCTTTTCACAAACTGATTGTTGGTATGAAGAACAGGAGTCCAAGACTTTATTCCCCACATGGAGCCACCTGAAAAGCTGTTAAAAGCTGCACATCTATTGGTGACCTCTGTTCTCCTAATGTCGGACCATGGTGGATGCCCATCTTGCCAGTATCTACAGGGAAAGAATATATATTTAAAAGGATGAAAGGTATGTGTACATATACAGAATTGACGGAAGGATATTAAGACTTAAAAGCAACAATTTTAGTTTACCAAACAATAAGATGTTCAATTAATAAATGTCCTAAATTAAGATTATAGTTTGAAGGCTGTTTTTAATTACATTTTATTTCAACATTTATTCACATATCTATCTATCTATCTATCTATCTATCTATCTATCTATCTATCTATCTATCTATCTATCTATCTATCTATCTATATAAAAGAGCAATAAATCAATTGAGGCCAACAAAATAATTTCAGTTTCTGATTTTATGTAAATGTACAGTGGCTGTAGCTGCTATGTAAAGAGCCTGTATCAGCAAATCCAGTTTTCTTACATTCACACTCTGGTTGGATAAAATGGTGATCAAAATGCTTTTACACCACAGGTCACATTTATAGTTGCACTTGCTTTCAAATGGTTGAATTTTCAGTGTAATATGTCCTCCGGTATAAGATAGCACATCCATGCACAGTCTCCTAATTTGTCACTGAATAAAGGGAGCAAACTGAGTGTAGTTCAGCGGTTTGCTGAAGGATGGCAGACAAGTAGCTCTCTAAAATGAGAGCTACTTGTCCGTCACCACTGATCCACAGTCTGTGGATCCTGTGGTGCCATTACTCTGCTTATACTAAAATAAGTGTCTAAAAGGTTGGATTTCTTTAAAATTCACAAAGTTCTAAGTGAGGATTCATCAGTCCACTTCCAGGTACTTGAACTGGATGACTGACTTAAGCCAATCCAAAACTTCCAGCGAAGTCCAAACTTGTTCAGGAACATCTTGAGAGAGGAAATAACGTTGTCATGTTACATTTTTAAAAAAATCTAAAAGGAGGCTTCCGGTAAGATGGCGGAGAGAACAGACGCATAGATTTGACCTCTCCAGAGTCGAGAACAATAAACCCCTTCAAAAGAAATAACTCGAAAGAAATTAGTGAGCAATGAGTGGGGGGAGGAGACGAAGCAGATGCTATAACAACCTAAAGCAAAACAAAGTTGAAGAAAAAGACCCTCTGGAAGAAATCTGCGAACAGGAGGCTAACGAGTAAGAAGCTAACGATGTAGGCTAATGAACACGAAGGAAGTGCAACGGGGAAATTGGATGGTCAGGAGCACACAGAAACTCTGTAATTAGGGTTTGCCTCCATCAGCAAAGACATTAAGGAGCTTAAACAAGACATATGACAAGAGTAAGCCACGTTTAAAGAGAAACTGAAGAGAGAAATCAAGGAAGAGATGGCTAATCTTTGACAAGAGGTAGACCGCAAGCTAGCCGAAAATAGCAAGGAAATACAGGGGCAACAGGTGAACCTCACCGAGGCCCAGACACGTATTTCGGAGCTGGGGGAGTGGAAGGTCGAAACGAATGTACTGACAGAGATGTGGGATCATACTCACCAGATGCAGTGGAAAATAACGGACCTTGACGGGAGAGCAAGGAGAAATAATGTAAGAGTTCTTGGATTACCGGAGGATATGGAAGGGAGCTTCGCAGCTAGATATATGGAGCAACTCCTGATTACCGAACTCGGGCTACCGGACGGCACTGATCTCCAGATTTAGGGAGCACACAGAGCCCTCGCACAAAAACCAATGCCAGAAACCAATTAACTTTCTACAGTTTGAAACTAAAGAGAAGATTTTAAGGAAAGCATGGAAGAAAAAAGGAACTCATTGGAGGAAAACAGACATTCTTTGACCATGACTATCCAAAAGAAATAGTACAGAAAAGAAAGTCATACATCAGCATTAAAAGACTGTTGAAAGAGAAAGGAATACGTTTCCAGACCCCACTCGATAAAATACGGATACACTGGAACAACGGAGTTAAGACCTACGAGAGTGCTGGGGAGGCTGCATGTGACATGCGAGAGAGAGGCTACGGAGTGGAGGAGCTGAGCAGGGACAGCGAGGCTGCGGCGAGGAAGGCAAGGAGACGGGAGCCGTACGAGTGGCAGCAAGTGAGGGAAAACCAAAAGAGGATGGAAACAACGCTCTGCATCTGGGAAAAGCTTCAAAGCTGTCAGCTAAAAACATAAACAGATCTACCCAAGTCGACACTGAAGACCACCAAAAGACGGGTATAATCGAGAATTAAACGTTGCCACTCTGCTGTGAAAAACCAACAGTCAGCTTTAAGTTTTGTTTTTGATCTGCCAACCGACCACGAGAGGCTAAGGCAATTACGTTGGACATGTCTAGGTACTGGAGAGCACCACAAATGGGTTGTAGGGCTAGACCTAGAGGGGGGCCCTCTTTGGAGAAGGGGAATAACCCTCCACCCACCAGCGGGGAATTGAGGGGAACTCAAAGACTTTCTCCTAGTCAGGAGTCACCTGTTCATTTGGTTCTTGTTAAGTTGATACATGTTCTTTTGTTTTATGTGCAGCGCTGTTTGGGAATAAAACCTTCAGAAGAAGTGCATAATAAGTATGAGTAATAGTATTAAGGTATTGTCGCTTAATGTAAATCGTCTTAACACACCTATAAAAAGAGACAGGGTAATGACAAAACTAAAGAAAGATAAGGCACAAATCATATTCCTTCAGGAGACACATCTGTCACGTATGGAACATGAGAAACTTAAAAGATTCGGCTATAAGAATGCATGCTACAGCACTTATAAAGACGCACGTAGGAGGAGAGTGATAATATTAATATCAAACACAATTCAATTCCAATACGGTAAAGAACTAAAATACAAAGAAGCTGAAGAATTAAGTTACTATTTCATACTATAGCTTTAGAAACAGAAGGCTGAACTGAGCGTGGTAGCCGGCGGTCTCACTAAACGGTCTGACGACGCTGGTTATCAACCTATTAAGTGGATCCAGCTTGCAGCATCTGACCAATAGCGAACATGGACCAGTCTGGGGCATCAGAGCAGGGCGGAGAGAGAAGGACCGCATACTTCACACATGAGGAGCAGGAGGCGATCATTACAAAGTATGAAGAATTAATACATATAATAAATGTCAAAAGCAGCACCGTCACGGCTGCAAAAGCACAGAAGGAGTGCTGGCAGAAAATTGAAGACAGTCTCAATGCATCAGTATAGCGTGCAAAAAATCTTTTGTGCCATTATCATCCTGAAATAGCACTGTTCAACATGCAGTTTTACTGTAACATGCACCAGACATGTCTAATTCATTTCCAAGATGAATTAATTCATTTGTTCATTCCTATTGTGTTTACATTTTTTTGTGATATGTAGCCCACGTGATCCCTACATGAATTCCTGTCACCATTTGAAGACAGGCAATAAAACAGTGGCGGCTGGTGAAAAATATTCTTGGTGGGGCAGTACTCTGCTACACTCAGTTTTTAACAACCATCCCACTACAATTCGACACAAACTACAGGATACCAGTGCTTCGTAAAAGTGTTATTATTGATTCCAAATAAAAATAACAGATTAAAGAATGGTGCACACACATATCAGACACACACACACATAATTACATACAAATGGTCAACCATATACTGCTGAAAAGCTTACATAACCTACATACAAAGAAATTAGTAAGGTGAACATGTGTGCATGTGTAATTTAACAATAACTTTATACAGAAATTAGTAAGGGGAACATGTGTGCATGTGTAATTTAACAATAACTTTAAACAGAAATTAGTAAGGTGAACATGTGTGCATGGGTAAATTAACAATAACTTTATACAGAAATTAGTAAGGTGAACATGTGTGCATGTGTAAATTAACAATAACTTTATACAGAAATTAGTAAGGGGAACATGTGTGCATGTGTAATTCAACAATAACTTTAAACAGAAATTAGTAAGGTGAACATGTGTGCATGGGTAAATTAACAATAACTTTATACAGAAATTAGTAAGGGGAACATGTGTGCATGTGTAATTCAACAATAACTTTAAACAGAAATTAGTAAGGTGAACATGTGTGCATGGGTAAATTAACAATAACTTTATACAGAAATTAGTAAGGTGAACATGTGTGCATGTGTAAATTGACAATAACTTTATACAGAAATTAGTAAGGTGAACATGTGTGCATAGGTAAATTAACAATAACTTTATACAGAAATTAGTAAGGTGAACATGTGTGCATGTGTAAATTAACAATAACTTTATACAGAAATTAGTAAGGTGAACATGTGTGCATGTGTAAATTAACAATAACTTTATACAGAAATTAGTAAGGTGAACATGTGTGCATGTGTAAATTAACAATAACTTTATACAGAAATTAGTAAGGTGAACATGTGTGCATGGGTAAATTAACAATAACTTTATACAGAAATTAGTAAGGTGAACATGTGTGCATGGGTAAATTAGCAACTTTATACAGAAATTAGTAAGGGGAACATGTGTGCATGTGTAAATTAACAATAACTTTAAACAGAAATTAGTAAGGGGAACATGTGTGCATGTGTATATTAACAATAACTTTATACAGAAATTAGTAAGGTGAACATGTGTCTAATTGTCCACATTTCTTTTCCTCCACATAAAAAACCTGCTTCTCTTTACCTGTTTTCAAGCCCTCCAGACTCCGTTATACGCTAAGCATGAAGGAATTGTTTGTTGATGCGCCGAAGTGACGGTAAAATGTGGGTTTCGGGGCTCTCACAAATTAACACTGTCGAAAGTTTGACATTTTAATCAGGCATCTAAGATAGTTACCTTTATATTACCTTCCGTATATTTACGCAGTCAAATAAGTCTGTAATTCTTCAAAATCTTTCGTTGTCATGCTAAATGTTGTGAAGTCACTTTCACCACTAAGTAAGTAAATAAATAGGTGTAAAGAGATAAGTTTTGAGTATAATGTAATAACGGGAGGCGTTTGGATAGTAAACAAAAGGGTCCTTCAAAGGCCCGCCCCCTTCACATCTGCCTGGACGGTCACCTGTTAATTCATCACACCGGCACGCCAACACGAGCCGAATAAACGCAAATTAACCCGAAGGGCGATTCAAGAAGCGCCCTTCGGAGATTATTTTCAACGACGCTGATTGGCCAAATTCACATTGATATGTGCTTATCTTGTCCTAGCAACAGTCCCTTATTGGCTAGTCGTCACTGTCTCAGGGGCGCTTTTTCTAGTGCCTCTGAGACACGGAGACAGAGACGAGAAGGCTTACTTTTGTTTTACATGAATGAAATTAATTGCTTTATATATTAATATGTATATATTTATGTTTATATTTGTATTTATATCACACATTTGAATAAGTAAGTTTTGGTAATATTCATTTTTTCAAAATAAAGTAAATACATTTAATAGCACACTCTCCACTGGGGGGGCGGCGCCCTCGCGCCCTCTACTGGCCAGCCGCCACTGCAATAAAATATTGCCATGGAAAAGAAGTGTTGGCATTGAAGACCTTATCACGGCAATGAGAGTTCTTCATTCCCTTTAACTACCTGTAGCAAGTGTCATGTACTGTGTTGTGACTCTAAATCTGAGTCTCATTTCAGCACTAATCAAAGTGGCACAAAACGCACCTGGGAACAGGTGCACAACAAATACAAGAACATCATTCAAAGTAGTAATTAAAGAAGATTTAATTTATTTTTGTAAACAGAAAGAAAGCAGATTTTACTCCTGCAGAGGAGCTGGCCCTCTGCAGCCATCAGGGTCGACCCATAATGGATGGTGTAGAGGGGAGAGTCTCCTCCAATCAATGTGGAAGTGGCAGCAGTCACCTCCGGGCCGAACTGTTTCGGGGTAAGATAATCTCTCTCAGTCGTCCTCAGATGAGCTTCCATCGGAGTCTCCAATCCTCCCGTTTCTCCATACACCCAGCCAGCTCAGAGGAGCTTTCAGCTCCAGCATCCCTCTTCAGGACATCTACTTACGTTAGCGCGGGACGATGCCCTTGCCTTGGTTCCCACAGGACCAGCCTGCTGGCCGGGAGCTCTCGATGTCTGTGGCAGTGGCCAGCCAGCCTCATCCTCCCAGCAGCTACCTTCTTGCTGAGCCTCGGCAGTTGCCCGCACAGGTCCTTGTTGGAAATGTGGATGTTTTGGTCCACATTCAGAACAGCTCCAAGCATTCTGGTGTGGCACCCATACAGGGACTTCTACAGGGTGGATGTCAAGGTCCAGCTTTCACAGCCATACAGGAGGACAGACTCTACAGTGGCTAGGAATAGGCCTAGCTTTATGTGTTGAGGGAGATTTGAGCCCCACACCCTGGACGTACCTTTCAGGGCCCTCCATGCTAGTGCCTTCCTGATCTTAAGGTCCTGTTCTGTGGAGTTTACCCAGGAACCCAAGTACCTGAAATCACTGACCTCTCGCAGAGCGTTGCTGTCTGATGTTTTAATAGGCAGATGATCCATGCGGATGTTATAGGTCATTACCTCAGTCTTTTTTATGTTAAATCTGAGGCCAACCTTAGCACATTCCACCTCCACTTTGTTCAGGAGTTCCTGTGTCTGCTCCACACCGTCAGATATCAGGCAGATGTCATCTGCGTAGTCTAGGTCTGCCAGGGCTACAGCAGGGCTTCTGCTGGACCTCCTTGGTGTAATTGTGAAGCCAAGCTCCTGCTCCCGTCCGTTGATGGCTGTCCTGAGCGCATAGTCCAGAGTTATAATAAAGAGGAAGGGGGCAAGAGTGTCTCCCTGCTGTATCCCTGCAAGGATCTTGGACTCCTCGCTGATGCCATCTGGGGTTACCACCTTGGCTCTTGTGCCCTTGGACATGGCCTTTATGGCCCGCAGTAGATTCGGGGGGACCCCGTAGGCCTTGAGGATTTTCAGCATAATGCCTCTGTCTATTGAATCAAATGCCTTTTTGAAGTCAATGAAACATGGCACTGCTGTCAAGTTGTTCTTCTTCACCTCCTCGATGATTCTCCTTAAAGGAGACATATCATGCTTGTTTCTCCTTTTCACTATGCCAGACTAGGATGCCTGTGAAGCATTTCTGCCCTCAGTGCAAGTCATTTAGTTCCTTCATTGCCCCACAATAGCGTTCTCAAAATCCTCATTTTAGGCCATTATCAAGCTCTTGTTGAAACACTCGGTTTCCAGGCTGACCTACAGTTACCCCGCAACATCACAGCCCTTTGTGCTCTGATTTGGTCAGTTCTATCAGAGCTGCTGAGAGGGCAGAGCCAGCCTGTCCTTCTTCTTCTACTGTATTTTCCGGCAGACTCAAAGCAGCGACCGCATATTAAGTCCCCCTACAGGCCAGAGCTGGTAATGAGGGAGTGTGAGATAGGGAGCTATATACTGCTGCTGGGTGGATGTGTTATTCGGTGACGGTTTTGTAGCTAACAGACATCACAGAGGAGGAAGTGTTTTATCAGATTACTCCAATAAAAAGAAATGTACCTCGTGTCGTCATGACGATTTAAATCTCGCGGACATCTTGCAGTGACCTATTTTCAGAGGCATCAAATCTCATTCTAGGATATCAGAAAAAATACAATATTTCATTTTTTTTTTTAATTAAGGGGTTGTAAGGTCTTGTTTTCAAATTTATTATATTATATGTAAGTATTAAATCATGCATCAGCGTGATATGTCTCCTTTAAGGCCAGAATCTGGTCTGCAGTGGTCCTTCCATTTCTGAAGCCATTTTGGTTGTCCCTCAGGTATGGGTCAATGGCGTCCCTGATCCGGTTTAGTATCATGCGGTTGTACATCTTCTCTATGACACAGGTCAAGCTAATGCCATGATAGTTGTCTGGTTTAGAGAGATCTCCAGATTTGGGAACTCGGACGATGTGAGAAAGGAACCATATGTCAGGCTTGATGTTGTCTATCAGAGCCTGGTTGCAGATCTCCAGCATGATATGATCAAGATCGCAGTTCTTAGGTACTTCTGGGGGGATACCGTCCGACCCGGGACTTTTTCCTTGCTTCAGGGTGGACTTCACTGTGGCAAACCCTGTAGCTGCATCAAATTTGGCTGAAGCTGGGTGGGACAGCCGATCAGCATTTGGATTTATTTTATGTGTTTTTTGATGAGTTTGATGAGTGTCTTTCCTGGTCACTGAACAATAGTAGTCATTTGTGTAAATGTACGTTATGGCTTGCAGTGCCAGTGTCCTGTCTACTTACCCATGGAGCCAGGTTCAAACAAAAAGTAACTTTTAGTTTGTAATTCAATGGAAATACACTGATAGTGTCACCTAAATGATGCTTATTGTTCACCTTTAACCTACTCACTTAAGATAAACATCCAACTTTGCAACAAACACTTTGCAACAGAGTCATTTTCATTCGTGGCAGGTTGTGTAGTCAATTTTTTATAGATAGAAGGATAAACAGCAACAAGATGATAAGACTAAAAAATATCTGGAGCTCAGATTTGAATTTTTTAAAAGAGTTTTTCTTGTGGAAAACCTGATGTGACCCAGCCTCACCCCGACTCTGCCCCCAGGCCCCCAGGTAAATTGAGTTTGAGACCCCTGCCCTAGACCAATATCCTAAGAGGCCACTCGTGTTGCATTGGGTACCCTGTCTGACACCTCCTCTTCCTCTCCCTAGTTTGCCGCCATATTCTCCTCTGTTTGGATGGGGTCTATGTGGTGGCCTTGCGTTTGAGTAATTGCCCTGAAACTGTTGTGGTCATACTGGTTATGCTATAGCTTGTGGGATGTTTAATGTACCACCATGTGATCTCAGTAAGGAGTGGTGGACTGTACAGAAAGATCATTCTGAGAGACTATGGTTGCTTGTTTGGTTGGAGCTTCTTTGCAGCATTTACATTTTTTCTGCACTTTGAAGCTAAGTTTTTAGAAATCTGAGCTCAGATATTTTTTGGTCCTATCATCTTGTTGCTGTTTATCCTTCTATCTATGAAAAAATGGACTACACAGCCTGCCACTACTAAAATTAATCTGTAGCAATGTGTTGTTGCAAAGTCCAATGTTCATACAGTCCTGATCAAAATCTAAAGACCAGTTGAAAAATTGCTAGAATATGCATTTTGCACATTTGGACCTTGTCCTGTTGAAAAACCTAGCTGTAACCAACCAGACCTGGGTCCTCAGTCATGAGGGATGCCCGCTGCAACATCTGCACGTATCCAGCCACCTTTTGACGACCCTGCACCACCTGAAGCTCCAGCGTTCCACTGAATGAAAAAGCACCCCAGATCATGATGGACCCCCCTCCACTGTGCCGGGATGAAAACATCTCAGGTGGGATCTCCTTATAATGCCAGTAACGTTGAAGCCACCTGCACAGTCAAGGTTACATTTTTTCTCATCAGAGAATCAAAGTTTTTTTCCACCTTTCGATGTCACATGTTTGATGCCCCCTGGCAAAGTGTAAACGGGCAGTTTTGTAGCATTGAAGGAAGCGAGGTCTTTGAATTCGTTATTGTTTTTGAAACCCTTTGCACGCAGATGCTGTCTGATGGTTACTGCGCTGCAGTCAGTAAGGGCCTTAAAGGAACACTACACCCAAACAACGATTTGACCTCATTTTCTACTCACCTTCATGCTGAGCAACACTGTGGAGTAGTTTTGGAACATCTAGGATGCAGCCGGAGATCTGGGGGGATCCTCGCTGTCCCCTGACATTGATATCATGACTTAGATAGGAACCCGAACAAACAGTGTCCTTAAAAGTCCACAAAAAGTCGGCAATATTCCTCCATACTGCTCGTGCACTGTAATCCAAGTGTCCTGAGCGGGTAACGTCCACCATTTACTCGAAACGACATCATTTAGCACATGTTTATAGCCTAAACAGTACTACTTGGCATTTCTATGATACACTTCCGGGTGCCTACGGGAGCCGCGGCTGACCAAACCAAACGAATGCGCACTCTGCAATAACTAGGAGCGTAGAACAAGAAATCCCACATTCTGCTGTGAGCGACGGAGCTGTGGACAGACACAAGAGGGGTCAGCAGAATGTGGGATTTCTTGTGTTCTTGTTTCTTGTATGTATCGATGGAAATCGATAACCAATTCCAGTTGAGAATCGTTAACAACTCCATAAAAGAATCGATATCATTAATCTTTTTGCTTATCAATTCCCTTATCAATTCCTTCCACTGATAGGGTTATGAAGCATCAGAATTGTAGCTTAATTTTCATTGCACGTACTACACAACCTGAAATGAGTGGAAACACCAGCAACTTGCAGAAGCAGATATCTATGCCGTGATTTGTTTGACATTGTTGCCACTGAAAATCAGACCAACATTTGCCCACTCACAAAATCTGCAGGAATCGATAAGGGAATCGTTAAGGAATTGGATCGATTAGCAGGATCATTAACAGCATTGGTATTGATAAAATCTTATCAATTTCCATCCCTTATCAGGACTGTATTTTGTGAGGAGGTGAAAGGTGCAAGATTTGCATAATTCAGGTGACACTATCAGTATATTTCCACTGAATGACAACTGAAAATCATTTTTTGTTGAACATGGAATCATGGGTAAATATACAGAACATTTGAGCTGCAAACCAAAATATACATTTACACAAATGACTACCACTGTTTAGCAACTAGGAAAGACACTGGGATGTTGGCCAGGCAGTTGTGTGTGGCAGGGTCAGGTTGGTTCAGTGCTTGAGTGAGAGCACACCCCTCATTAGCTAAGATTAGAATCACCTGTGCAGATAGGCAGAGTGAGGCATGACAGAAAGAACTGAATGAACACACAGGTCTTCCTGTCTGAACATCTTCTAAGCTTCATTTCCATTGAATGGCAAACTGAAATTCACTTTTTATTTGAACTTTGCTCCATGGGTAAGTAGACAGGACACTGGTGCTGCAAGCAAAAACATACATTTACACAAATGACTACCAATGTTTATCAACTAGTCAAATCTCTCCTGAAGATGAGCCTGTGACTTTAACTTGAATGAATGTGCTGCTGCTTGACAAACATAAAACAGCATTAAATACTTCTTCATCCCTGCATGGTATATGAACATAACTGTTCACATTTGACTGTCTAGCTTGAAAGCATGGAAGTGGTGTTATTATAGTTATGGTGTATGATTTCAATAGAAGCTCTTATACCAATACTACTCTCATTATGGGCCTGGAGATTCTGGTACATCCAAATGTCATGCCCTGAACTTGTGACACATGCACTCACCGACAGGCTCACTTTGATTATCTGTTTGCAACATCATTGTTTAAGTGCCTTTCACTGCTGCCGTGTAATCAATACTGTTCTCTTCACTTTAACAGAGTTCAGATTTAGTGCCATATTGTTACTGCTGCTTGTAGCCTGAGATGTTCAAGGAGCAGTGGAGGCTCTTCTGTCGGTAGCAGGAACACACACACTTATCACCACAAACTCAGCATCAAAACAAAAAAGAAGCCATTAAAAGCTGTTCACATTTGACTGTTTACTAATAGTAAAGTAAAAGCAAAAAGGCAGAGCCTCTGGACTCCAATTTCATAGACCAGGCATAGGCCTGGCACTCTTACCCTGCGCTGTGCAAACGAGGTGTGTTCAGGGCAGTTTGGAGTTTTTAGCAGTGTACAGTCCGGCGCACCTCAAGTCTCCATCCCTCCCTCTGAAGAGGAGAGACGGCATGAGCAGTTTTAATACAGCCAAGTGTAATCTTTACCAATTAAACCAACGCCTCTGCTTGCCTTTAAATGCGCTGCTGGCAAGGTGCAGCGACTGATTGGTCTGACTGATCTCCACCACCATGGCCACAGTGTGCAGGAAAAACCCTGTGGTGGTGACGATCAGACCCACTGTCACTTTTACAGCAACTAGGAGAGAGGAGGGGCCATCGGGCTGTGCATAGGAGGCCACAATGTGTGTCACTGTGTGGACCACCTTGCAGAACACATGTAATTATCTCCCAAAGGAGGTTATGTTATTGCAGGCATCTGTTTGTTTGTTTGTTTGTTTGTTTGTTTGTTTGTTTGTTTGTTTGCTTGTTTCACTGCTAGCAACATAACTCAAAAGCTTATGGGCCGATTCTGATTAAATTTTCAGAAAGTGTCCGGATTGGGACAAAGAACAAATAATCAGATTTTAAGAGTGATCTAGATCACCGTCTGGATCCAGGAATTTTTTGAAGGATTCTTTAAAATTGCGAGATAGAACCATTCCTGGTCTAGCAATCACCTTTGGTGATATGTCCTGTCCTGGTATCTCCTCCTCATCCCCCTTCCGATAATTTACTACATCTTTTTTGATCTTGTAAACAAAAACAGAAAAATATGGGCAATCACAGGTAAATCCTTAAGACACCGAGTGACTTACATTTATTCAGCGAGCCTCTCTTTCTTTTGTCCCTCTCTATTTTCTTTTCTTCTGCATTTCATTAGATGAGAGGAGTTGGATTTATAGCTACTCCATATCGGATGATGAGGCAGTTTGTTGTTGGCTTGTGAGATGTGCATTCACACTTCCAGCAGCCATCAGGTTAAGTTTCCATTATGACAAACGTCTCTGATCTGACATCAAATGTGACAGGACAGTTAATATAGATATAAATGCATATGGTGGTTCAAACAGTTACATTAAACAGTGGTTGCTGTGATAGTTTATTGCATCGAAATGTACTTGACACTCTAGATACCTGCCTCTGAGGCTTTGGTGGCGTGTGCGCACTGTGCGCCTGTCATCCAAATTACCACTGCACCGGGTGCATTTCTACTACATTGAGAATAGACCAGGTTGGAGCAGGCAAGCTCTCAGTGCACCTTCTGCACAGTTTTTGGCACAAAATTGTCAGTGCACCAACCTGAACCTGATGACACCTCCCCCTGGTGCACCAGCGAATCTACCAAATTGCCAAATTGGCTGCGTATAGCGGTTCACAGGATGAAATTAACACTTCGTGGGGTGGGCCAGGCTTGGCCACCCTCCACCACCCTACGCTGCACCAAGTAATTAGGGCCCCGAGTCATATCCTAAAAAGTTTGATCTGGAGGATGTAGTGCTTGGCTCTCATCTCACTGGTGACTACAGGTAAGACCAGCAAACCTTGCAGTGCAGCTGGATCCTGGTTTAATGTCTGTAATCAGGCACATCCATCCTTCCAAGCTCCAATCTACGATGACTGTACTCAGCTCAAAGTGACATTCCCCAAACAGCTTCCTGTAGAGCAGGAAGAGATGGGAGCAAATAGAGATGCAATAGTAGGAAGTGACAGTGGCAGTAGCCCTGCCAGCTACATTATCCAACTGGCCCATAATAAATTTGAATTAGGGAACAATCGTTCAGTCCCCTGCCAGATAAACTTCTCTGGTTTTACACTTGATGCAGAAGTAGAAACAATGCTTTAAGCAGTCCCAGTTGCTCCATGCTCTGCCAAATCAAAGTGGTCCACACCTCCCCAGCTCCCTCCAGGTCAGTGGTCACATTGCTTTTGTACCAGTAGGGCTAAAAGGTCCCATGTTAACCAAAAATGCAATTCTCTGTGTTCTTGATAAAAGAATATGTCCATGACCCATCAAAAAAACACTTTCGCCCTTAATGCTCTCTCATCCTTGGAAACTGTTTAAACAAGAATCCTCCACCAAGGTAACTCACATATTGCTGTTACATCTGTAAGCAGTAGTACCATGACTATGTTAGCATCATAATATGATTCTTTGACCCCGAAAATCTACAACTTGCACTCATAATCATGGTGATATTATTATTGGTTAGACACACTGAGTGAAAATGATCATTCACCAATGGTGGTTATATGGATCAACCGCAAAATCAAATCATTTTGAAGTTGGAACATTACCAGTTCTCCTAAAAATGTCAGTAAATCTGTCCAGGAGTTTTTGTGCAATCTCACGAAAAAAAACAAACAAATGCCACAAAAACACAATCTCTTTGGCAAAGGTAATAGTTTTCCCATGATGATGTAAAAAGAAAATATGCCACCTTTCCCTCGGTCCAATGCTTGTTCTTCAGACTCAGTGTGAATATTTTTTTCTTCCCACTCAGGACCACAACCAGCATGATCGAGCAGGACGACTTTGATATTAGCTCCAAGCTTCACACCATCATAAGAAGAGAGGACGAGGCGGCCATGGTGGAGAGCTTTGGTTTGGCTCTGGTGAAGCTCCCTGATGTCCTACAGAGGCTGTGCCCTGACATCTTGGTTGTCCATGGTTACAGATTTGACGCACTGGCTATCCCCGCCGCTGCAGCTCTGATGAACATCAGAATACTTCATGTGGAGGGAGGAGAGGTGAGGGAACGGAGCTCATGGATACTTTGTGATGCAGACCTGGCTACAGTGATCGATGACTTGATTTGATGGGAGGTTTTTGTAAGATTATTTTTGAGCATTTTGTGCCTTCATTCATAGAAGAGAGGGAGAGAGAGTGGATAGGCTTGTGAAAGGGATGAAGCAGAGTAGGAAAGTCACTCTGCAAACTGGCCTCAGGCTAGATTCAAACCCTGAGCTGGCAGAAGCATGCATATTGGTCTTCCCTGGTTGCTTGCCACGCCAACAAACCAGCACCCTGATATGATAGCTTGCTCTGCTCTTTTTCTGAAATGTGTGCAAATCTATACTGTCTTCATATAAAGCTTGTGAACCTTTGACGCGTATTGAGACTCCATGTACCTCATAACTTTTCCACCACAAAAATCAAGAACTATCCCTTGAACAAGTTACTGAGGTTACATTCTTAAATAAGCTGTTTTTACTTATTAGACATATAACATGGTTTATTCTGTTGGATAAAAAAAATCTGTTTCTTCTTCTTGGTGAGCGGTACAATCGATGACTCCATCCACCACGCCATCAGTAAACTGGCTCATTATCACGCCTGCTGCACACGCACTACAGAGCAGCACCTCATCACTATGTGTGAGGACCACTCTCACATTCTTCTGGCCGGCTGCCCCTCATATGACAAGCTGCTGTCCACTCGGGAAGACTCCATGGATGTGATCAAGAGCTGGCTGGGTATGTGAAGATGACAGACATGAGTGAGACAGGACGTGAGACGTCAGAGCTGGTAGATTCACTGAGGGCTGTTGGTTCATGTTTCAGGTGATAATGACCAGGATCATGACTACATCGTGGTTTTACAGCATCCAGTCACCACCGACATCCAGAGATCCATCAAGATCTACGGACTGATGCTGGATGCTCTGATTTCTTCAACAAGAAGACCCTCATCCTCTTCCCTAACATTGATGCAGGTCAGTATTTCCCTCCATCCTGTTTTCAAGGATCACAAATCAATCAATCAAACTTGATTTGTATAACACTTTTCATACAAAATGTTGTAGCACAAACTGCTTCACACAGAAATGAAGAAAATAAAATTAAAATAGTCAGAGGTAAAAAAAAATTAAATACAATGAAAAATACAACCCACCCTCCCTCCCATCCCTCACCTCCACCCTTGCAATCCACATACAGCACATGCACTCACTTGCACACATATATAAAGACATGAAGAGGAGATTCTAACAGAAAACAGAGTAAGAGGACTGAGGAAACGCCATCTTTCATTAAAAAATGAAGGAACACTGGAAGAAAGACTATAATAGTAATTAAAAACCATAAGAATAAATAAATAAATAAAATGAAATAAATTCTTGATAAGAAATAAGATTAAAATAAATAAATATAAAAATTAACAGGTCAATAAAATGCATTTTAAATAGTAATATGATGAAATGAGATAAAATGCAATAAAGTGGAAAGAAAATCAATAAACAGATAATAAAATTCCAAACAATAACTCTGAACTAAACGGAATGATAAAATGTATTAAGGGGGTTAAAAAGAATACATAAATAAGATTAAATGATAATAAAAATAATAATGATAAAAATTATAACAATAATAGTAATAATAATAAAAATAATTAATATATTATCAGCTAAAAGCTAGACTAAAAAGGTATGGCCTCGAGTTTGCTTTTAAAAATATGAACAGTAGGTGCTGCTCTCAGGTCCTCAGGTAGACTGTTCCACAAACGAGGGCCGAAGTATTGAAATGATGCTTCACCATATGTTTTAGTTTTAACTTTGGGTATTATCAGAAGGTCACTACCTGAAGACCTAAGGGCTCTAGTAGGTTCATAGGGTAAAAGCAGATTGGATAAATACAAAAGAGCAAGACCTTTCAGGGATTTAAAAACTAATAAAAGAACTTTAAAATCTATTCTAAAAGATACAGGCAGCCAATGCAGAGACTTTAAAATCGGGGTGATGTGGGCTCTCTTTCTGGTCTTCTTCAGCATACGAGCAGCTGAGTTCTGAAGGAGCTGAAGCTGTGGGATGTTCTTTTTAGGAAGACCCGGAAAGAAGAGCATTACAATAATCAATCCTACAAGTGATAAAAGCATGGATAAGAGTCTCTGCATTGGCCTGAGAGAGAAACTGGCGCACTCTGGAAATGTTCCTCAAATGATAAAATGACTTTTTTGTAACATCTCTGATGTGCAGTTCAGAACTGAGGTCTGCATCAAATAAAACACCAAGGTTTTTGGCCTGCTGACACGGATTAAAAGACAGTGATTGGAGTTTGCTCTCCAGTTTCTCTCTCCGTGGACCTGTACCAATGACTACAACCTGAGTTTTGTCCTGGTTGAGCTGAAGAAAGTTGTCTGCCATCCAAGACCTGACATCTAAAATACAGTCAAAAAGGGCATCAATGGGCCCTGTGTCATCAGGAGACACACTGCGATGTAAAGCTGCGTGTCACCAGCATAGCTGTGAAAGTTGATGCCGTGTCTCCTGATGACTTTGCCTAAAGGCAATATATAAATATTAAAAAGTGTTGGACCTAAAATTGAACCCTGGAGGACGCCACAGTTAACATTGTAGAGTCTTGACTGGCATTCCCCCATGTTCACATAAAACTTTCTTTCTATTAGATATTATTTAAACCAATTAAAAACAGTGCCAGAGATTTCAATAAAATCACTGAGTCTATTCAAAAGAATCTGGGGATCAACAGTATCGAATGCTGCGCTCAGGTCGAGCAGCACAAGCACAGAGGGCAGTTTCTGATCCATGTTTGTTCTGAGATCATTCAGTATCTTAACAAGTGCCGTCTCTGTGCTGTGGCCAGCCCTAAAGCCAGACTAATAAATTTCACCAATGGATAAAGTTGTCATAAAATCCTGTGATTGGTTAAAAACAAGTTCCTCTAAAATCTTACTTTAAAATGGTAGATTGGAAACTGGTCTGTAGTTATCTAAAATCAATGGGTCCTAATTGTTTCTCTTCAGAAGGGGTTTGACCACTGCTGTTTTAAAAGCAGTAGGAAAAACACCCACCTGAAAAGAATAATTCAAAATATTAAGAAGATCTGGTTTAAAAGATTTGTAATTGTTTTAAAAGGAATGTAGGGATGGGTTCTAAAAGGCATGTTGATGGTTTTAGTGGGGAGACAACTTTGTCAATAATTTCAGAATCAACCGGGAAAAACGTATCCAGTGTTTCCTCATTAGAGTATAAAAGCTCAATAAAATCTCTCCTGCACTCCAGATGGTTACGGGAGAGATTTACTTTTATTGCTTATATTTTACTCCTGAAGTGGACTGCAAAATCCTCCCTCACTGACTACGTGGAGAAGTGATCAGGAGGGTTATTTTAATATAATAATTTTAATATAATAATATATTTTTTTATTTTATATACATCAGAAAAAAATGCAAAGGCCTAAACCTCTCTCCACAACGGCATTGGTATTTAGTGCTAGAAATGAAGGAAAACAAAAGACAATAAGCATTAAAATAAACAGAACCAGTCTTCCCACTTTTACACATTTACACATCAGTTATTCCTTGAGTTTTTGATCATTACAAAACTACATGTTTCTTTATTCAGCCCCCTCCCTTCTCAGCAGACTGATCTGATGTGATCCTCAGCAGACTGATGTTACTTAAAAACATATTTTCTCTGTCAAGGTTCTTCTCAAACAAAGAATTTCACTTCACAGTGACATAGTTTAGTTACATCAGCTACCCCTGTCATGTAAAAGAAAACTCAAAAGAAAAAAGACCTAGTTGTAGATTAAACAAAAACTTTTTTAATTCCAAAACGAGAAAAAATGAAACAAAATCCAACTGAAAAACAAAAACCACGATAAGGCTGAGGACAGGGCCCTGTTCTACGAAGCAGGATTACTGCCTAGCAAGGTAACTTTGAGGGTAAGTTCCAGGTTTCCTGTTCTACGAGACGGGTTCACTTCTTAGCGAGGCGAGTCTCCATGGCAACATACGCTGAACGGCTAACCTGCTCCGGGGCAGGTTAGGTTCCAGATTCAACTTGTGGACTATAAAACCCCCGCCCACTGACCAATGAGCTGACCCGATGGCTGCAGAGGGCCAACTCCTCTGCAGGAGTAAAATCTGGGGGAGGAATCCCCCCCATGTCTTTTTTTGCCACTTTGGTGCTGAAACGAGACTCAGATTTAGAGTCACAACACAGCACAGGACACTTGCTATAGGTAGTTAAAAGGAATAAAGAACTCTCATTGTTGTAACAAGATCTTCAATGCCAACACTTCTGTTCCACGATGATACTTTATTGCCCGTCTTAAAATTGTGACAGGAATTCATGTACGGCTCATGTGGGCTACATATCACACAAAAAATGTAAACACGATAGGAATGAACAAATGAATGAATTCATCTTAGAAATGAATTGGACATGTCTGGTGCATGTTACAGTAAAAGTGCATGTTGAAAGGTGCTATTTCAGGATGATAATGGCACAAAAGATTTTTTGCTCGCTATACCTATGCATTGAGACTGTCAGCAATTTTCTGCCAGCACTCCTGTGCTTTTGCAGTGGCAATGGTAATTTGCTTTTGATGTTTATTATATGTGTTAATTCTTCATACTCTGTCATGATCGCCTCCTGTTCCCCGTGTGTGAAGTATGCAGTCCTTCTCTCTCCGGCCTGCTCCGGCTCTCCAGACTGGTCCATGGTCGCGATTGGTCAGATGCGGCGGGCTCCACCTTATATGCTTGCACGCACTCATTGCAAAGCTGGATCCACTTGTGAGGTTGATAACCAGCGTCATCAAACCATTTAGCGGGACTGCCGGCTACCACGCTCAGTTCAGCGAGGTAGCTCCAAGGCTGTCTTGCTAGGCTGAACTTGCTTTGTAGAATAGGGCCCAGGAGACAAACGTGTTACAATGGACAGACAACAAGAGGATGAGAAACACAGAGACTGAGGTCACTGGGGCAATCAGACACACCTGTGAAACAACACACAGATTAGGGAGATCAGAGTAGTCACAAGGACAAACGCAGGAAGTGAAAAGAAGAGGCACACAGGGACAAAAACTACAAAATAAAACAGGGAAAAATAAAACTGAACCCATGTGCAGACACAGAGGAACCCAGAAACACGAGGAAGTAATTCCAACACTGAAAACTTTGAGAGAACAAATCACAGGAATCAGAGGCAAAAAATACAACTAAAAACAAACAAACAAAAAAAACACAACCAACAAATATTATTTACCTCAGCCTGTTACTCTTTCTGACAACACATTTCATATAGGCTATACTTAAGGGTCCCCCCGTTGACATGGCCGACAGTCTATTTCCAAGTCAATGCCATTTAAATGTCCCCTCATAAATGTCCAAATTATCACTGATGATGATCATTCTCTCAGCTCACCCCCCCCTCCTCCATCTCTGCAGTCTAAAGTGAAGCAAACCCGATGTCACTTCAAAGACATTTTTATTCATCAGGCTTTGGCTCACAATCAAACAAAGTTCAACCAGAAAAGCTTAACTTATTGACACCTTAACGATGACGTTTAATGTCATTGGAATAAATAATTAATGAATCATGAATAAAAAACTGGGTGCTGGTCTAACGAAGGATGGAATGAATGAATAAAGTGAGACGCCAACAGATAAAACAACATATTAGAGACAAACTAATGTTTAATCCACAACTCTACTGTGTTTACTGCCCTACAGACGGAGTTCAATATCTATTTTACCCACTGACAGTTTCTAAAAAGTTTATTTCTGGACTTAAATTAAGTCTCTGCATGTGCCTGCGGAGCTAAGAGTACCAAACAGATCGGTAACTCTGTTTAAACAGCATGTCAGCTCTGTGCAACATACTTAATAAGGATAGTAAACGACTATGGCACGAAAACTTTTATATATTTACAATGATTAAACTTTTAAAAGGATTAAACAAACTTTTTCCTTACTTCCGCCATTTAAAGGTCCCTGTTCACATGCTCTCAATCTCTGGAGCACCAAATAGAGCAGCCAATCACCAAGCAGAACCCACCCGACTTCGATGGCAGCCAGCCGCTGAGCGGGAACTTCTGAGATTGACGTCGAAAGCAGCCAGTCACTGAGCAAAATGTTATGAAAAGCACTCATCCAAAGAATTCTGCTAAATGTGTGTCTCAGTGTCCCGCGTTTGTGTATGAAAGCCGAATGGCACGAAAATTTTTCCGCGTGTATGACTTTGTGTGTGAGACACAAAAAAGTTAGATTTCCGTTCTTGTCAGGACACGTCAAGAAAAAGCAGGAGAAGCTTATTTGCATTGTCCCGAATGCATCTACAGTGCTTGAATTATTGATACACTTGAGGTGTCCTCATTATCCGGTGGTGTCCTGATAATGTCGGTACGTAAACCGATAAAATGTCCCAATAATCCGGAGAAACCAACGCACACACACACAAACACACACACACACACACACACACACACACACACACATATACATAAATATGACCATAATGCTAAGGCCACACTGGATCTAAATTGGCGAATTTAAACGCGCGTAAAGCCTAAGCTGGACGCTGGACATTTTGACAAGCCGAGGGACGACGCACGTCCTGGCGCAGGCGCAGTAGAGAGCCGGAGCGTTGTACTCAGTGATGACCCTTACAGGCAAATCCAGCTGGAAACGAATATTTACATTTACTTACCTTCAAAACCTGTCTTCTCAGCGACTTTCACCCAAGCCTGCTCCCTTTTGTTCCGGTCTCTGTAGAGTATACACGCGGAATAGTATAGCTCCGAATGATAGCCAACACGCCTCGACGCTCAAAGAGCGCCGCGCCAAACGCATCCAATGCTCCAGATGTGCCGCGCCAAACGTGTCCAACGCGCCGCCCGGGCGAATTTGCGCCAAGACGCCTGTTTGCATTGACTTTGTATGTAATCTCGACGCGCGTCCAGGCGAATACGCGTCCAGTGTGGCCGTACCATAAGAGCTACGTTAATTATATAATTTCTGTAAGCGTCAGACAAGATTGTGAATTATCCTTTCTATGAATATAGTGTGAGAAATACATGGTTATCAAGACTTTAAAACAGTCAGTCCCAAAGATGGAGAAGGTTTCCGATTACAATGACTGTCTTTGGGAATTCTTCATGGTCTTTGGGAGTAAAAGGTGATTGTCATTTGTTTTTCAAAACAGTTAGAGCTTTAAAATTTGGTTTATGAGCCCCAGGACCCACGACCTCTTTCCTGTGAAAAAAATTTCCCGTCTGATGAATTGTTTTGGTCTTATTGGGATTTGCTCAGAAATTTTTGAGGTAAGTAATCAGGTCTGTCACCCTCCTACGTTTTAATACGTTTGAATTATTACAATCTAGACCGTTTTTTTCTGGAGATTTTGGCCAAAGCAGGGGAGATTTGAAGACTAGCTGACCAAGAACCATATAACCTATTGTCATACCAAATACATTCCTGAAGAGAGGAGAATAGTGGCTGCGTTTTGAAGTTTGAATGGTAACTCCAGGTGAAAGTATGGTGAAACAGCAGTGGTTTGAAAAACTAGATTATTTTGGTGTGTTCGAGGAGTCTCCCTATTCATTTTCAATGGGACTTTTATCACAGTTTTTCACAAATAACTGCCAAGTTTCTGTGAAATTCTAATAGCACGAAGTCATAGCACACTAATTGGGACTGAGCCAAAAGTTGTGATATATAATTTGTGGGGTTTTTCATAAAGCCCTAAGACTAGCAGCAAATAAAAAACTGGCGATGAAAAAATAAAAAAAGGTGACAAAAAAATAGACAATTCGAATCGTGAGTCGGCTTGGGCCGCTGCTGGGATTTATTTGGGGCTCGGGCTTTGCAACAAGCCACTCTCCCCTTAGCAAAGCTATGGAGAGAGTGACTCGTGGCAGAGAGTGGCTCGTGGCAAAGCCACACATGTGGCTCAAAGCCACGAGCCACATGTGTTCTTCCTTGCATTTATTGTCTGTCTGTCTTTTTCATCTTCTGGACAGAATTTTGATGTGTATCTAGTCCTAGGGCTTTGAGAAAACCCCAACAAATTATATATCAAAACGTGCGCCTCGGTCCCGATCGGTATGCTATGACTTTTATAAGAATTTTGCGAAAAAATTGCCAAGTTGTTTGCGAAAAACCTGCGAAAAAAGTCCCATTGAAAATGAATGGCGAATCTCCTGAACACACCAAAAAATCACTGTTTGTCTAAGCACGACGGCTTTGCTGTCGTAGCACTTACAGAGCTCACTTGAACGTCAAAACGCAGCCCTATGTCTCCTCTCTTCAGAACTGAAAACAGTAAGCCCATAGGGTCAGCAAGTCCTCAAATCTCCCTTGCGTCGCCCCTTAATGACTTTTTACAGTGGAGTTTCAAACGAGATTTAAGCAATCAGAGTGAGAGAGCAGGCATTCACCACTCGAAAAAATCCCCGAACAACTTGCGATAACGGCTAAACGGTACATCGGACCTGAATAATTTTTTCAGAAAAACTGATCTAAGTCTCTTGGGCCTTGTTTAAAACAAAATGTGAAGCCTTAACTCATTCTGAAATTAGATGAGAGCCAGCTGTTTCCGGCAAAGTCCATGAGTTTGTCCCATAGACTTCAATTCTTTCTTGACATGGTGTCCTAAAGCGGGACAGGCTGTTTGTAAATCGTGATAGCTCTGTCATTTCTCACACTATCTTCATAAAAATTACATCTTCACGATCCCAAGACTCTCCCGACACTCATGATGCCCTTGGATTTAACCTAGCTCAAAAATCTGAGAAGATACAAGGAGTTGTTCGACACTGTCAAAAATCATCAATCTCTGACAGAAGACTTAGTTAAAGTCTCTCAGGGTGCTTTCACATTAGGCCCACTTGTTTCGAACCGTGCTGCATTGCGGTTCTCCCCCCTCCCCCTCGCCCCCACTGGCTTGCATTCACACTTGCTACATCGAACCGTGTCTGGGCCCACTTGTGTATTTACTCAGTTTGGAACAGCAGGGGGCGATATGCATGCAACTGGTTACCAAACCTGCTACGGAGAACGAAGAAGAGGCTACCATGGTAACCATTTCCCACACTAAATGACCAATGTTTACGTCTCGCTCTCCTCTTCTTTTTTTCCTTCTAATGTGTTTTTTGTATCGTGTTTGAGATGGCATCAACGACCCTGTTTGAGCACTGGCAATGGAGTCCTTCGTGCTTTTATGAGTGTTTTTACATTGTTTGAGACACAAGCAGCGACCTTCCCCCTGCTTCCACATTTATTGTGCAGCTCAGAGGATAAAATGGGCCCATTCTGCACGGATGAGATGGTTTCTGAAGAGGCAGGAGATGTTGAAACTTGCCTTTATATCGCTTTTTCTACACGTCAACTCGCAATCTTCCGTCAGGTGAGTGATAACAGACCACTCGTCGACTAGAGTCGAATGATTTCCACAAGGCATGACAAAAAAGTGCAGACAGCCTGTAGTTAGAATTTACAGTGACCGTGACCACAGTACAGGCAGAGCTCAGGGAGTCGTGCACCCGTGACGTCACACAGCAGTGGTCCCGTATCCTGGCGCGCTTGCATTCACATCCAAACCGAACCGTAACCGAGTCCTCTGCAATCGCGCTGGAGACCACCTCCCCAAGTGGGCTCGGGCCTGGTGCCCGGCCGCGGTTTGTTTGCATTCACACTCCCAAAACGAACCGGACTTTGGGCTCAATCGCACCCGGATCCAGGACAGGACCCCTAGTGGGAAAGCACCCTCAGTCAGGTCGCACCTGCACCTGTAACCATGACAACGGAGCCTTAATTATTACTTGGCCAGCTGCTGCAGTTGTTTAATCTTTGTGGTCTGTGTGTGTGAGTGTGTGTTTGTTCTTATGACATTACAGGGACCTAGACTTTAAACAGCACCGAAATTGGGGGACCCATAGTGTTAATGGGGACACTTACTATAAATGTATAGTGTGTGTCCCTACATTCAAACTTGTGTCCGAAGGACACATGTTTGTGAGTGTTTGTGTGTGAATTTGACAGCAACATGCCCACTTTTAAAGTGTTTGTGGACATTAGTCTCTGTAGTTTGTGTGTGTGAGAGTGTTCTTGTACTTATGATATTAAGAGGACCTTGACTTTACACAACGCCAGTATTTGGGGACACATAGTATTAATGGGGACACATACTATAATTGTATGTTATGTCCCCCCTAAATGATCCTGTGCGCAAAGCGCACATGTTTGTGAGTGTCCATGTGTGTAAATGAAAGACACTGAAGCCTTTACAGCTAGCCAACTTATAAAGTGTTTGTGGACATTAGTCTCTGTGGTCTGTGTGTGTGTGTGTGCGCACATGCTTGTGAGTGTGTGTGCCCGTGAATTAATGACTTGGAAGCCTTGACAGCTAAACACCTATAAAGTGTTTGTGAACATTAGTCTGGGAAACCACACTAGGTATATCAAGAACACAGCTCAAGGTTAGGTAACAGGTGATGATGATCAGTTTATAAGGCCACACATGACTTAAACACATGAATAAAGTCTCGTGCCATCCAGAACTATTTTAGCATGTCATCCAGCTGAAATGTTGCTTGAGGCTGGCCTGTATTAAATTGATAAATCCCGGCAGCGGCCCGAGCCCCACTCATGATTCCCGTGGGAATTGTCTTGTCTTTTTAATACAGGCCAGCCTCAAGCAGCATTTCAGCTGAATGACATGCTGAAATAGTTATGGAGATGGAGACTTCATTCATGTGTTTAAGTCATGTGTGGCCTGATTAGCTGATGTTCATCACCTGGCACCTGACCTTGAGTTGTCTTACTTATATACCTGATGGTGTCTCCCCTCCCTAACAGAAGTGGTACGGTATTGGTAAACATGATCTGTGGTCGTCTTTTGTGACATTGATGTGCGGATGTTTAAACTGGACAATGACACAATAAAATAGCTAAGAAAAACATGAGAGGTGTCAGTACACACACACACACACAAACAAATACACTCCAAACAAAAGGGGCACACAATATGTGTTTATTGGTGGAGATTCTGTGTGAAGATTAGTTCCCTTTAACTTTTTCAAAATACACACACAGCAGATATGTCAGGAGACTTTTTTCACGTGCTTTTGTCTTGTGTGGCCTTATTAGCTTTTTCCAATAACCTGGCACCTGACCGTGAGCTGTATTCTTGATCTACCTGGTGGTGCTTCCCCTCTCTTACAGACTGATGTCATCAAGCACTTTATGAGTGGGGGTTGTGTTAAAACTTAGCTCCCATTTCTTAATAAACATACACACACACAAACACATACATGTGTGCTTCACACACCTGCCAAAAAACAAGCACACACTATTTGTAGTGGTGGAGATTCCGTGTGTCGATTAGGTCCCTTTAACTTCATCAATACACACAGATACATACATATGCAGCAGAGATGTCAGGAGACTTTTTTCATGTGTTTTAGTCTTGTGTGGCCTAATTAGCTGTTGCCAATAACCTGGCACCTGACCTTGAGCTGTATTCTTGATCTACCTGGTGTTGCCTCCACTCCCTAACAGACTGATGCCACCAAGCATGCAGCAGAGAAGTCAGGAACTTTGTTCATGTGTTTTGTTCCTCTGTGGCTTGATTAGCTGATGACCAGCACCTGGCCTGGAGATTATTAAGGGCTCTGTTGTCGTGGTAACAGGAACAGCTGAAGCCAGAGTCACTCACTCTTGATCAGTTAACTCAAGGCATTTTCATGCCTTCTGACAGTGTCGAACAGCTGTTTGTTTCCACCACCATAACAGCTACCCGAATTCTAAAATTATTGTGAGGTAATTGAAACATGAATATGTAATTTTTATGAAGATATTGTGAGAAATGACAGAGTTGTCATGATTTACAAATAGCCTGTCCAGCATGGGGACTTCATGTCAGGTTTGAATGGACGTCTATGGGAGAGATTGATGGACTTTGGAGGAAACAGCTGAGTCTCGTTTAATTTCAAAATGAGTTAGGGCTCCATATTTTGTTTTATATGAGGCCCAAGAGTCTATTATACATTTTTCTAAAAAAAAATTCCGATTCAATGTACCGTTTTGCCATTATCACAATTTGTTTGGGGATTTCTTTGGGTGGTGACCGACTGCTCTCGCCCTCTAGATCTTATAGCAGATGAAATCTCCCATTTTGAAAGATTGAATTTCTTTGGATTTTTGATTGACGCAGCAGTTTTTGGAGGCTTGCTAACTGAAAACGTTAAGCCCGTAGGGCTTGAATGACCTCTGCAGGTGCAAGGACGGCGAAGCAGTAGTGCTTGGAAAAACAGTGTTTGTTTTCTGTTCGGGGAGTTCCTCCATTCATTTGCAATGGTACTTTTATTGCATTTTTTTGGGAATAACTCAACCATATTTTGAAAAATTCTTATAAAAGTCATAGCACACTGATGTATCGTTTTGGTGTTATCATGATTTGTTCTGGATTTTTTCAAGTTAAATTCCTGAGCCCCCCCCCACACACACACACACACACACACACACGCACACGCACACACGCACTAACACTCTCTGAGTGATGTCATCGTCCACTGTAAAAAGCTCAATTTTTGGAGATTTTGGCCAATGCAGGGGAGATTTGAAGACCCGCTGACCAAAAACTGAAAACCGTTTTGTCAAACTAAAGAGAAGCTGCATTTTGAAGTTTGAATGATCCCTCTAGGTGAAAGTATAGTGAATCAGTATTTGTTTTAAAAACTGGACATTTTTGGTGTGTGCAAGGAGTCTCCACATTCATTTTCAATAGGACTTTTTTCACATATTTTTGTGAATAACTCAGCCAAATTTTCGCAACGTAGTAAAGTCAAAGCACATTGCTGGGATGGAGCTGCACTTTTTGATATATAATTTGTGAGGTTTTTCTAAAAGACCTAGGACTAAATGCGAATCAAAATTCTGTCAAGGAGATGAAGAAAAAAAACAAAGAAAAAATTAAAGCTGCAAGCAGCATTGGACGAGTCCTCGCTCTGTCGCAGGTCCGTCATGGACCGTTGACCTCCATTTTGAGGGTTTCATCCCTTTTCATCCCTTTAAACTGCTCTGAGTTCGACTGATATGTGTTTCTGCAGCTCTGTCTGGAGCTATAATAGTTGTGTATGAGACATTCTATTGACACAGCATAAGCTGTGAAAGAGACTGAAGGGTGATGTCAATCTTGATGATGTCATCCTGGATGACCAGCTGCAATGTCAGTCAGGATGAGTGAAATTTTGTCAGGAATCCAACCGTGTCGTTTTTTAATCCGTAAGAGTTATTGTTTTCTCTGTAGAGGCCTAACTGACACGGGATGTCTGATTATGAGTTTTCCTCTAAAATTCATTCGAATGAGGAGGCAGGAAGGGCCTCTCTGGGATTCACAAAGTTTTAGGACTAGTCATTCAAAAAACGTTTGAGAATCAACAAATCCCTTTATAACTTTTGTTTATCAATGTCTCCTCTCTCATCTGTCCACATGTCATGCCAATACCATTTATGGTTTAGGAGGAGATAATTTTTCCATCTGGCATATTTTTTACCTGAAATTTTACTTTGAAGGGCAAATTGCCGACTTCCTGTTTGAGATAGGTCAGGGGTGTCAGCACGAGATTTGTGGGTCTTGATGAGATGAACATTTTGGTGTTGGTTTGATCTCCCTATGACATTCCTAGTGGCTGTGAGATCCATTTTAGTGTTTCCAGGTGGCCCTAGAGAGCACATTTTGGAATGCTAGGGGTTAGTTTTCCATTTTATAAATTTTTTTGGCATCTTGCAGGTGTGTCCCCTTTTTGGTGAGTTTTTGAGCATGCTTAGGGTGTCAAATTAGGGTTCAAAGGCCAGATTGATTAATAATTAAAGCTGCAAGCAGCATTGGTCAGGTCCTCGCTGTCTTGCAGGACCCTCACGCCCGTTGACCTCCATTTTGAGGGTTTCATCCCTTTAAAATACTTTAAGTTAAACTGAAATGTGTATCTGCAGCTCTGTCTAAAGCCTGTGTTTACAATGGAATGTGAATGAGACATTGTATTGCTCCTCCTTTAGTGACATCATCAGCTGTGAAGATCAACGACAGAGCTCAATCACTTTTGGCCTGCGGCCAAACTGCTCAGAGAGACCTGCACTCTGAGTCAAAACTTGTGAAACAACTCCTCATAGCGGCCACAATTTTGACTCAATCTTTCCAAAAATATGACCTTTTTATGTGAAATTTTGTCAGGAAACCAGTAATGTAACTTTAAAGCTGAATTGTGTTTCATTTTTTCTGCGAAACCCAACTGACACAGGATGTCCCTTACTGTTCTGTCAGTCCTCCATTAAAGTCAATGGGAGGAGCTGCGAGGCCTGTTTCAGCATTACTAAATTTGAGGGCTCTTCATTCGGAAACCATTTGAGAAACAACAAATCCCTTTACAACTTTTTTTCATCAATGTCTCCTCTGTCATCTGTCCACATTTCAAGCTGATACCATTTACGGTATCAGAGAAGATAATTTTCCCGTCAGGCCTATTTTTACCCTTAAATTTTACTTTGAAGGGCAAATTGCCAACTTCCTGTTTGAGATAGGAACATTTTGACGTTGGTTTCATCTCTCTACTACATTCCTAGTGAAAGTTACAACTGTTTTAGTGGTCTTTGTCCATACGTGGCGCTAGAGAGCATGCCAGTCAGAAACCGTTTGAGAAACAACAAATCCCTTTACAACTTTCGTTCATCAATGTCTCCTCAATCATCTGTCTGCGTTTCAAGCTGATACCATTTACAGTGTAGGAGGAAATAATTTTTCCATCGAGCATATTTTTACCCTTAAATTTTACTTTGAAGGGCAAATTGCCGACTTCCTGTTTGAGATAGGTCAGGGGTATCAGCACGAGATTTGTGGGTCTTGATGAGATGAACATTTTGATGTTGGTTTCATCTCTCTACTACATTCCTAGTGGAAGTTACAGCCATTTTAGTGTTTTTTGTCTATGGTGGCACTAGAGAGCACATTTTGGCATGTTTGGGGTTATGTCTATCATTGTATGAGTTCTTCTACATCATTTGGCATGTTTGTATGTTTTGGTATGGCTGTGACATTTATTGGGGTGTCAAATCAAAGTGCAAAGTGGGGATTATCGAGTAATGTCAGCGTGTGATTTGTGGGTCTTGAAGAGTCCTTGCCCTCTTCTCATTTTGGTATTTTTGGGGTTAAGTTTGATCACAGATAAACCCTGCTTTAGTTTTTCTGTGTCACAGTCCAGCTGAGGTGAACCTGTCAATCAGTGAGTGACATCATCAGCTGTGAAGATCAAAGAGAGGAGAGTTCCATCACTTTTGGCCTGTGGCCAAATTGCTCTCAGTGACTTGCGCTTTGAGTGGAAACTTGTGAAACAACTCCTCATAGATGCCACAGTTTTGACCTAATCTCTCTAAAAATATGACCTTTTTATGTGAAATTTTGTCAGGAATCCAACCGTGTCATTTTTTTCAATCCATAAGAGTTATTGTTTTCTCTGTAATGGCCCAACTGACACAGGATGTCTGATTCAGAGTTTTTCTCTGTCATTCATTTAATATGGAAGGAGCAGCGACGCCTGTTCAGACATGACTAACTTTGAGGGCTTGTCATTCGAAAACCATTTGAGAAACAACAAATCCCTTCATAACTTTTGTTCATCAATGTCTCTTCTATCATCTGTCTGCGTTTCAAGCTGATACCATTTACGGTGTAGGAGGAGATAATTTTTCCGTCGAGCATATCTTTCACCTGAAATTTTACTTTGAAGGGCAAATTGCCGACTTCCTGTTTGAGATAGGTCAGGGGTGTCAGCATGAGATTTGTGAGTCTTGATGAGACGAACATTTTGATGTTAGTTTCATCCCTCTAGTACATTCCTAGTGGCTGTGAGATCCATTTTAGTGTTTCCAGGTGGCGCTAGAGAGCACATTTTGGCATGTTGAGGGTTAATTTTTCCATTTTATACAATTTTTGGGCATCCTGGAGGAGTGTGCCAGTTTTGGTGAGTTTTCGAGCTTGTTTAGGGGGTCAAATTGAGGTTTAAAGACCCATGGGAACAATAGGGTCCTTACAATAGGGTCCTTACATTGTAAGAACCCTATTGCAAGGACCCTATTGTTCCTGCTTCGCTCTAGCAAGAAGAGGTCCTTCTCCTTGGGCGAGGACCCTAATTAAAGCTGCAAGCAGTATTGGACGAGTCCTCGCTCTGTCGCAGGTCCGTCATGGACCGTTGACCTCCATTTTGAGGGTTTCATCCCTTTTCATCCCTTTAAACTGCTCTGAGTTTGACTGATATGTGTATCTGCAGCTTTGTCAGTAGCCTCTGTCTGTATAATGTGTGTATATGAGACATTGGCTGTGTCCGAAATGACATACTAACGCCCTACTCATACTAACTGTGACGTCAAAATGAGTATGTAGTGTGTTCACATCAGATAGTATGGAAAGATTGAGTGTGCAAGAAATACCCGGATGTATACTAAATCGAAAAAAAATCTAAGTATGCGAGGCGGGCATACTAGTCACACTCAAAAGCCTCATAATGCATTGCGAACCCCACAATGCATTGCGAACGAAAATTGAGCGGAAAATGATGGACGAGGTTGTCGCTGTCAGGCCTGGCCAAACTCTGGAGGGAAGATATAAATGTAAGTACCCGGTGTTTAATAATTTTATGTGGTCAAATAGTCTTCCTAACCACCCTCGGATTTGAGAAACAGGCGATTTCTGACCGTCTTAAATTTGTGAGATGATTCATAACGTGCTACTGCCTGCCAGTAGCTCGTCACAGCAGCTCGCCTTGCATACAGATCAAGTAGCAACTACCTGTTTCAACCTGCAGCTACAATTAAAACGATTTGCCTAATCTTGTGAATAACTGCATGAGAGTGCCGGCTTGAAATTGCCACATTAATAATGCTACTGTTTTGCTCGTATTTCACGTAAGCTGTATTATGGTTAGTTTAAAAAGCACATTTCCCAGCCAGGATCTGTAAAGAACTCAGCTCAAATATTGTTATGTGGGTGGCTTTAACTTTCGAGCGGACTGCTATAATAGTCAAATGGAAACTATGCCTTATAACATTTAACGGTGCAACTCTAATAATGTTGGACAATTGGATAATGCTGGACTGTTATTTCTCCAAAGGGACTGATGAGGACACGGAGCGCCTCATAAAATGGCTCTCCCAAAATGAGGAGCTGTTTACAGGGCGCAGAAATGCAGCCCAAAAAGGTTTTGAGTAAGTAATAGTCATGTCACACATTTTTTTTTAACTTCTGTAAAATAATTAACAGATCAGTGAGAGAAGGCTTTTGGTCAGTGTAAGGTCACAATTTTGGTTGGCTTTTCTTATTAGTAACTGAAAAGAATTATTGTAACAGTCTACAGTCTACTTTGCCTGTTTCAATCCTGTTTTGAATCTTATTTTCCATATTGATATTTAGAATGTTTATCAAGGACCAGGGCCTGGAGGGCAAAGTGGAGGCAGGGTGGGTGAAGAAGAAATGGAAAAATCTTAAACAGAAGTATAAGGTTCGTTAGTCTTTCAGTTTATCCACAGTATACAAACATAATTAACATGTGACCCCAATGATCATTAACAAATAACCTCTGTGCTGTTTGGTATGAACTGAAGGCCTCGAGGACAGGAGTTATCACAGAGGGAGGAGAGACAACTGCTGCCTCTTGGAAATGGTATCAGGCCATGGATGAGGTGATGGGGCAAAGGCCCAGTATAGTCCCGCCCATTCTCATCACCTCAGCCATGGCCGAACCTGTGGCAGCAGCTGTCTCTCCTCCAGAAGAGGACAGAAGGAAAAGGAAGAGAGAGACTGGAATGATGGAGTTTTTGAGAGAGATTGAGGAGAGAGATGAAGAATGGGAAAGGAGAGCAGAGCTGAGACATGAGGAACAAGAAAGAAGGGCAGAAGAGAGAGAAGAGAGAAGACAGAGAGAAAGAAGAGCAGAAGAGAGAGATGAGAGAAGACAAAGAGAGCAAGAGTGGAGAGAGTGGATGTAGAGTAGGGCCAGGGAGGAAAGGAGAGAGAGAGAGGCAAGAGAGGCAGAAAGCAGGGCAAGGGAGGAGTGTTTTTTGTCTGTTCTAGAACAAATTCTGAAAAAGTAGTGTACTGCTATAATAATAATTAATGTTCACACATGTCCTCTATGTGATGTTCTCTATTAAAGAATGTTTATGAAATCTTTTTTGTTCATTTTTAGTACTATATACTGTATCTCAATACATTTATATACAGTTTGATTCATAAAACAGTTAAAATTAAAACAGAAAAAAATACAGAATGTGAGATATAACTGGAACAAAATTAAAACTATTTTACAGAGAATGTGAGATATAACTGGAACAAAATTAAAACTATTTACAGAGAATGTGAGATATAACTGGAACAAAATTAAAACTATTTACAGAGAATGTGAGATATAACTGGGACAAAATTAAAACTATTTACAGGCATTGAACAATAACAATTAACAATAATCATGTTCCTGCAGTTCATGGATGCTGTTGTCGGGGGCAGACACTGCAGCAGCAAGGCAGTTTCTGAGACCATCCCCAGATTGCTGGACTGGCACAGGAGCCTCGAAGTCCTCTCCATCGTCATCTTCCTCCACAACCTCTGGCTCTAAAATGTCTCCATTTCTGATGCAGAGGTTGTGGAGGAAAAGGCAGGCAACGATGACCTCCGGCATGAAGTCCACCTTCACCTCCAGGGCCTTCAAAAAGATGGACCGTCACCTCATCTTCAGGACACCGAAGGCCCTCTCCACCACGCACCTGGCCCTGGACAGCCTGGCATTAAACCTGCCCTCCACAGCATTCCGGAAAGGCTCACGGAATGGTGTGAGCAGCGCTATGGGCTGCGACAGGCATGGGTACCCGCCATCGCCAATGAGATGCCAGCCTGGAGGTGGGTACAGCTGGTGAAGGTAAAAGGGGCTGCTTTTCAGGACCTGGGCGTCATGGACACTGCCGGGAAAGCCCACAACAACATCCAAAAAGCAGCCTCTGTGGTCACATATCCCCTGAAATTGTATGGAGTGGAAGAGTTTCCTGTTGAAGTAGTCTGCAGGAAACCTTCCAGGTGGCACGATGCGGACATGGCACCCATCGATGCTCCCTCCCACCTTCTGAAATGCTGGGGAACCTGACAGCCGAGCAAAACCAGCCCCAATTTCCTCCAGCTGGTCCATGTTCGGGAAGCACACGACCCTTCGAAAAATGCCCTGGATGGCCTTGCTGGTCTTGTGTACCATGTCATGGCAAGTGCTCCGGGGAATCCCAAAAGCCTCTGACACAACCCGGTAGGATGTGGCACTTGCCAACCAGTAGACAAACACCAGAACTTCAAGTGCCCTCCCCCATCCGTGATCTGTGTGTCCCAGGATTTGAATCAGGTTGTCCAGGGTTGGTCTGGACAACTTGAAGTCCTTCTTAAGGTCACCTCCCTCAAAAAACAGTGACAGCAGGGGAACATTGGGGTTTACCCTGCTGTATGGTCCTCTCACACCAACCTGTAGATAAAACATGCCATCAAATATGACTTTTTAAATTATTTATTGTACTATTTATTGTTATTTGTGTATTTATTAAAATATTTATGTGTATTGTTAGACCACTTCTTTTTTAAATGATAATATTGTAAGTATTATATCTATATGAAATTATGATTACATTATTAAACTTTGCTATAAATTAAAATGTGGTTTATTGGTATAACTGTGGCATGATGGAAATCATAAATAGTGAATGAGAAGAGAAGATGAAAAGCATCTAAAATGGACTTACCTCTACAGGGAAACCAAAACGTAGGTAAATGTTAATCAAGTGCTGGAGGCGACGGACGTATCGTCTTTGGTGTCTGCATGCAGTTAACATTTTCTTGTATTTTGGGAAGTTACTGATTATAATTATAATATTAAAATCATGAATGTCAAGTCGTCTTTAGACCGGTATTCAGCTAAAGTCAGCTACTAGCTAACTTCCTGTTTTCAAAATAAAATAATCTTTTATTATCTCCTATTAGTTCTTTCGCGCGTTTGTAAACTGGGCTCTTATTTTGGAGTCGACCGGAAATTTTTCGGGAGCACAATGGCGCGCATAACGAAATGCCCGAAATGCTGTAATTAAATATGTATCCGTGCATTTTACGGCTCAAATGACCACACTTTGGTATTCTACGTGGTGACTTTCTCACCTAAAATGCTCTCTGAAAGTTCAAATGTGGCAAATCAACAGAGATATTTGATAGTCTGGTGTGCTTCTGAGCTTTGCCGTCGGAGGTTTGAAATGCATCATGGGAAACTTAGTAGTATACTACAGCGTAAACGGTTGGCATCCTAATCATACTTATAGTATGTAGTATACAGTATATACACAATGGTTATGTAGTATGTAGTACGTTAGTATGCCATTTGGGACACAGCCATTCTATGGCTCCTCCTGATGTCATGGCTACATGACCCACAGCCATGGAATGGGATGACATCATCTGGAACTGCTCTCTTTGAAGTGTCATCTGCACTTAAAGGTGCAGTGTGTAGAATTTGACATTAAAGCGACAACAAGCCTTCAGATTCTGGAATGAACCTAACCGTAACCAAAACGTCACGTCGCTGAGCAACAGAATCCTGTGAGGACCAAAAATGATCCTGAACACAGCACACAATTTATGTTGTGTGTGTGTTTATACACACAGTTTGAGTCCAAAGGACAGAGTAACATCTTTCTATGTATCCACTGCCATACAACTCCTCTTCTTCGCCTGCATTCCAGGTAGATTTCAGAACCGGCGGACAGATTCCCGTTTCGCTCTTTTTGTTCCTAAAAACCACCCGTAGACAACATGGCGGATCAATATGTCAGCCTACACAAAAGAGTGGTTCGAGGTAATGTAATTTTTTTATAAAGAGTTTTTGAACTAAATAACTGAACTGATAGCACATGTTTTCATGTGCTCCTATTTTGATGGACTTTACATACAAATAGAAACATTATATCCTATATTCACCGTTTCTGTTTGGCGAAATGCGGTGGATGTATAAAACGCAACATTCTACACCAGGGGTGGGCAACTATAATTACCAAGAGGGCCACATGAAACCATTTTCCCAGCCTGAGGGCCACATTGTTACAAATGTTCAGAAACTCTCGATGAAGAAAAAGAATGTTGGATAAACAACGAATGAGAATATAAATTTGTCATAAAATTAGAATTCCAATATTCATATATTACAACATAAATACAAGTTATTATACATAATCAGATGAGCTTGACATAGAATTCAAACGAATTTAGCTAATATACATGGAATTAAAGCCGATGAAACTACTTTCAAATCAATAACATGATGTTTTTAAATTTTTAAAGCTCAAATATTTTGCTGCTGCCATTTTTTTAAATGTAATATTGAGTAATACTTGATAAAATGTTAAAGGCTTCAAGAAAGAGATTTAGAGACAATAAGAGCAAAGTAAGGTTGTAAATAACTTATATAAGAGTATATAGAATTATTTCTGAGTTTTCTTCATATTTACAGCTGCTGGTTTTTGGGAATGAATGGAGGGCCACATTTAGTGATTTGGAGGGCCGCACTTGGCCCCCGGGCCTCCACTTGCCCACCCCTGTTCTACACACTGCTCCTTTAACTGTCAGTCAGGCAGAGAAATCATCCCAGCTGGCCTCAGCTGTAGAGCAACGATCACTCTGAAACATTTTTTCAATTTTGACTCAATCTCTCTAAAAATATTACTTTTTCATGTGAAATTTTGTCAGGAATCCAACCGTGTCATTTTTTAATCCATAAGAGTTATTGTTTTCTCTGTAGAGGCCCAACAGGATGTCTGATTATGAGTTTTCCTCTCCAATTCAGTTTAATGGGGAGGCAGGAAGGGCTTCTCTTGGGTTCACAAAGTTTGAGGGCTCATCATTCAAAAACCGTTTGAGAAACAACAAATCCCTTCATAACTTTTGTTCATCAATGTCTCCTCTGTCATCTGTCCACATTTCAAGCTGATACCATTTAAGGTCTAGGAGGAGATAATTTTTTTGTCCCCCCCCTGAAATTTTGTTTTGATGGGCAATTTGCCGACTTCCTGTTTGAGATAGGTCAGGGGTGTCAGTGCATGAATTGTGGTTCTTGATGAGACAAACATTTTGGTGTTGGTTTAATCTCTATACTACTTTCCTACTGGCCGTGAGGTCCATTTTAGTGTTTCCAGGTGGTGCTACAGAGCACATTTTGAAATGTTGGGGGTTAATTTTTCCATTTTATAAAATTTTTTGGCACTCCGAAGGTGTGTGCCGGTTTTGGTTACCTTTTGAACATGTTTTAGGTGTCAAATTAGGTTCCAAAGGCCAGACTGAATAATAAGAAGAAAGAAAAAAAAGCAAAAACAATAGGGTCCTTGCCCTTCAGGCAGGGACCTCTTCCCGCTCTAGCAAGGAGAGGTCCCAAGAAGAGGTACAATTGTGGAAATAAAGATGATTTGGTCCAGCGTGTTTGGGGTATAATTGATGCCAGCTCTTAAACTGACCCTTCATGTTGATAATTCTACACATTAACTCAGAAACGGGACAGAATGTCTTTGCACCATGGTCCTTTGAAACACTTTTCTGAGTGATAGCTGACATGGTGTGGTGTGGGGGTGCACTTCATGTTTATTCATGCATCTGAGCTTTTTTCATCATGTTTGAAGATTCTTCATGAGACCCTCAAATTAAGACAACATCTTAAGTCACATTCAAATACAGCATTTTCACAGCTCTTTGTTAAAAATTCAGGCCGTAAAGTCAGCTACTTTAGTGCTGAATGAATACAAGGTCTATAAAAGTTCATGAAACTGTAACCGGAACTACAGCTCCTGTTATTCAAGTTCATATCAGTGAATCAGGGACAAGTCCATCATAAAGTACTTTCATCAGAAGAAGTTGTTGCTTCACATCTGCTGACAGAAAGGTTATCTAAAGTTTGCCTCTTTTATTTCCTTCACTTATGTCCAATAAAACACCATATAACAATATTGGTAGACTATTGAACCGTCAGGTGATGCTTCATTCTGCCATGAAAATACATCAGAACCAAACGGTGTGATACCTCAGCTCCCTGTGTCCTACATTTATTTGTCCCCCTTGGACCAGTAGATAAAAACAAGAATGTCAGAATGACAAAATATACGTCAAAATTTTAAGATTAAAATTAAAATTATATGTTAAAGTTTGAAATATTAGACTAACAAGAATTCTGAGAACTGAACCAGAATTATTTCACTAAATGCAATTTTTTTAATATTAAAGTAAGAATTGCAAGGTTAAATCTGAATTCTAAGATTAGATCAAACTGTTAGAGTAATGTCATTAATTTTTTTTTTATATTAAAATTAGAATTCTCATAATCAATCAATCAATCAATCAATCTTTATTTGTATAGTGCCAATTCATAACAACTGTTACCTCAAGATACTTTACAATAGAGCATAAAGTTCTTCATTTTATGGATACACATATATGCATAGATACATATATACATATAAAATACACATATACATATATATACAAATATATACATCCAACACCCAACATGAATCCATATGGCCAATCATGAATCCCTCCATCATGGCGGCAAGAAAAAACCTTCTGTTAAGCAGCAGGAAATCTTGAATGTGGATCCCAGTCTCATGATGAACAGCAAATCCACACGATGCTGTGTCGGGTGTGAGGGCAAAAGAAGGGAGGTAAGAGGAGACAAGTGGACTAGAATAATAACTAAAGTTAGGGACAGGTTCATGTACCATCAACCTGTCGTCTGATTTATTAGAGAGTAGCCTCTTGAGATGCTACATCTCATTTTCAAGAGGGTCCTCATGTCTGAATGGTTGTGGTGATCATTTTCTAGAAGTATAATCTTAGATATTCCGACTGAAGATAAGAATTTATGGTAGTGACGAACTCATGGGTGCCCAGACCACAAGTGCATCCCAACCATATTTGTCTCCATTAAATTTAAATGTGTTAAAGGCCTCTTGAGATGTGACATCCCATTTTCAAGAGGGACCTCATGACTATTTGGTAATAAAAAATAGATACTGCAGGTGTAATGATCATGGATATGGAGATCATGCTAATATCTACATGAACAGCTATAATGATAATGGGAATGGAGTGTTCCTAATAAAATGGCCAACTATGTGTCATGTTTATAACTGTACTTTTGAGGCTTCATGACTCCACAGCAGCAGGCAGTCTCCACCAAGGATCCCAGGCCACCTACAAGACAAGAGCCAGAGACAAGTACAGGAGCAAACAAACAGGGCAAAAGCAGATGCTGAGAGAGAGAGAGAGAGAGAGAGAGAGAGATAGAGCCCATTGTGCCAGACCCCCCCCATTCTATTCTATATTTAATGGGAAGCCGATGCAGAGCAGCTAATACAGGAGTAATGTGGTCTCTTCTCCTAGTTCTAGTCGTCATACGTGCTGCAGCATTTTGGACCAGCTGAAGCGTCTTAGGTGACTTGCTGGGACAGCCTGAAAGCAGAGAATTACAATAGTCCAGTCTAGAGGTAACAAAGGCATGGACTAACTTTTCAGCATCGCTCTGGGACAGGATAGGCCTGATATTAGCGATGCTACGAAGATGAAAAAAGGCTGTTTTTGAAATTTGCTTTATGTGGGAGTTAAAGGATAAATCCTGATCAAATAGCACTCCTAGATTTCTAACAGTTGTGCTTGGTGCCAGGCTAATGCCATCTATGGCAGTTAAATCACTAGAAAAGGATTCTCTAAGGTGTCGAGGGCTCAGCACAACAATCTCTGTCTTGTCTGAGTTAAGAAGAAGAAAATTTCTGGCCATCCAGGTTCTGATGTCCTGTAAACAGGCATCTAGTTTGTCTAACTGGTTTGTCTCACCTGGCTTCAGTGATACGTAAAGCTGTGTATCATCAGCATAGCAGTGAAAGTTAACAGAGTATTTCCTCATGATATCACCAAGGGGAAGCATATATATAGAGAAGAGAATTGGACCTAGCACCGAACCTTGAGGAACCCCGTAACTTACTTTAGTGTACACAGAGGACTTGTTGTTCACGTGTACAAACTGATATCTATTAGATAAGTAGGACTTAAACCAATTCAAGGCAGTCCCTGTAATCCCAAGTAACATCTCCAATCTCTGTATGAGAACATCATGATCAATGGTGTCGAAAGCAGCACTAAGATCTAACAAAACAAGAACAGAGAGCAGTCCTTCAAAGCTGAAAGTAGATCATTGGTTACTTTAACTAGAGCAGTCTCTGTGCTGTGATGAGCTCTAAATCCTGACTGAAAGTCCTCAAGCAGGCTATTGTCTTGAAGGAAGTCACCTAGCTGATCAGCTACTACTTTCTCCAGGATCTTTGAGGCAAATGGAAGGTTAGAAATAGGCCTGTAGTTAGCTAATGTTCCTGAATCGAGGTTAGGTTTTTTAAGGAGGGGTTTGATTACTGCTGTTTTAAAAGACTGTGGTACGTAGCCTGTTGATAGAGATATATTTACTGTCTCCAGCAACAATGGACAAACTAGAGGGAAGACCTCCTTGAACAGTTTAGTTGGGATCGGGTCTAAAAGGCAGGTTGATGATTTAGAGAAGGAGACAAGAGAATTTAGCTCCTGAAGGCTAATCGTAGAGAAACTGTCTAACTCAGGTCTGACAACTACTACACTTACTTATGACAGGTTCAGCTGGAGATAGAGAGTTGCTAGTTTTATCTCTAATTTTCAGAATTTTATCATTGAAAAAGCTCATAAAGACCTCACAGCTTAGGGCTAGAGGAATCACAGGCTCAATAGAGCTCTGACTCTGTGTCAGCCTGGCTACACTGCTGAAGAGGTATCTGGGGTTGTTTCTATTTTCTTCAATAAGTGAGGAGGAGTAGGCAGCTCGAGCATGTTTTAAGGCTCTTATGTAGTTATTATGACTCTCTCGCCAAAGTATACGTGACTCTTCCCTTTTATCAGAGTGCCACATTCTCTCTAATTTACGGGTTGTTTGGTTAAGTGTACAAGTTTCTGAGTTAAACCAAGGAGCTGTCCTCTGACGTTTAATACGTTTTTATCTCAGTGGGGCAATTGAGTCCAAAGTGGATCTTAGTAGACTGGCTGAGTCATCAACAAGCTGATCCAGCTGAGTAGGGCTAAAACTAATATCACAGTTATCAGCTGGCCAATTTATTGAGCTTAAGGCAGTAGGAATGGCTTCTTTGAATTTAGCCACGGCACCACTGGACAGATTTCTACTGCTCACAATTTTGCTGCAAAACGCAGAATCTTCCAGGAGGATGCTGAAAGTTACTAAGAAGTGGTTGGATAAAAATGAATTTTCAGGAAAAACTTTTCTGTTCATTAATGTCAAGGCCATATGCTAAAACCAAATCAAGAGTGTGATTAAAATGATGGGTAGCTTCATTAACAGACTGAATAAGGCCAACTGAGTCTATTAATGACATAAAAGCTGAGCTAAGACTATCACTCTCTTTGTCCACATGGATATTAAAATCACCTACAATGATTATTTTATCAGAGCTAAGGACTAAGTTTGATATGAATTCAGAGAATTCTGATAAGAATTCAGAGTATGGGCCTGGAGGACGGTAAATTATCACAAATAGGACTGTCTGGCCGGTTTTTGAATCAGTATGAGATAAATTTAGAGTAAGGCTTTCAAAAGAAGTATATTTAGCCTTTGGTCTGTGATTGATTTGGAGACAGGAATGATAAATAGCTGCTGCACCACCACCACGGCCTGTATCACGTGGTATATGAATATTTCAATGACTGGGGGGAGTGGACTCATTTAAACTGACATATTCCTCTTCACGTAGCCATGTCTCAGTTAGACAGAATAAATCAATCTGATTTTCTGATATAAGGTTGATCACCAGTAAAGATTTGGACATCAGTGATCTAATATTTAAGAGACCACATCTGATTCCCTGATGTTTTAAAGCCACTACATTTGAAGGTTTTATTTTAATCAGATTTCTATGGTTGAAACCTCTTTTATTTGTTTTTGTGTTAATATCTAAGTGAGCTTTGGGTCGGGGGACTGACACAGTCTCTATGGAATAATGTTTATCACTATTACAAAAGCCATAGCAGTTATCTAAGTGATGAACACAGCTGTCATAACAGCAATGGCAGGAAAACTGTCCTAGAGCAAGCGCAGAGGAGCGTGGAGGACTGCAGCTCTGCAACACGGTCTCATCTCTGAGAGGTCATAAGTGTGACTCTGCCATGTTTTTTGATAGGAGAGATGCACCAGCCAAAGTTGGATGGATGCCATCTCTTCCTATCAGGCCAGGTTTTCTCCAGAAGGTTGACCAATTGTCAATGAAGCCCACATCATTTGCTGGACACCACCTCGATAGCCAGCGGTTGAATGATGACATGTGGCTATACATATCATCACTGGTCAGATTGGGCAAGGAGCCAGAGAAAATTACGGAGTCCGGCATTTTCTTTGCAAAAGAGCACACTGATTCAATGTTTAATTTGGTAACTTCCGACTGGCGACGTCGAGAGTCATTCATGCCGACATGGAGGACTATTCTAGCAAACTTACGTTTACTCTTTGCCAGCAACTTCAAATTTGCCTCAATGTCGCCCGCTCTGGCCCCTGGGATGCACCTAACTATGCCCGCTGACTTCGCTATCGTCATGTTTCTGACTATGGAGTCACCAATTATCAGTGTTTGTCCCCCTGTGGGCGGGTTGCCACCATCACCGAGGGGAGAAAACCTGTAGGAAACGTGAACCGGATGGTGGGGTACCGAGTGGGTCTTCGACTTACGGCTATGCTTGCCACGGACAGTGACCCAGCCATTACTAGCCGGGGGGGAGGCTAAGCTAACGCTAGTGCTAGCACGGCCTGCACCGCTAGCTACGTCCTGCCTGCTCACTACATCTACGTAAGTGGGTTTGGGTCCGGTGCAGAGCCGCTTCTCCAGATCGGACACCCTCGCCTCCAAATCTAGGAATAAGCTACACTTCAGACAAATACCGCTATCGGTAAAGGAGGACGAGGAGTAGCTAAACATCTGGCACATAGGACAGGACAGAGCAGGAGCGGAGGGAGAAGCCATGCTAAGAAACTAAGCTAAGCTATGCTAAGCAGAAGAAAATAAAACTAAATGACCGCTTGAGAGAAGCTAGAGTGGTTGCAGTAGACCTTAGTACGTTCGATCGAACGTAGATCGCAATCAATCAAAGCAATTATAAGCTCAAATGGAGATATTAGTCAGTTAAAATTAGCGTTAGCTGAACAGAGACAACACACTACAAACAGCGCTGCACTGTGAAACAGGAAGTGACGATCAGAGGAGTCAGAGAGTCAGTTATAATAAGATGAGAATTTTTACACTAAAAACACAATTGTGATATTCAATTGAGAGTTGAAAGGTTAAAATAGTAATTCTAAGATTACATCAAAATTGAATATTAAAGATTTTATTAATTAGATTAAAATCAGAATTATGAAAATGAAGTCAGAATTCTGAGAGTAAATTCCACATTGTAATGTCAAAGTCTCAATTTAAAGGATTAAGTTAAAATCTTTAGATGATATCAAAATTGCAATATTTAAGTCTAAATTTTTAAAGTCAGACATTTGAAATACTTGTTTGAATTTAAGTTTAAAGTCAGCTTCTGAGATTTTTGTCAGAAGTCTGAGACCAATGTCGAGTATTATTAAGATTAAATCTAAAATTTTAAGAGTCAGAATCTCTGAGCGTTAAATCAGACTTCTGAGTTTCAAGGAAACATTCTGAGGTTAAAGTCAAATTTATTAGATTTTAGTCACATTCTGCAGTTGGTGTCAGGATTCCAAGATTAAATTTCTAAATATCAGGTTCAGATTGGCAACAGACATTATCTATCTTTGACTCGAGTCAAACTTCTGAGATTAATGAAAAAGTTTGGTTTCTACAGCTTTCACATTGTTTATAGAATGAAGTAGAACAATATTCTCACCCAGAAGGCTTTCCTGATCCAAACAGTGCTTCAGGAGATATTTAGATCCAAAATTATTTAAACTTAATGATTAGACTTATTATTAGACAGATTTTGTAGACCAAATTTAGAATGATAACATAAAAGTCAGATTTATGAGACTTGGATCAGAATTCTAAGAGTAGAGAGAGAATTTGAGGTCCATTGTAGAATTCTGAGATTGATGTCAGATTTGTGTGATTTAAGAGAGGAATCTGTGACTGACAACATCCCAAAAATTCATGTCATCATTCAGAGATTCATTTTGGAACTCTGTGATCATAGTTGATATTCTGACTTTGTCTCCCACCTGAATAATCTTTATGAGATGGTGTTAGAATCAGTGTTGACCTGGGCACAAGAAGTAACTTGATCTCACCTGTTGGCTCATGACCCCACAGGGGCCTGACTGTGAATCCACAGACAATAGTCACATTTCTTAGATCCATGTCACAATTGTTAAAATTTATGACAGAAATGTAAAGGCAGCTTCAAAGAATCATAGTCAGAATTTTGGAGGTACGTTTGAAAATGTAAGATGGACTTTGTGAGATTTGAGTAAAACATGTGAGTATAGTGGAATTGGACCACGGAGGTCAAAATTCTCAAAGTCTAAGTCAAACACTGTTGAGTCTGTAAAGGTTAGTCTGCAGGCCCTGCTCTCGGGGATAGGTAAGGTACACCTGTGGAAATAAAGATGATTTGGTCCAGCGTGTTTGGGGTATAATTGATGCCAGCTCTTAAACTGACCTTTCATGTTGATAATTCTACACATTAACTCAGAAACGGGACAGAATGTCTTTGCACCATGGTCCTTTGAAACACTTTTCTGAGTGATAGCTGACATGGTGTGGTGTGAGGGTGCACTTCATGTTTATTTATGCATCTGAGCTTTTTTCATCATGTTTGAAGATTCTTCATGAGACCCTCAAATTAAGACAACATCTTAAATCACATTCAAATACAGCATTTTCACAGCTCTTTGTTAAAAATTCAGGCCGTAAAGTCATCTACTTTAGTCCTGAATGAATTCAAGGTCTATAAAAGTTCATGAAACTGTAACCGAAATACAGCTCCTGTTATTCAAGTTCTTATCAGTGAATCAGGGACAAGTCCATCGTAAAGTACTTTCATCAGAAAAAGTTGTTGCTTCACATCTGCTGACAGAAAGGTTATCTAAAGTTTGCCTCTTTTTGTCCTTCCATAAAGTATGTCCAATAAAACACCATATAACAATATTGGTAGACTATTGAACCATCAGGTGATGCTTCATTCTGCCATGAAAATACATCAGAACCAAACCAAACCATACCTCAGCTCCCTGTGTCCTACATTTATTTGTCTCCCTTGAACCAGAAGATAAATAACAAGAATGTCGGAATGGCAAAATATACGTCAGAATACAAAGATCAAAGTAAAAATTATAATGTTAAAGTTTGAAATATTAGATTAAAATCACGATTCTAAAAAGAAGGTAGATTTTTTACACCAAACACAAAATTTCTAATACTAATGTCACATATGAAAGTCAAATATTTAACTTTTAAGATGACTTTAAATTGTAATACTAATGTCAGAAATATTAGATTAAAATTGGAATTCTGAAAATAAGGTAGATTTCTTACACTTAAAACAAAATTGTAATGTAAATGTCAGCTTTCAAATTAAGATTTGAATTTTCTGATTGCATCAAAATTGTCATCTTAATGTCAGAATTATTAGCTTTAAATAACAATTCTATGAATAAATTTGATTTCTTACACTAAAAGTAAAATTGTAATATTAAACTCAGCATTAAACGGTAAAATTGGAATTCTTTGATTACATCAAAATTGAAATATTAATGTGTTAACATTTATTTCAAACTCAGAATTCTAAGAGTAAGGTTGGAATTCTTACACTCAATACAAAATTGTAATATTAAAGTGAACATTGAAAGGTTAAAGTTTGAATTCTAAGATAACATCAAAATTATAGTTTTAAGTTTGTCTAATACTAGATCAATATCAGAATTATAAGAATTAAAACAAAATTCCAACATTTAAAACAAAAATGTGATATTAATGTCTGTATCAAAAGGCTAAAATCAGAATTCTAAAATTACATTTAAATTGTTAGAGTAATGTCATTCATTTTTTTAGATTAAAATTACAACTCTGATTATAAGATCAGAATTCTAACACTAAATACACGACTGTGATATTCAAGTGAGAGTTGAAAGGTTAAAACAGTAATTGTAAGATTACATCAAAATGACTATTAAAGTTTTTATTAATTAGATTAAAATAAGAGTTAAGAAAATAAAGTCAGAATTCTTACAGTAAATTACAAATTGTAATGTCAAAGTCACAATTCAAAGGTTTAAGTTAAAATCTTTAGATGATATCAAAATTGCAATATTTAAGTCTAAATTTTTAAAGTCAGACATTTGAAATACTTGTTTGAATTTAAGTTTAAAGTCAGCTTCTGAGATTTTTGTCAGAAGTCTGAGACCAATGTCGAGTATTATTAAGATTAAATCTAAAATTTTAAGAGTCAGAATCTCTGAGCGTTAAATCAGACTTCTGAGTTTCAAGGAAACATTCTGAGGTTAAAGTCAAATTTATTAGATTTTAGTCACATTCTGCAGTTGGTGTCAGGATTCCAAGATTAAATTTCTAAATATCAGGTTCAGATTGGCAACAGACATTATCTATCTTTGACTTGAGTCAAACTTCTGTGATTAATGGGAGACTTTTTAAAGTTTATTCAAAATGATAACATTAAAGTCAGATTTATGAGACTTGGATCAGAATTCTAAGAGTAGAGAGAGAATTTGAGGTCCATTGTAGAATTCTGAGATTGATGTCAGATTTGTGTGATTTAAGAGAGGAATCTGTGACTGACAACATCCCAAAAATTCATGTCATCATTCAGAGATTCATTTTGGAACTCTGTGATCACAGTTGATATTCTGACTTTGTCTCCCACCTGAATAATCTTTATGAGATGGTGTTAGAATCAGTGTTGACCTGGGCACAAGAAGTAACTTGATCTCACCTGTTGGCTCATGACCCCACAGGGGCCTGACTGTGAATCCACAGACAATAGTCACATTTCTTAGATCCATGTCACAATTGTTAAAATTTATGACAGAAATGTAAAGGCAGCTTCAAAGAATCATAGACAGAATTTTGGAGCTACGTTTGAAAATGTAAGATGGACTTTGTGAGATTTGAGTAAAACATGTGAGTATAGTGGAATTGGACCACGGAGGTCAAAATTCTCAAAGTCTAAGTCAAACACTGTTGAGTCTCTAAAGGTTAGTCTGCAGGCCCTGCTCTCGGGGATAGGTAAGGTACACCTGTGGAAATAAAGATGATTTGGTCCAGCGTGTTTGGGGTATAATTGATGCCAGCTCTTAAACTGACCTTTCATGTTGATAATTCTACACATTAACTCAGAAACGGGACGGAATGTCTTTGCACCATGGTCCTTTGAAACACTTTTCTGAGTGATAGCTGACATGATGTGGTGTGAGGGTGCACTTCATGTTTATTTATGCATCTGAGCTTTTTTCATCATGTTTGAAGATTCTTCATGAGACCCTCAAATTAAGACAACATCTTAAATCACATTCAAATACAGCATTTTCACAGCTCTTTGTTAAAAATTCAGGCCATAAAGTCAGCTACTTTAGTGCTGAATGAATTCAAGGTCTATAAAAGTTCATGAAACTGTAACCGAAATACAGCTCCTGTTATTCAAGTTCATATCAGTGAATCGGGGACAAGTTAATCATAAAGTACTTTAATCAGAAGAAGTTGTTGCTTCACATCTGCTGACAGAAAGGTTATCTAAAGTTTGCCTCTTTTATTTCCTTCACTTATGTCCAATAAAACACCATATAACAATATTGGTAGACTATTGAACCGTCAGGTGATGCTTCATTCTGCCATGAAAATACATCTGAACCAAACCAAACCATACCTCAGCTCCCCGTGTCCTACATTTATTTGTCCCCCTTGAACCAGAAGATAAATAACGAACGTCGGAATGGCAAAATATACGTCAGAATACAAAGATTAAAATAAAAATTATAATGTAAAAGTTTGAAATATTAGACTAACATAAGAATTCTGAGAATTAAATCAGAATTCTTACACTAAATGCAAATGTTTTAATATAAAAGTAAGAATTGAAAGGTTAAAATCTGAATTCTAAGATTACATCAAATTGTTGGAGTATTGTCATTAATTTTTTTAGATTAAAATTACAATTCTAGTAATAAGATCAGAATACTAAAGCTAAATACACGACTGTGATATTCAAGTGAGAGTTGAAAGGTTAAAACAGTAATTGTAAGATTACATCAAAATGACTATTAAAGTTTTTATTAATTAGATTAATATAAGAATTAAGAAAATAAAGTCAGAATTCTTACAGTAAATTACAAATTGTAATGTCAAACTCACAATTCAAAGGTTTAAGTTAAAATCTTTAGATGATATCAAAATTGCAATATTTAAGTCTAAATGTTTAAAGTCAAACTTTGAAAAAAATGTCTCAATTTAAGTTTAAAGTCAGCTTCTGAGATTTTTGTCAGAAGTCTGAGACCAATGTCGATTATTATTAAGATTAAATCTAAAATTTTAAGAGTCAGAATCTCTGAGCGTTAAATCAGACTTCTGAGTATCAAGGAAACATTCTGAGGTTAAAGTCAAATTTATTAGATTTTAGTCACATTCTGCAGTTTGATGTCAGGATTCCAAGATTAAATTTCTAAAGATCAGGTTCAGATTGGCAACAGACATTATCTATCTTTGACTTGAGTCAAACTTCTGAGATTAATGAAAAAGTTTGGTTTCTACAGCTTTCACATTGTTTATAGAATGAAGTAGAACAATATTCTCACCCAGAAGGCTTTCCTGATCCAAACAGTGCTTCAGGAGATATTTAGATCCAAAATTATTTAAACTTAATGATAAGACTTATTATTAGACAGATTTTGTAGACTAAATTTAGAATGATAACATAAAAGTCAGATTTATGAGACTTGGATCAGAATTCTAAGAGTAGAGAGAGAATTTGAGGTCCATTGTAGAATTCTGAGATTGATGTCAGATTTGTGTGATTTAAGAGAGGAATCTGTGACTGACAACATCCCAAAAATTCATGTCATCATTCAGAGATTCATTTTGGAACTCTGTGATCATAGTTGATATTCTGACTTTGTCTCCCACCTGAATAATCTTTATGAGATGGTGTTAGAATCAGTGTTGACCTGGGCACAAGAAGTAACTTGATCTCACCTGTTGGCTCATGACCCCACAGGGGCCTGACTGTGAATCCACAGACAATAGTCACATTTCTTAGATCCATGTCACAATTGTTAAAATTTATGACAGAAATGTAAAGGCAGCTTCAAAGAATCATAGTCAGAATTTTGGAGCTACGTTTGAAAATGTAAGATGGACTTTGTGAGATTTGAGTAAAACATGTGAGTATAGTGGAATTGGACCACAGAGGTCAAAATTCTCAAAGTCTAAGTCAAACACTGTTGAGTCTCTAAAGGTTAGTCTGCAGGCCCTGCTCTCGGGGATAGGTAAGGTACACCTGTGGAAATAAAGATGATTTGGTCCAGCGTGTTTGGGGTATAATTGATGCCAGCTCTTAAACTGACCTTTCATGTTGATAATTCTACACATTAACTCAGAAACGGGACAGAATGTCTTTGCACCATGGTCCTTTGAAACACTTTTCTGAGTGATAGCTGACATGGTGTGGTGTGAGGGTGCACTTCATGTTTATTTATGCATCTGAGCTTTTTTCATCATGTTTGAAGATTCTTCATGAGACCCTCAAATTAAGACATCTTAAATCACATTCAAATACAGCATTTTCACAGCTCTTTGTTAAAAATTCAGGCCGTAAAGTCAGCTACTTTAGTGCTGAATGAATTCAAGGTCTATAAAAGTTCATGAAACTGTAACCGGAACTACAGCTCCTGTTATTCAAGTCCATATCAGTGAATCAGGGACAAGTTAATCATAAAGTACTTTAATCAGAAGAAGTTGTTGCTTCACATCTGCTGACAGAAAGGTTATCTAAAGTTTGCCTCTTTTATTTCCTTCACTTATGTCCAATAAAACACCATATAACAATATTGGTAGACTATTGAACCATCAGGTGATGCTTCATTCTGCCATGAAAATACATCAGAACCAAACCAAACCATACCTCAGCTCCCCGTGTCCTACATTTATTTGTCCCCCTTGAACCAGAAGATAAATAACAAGAATGTCGGAATGGCAAAATATACGTCAGAATACAAAGATTAAAATAAAAATTATAATGTAAAAGTTTGAAATATTAGACTAACATAAGAATTCTGAGAATTAAATCAGAATTCTTACACTAAATGCAAATGTTTTAATATAAAAGTAAGAATTGAAAGGTTAAAATCTGAATTCTAAGATTACGTCAAATTGTTAGAGTAATGTCATTCATTTTTTTAGATTAAAATTACAATTCTAATAATAAGATCGGAATTATAACGCTAAATACACTACTGTGATATTCAAGTGAGAGTTGAAAGGTTAAAACAGTAATTGTAAGATTACATCAAAATGACTATTAAAGTTTTTATTAATTAGATTAATATAAGAGTTAAGAAAATAAAGTCAGAATTCTTACAGTAAATTACAAATTGTAATGTCAAACTCACAATTCAAAGGTTTAAGTTAAAATCTTTAGATGATATCAAAATTGCAATATTTAAGTCTAAATTTTTAAAGTCAAACTTTGAAAAAAATGTCTCAATTTAAGTTTAAAGTCAGCTCCTGAGATTTTTGTCAGAAGTCTGAGACCAATGTCGAGTATTATTAAGATTAAATCAAAAATTTTAAGAGTCAGAATCTCTGAGCGTTAAATCAGACTTCTGAGTTTCAAGGAAACATTCTGAGGTTAAAGTCAAATTTATTAGATTTTAGTCACATTCTGCAGTTTGATGTCAGGATTCCAAGATTAAATTTCTAAAGATCAGGTTCAGATTGGCAACAGACGTTATCTATCTTTGACTCGAGTCAAACTTCTGAGATTAATGAAAAAGTTCGGTTTCTACAGCTTTCACATTGTTTATAGAATGAAGTAGAACAATATTCTCACCCAGAAGGCTTTCCTGATCCAAACAGTGCTTCAGGAGATATTTAGATCCAAAATTATTTAAACTTAATAATTAGACTTATTATTAGACAGATTTTGTAGACCACATTTAGAATGATAACATAAAAGTCAGATTTATGAGACTTGGATCAGAATTCTAAGAGTAGAGAGAGAATTTGAGGTCCATTGTAGAATTCTGAGATTGATGTCAGATTTGTGTGATTTAAGAGAGGAATCTGTGACTGACAACATCCCAAAAATTCATGTCATCATTCAGAGATTCATTTTGGAACTCTGTGATCACAGTTGATATTCTGACTTTGTCTCCCACCTGAATAATCTTTATGAGATGGTGTTAGAATCAGTGTTGACCTGGGCACAAGAAGTAACTTGATCTCACCTGTTGGCTCATGACCCCACAGGGGCCTGACTGTGAATCCACAGACAATAGTCACATTTCTTAGATCCATGTCACAATTGTTAAAATTTATGACAGAAATGTAAAGGCAGCTTCAAAGAATCATAGTCAGAATTTTGGAGCTACGTTTGAAAATGTAAGATGGACTTTGTGAGATTTGAGTAAAACATGTGAGTATAGTGGAATTGGACCACGGAGGTCAAAATTCTCAAAGTCTAAGTCAAACACTGTTGAGTCTGTAAAGGTTAGTCTGCAGGCCCTGCTCTCGGGGATAGGTAAGGTACACCTGTGGAAATAAAGATGATTTGGTCCAGCGTGTTTGGGGTATAATTGATGCCAGCTCTTAAACTGACCTTTCATGTTGATAATTCTACACATTAACTCAGAAACGGGACAGAATGTCTTTGCACCATGGTCCTTTGAAACACTTTTCTGAGTGATAGCTGACATGGTGTGGTGTGAGGGTGCACTTCATGTTTATTTATGCATCTGAGCTTTTTTCATCATGTTTGAAGATTCTTCATGAGACCCTCAAATTAAGACAACATCTTAAATCACATTCAAATACAGCATTTTCACAGCTCTTTGTTAAAAATTCAGGCCGTAAAGTCATCTACTTTAGTCCTGAATGAATTCAAGGTCTATAAAAGTTCATGAAACTGTAACCGGAACTACAGTTCCTGTTATTCAAGTCCATATCAGTGAATCAGGGACAAGTTAATCATAAAGTACTTTAATCAGAAGAAGTTGTTGCTTCACATCTGCTGACAGAAAGGTTATCTAAAGTTTGCCTCTTTTATTTCCTTCACTTATGTCCAATAAAACACCATATAACAATACTGGTAGACTATTGAACCATCAGGTGATGCTTCATTCTGCCATGAAAATACATCAGAACCAAACCAAACCATACCTCAGCTCCCCGTGTCCTACATTTATTTGTCCCCCTTGAACCAGAAGATAAATAACGAACGTCGGAATGGCAAAATATACGTCAGAATACAAAGATTAAAATAAAAATTACAATGTAAAAGTTTGAAATATTAGACTAACATAAGAATTCTGAGAATTAAATCAGAATTCTTACATTAAATGCAAATGTTTTAATATAAAAGTAAGAATTGAAAGGTTAAAATCTGAATTCTAAGATTACATCAAATTGTTGGAGTAATGTCATTATTTTTTTTTAGATTAAAATTAGAATTCTAATAATAAGATCAGAATTCTAAAGCTAAATACACTACTGTGGGGGTGCTGGTTTGGCAGAGTGGTTAGCATCCCATGTACTTACTTCTGCCGGTCCAGGTTCAAATCCCACCTGTGATCAGTTTGCAGAGTGTCTTCCCCTACTCTCTCACCCCCTTTCACAAGCCTATCTACTGTCTCTCTCCTATCAATAAAGGCACAAAATGCCCAAAAAATACATTTAAAAAAATATGTATATACACTACTGTGATATTCAAGTGAGAGTTGAAAGGTTAAAATAGTAATTGTAAGATTACATCAAAATGACTATTAAAGTTTTTATTAATTAGATTAAAATAAGAGTTAAGAAAATAAAGTCAGAATTCTTACAGTAAATTACAAATTGTAATGTCAAAGTCACAATTCCAAAGTTTAAGTTAAAATCTTTAGATGATATCAAAATTGCAATATTTAAGTCTGAATTTTTAAAGTCAAACTTTTGAAAAAATTGTCTCAATTTAAGTTTAAAGTCAGCTTCTGAGATTTTTGTCAGAAGTCTGAGACCAATGTCGAGTATTATTAAGATTAAATCTAAAATTTTAAGAGTCAGAATCTCTGATCGTTAAATCAGACCTCTGAGTTTCAAGGAAACATTCTGAGGTTAAAGGGCAACTCCGATTTTTTGACACCTGGACCTTATTTATAGGTGTGTGCATGCTCATAGACTCACTCAGACAAACATCGTGCAGCTCGGAGTCCTTCAGAAGTTATTTAGATCCAACAGATTTAGCCGCACTTAGCGGGGGCCACGGCAATGGAGCTTCAGCGCAGGACATAATCTCTGCAAAATTGCTCATTTCGGCTATATTTTTTCATCCATCGCCAGTGTTATCATAAAGTCAGCTCGTCTACCGTCTTCAGGTGGGTCAGCTGACCTGGTAAACAAACTTTTGATGACATCATAGCCGCGCGACACAAAGGTACAGCTGACTTACTTTTAGCCGGCATTGCTGAGCAACATGGCAGAATATTTATCTGATGCCGAAGAGTCAGACTACGACGACCGGTTTGAGTCTGAGTACACGGACGAGGAGCTCCATGAAAGAAGAATGCGGAGGGAGAAAGACGAACAGCTGGCTCGTGAACAACAAACACGTCCACGACTCAATGCTAACTGGTGGTGCGCTTGTGGACAGTGTTCACCTATAGCAACAGAAGAGGAGTGTGTTTGCTGCTCAGAGTGGGACTTGAAACCGGCTGACAAGCGTATGGATCTATCCAGGAATATATGTCTGACTACTCTGGAGGATTTCTCTGCAATGACAAACCAGGCTGTGGTAGAGATGAGCGATTTGCAGAGATTATGTCCCGCGCTGAAGCTCCCTTGCCGTGGCCCCCGCTAAGTGCGGCTAAATCGGTTGGATCTAAATAACTTCTGAAGGACTCCGAGCTGCACGATGTTTGTCTGAGTGAGTATATGAGCATGCACAAACCTAAAAATAAGGTCCAGGTGTCAAAAAACCGGAGTTGCCCTTTAAAGTCAAATTTATTAGATTTTAGTCACATTCTGCAGTTGGTGTCAGGATTCCAAGATTAAATTTCTAAATATCAGGTTCAGATTGGCAACATACATTATCTATCTTTGACTTGAGTCAAACTTCTGAGATTAAAGGGAGACTTTTTAAAGTTTATTCAAAATGATAACATAAAAGTCAGATTTATGAGACTTGGATCAGAATTCTAAGAGTAGAGAGAGAATTTGAGGTCCATTGTAGAATTCTGAGATTGATGTCAGATTTGTGTGATTTAAGAGAGGAATCTGTGACTGACAACATCCCAAAAATTCATGTCATCATTCAGAGATTCATTTTGGAACTCTGTGATCACAGTTGATATTCTGACTTTGTCTCCCACCTGAATAATCTTTATGAGATGGTGTTAGAATCAGTGTTGACCTGGGCACAAGAAGTAACTTGATCTCACCTGTTGGCTCATGACCCCACAGGGGCCTGACTGTGAATCCACAGACAATAGTCACATTTCTTAGATCCATGTCACAATTGTTAAAATTTATGACAGAAATGTAAAGGCAGCTTCAAAGAATCATAGTCAGAATTTTGGAGCTACGTTTGAAAATGTAAGATGGACTTTGTGAGATTTGAGTAAAACATGTGAGTATAGTGGAATTGGACCACGGAGGTCAAAATTCTCAAAGTCTAAGTCAAACACTGTTGAGTCTGTAAAGGTTAGTCTGCAGGCCCTGCTCTCGGGGATAGGTAAGGTACACCTGTGGAAATAAAGATGATTTGGTCCAGCGTGTTTGGGGTATAATTGATACCAGCTCTTAACCAAATGGCGTGATACCTCAGCTCCCTGTGTCCTACATTTATTTGTCCGCCTTGGACCAGAAGACAAATAAAATAAATGTCAGAATGACGACATATATGTCAGAATACAAAGATTTCAATCCAAATTGTAATATTAAAGTTAGAATTATTAGACTAAATTAAAATTTTAAGAATAAGGTCAGAATTCTTACACTAAATACACAATTTAAAAAAGGTCAGCATTAGAAAAAAAAATCAGAATTCTAAGATTACATCAAAATTGTACAACTGATGTCTTAACATTTATATTTAACTCAGAATTCTTGCACTTTATTTTAAATTGTCATATTAAAATACATTTTTACAGTAACAGTATAACACTTAAACCTGTGAAAGATACAAGTGCAATTCTTACAATTGCTCAATTTTTTCCTTTGAAGGTCTGAGCAAATTTGAGGGTTGTGAAAAGTGCCAAATTCTGTATGTAAGAATAAGAAAAAGAAGAAGATGTATACAGTTGTATAACAGTATGTTGAAATGCTTTCTCAGCATTTCCACCTAATTAGAGAAGCCCTTTCTACCTGTGGATACCTGAAGTGGGCCTTTATGAATTACAAGAAGAGAAAGGACACGGAGCATGAAAGAGGAGAGAGGCAAAAAACCTTGTTTACATACATTTCAGGCTGTAAAAGCCAGAATATTATTGTTACTATTGTTGTGCGCTCATAGGGGGCAATTTAGTTATTTGTGATTGATATTAATAATTATTTGAATGTAATTATTAATATTAAAAAATGTCAAACATAATTATTAAAAATTGATAAATATTATTATTAAATCAATATCTTGCGGGGCACCACCCTGTCTCCAGGGACCGATAACCAAATTGACAAGATCAGAATTCAGTCCCAGAAGGTGTGTAAAAATCTAAACATGTAGTCGGAGCACTGACTGTTGTGACTCCAGCAAGTATCAAAGTTGTATAACCACAATAAACACAAACAACAACAGATTACATTATAATCAAGTTTATTTAAAGTAAGAATTATTTAAAATAACATTACCTGCTGTACACTATTATAATTTAAATAATGAGCAAAACATAGTGGTTCTCAAACGATCACTGTGATGAGCCACACAAATGGATCCAGGTTTCCCTTGCCCAGACGTGGGCCAACGGATCCCCCCCCCGGAGCCAGGCCTGGGGGTGGGGCTCACAGGCGAGCGCCTGGTGGCTGGGCCTACGCCGATGGGGCCCGGCTCGGCCCAGCCTGAAGGAGAGACGTGGGACCCCCCTCACATGGACCCACCACCTGTGAGAGGGGCCTTAGTGGTTGGGTGCAGTGTGAGCTGGGCGGCGGCCGAAGGCGGGGACCCTGGCGGTCCAATCCTTAGCTGCAGCGTCTAGCTCTAGGGACGTGGAATGTAACCTCACTATCAGGGCACGAGCGGAGGTTGAGTGGTTCCGACTAGATATTGTCGGACTCACCTCGACGTATAGGTTGGGCTCTGGAACCAGTCCTCGTGAGAGGGGTTGGACTCTCTTCTTCTCTGTAGTTGCGGGTGGTGAGAGGCGTTGGGCTGGGGTGGCAGTTCTTGTCTCCCCTCGGCTCGAGGCCTGTACGTTGGGTTTACCCTGGTAGACGAGAGGGTAGCCTACCTCCGCCTTCGGGTGGGGGAATGGAACCTGACTGTTGTTTATGCTTATGCACCAAACAACAGCTCAGAGTTTCCACACTTCTTGGATTCCCTGGAGGGGGTGCTGAAGAGTGCCCCTTCCGGGGATTCCCTCGTTCTGCTGGGGGACTTCAACGCTCACATCGGCAATGACAGTGTGACTTGGAGGGGCGTGATTGGGAGGAACGGCCCCCCGATCTGAACCCGAGCGGTGTTCTGTTATTGGACTTCTGTGCTCGTCACAGATTGTCCATAACAAACACCATGTTCAAGCATAAGGGTGTTCATATGTGCACCTGGCACCAGGACACCCTAGGTCGCAGTTCGACGATCTACTTTGTAGTCGTATCATCGGACTTGCGGCCACATGCTTTGGACACTCGGGTGAAGAGAGGGGCGGAGCTGTCAACTGATCACCAACTGGTGGTGAGTTGGCTCCGATGGTTGGGGAGGATGCCGGTCAGATCTGGTAGACCCAAGCATGTTGTGCAGGTCTGCTGGGAACGTCTGGCAGAGTCTCCCATCAGAAACAGTTTCAACTCCCACTCGGTTGTGGAACTGTGGACCAGCTCTGTACCCTGCATATGGTGCTCGAGGGTACATGGGAGCTTGCCAAACCAGTCCACATGTGATTTGTGGACCTGGAGAAGGCATTTGACCGAGAAAACGAGATCTCGAGTACGAGCGGCTTAAATGGGCTTCCTCCTTCCTGGCTGGCTTCTCCCTTAGAGATAGGGTGAGAAGTTCAGTCATTCGGGAGGAGCTCGAAGTAGAGCCACTGCTCCTACGCGTTGAGACGAGACAGGTGAGGTGGCTCGGGCATCTGGTCAAGATGCCTCCTGGACACCTCCCTGGTGAGGTGTTCCGGGCATGTCCCACCGGCAGGCGGCCCCATGGAAGACCCAGGACACGCTGGAGAGACTATGTCTCTCAGCTGGCCTGGGAACGCCTCGGGATCCCCCGGGATAAGCGGGAGAAGAGAAGACGAGACGAGGCAAAACATTTACTAACTACAAACTACAGAATGCAATAGCAACAGCATCAGTGGCTACAATGACTGCAGCAGCAGTACTCACAATATCACTAATAACCAACAGGAACCACAGCAGCATAAGTAAATGCAGTCATAGATGATGAAGCCCAAGGGTGTGTGTCTATGTGTGTGTAAAAGGAGGTGCGAGGGGAGGAGAGAAAGAGAGGGAGTGGCCAAGGGCTCACGTGGGACTATGCTCTGAACCAAAATGGCGACAGGGGAAAGTGTCCTGTACTCTCTAGAGCCAAGATGGACACTCACCACGTGAATAAGGAAGAGGCAAAGGGTCTTTCAGTCTCATTTGTTACTGAGGTGATCCATGAAAAATTTTAGGTGCGCACCGGACAGCCTTTAGGCTACGTTTACATGGAAACTCCTGACTTGAAGACGCAAAGATTTTCCCTTTGCGTTTTAGAATTCTTTTGTGTTTAGACAACAACACTTGGAGATGAGTTAATCCGCTGTAGTGTGCATGCCAGTTCAGTAGATAGCAATGTAGGCCTGTAAAGAGAGCTAGCGCTGCTACAACACTTGAACGAAGAAGAAAAACTTCACAACCAATAATGGTGAATGGACGCACAGAGACGCAGGAGTTTCTTTTCTGGACAACAAATCAGTTCAGACAACAAATCTGTCTGGATGGTTTTGACTGAATAACAAACCAAGCACGGTAAGAGGCTCACACGGTAAGAGGCTCATACGGTAAGAGGCTCACACATTACTCGGCGGACGGCCGAAGCTGTTGTTGTTCCTGGTATGCACGTGCAGCCTTCATCTGAAAGAGTACTACGCATGTGGTGACACCAGCGTTTCATCCTGAAACACTTTGATGAGGGTTTACATGGAGCCAAATGGAGAGCGGATTCAAATCTTTCCACTCTGGAGCCCGTTTTCAAAAGTTTCTGTTATCAATGATTTTCCGTGTAGACGCAGGGCCAAAACGCAATGAAAACGATTTGACCATTTTCAGCACCATGTAAATGGCCCCTTAATGTCTGTGTGGTGTGAGGGAGGTGCCCATATGGGCAGGGAATAGAAGGGTTAGAGACAGAGAGAGAGAGACCCCGAGGCAGATTGTAACTTCCAGTTAAAAATAACAGTATCACTACACAATAACAGAGCCAGTAAAGCAAAGTCTATCTGGTCTGATATTAGACCTTCGACCAGTGATAAGCTATTTAGAAACTGATCATGGGTGGACGACCGAAAATAAAAATGCAGCAGAAATTAAACAGGGTCCGCTTTACATTTGTGTCCGCGGTGGAGGACAAAATGCTTTGTTAGGCCTCTAACAAAATTGGTGCGCTCGTCCTCTCCGTTGTGTGATCAGCTGCTTGTGCAGCGGTGTTTGTGGTGTGCTTCCTTTTGGGGCAGTCAAATCACAGAAAGCCCTAAAGAGCTCACTTCCAGAAAGAGACTTCCCGGGGACAGCAACAATTTCTGGTCCCACTGTTGTTTTAAAGGCTTCATTGGGGATCCCTGTAGGGTTTACCTGGCAGGGTCCAATGACCATGCAGAGTTTTGGTTTAAATAAAAAGTTGCACCTAGGTGAGGAAACCAGTGGGTGATGGCGCCAGTTTCTAAGGGTCATGAGGGACTCCAGGCCAGGCTTTAAAGGTTACATGTAGGCCTTTCTGTCCTCAGGCCCGCATAGCGTACAGATCCCAACACTATACATGGTTCTGTTGGTAGATGGCACTCTAACTTTGTCTGAGTTGTATGCAGTAAATGTACATTCTTCCCTCTCTCATTGCCATTGGTGATACATGTATGCTCTGTGGCAGAGAATGGACTTATAAAGTAACAGGTTGATACAGGTTGTGCTCATGTCTTGCTGCTCATGTATGACCAGTGAATATAACACCGTGGAGACCTGGCTTTAAATGGTCCAGGAACAACAACAGCTTTGTGCATAGCTGCAGATTAAATCACTGTGTGGAAATCTGTATCATGTCTCGTTGCTAAGCAACAGGATGCAGCAGCAGCAATGAACTTGAGCTCCTGAAAACTTTTTCGATATTTTTGTGTTTTTGCTTTGAAATACCTGATTTAGAGAGAAAATCTACAACATAAAATGATTTGAAGGACCATTCAGCCATCCAAAACTAGAAAGAAGACTTTTTCAACTGTCTTTTTTTCGCCGAAGGGAGGTTGCTACCACAGCAGCTTGCTGGTTTGAAGGAATTCAACTACAAGTGCAAGTTGGTTGGCAACAGCAGAAGATTGAGCGGAGGATTGGAGAAAAATCACAGAAGAAAAACTTTTAAAGGTAGGAAATTTGCCATCCAAGACTGGTCTGACAACATTTTGAGGACACCACCAGAACTAAAAAAGAGGAAATTAGTTATTTCTATCAAGATAACTCTTCACATCACTTCCTGTTGAGCGTATTCGTCACTTCTTGTTTTCACAGTGCCGCGCTGTTTGTAGTGTGTTGTCTTTCTGTTCAGCTAATGCAAATTTTAACTGAATAATATCTGTCATTTGACTTTATAATTGTTTTGATTGATTACGATTTACGTTCGATTGAACATACTAAGGTCTACTACAGCCACTCTAGCCTCTCTCAAGAGGTCATTTTGTTCTACTTAGCATAGCTTATCTTAGCTTCTTAGCACGGCTTCGCTCCTGCTCTGTCCTATCCTATGTGCCAGATGCTTAGCTACTCCTCGTCCTCCTTTACTGATAGCGGTATTTGTCTGAAGTGTCCTAGATTTGGAGGCGAGTTGTCCGATCTGGAGAAGCGGCTCTGCACCAGACCCAAACCCTCCTACGTAGATGTAGCGAGCAAGCAGGACGTAGTTAGCGGTGCAGGCTGCACTAGCGTTAGCTTAGCCTCCCCCCCGGCTAGTAATGGCTGGGTCACTGTCCGTGGCAAGCATAGCCGAAAGTCGAAGACCCACTCGGTGCCCCACCATCCGGTTCACGTTTCCAACAGGTTTTCTCCCCTCGTGATAGTGGTAACCCGCCCTCTGGGGAACAAACACTGATAATTGGCGACTCCATAGTCAGAAACGTGAAGATAGCGAAGTCAGTGGGCATAGTTAGGTGCATCCCAGGGGCCAGAGCGGGCGACATAGAGGCAAATTTAAAGTTGCTGGCAAAGAGTAAACGTAAGTTTGCTAGAATAGTCCCCCATGTCGGCACTAATGACTCCTGACGTTGCCAGTCGGAAGTAACTAAATTAAACATTGAGTCAGTGTACTCTTTTGCAAAGACAATGTCGGACTTCGTAATTTTCTCTGGCCCCTTGCCCAATCTGACCAGTGATGATATGTATAGCCGCATGTCATCATTCAACCACTGGCTATCGAGGTGGTGTCCAGCAAATGATGTGGGCTTCATTGACAATTGGTCATCCTTCTGGGGAAAACCTGGCCTGATAGGAAGAGATGGCATCCCTCCTACTCTGGCTGGTGCATCTCTCCTATCAAAAAACATGGCAGAGTCACTCTGACAACCTCTCAGAGATGAGACCATGTTGCAGAGCTGCAGTCCTCCACGCTCCTCTGTGCTTGCTCTATGACGGTTTTCCTGCCATTACTGTTATGACAGCTGTGTTCATCAGTTAGGTAACTGCTATGGCTTTGTAACAGTGATGAATATTATTCCATAGAGTCTGTGTCAGTCCCCCGACCCAAAGCTCACTTACATATTAACACAAATGCCATGGGGCAGGAGATAGTGGCGGTGGGTGTCCACTGGTGCCGGTCCTGCCTCCCCTGGTGGCTGGGGCAGGAGTTGGGCACCGGGGACTCGCTGGCTCGCTGCCCTGGGGGGGGCCCTGGGGTCCTCCTCTGGGGGGCAGCGCCCTGGGGGTGGCCCGCCTGAATGGGGTCCTTGGTGGGTGCTGGGTCGGTGGTTCTAGTGCTGCAGTCTGCTGGGGGGGGGGTGTTCCTGCTGGACGCTGGGTTTGGGCAACTCCTTGTGTATTCGGTGACCACCTCACATGCATGCATATACAGATACTCAAGCTCAAACTAAGAGACATGATAGATCCCGTCAGAACATGCTGAGTTGGGCACTCCTACGCATCTCCTCACGTCCTATGTCTCCTCCATAGAAAATCAGATTGATTTATTCTGTCTAACTGAAACATGGCTACGTGAAGAGGAATATGTCAGTTTAAATGAGTCCACTCCCCCCAGTCATTCAAATATTCATATACCACGCGACACAGGCCATGGTGGTGGTGTAACAGCTATTTATCATTCATGTCTCCAAATCAATCACAGACCAAAGGCTAAATATACTTCTTTTGAAAGCCTTACTCTAAATTTATCTCAGACTGATTCAAAAACTGGCCAGACAGTCCTGTTTGTGATAATTTACCGTCTATATGAATTTTTTTTTTTTTAATCAGAATTCTCTAAGTTCGTATCAAACTTAGTCCTTAGCTCTGATAAAATAATCATTGTAGGTGATCTTAATATCCATGTTGACAAAGAGAGTGATAGTCTTAGCTCAGCTTTTATGTCATTAATAGACTCAGTTGGCTTTACTCAGTCTGTTAATGAAGCTACCCATCATTTTAATCACACTCTTGATTTGGTTCTAGCATATGGCCTTGATATTAATAAACTGAAAGATTTTCCTGAAAATCCATTTTTATCCGACCACTTCTTAGTAACTTTTAGCATCCTCCTGGAAGATTCCATGTTTTGCAGCAAAATTGTGAGCAGTAGAAATCTGTCCAGCGGTGCCGTGGCTAAATTCAAAGATACCATTCCTACTGCCTTAAGCTCAATAAATTGGCCAACCGATAACTGTGATATTAGCCTTAGCCCCACTCAGCTGGATCAGCTTGTTGATGACTCAGCCAGTCTACTAAGATCCACTTTGGACTCAATTGCCCCACTGACTCAAAAAAGTATTAAACGTCAGAGGATAGCTCCTTGGTTTAACTCAGAAACTCGTACACTTAAACAAACAACCCGTAAATTAGAGAGAATTTGGCGCTCCAAAAAAAGGGAAGAGTCACGTATACTTTGGCGAGAGAGTCATAATAGCTACATAAGAGCCTTAAAACACGCTTGAGCTGCCTACTCCTCCTCACTTATTGAAGAAAATAAAAACAACCCCAGATACCTTTTCAGCAGTGTAGCCAGGCTGACATAGAGTCAAAGCTTTATTGAGCCTGTGATTCCTCTAGCCCTGAGCTGTGAGGTCTTTATGAGCTTTTTTAATGATAAAATTCTGAAAATTAGAGATAAAATTAGCAACTCTTTATCTCCAGCTGAACCTGCCGTACCTTCAAATGTAGTAGTGGTCAGACCTGAGTTAGACAGTTTCTCTACGATTAGCCTTCAGGGGCTAAATTCTCTCGTCTCCTCCTCTAAATCATCAACCTGCCTTTTAGACCCGATCCCAACTGAACTGTTCAAGGAGGTCTTTCCTCTAGTTTCTCCATTGTTGCTGGAGACAGTAAATATATCTCTATCAACAGGCTATGTACCACAGTCTTTTAAAACAGCAGTAATCAAACCCCTCCTTAAAAAAACTAACCTCGATTCAGGAACATTAGCTAACTACAGGCCTATTTCTAACCTTCCATTTGCCTCAAAGATCCTGGAGAAAGTAGTAGCTGATCAGCTAGGTGACTTCCTTCAAGACAATAGCCTGCTTGAGGACTTTCAGTCAGGATTTAGAGCTCATCACAGCACAGAGACTGCTCTAGTTAAAGTAACCAATGATCTACTTTCAGCTTCAGATGAAGGACTTCTCTCTGTTCTTGTTTTGTTAGATCGTAGTGCTGCTTTCGACACCATTGATCATGATGTTCTTATACAGAGATTAAAGATGTTACTTGGGATTACAGGGACTGCCTTAAATTGGTTTAAGTCCTACTTATCTAATAGATATCAGTTTGTACACGTGAACAACAAGTCCTCTGTGTACACTAAAGTAAGTTACGGGGTTCCTCAAGGTTCGGTGCTAGGTCCAATTCTCTTCTCTATATGCTTCCCCTTGGTGATATCATGAGGAAATACTCTGTTAATTTTCACTGCTACGCTGATGATACACAGCTTTATGTATCACTGAAGCCAGGTGAGACAAACCAGTTAGACAAACTAGATGCCTGTTTAAAGGACATCAGAACCTGGATGGCCAGAAATTTTCTTCTTCTTAACTCACACAAGACAGAGATCATTGTGCTGGGCCCTCGACACCTTAGAGAATCCTTTTCTAGTGATTTAACTGCCATCGGTGGCATTAGCCTGGCACCAAGCACAACTGTTAGAAATCTAGGAGTGCTATTTGATCAGGATTTATCCTTTAACTCTCACATAAAGCAAATTTCAAAAACAGCCTTTTTTCATCTTCGTAACATCACTAAAATCAGGCCTGTCCTGTCCCACAACGATGCTGAAAAGTTAGTCCATGCTTTTGTTACCTCTAGACTGGACTATTGTAATTCTCTGCTTTCAGGCTGTCCCAGCAAGTCACTTAAGACGCTTCAGCTGGTCCAAAATGCTGCAGCACATGTACTGACTAGAACTAGGAGAAGAGACCACATTACTCCTGTATTAGCTTCTCTGCATTGGCTTCCCATTAAATATAGAATAGAATTCAAGATTCTTCTCCTCACCTATAAAGCTCTCAGTGGACAGGCCCCAGTCTAAAAGAACTTGTAGTGCCGTACAGCTCTTCTAGAACATTGCGCTCCCAAAATTCTGGCCTACTTGTGGTACTATCAATCGCCAAAAGTAGTATGGGAGGTAGAGCCTTCAGTTATCAGGCTCCTCTTCTCTGGAACAATTTACCGAGCACAGTTCGACAGGCTGACACTCTTTCTACCTTTAAGGTTAGACTTAAAACATTCCCCTTTGATAAAGCTTTCAATTAGGGACCAGCTTATAGTTTATAAATTAGTTCAAAAATTACACTCATAGTCTAGATGCAATAGGCCTAGACTGCCGGGGGGGGGGTATCTGGCACATTGGGCTCTATCACTCTCTCTCTCTCTCCACATCTGCTTTTGCCCCTTTTGTTTGCTCCTGTACTCGTCTCTGGCTCTTGTCTTGTAGGTGGCCTGGGATCCTTGGTGGAGACTTCCTGCTGCTGTGGAGCCACGAAGCCTTAAAACTACAATTATAAACATGCTATATAGTTGGCCATTTTATTAGGAACACTCCATTCCCATTATCACTATAGCTGTTAATGTAGATATTAGCATGATCTCCATATCCATGATCGATACATCTACAGTATCCATATTTAGTTACCACATAGGCATGAGGTCCCTCTTGAAAATGGGATGTCACATCTCAAGAGGCCTTTAACACATTAATATTTAATGAAGACAAATATGGTAGGGATGACCTTGTGGTCTGGGCACCCATGAGTTTGTCACTACCATAAATTCTTATTTTCAGTAAGAATATCATTGATTATACTTCTATAAATTGATCACCACAACCATTCAGACATGAGGACACTCCTGAAAATGAGATGTAGCATCTCGAGAGGCTAACCTCTAATAAATCAGATGACAAGTCGATGGTCCATGAACCTGTCCCTAAATTTAGTTCTTATTCTAGTCCACTTGTCTCCTCTTACCTCCCTTCCTTTGCCCTCACACACGACACAGCATCGTGTGGATTTGCTGTTCATCATGAGACATTCAAGATTTCCTGCTGCTAAACAGAAGGTTTTTTCTTGCCGCCATGATGGAGGGATTCATGATTGGCTATATGGATTCATGTTGGGTGTTGGATGTATACATTTGTATATATATGTATATGTGTATTTTATATGTATATATGTATCTATGCATATATGTGTATCCATAATATGAAGAGCTTTATGCTCTACTGTAAAGTGTCTTGAGATAACAATTGTTATGAATTGGTGCTATACAAATAAAGATTGATTGATTGATGGTCTCATCTCCTGTCTGAGCTGATCTGCTATCCCTGTTCTTCTGTGCTAGCTGCCATTTTACCTCAAGACTCCTGTGAGTTAATGCTGAAAGACTTTTTCTACTGGATTTATGCCATGCTTAAGAAGCTAACTGTGTTGAAGCTCAGCTAACCTCGCCGACTGGCTAACAGTGTCCCTGCACTTTTGGATAATAGGACCCAGCCACGTGTCTTTCACTATGGTTACCTTTGTTCACCGTACCTTCATCAAATGTAAAGTAAAGGAGAACTGTGTGATGGAAGAAGCAGACATTTAGACTGGATATAAGAAAGATACAAAACTGGTTTAAACAGCCCAAAGCCTTACTTTTCCTGGAATTATGGACTATTTTTCCCTCCTCTGGACTGACTTGACTATGTAAGTAGAGGACTGTGACACTTTTATTTCTAATACATGCTTAAAATTAAGAGTGAGTTAAAGAATAAATACGAACAGATTTTGAGTTGAAGAAAAAAAAAAAGCCTATTTGAGCGTAAGTAAACAAAAAGTATCGTATTTTGGTTGAGCTTTGAATTGCTTATTACAATTATATAAATCACATTTGTCAGTGATACCTTGCTTCTCATTGCTCTATTGCCAATAGACTTAAAGTCAGCATATTTTTTGTGGGAAAAGAGTTACTTGCAAACATTACTACATTACATTTTACAAATTTTGGGTAGTAAATTTAGTTCAGAAATGGAAGGTGGCATCCCATTCAGATAAACAAAATGAAAAATCTGACAATGATTTTGATGTAGGCTTTGACTGTCTGGACAAATACACTGTTCCTTATCGTACAACCTCAGGCCTTGAAGAACAGGTCCAGAACCTAACTGAAGTTGAACATCTGAAAGAATGTCTTAGGGTGCTTTCCCACTAGGAGCCCTGTCCTGGATCCGGGTGCACTTGAGCCCAAAGTCCGGTTTGTTTTGGTAGTGTGAATACAAACAAACCGTGCCAGGGCACTGGGCCCGAGCCCGCTTTAGGAGGTGGTCTCCAGCGCGATTGGAGAGGATTCCGTCACGGTTCGGTTGAGATGTGTATGCAAGCGCGCCAAGATATGGGACAGAAAGTTGCAGCTGCTGTGTGACGTCACGGCTGAACGACTCTCTTTTAGCTCTTTAAAAATGGCGGCAAAAGGTTCTCTTTGGAGCAGGGAAGAAACAAAAATCTTACTCGAAATTTGGGCTGACGAGGATATACCAAGACAATTGGACTGTACACATAAAAATTCGGAAATTTTTGGCTCCATTTTTTAAAAAATTACTGTCCTATGGATTTACAAGGACCACTGAACAATGCCGTGATAAGGTAAAAAAAAACTCCGGCAACAGTATCACAGAGCATGGGATGCGCTGCGTAAGTCCGGCAGCTCAGGAGATGAAAAGGAGAGGTTTATTTGGTATGATGCTGGCCATAAACCAACTAGTCAGCCAATTATGTTATCAACAGCATCATACCAAATAAACCTCTCCTTTTTCATGATCTAGTCAGCCAAACATACTGGAGTCGGAACCGCTTTCCCCACCGACATCATCTACATCCCCGCCGCCATCTGATCAACGCTGATCCGGTGAGCCCGGCAGGCAACTTGTCACCAAATGGTTAGCGCCAATGTGAGCTGATAACAGGGGTAGCTTGATAAATCTCTTTTTCTCTCTTTCTCTCTTATTTATGGTCATGTTTTTTTCTGTGTCCGCCAGATGAATCAATTATCAGTTCATGATAGACTGATGCATACACAAATGAATGCGTAGATAAATAGATGAAAACGTCAGGAAAAATCCTGGATAAATGTAAAGATACATGAATAAATAGGTAAGTATATGACTCAATGAACACACATATGAATACATTGATTGATATATTACCCCTGCTGCAGTCATTTCTCTTACCTTATGGTCATTTATCCATCAATGTACTCATATGTGTGTTCATTTAGTCATGTACATACCTATTTATTCATAGCCTATCTATCCAGGATTTTCCCCGACGTATACAGTAAGATAAATGCACAACAAAGATTACCCACATTTCTCTGAAAGCTTTACGTTTTTTTCTGCATTTTTTGTTTCCATTTACACTGTATATGCTGAATGCAGTAAATGTAATTTTCTTAATTTGTATTTCTTTATTTTTTATCTAATTCTATATGCGTATTTCTTTGTTTTAATTTCTTTATTGCTTTCATGTTAGCAGGTACTTTGGAGGAGGCCTCTGACTGCAGCCCTGTACCAAGTGAGAGCAGGCGACAGAGGAAGGCAAAAACGGATATATCTAGCCTGATGGCTGACTTCCCTGACATGCAGAGGAAATAATTTGAGAAATTCATGCAGGGTGAGGAGCAGAGACAAAGAAACTAGAATGAAAGTCTTAATGCTTTGATAAAGTCTCAAATGGAGATGAGAATTCTGAGAGAAAAACGGCAAGAAACTAACAGGATGCTTATGACAATGATGGATAGACTGTTTAGTACAATGGCGCCTTCATCTCAGCAGCTAGTACCTCAACACCTGCAGCATCCTTCTCACTCCCTCTTTGGTCCTCCACGTCACTACACTGGCCATGGAGAGGCACCAGGTCTGGGCCAATTTGGGGAGGTGGTCTTGGGCGCACTTCAAGGGGAGTCGTCCAGCTCATGGAGAGCTCATGGAGATGCAGAAGAACCTCCTTGTACCTCAAGCACACTGTCTAGCACTTCTCATACCCTTTATTTGTCACCAGAACAACAATCATCCCGGTCTTATCATAATCTTTAGGGCAACTTTGTTGTAACAGTAATTTTTTTCTTATTATTATTTATGATTTTTTATTACCAGTGGTTCTCAACTGGCAGGTTAGGAGATAGAATTTTGATGTGAGGCTGTTTCTATTAAGTTTTATGTGTTCCAAGGAAACAAACTGTTAGTTACAAAATTCATAATTAAATTAATTCAGTAATTTCCAAGATATTTTATGAAAATAGTATAAGAAGCACTCATACATTCTCTGTTCAACATTCTGTTAAATGTACAATATATTTGTTAAAGAATGTAAAAGATCTTGCAATAGTTAAGCATTATTTAGTCTCTTTAAATAAACAAAAGTCCACAGTTACTTTCATTTTTCAATCAGTGTTTATTTACAAAATAAATCAACATAGAAATGTAAAAATTTCATGAAGATATCAAAACTTACATTTTATTATGCTATACAAAAACAGAAATCTACCCAAGATTTTTAGTGTGTTCACTGATGTGCCCTGAGCAATAGTTGTTTCTCTGTTGTAGTCAATTTTATTTTATAATCAATTTTAAGACTTTTTAAAAAATGTTAGACTTCTGTAACAAGACAGTTTATTGTACAACAAATAATTGATTATTTCTATACCCAGAATAACATTTTTTTCTGTAATTTTTCTGAACACATGTTCATTACAAGCTAAACGTTTATTAGGAACGGTCAAACTTCATTGTGCAAATCATACTAACAAGATCAACAAAAAACAGTAGAGGTTGCTTTTTTGTTCATACTAAACAAAATTACTGTAAAATAAGAATCATTCTGATGCTTAAGCAACTTAACAAGGGTAAACATTTTAAAAGGTGGAACAAGTACACAGCTTTCAGACTTGTTTGACATGTAGTTTTAGGATGGAAATCCAACAATTGGTGTAATCTTCATTAACAACATTCTTTGGAGCAGCCTTTAAAACAACACTACTTGATTAAAGGAATCTGAGTAAATGTTATTTACTTTCCACCCCTGATAAAATGATACTTAACGAAAGGAGGAGAAATAAGAGCACAACGCATCCCTTGTGGTGTTGGCAGAGGTGTTTGCTTGAGGGTTATTATTTTCAGCTACCTCATTATCACAATCAGCATCAAAATGCTGATCATACTCTTCACTGTTGCCTTCACAAAAATTGTGAAGGACATAGCAGGCTGCAACTGTGTTATTAATGTTTTCTAGGTGACAGTCATAACACTTCATCAGGCACCGCCACCTGCCTTTGAGTCGCCCAAAAGCTCTCTCGACTGTCATCCTTGCCCTGCTGAGCCGCGAGTTTAACACTGTGCAGGCGATGCGCCACTCTTGTGGTATGGTTTTATTAGCCACGGCAGGAGTGGGTATGCCGCATCACCTAACAGGACAACTGGAACATCTACTCCCATCATGTGCTCTGTAATATTTGGGAATAGATCCCCTGTCTGACCCTTCTGAAAAACACTAGAATTTCAAAAACCCTTGTGTCGTGAACTCTTCCCGGCCATCTTACATTAATGTCCCAAAACCTGAGTCGATGGTCAACCACACCCTGCAGAATGATGGGGTAAAATCCTTTACGGTTATAGTAATCAGCGGGAGTGACTGGTGGAATCCCCAACGCTCCTTAAAACCCTGAATAATTACTTTGAATTCCTGTTCAGAGGGTGTTTTAATGTAAAGATGCAGCAAATTACACATAATGGCACAGGTAACATGATTAGAAATTTTACAAGCGGTTGAGATGCCAATGCCAAACAAATGAGCAATGGTGCAATATTCCACATTTTTGGCCATTCGCCATAGGCATACAGCCACACGCTGCAGGACTCCTGAAGCAGGTTGCTTGTTTTTGCAAGTGTGGCTGAAGGATGTCGCACAGCTGTAAGAAAAGATGTCCGTTTCATCCGAAATTCTGCAGCCTTTCTTGACCTCCCCAGCTCATGAGGACATGCTGCCACCAGACACCTGACCTGACTTGAACTCAGATGCTCCTGAGGAAGAATTTTTTTTACAATATTTTAACTATTTAATGAATTAATCTATGCTAATCATGTTATCTATTCGTTCAATTGATTTATTGAGGGTTTCTTGTATTTATTTGCTATATCATTTGTATTTATAAATTACATATTTATTTACTGTGGTTAACTGCAATTGAAAGGTAAGTATTATATGTAACAGCAATGATTTTATACATATTAAATCTAGTTATGAATTTATCAATATTTCCTGTTTGTCAGGTGTTTATTTGTAATATTTATTTACTCATTACATATATTGATGGTATTTATTGCAAGAATTGATTCTCTTTATCTAACAATGGTAATTCATGTATGTTAAAAAACATTTATTTTCACATTTATCTCATTGCTGTACTTTTCTATATAATCATACCACAAATTACAACAAATTCTTATTGCATGTATTTTTATTTACAAAACTATTTTAATAGAAAACGTACATTAATTTAACTTAATAATCAATGTACCTGTGCTGTACCATACCAAATCAATGCTACATTTCTTTTAATTGAAACCAAAGGAAAATGGCGTTTTTCGTCATATACATAACCATCTAAAGTTACGTTAAACCAAAAGCAGGTTGTATAACACAGACCTCATCACTTATGTGTAATGAGTAGCCTTTATACAGTATATATAGGCTACTATACTATATAGATATAGCTATCCGTGTTGTGGTCACCATGCATTCTAACAGCTACAGGTTGTCCACATTTTTTGGATGCTTTGTGGAAATCGTTAGACTGTTATCACTCACCTTACGGAAGACTGTGAGTTGACGTGTAGAACAAGCGATGTAAAGGCAAGTCTCAACGTCTCCTGCCTCTTCAAAATCGATCTTATCCGTGCAGAACAGGCCCATGTCATCCTCCGAGCTGCACAATAGATGTGGAAGTAGGAGGAAGGTTGCTGCTTGCGTCTTGAACAATATAAAAACCAATATACAAATGCCCATTTAAGCACTAGGCACTCCATTGTCGGTGCTTAAACACAGTCTTCGCTAAAATAGAAAAACATTCAACACTTATTTACAAATTCTATATGCATATTTCAATGATGGTTGATAATCACGATGATTTACGAGGGATTTACTGATGCCATCTCAAACACCATTAAAAAAAACACATTCAAAGGAAAATGTAGAAGAGACCGAAACGTAAACATTCGCTGTCCGGTGTTGGAAATGGTTACCATGGTAGCCTCTTCTTTGTTCTCCTCCGTAGCAGGTTTGTGCATATCGCCCCCTGCTATTTCAAACTGAGTAAATACACAAGTGGGCCCGGGCACGGTTCGATGTTTCAAGTGTGAATGCAGACCAGCTGGGGGAGGGGGGCGAACTGCGCCACAGTACGGTTCGAAACAAGTGGGCCTAATGTGAAAGCACCCTTAGAGAGTCCTTGGACTTGCAGTGTAATGTGCTCAAACACTGGGAGCACTTTGATCAGAAAAACTATGACAGCCCCGCAGCTCAGCGCTCAGCAGCTCAACCCATGGCCACCTCAACTCCCTACAAACCTGCTTTCACCAAAACTGAGTCTTCATTTCAAAGCAAGAGGTTTTGCTCTGCAATTAAAGGTCAGCACTCAGACTCTGCTATGCAACTGCACTTCAACTTACTAGCACATCCAGAATGATTGCAACTGCACTTCAGTGTACTTCAAATGTATGTCTCTTGACATCTTGCAGTCTGCTTTAATGACAAAGCTGGATGATGTACAGCCTCCTCGAACAGTTTATGGACATGTTTGATGTCATCTTGGACACGCCTCCCTGACTGAGCATACTATTGACATAGGTCAAGCAAAGCCTATAAATTTCCCTTCATGTTGCACCACTCCTGCAAAAAAATGTCTTATTGAAGAACAAGTACTACAGATGTTGCAGGGTGATATCATCAATCCTTCCACAAGCCTGTGGGCTGCACCTGTTGTAATAGTTAATAGAACAGACTGTGACCTGAGGTTTTGTGTGGACTTTAGAGTAACCAAGAAAGACTCTCACTCTTTACCTCGTGTTGACGAGTCACTTGACTTTTTGGCAAGGGAAAAGTTCATCTAAACACTGGACTTACCTCGCGGATTTGGTAGGTCTCTCTTGCAGAAGAATCTCGACCAAAAGACAGCCTTTGTATCACATTGCGGCCTCTTTCAGCTTTGAGTCCTCCCAATCAGCCTCTGTAGTGCCCCAGGCACATTTCAGCGACTAATGAACAGTATTCTTGCTGGTATCATCTACAAACCATGTGCTGTGTATCTTGACGATATTGCCGTTGCTTCCCCTACCTTTAAGCAACATCTTGCTGATCTTGAAGAGGTGCTTTAAAGACTCAAAGCTGCCGGTTTGTCGTTAAAGCTCAAAAAGTGTCAGTTTTGTCTGAATGAACTCATGTTCTTCGGCTACCGCATCACACTTTCAGGCATTAAACCTGATACTGACAAAATCAAAGCTTTGATGGAGTTCAGAACCCCAACTTCAGTGAAACAAGTCAGACAGTTACTTGGACTAACTGGATACTACTGTTGTTTTGTGCAAGATTATGCACGACATGCTGAGCGTCTTCATGCACTCACAAGAAAAAATGCAGTTTTCTGTTTGGATGAAAACTGTCAGGTTTCTATCGACATTTTGAAAAAGACCATCATATCAGCTCCTGTCTTTATGTTCCCTGATTTCACACGCCCATTCTTCATTCATGCTAATGCTTGCCACCTTGAACTTGGTGCAGCACTCATGCAAAATAATCAGAACAGACATAAAGTTGTGGTGGCTTATACAAGCCGCTCCCTGCACAAAGCAGAGAATCCCTACTCAACCCTGAAAGAGAGTGCCTATTTGTGACTTGAGCTCTTGAACATTTTAGACCTTATGTTGAGGGCCTCCATGTGACTATTTTCACAGACCACAGCAGCCTCAAGTGGTTAATGTCTCGCCCGAGTCTCACTGGTCGTCTTGCACTCTGGTCACTAAAACTACAGGCCTTCGGCTTTACCATTATGCACAAGCCTGGTGCACACAACAATATGCCAGACGCTTTGTCATACACCCTCTGCCACCTTCAGGATACCCCAACAGACATTCTACCTGAGTATGCGATGATAGGCAGTTTGGATCTTCACACTCTCCCTCATGTAGTGCTTGCTGAACGTTCTGATGTCAGGCAGTTACAGCTGGATGACCCAGTTACAGGTAAAGTTCTTCATGAACCTTGTCAGGATTTTTCCCTTCAGTCCTAAGATTGCTCAGTAGCACTTTCAATGTTCATACCAACACCTGACATAATTCAGAATAAAGATGACAAGAAGAAGCTGGATGCAACCAAGTGGAATTTTACTTGCAGCAAGGAGAATAACAATACAGAGTGTCAAACAGTCTGAGATGTTGAACTGAAGCTTATAAAATTATAAAATTCTTCTCTTTTTTATAATAGTGTGTGTGTGCATAACATGCAGGGGGGTCGTGAGGTGGAGTGATCTCCACACAGGCTCCACTTCTCGTGCTGGTTTGAGCTGATCTTGAAGGTGCTCCGAGTTACAGACACTGGTGATAAGAAGGGACAAGGGTTGGGGCTGCGCAAGGTCATGTAGTGTGTGTGCATGTGAGAGAAAAATGCAATGGCTATGATTATACAGGAATTTAGGATAGTGTGAGGAAAAGATGTTTCAAATACATGAAAAGACTATATACAATATATGCAAGAGTCAAATTATTCTTAACAAACCTTAAAATGACAGTCAGGCTAACAAAGATGAAAATGTATCCTGGCAATTTGCTGTTTATGATGACCTCCTGTACTACAAAGACCCAAAAAGCAAGTGTGGTTTGCATCCACTGAAAGAACTCAAGCTTTATGCCCCCTCTAATTTAAACATTAGAGGTGCCTTGCTAAACTACTACCATGACCACCCCACTGCAGGTCATCTTGGTGTTTCAAAGACTCTTGCAAGACTGCGTTTAAGATTTTTCTGGCCCAAGATATCAGCTGATGTTAAACTTTATGTCACCTGTTGTGCAGTTTGCCAGCTTACCAAACCCAGCCAGAGAAAACCAGCGGATCTTATTGTCCCAATCCTGCTTCAAAAACCCTGGAAGTACACTGGAGTTGACTTTGCTGATCCTTTGCCTTGCACTGCATCTGGACAAACCTACCTGCTTGTCTTCGTGGACTACTTCTCCAAGTGGGTTATAGTCTGTTAGGGAAGCCACAGCACAGGTAGCAGCCTCAAAGTTTGTCAGTGAAGTGTTCACCAGACACGGTGCTCCCACCAGCCTTATCTCTGACAGGTGCAACTGAATGAGAGAACAGAGCTTTGAAAACTGCCATATGAGCTTATATTGGTGATAAGCATACATCATGAGATAAGTTTCTCCCTCAAATCTGCTTTGCTCTTCGCACAGGCCCACATGAGAGCACCGGACAAAGCCCTTTGATGATGCTCCATGGCAGAGAGCTTGAGACCCCCTGGGCTTAAACACCCTGCCCACTGGGACGGTGTGGATGAACCAGGTGGTCCCTACTCATAGACTCTGAGAGCATCCCTTCAAGAGCAACTCCTGACTGCAATCATGACAGGCAAAAACACTGCTATGACTTAAGATGTTGTCAGGCTAGTTCTTCATTAGGTGACCTTGTAAGAGTTAAGTTCCACCCAAGATCTGATGCTCAGTCTAACTTTACAGCTAAACTTGTTCTCAGGTCCCCTACATGTCAGTCAAAAGTTAGGTGATGTGAACTACAGACTGGACACTGGTACGGACGCTGGAGTATTTCATGATGTAAACCTGCAACCCCTCCACACTTGGAACCCTTCCAAATCAGACAGTGTCTACTTGTTGCTAAGGTACAGAACACATTCAACACATTGCCTAAGGACACATTGCCGTGGGACGCCTAGAGCTGGGCTTGAACCTGCAACTTCCTGAGCACTGACGAAGTGCACTATCCAACTGCACCACAGACACCCACTGGGAAAACTAAACAACCGCTTCACAAGGATATGGCTCAACAAAGGAGAGCCACTTCTTCAGACCAGGACTCCGCTGTCCACCTTTACTAAAAGGACAAGAGACACTCTGTTGAGGACAGCAATGTAAAGGTATTGGTGACCAGCAGAAGTGTTGGTGGGAGAGGAAAGATGGTTTGAAAGGGGAGTGAAAGAGACCATCTTCAACAGACTGGAAAAACCTTCTCTTAACAGAGGGGGTGGACTCAGACACAACCTCTCGGCCACATACAATGCTGTGCCAAGCTCTCTACCCAGGAAAATCTCCAAACATTAACATCTGGGAGTTGTCTTCGTTCTTTTGCAACATAAGTATCTGCTGCCTTGGACAGTTCTTTGGAACTGAAGAAGCTTCTTGGATGAGAGGCGAAACGTCTTCACAGTCCAGTTGCCTCGATTTTAAACCTTCAAGATAACCATGACCTGGACAAATGAGAATCTAGACAGATGTATTAAAGTCAGTATTAAAAAATTTAAAATCAGAATTCTAAGATTACATCAAAATTGTAATATTAACATTTGAATTATTAGACTATAATTAGAATTCTGAGAATAAGGTCAGGATTCTTACCCTTAATACAAGATTGTAATATTAAAGTCTGAATTAAAGGTTAAAATTCGAATCCCAAGATTGCATTCCAATTTGTAATATTAATGTCATGAAATTTATCTTAAACTCGGGGTTTTGAGAATAGAGTCAGAATTCTTACACTAAATACAAAATTTTAATAATTAAGTCGGCATTAAAAGGCTAAAATTGGAACTCTAAGATTACATCTAAACTGTAATATTAATGTCTGTGTTACTAGATTAAAATCAGAATTCTGAAAGTAAATTAAGAATTCTCACACTAAATATAAAATTGAACTAACATCATCAGCGGTAACTGGAAAATTCCATCATCTGGATGAAGATATCAACACCATGAAGCAGATCCTGATAAACTTCATTTTCCTCTTTACTGCCATGAATTCAAACAGAAGAATGATCAAAATCAGATGTTAATTATCTATTTTCAAACAAACAAGCTGACTGTCTGCTGTGTTGAATAGTAAGAGGGGCCTCATGTGGATCTTCAGTCACCATTTGCCTAGAGCTGATTTAAACAAACTCGGGAAAAAAAGAGAAGGAAACTTATTTTTATGAAACAGATTTTAAACCCTTCAAACTGTCATGGTGTACATGAGTGAGCAGTGCCGGGCATTTTCTGAGAGAATGAGGACACCTGGTGGAAAAAAAACAGACACTGAAGAACAAACCCTGAATTTCAGGATGATCAATAGATTTGATTCTTATTATCTCCCCAAGTCACAAAACAAGAGACAATGAAACTTTATTCTATAAAGTTTGTACCACAGATATTACAAATATGATTAATAATATGATTTATATATGTTTGAACAAGACAAAAACATGATTATGAATAAGATCAGATAAAACAGAAACCAAACAGGTCACAAATGAACATTTGTACCTGTTCAATCCTTCACATTATTTTATTTCTTTGGATTTTTCCAGTGATGGCTCCATTCAAACACGAGTGTCTATGGCATACAGAAACTATTTGGATGTGTTATTATTTTCTTTAAACTATGCTAGACTTTATCTTAAATCTCTACATGTTTCAAACTAATCAAAGGTCTTGATAAGCATTACTCAGGTCTAAATCAATGAATGAAGTCTGAGCCTCCTTTTGAACATTGTTATTCTTACTTAGGGTTTTTTTCTTCTGCCCTAAGGACTGAATCCTCGAACAGATTTGATGGTTGATTTAGACATTTATTTGACAGACCAAGCACAGCTCTGTAGACCTTTTTTCACACTTTCCATTCAGGGACTAAGTTATAAGTGTCTGAAAATGAATGCATGTTTCAAGTTCATCCAGCTGAAATGAGTAAACAGAGCATTCCAGGGAGTCTGAGTACAATTGTTGCCACAAACATCAGTTCTTACTACTGTCTGTACTAGAATTGGAAAGCCAAAAGAAATAAACAGCAAGCAAGGCGGCTAAACTGAACTATGACTATGTGATGCCTCCCCGCTGCAGGTGAGAAATTGAACGTCTTGTAAACAAAAGATTACATATAATTGATCATTCTATTGACTTTCTCTCTCTCACTCTCTCTCTCTCTCTCTCTCTCTCTCTCTCTCTCTCTCCCTCTCTCTCTCTCTCTCTCTCTCTCTCTCTCTCTCCATATATAAATATATATGTACACTATTTCACCAAAAGTATTGGCTCACCTGCCTTGACTCTCATATGAACTTCAGTGACGTCCCATTCCTAATCCATAGGGTTCAATATGACCCTTTGCTGCTACTGTATAACAGCTTCAACTCTTCTGGGAAGGCAGTCCACAAGGTTTAGGAATGTTTATGGGAATTTTTGACCATTCTTCCAGAAGAGCATTTGTGAGGTCACACACTGATGTTTGACGAGAAGGCCTGGCTCTCAGTCTCTGCTCTAATTCGTCCCAAAGGTGTTCTATCTGGTTGAGTTCAGGACTCTGTCTTTATGGACCTGCTTTGTGCTCTGGTTCACAGTCGTGTTGGAAGAGGAAGGGGCCAGCTCCAACCTGTTCCCACACAGTTGGACCAAAAAGTCTTGGTATGCTGAAGCATACCAAAATGTCTATCATCCTCCTTGCAATAATGTACTTCATCTTTTTAGATCACATTAAGAATAAAAACTAAAACAGAGAAATATTGGAAATCACAGGTAAATCCTGAAGACACACAGTGACATACATTTATTTTCTCTCTTTTTCCTCCCTCTTTTCTTTGTATTTCATGAAATTAGTTAAGCCAGATATATACTCAGTATCTGATGTCAAGGCTGTTTATTGTTGGCTTGTAAGATGTGCATCAAAATTCCAGCTGCCGTCAGGTTAAGTTTCCATTATGACAAACGGCTTTAATCCGACATCAGATGTGACAAGACAGTTTATATAGATACAAATGTATACGCTGGTTCAGACGGTTACATTAAATAGTGATTGCCGTGATTGTTTGTTTTATTAGAATGTTCCTGACACCATGAAAACCTGTCTCTGAGGGTTTGCTAACGTGAGCATGAGCACATGTGCGCCTGTCACCAAATAACAGCTGCGGAGGGTGTGCTTCGCCTGCGCCAACAATAGACCAGGATGGAGCTGGCGAACTTTCAGCGCACCTTCCGCATAGTTTTTTGGCACAAAATTCTCACTGCACCAACCTGAATCTGTTGGCACCTCCCCCGGTGCGCCATCACACCCATCTCTGCACAGACGATCTACCAAATTGGCTGCGCACGGCGGCGCGCCGGACAAAATTAACACTGCCCGGGGTGCGGCAGGCTCTGTGCCCCACCCTACGCTGCGCCACAAAATTAGGGGCGCTTGTGTGAAATAAAAACATGAAAGCGTATAATTTTATGTGCGGTATTAGTTTAAGAAGACTGTGTTTGTCTAGTGATGTGACTTAGATGCAGATTTATGGACATACTTTTTCCTGAAAATTCAGGTATCAAATTATTGTTTTCATTTTTTTACGTTGGATAAGCAAATCATATTTAAGTTTATCCAAACTATATCTATTAAGTAACATTAACTTAAATATATACAAAAGACTTCCTACCAACAAGTCAATTCAACTTGAATAAAATAACTTCTTTCAATGTGTATTTTACACACTAATTTAACAAAACATTATTTCGCAAACTTTTTCCACACAAAAAAAAATTGAGTTGACCGGACATAATTATTTTCCTTTTACTTTATTAACCAAAAACTTGGTGTAGAAAAAACTGCACATAAAGGGTACATTTTCAGTACTGGAAATTGAACATGTCTAGAATAAGTGCAGCTATCAATCGAAACTGATATTGTCCCCCTTTTATAACAATGAAGCAGTAGTTTAAAAATAAATACGAAAGATAAAACATGTAAGGATGACTTTTTGTTAAGGAACATTAATCATGATTCCCTGAACCATCATAAATTCAGGCATGAAACTAGGATTAAATAACACTAATGAGCGCATATTGACAGTACCACATGTCTGAATTCATACATTTGTTGGTGGATTCTCACGCCATTATCACATCTCATCATTTCTAATAATCTTCATTATTTATGAGTGGGTCTGAAAGACTAAAAATGAAATGAATTCATGACTTTTCATCATGTTTGAATTAAAAAGTATATTCACCAGATTGGTCCAGTGCAGTTAGTTAAAGGTACAAAAATATCAAATTAATCAAAACAAATTCATGATTAACTATTAATTTGAGCATGAATTACAAAACCCAAAATCAGTGAAGTTGGCACGTTGCGTAAATCGTAAATAAAAACAGAATACAATGATTTGCAAATCCCTTTCAACCTATATTCAATTGAATACACAGCAAAGACAAGATACTTATTGTTCAAATTAGTAAACATTGTTATTTTTTGCAAATATTAGCTCACTTGGAATTTGATGCCTGCAACATGTTTCAAAAAAGCTGGCACAAGTGGCAAAAAAGACTGAGAAAGTTGAGGAATGCTCATCAAACACTTATTTGGAACATCCCACAGGTGAACAGGATAATTGGGAACAGGTGGGTGCCATGATTGGGTATAAAAGCAGCTTCCCTGAAATGCTCAGTCATTCATAAACAAATCATCAAAAGGTTCAGAAAATATGGAGAAATTACTGCACATAAGCAGCAGGGCCAAAAACAAACATTGAATGCCTGTGACATTGGATCTCTCAGGCGGTACTGCATCAAAAACGGGCATCACTGTGTAAAGGATATCAGCACGTGGGCTCAGGAACACTTCAGAAAACCACTGTCAGTAACTACAGTTCGTCGCTACATCTGTAAGTGCAAGTTAAAACTCTACTATGCAAAGCCAAAGCCATTTATCAACAACACCCAGAAAGACAACACCTATTGAAAGATTTTCTAATTGTGGCTTTTAATTGATGATATTGGAAGAAGTGATTATTTCCAATGCCAAACTTCTGGACCAGATGGAAATTAATAAAATGTGAGTCTTGGATAATATGGTGAAGATGCGTGATTCCATGGCTCTTCCAGGTGAGGAAATTTTGTGTTTTTTTGTTGATTGTAAAATCTGGGTTATTCCAGATTGGTGAGTGCATAGATGGTGTCCCTGTGGAGTTTGTAATCTTAAGTACTTTCCACCAAGCTTCAAAGCTGAGGCTATGGTTATATTTTGGAAGCAGGGATCTTTCTTGATGGTCTGACTAATGAATGGAAGGTCAGAGAGGAGAATGCTATCACATAAACCTGTTCTATTTCTAACCAGTGCGAATCAATGTCTGATTGATGGAGCCATTTTATTAGATATTGCAGTTGGTTTGCAAGGTGCTAATATTCAAAGTTTGGGGCTTTCAGCCCACCATGTTGTTTAGATTTTTGAAGAGTTGAGAGTTTGATCCTGGGGGTTATATTTTCCCAGTAGAATTTTGTTATTGCTGAATTGATTTTTTTTAACCAAGAAGGGATCATTGAGGATAAATAAATGATTTTAGTCAGGATTTTCATTTTGATTGTTATTATTCGTTCATACAGCGAGATTGGGAGATTGGTCCAACTAGTGAGGTCATCTTGAATCGATTTGAGCAATGGAGTGAAATTGAGAGTGAACAGCTCTGACAGCTTGGTGGAAATATTGATACCTAGATATTTTATATTACCAGTGGGGATATGGTGGGGTGTGGACTGAGGGACCGCATCCCAGTTAACATGTGTCAGAGGAAGGATAACAGATTTTGAGCAGTTGACTGCGTAGTTGGAGAGTTCTGAGAATGATTGAATGACGGTTAGGCATTCTTTCAGTGAAGGGTGAGGGTCCTGGAGGAGGAGTAACACATCATCTGCATAGAGAAGGATTTTTATGTTCTGTGTACTGAGTTTAAATACCATTGATTTTTTGGTTCTGACGAATGGCAGCTGTGAGGGGTTCAATGAATAAGGCGAAGAGTGATGGAGAAAGCGGACATCCTTGCCTGGTGCCATTGTGAAGAGTGAAACTACGAGATGTGAATCCATTAGTTGTGACTGTAGCTATAGGTGATGTGTAAATTGCCCTTATCCAATTAATAAATGACCCTCCAAACCTTAATTTTTGTAGTGTAGTGAATAAAAATGACGAGTTAACCCTGTCAAAAGCTTTTTCTGCGTCTAATGATAAGATCATGGTGTCAGTTTTCTTGGAAGATGAGAGCTGCATGATGTTGAAAAGTTTTCGAGTATTGTGTGATGACTGTCGACCTTTGATGAAGCCTGTCTGATCAGAGTGAATAAGAGATGGAATCATCTTTTCTATTCTGGCAGCTAGGACTTTACTATTGATTTTAGGTCTGTGTTGATAAGAGACAAAGGTGGATAGCTAGATGGAGAGGTGGGATCTTTGTCAGGTTTCAAGAAAAGTGTTATCATAGTAGTATTCATGTCCGGAGGTACACTGTAGCTGGATGAGAGTTTGTTGACCATTTTTAAAAACAGAGGAGAGACGGTAGACCAAAATGTTTGTAGAATTCAGCAGGTAAGCCATCTGGACCGGGTGCTTTATGATTTGGGATGTTATTGATCGCTCTGTAGAATTCTTCTGGGGTTAGAGGCTGGTTGAAATGGTTGGTTTGTTCTTCTGATAGGCGCGGCAGATTAAGGTTGTTAAGGAAATTATTAATATCATTGATGTTTGGATTATGGTCCAATGTGTAAAGGTTTTGGTAGAATGTCTTAAATACATTGTTATCTACAGTGGTGTGCGTTGCTGTTTCTCAACAGCAAAGTTACTTTCACTGACCACAGAGGAACCGTGAAAGCAGAAAGCCAGAATCTCACAGGCCAGGGCTTTACAAATCCAAAGAAGAAGACAAGAGCATAACTTCTGGACAGTAATCTTGCCTTGAAAATGTAAAGGTGATATTTATACTGGTGTAAAAAAAAAAAAAAAATTGAATAAATTAACCATATTTTTTTCATTTTTGCTAAGCGAGATTTTTGTGGGAAAGAAATTAAACACCTGGTCTGCCCAGTGATTGAAACAATTAAACGACCTGGCTATTATTTGGTATTTTACGTTATTTACATTAGAGCAGAGCTGTCCATGGTCCTGAATTTTTTAACTGACCTTTTTACCTCAGAGCAGAGCTGTCCATGGTCCTGAATCTGTTGTACTGACCTATTCACATCAGAGCAGGGCTGTCCGTGGTCCTGAATTTTTTGAACTGACCTATGTAAATTTGAGTGGAGCTGTCTGTGGTCCTGAATCTTTCATACTGATGTATTTAAGTTATGCAGAGCTGTTTGTGGTCCTGAATATTTTGCATTCCCCTGTCACATTAGAGCATAGTTGTCCGTGGTTCTGAATATTTTATACTGATGTATTTAAATGAGAGCAGAGCTGTCTGTGGTCCTGAATCATTTGTACTGACCTATTCACATAAGAGCAGAGCTGTCCATGGTCCTGTCTTTAGGTCAACATAAAGCCCAGTCTGACCTACCACTGAGGCTGCTGAATTACTATTCTCGAGATGAGAAGCTGAGTTGCATTTATTTCTTGGGTTTGTTTGGGTTTTACATGTCCCCTTGTTTGGTGAAGCATTCCTCATTTAGTGGATGACCCTTACCTCCTGAAACAGCCACCAAGTGGATAAAATGTCAAAGTATTAATTGTGCACCTTAAGAAAAAACCTTTGTTATTAAAACACCAACAAAGACAAACAAAACAAATGCAAAAAATACAACTCAAATGAACAGAGCGTGGTCAAGGGGGTCATAGGGTTTTTTAGCAGACTGAATTTAGACAAATTATTCATGTTTATATAAAATAGGTGGAATATTTGCAGATACACACACAGTGTGCTTTATTACTGTCATCATTGATGTCATCTATTAGCACAAAGATAATGCTCCCTGACTACCACTATCTGCAAATGATTTCTTTGTCACTTAAATCAACAAGTGATACTCTCCTCCAATAAATCCTTTCTTGTGAGCGTCCATCATCGCATGCTACAGTGCCTTCACCTACAACCACTGCTGCCATGATTACCGGAGAGTCCTGGCATTACAGCCCTTATATAGCTCCACAGTGCAATTTGCAATCATTTTGAGAGAGAGAGTGAGAGAGGGAAAAAGAGAAACTGTGTGGATTTAATACACAGGTCTCACTGCTTTACTGCCTGTGGCGATTATCACTGGTCTTTGGGAATTAGGTGATATTTGCAACAAGGTTCATTTGCATGGGAAGGGGAAAATTTTGCTCCAAATTTATGGATATTCCCTAATTTACAAGCATGGAAAATGGACCAGCACAGCCAGAAGTGGAAGTGCAGTTTGGGTTTAGTTTGCGTGCATTTCATCATTTACTTTTGCTTTCTGGATTGCACATAATTTTTTCTGTTATTTGCACAGGTTTAGCAGTCTCAAAAGCAGTGCAGTCCTTTTGAGGATCTGGCCCTATGTGTTAGTATTTGTACCTGAATCAACGTCTCATCAGTTAAAATAAATACAAGTTGAAATAAATATTGAACTGAGCCTGTTTCTGGGCTTTGCCAAAACACCAGCTTG